>JADKYO010000001.1:77500-736905 GCA_016758845.1 Nigrospora oryzae
CGCACATGGATAAAGTAGACTGGGTCCTAAGGGAAGCCATACGGGCTGTCCTACCTGTATAGGAGAAAACACCGATAGCCACGCTATATAAGGACGCAGGTGTCCCGACGGCACGAATTGCACTAGAAAGGGCGTTCTACCGCTTCGGAAAACGGCTCCAGTCAATGGACAAAGACCATATGATAATGGCACGTACAGCGCTGTGGCCGTAACCTCCTGGCATTGGCTACAGTTCCCCACAGCCAGCGCGGACCAGACTCCAGAAAGCAGCCAGACTCCTGCCCGACATTCCGAGGTCATGTTACCTCCCGAAGAGATACATACCGAAGCAGGAGTTGCAGGAAGACAAGAAGACCGCGGCGAAAGAGTTCACCGCGTGGCAGTCCAAGCTTCCCGACACTCATCGTGTCGTCTTTTCGGACGGGTCGAAGGGACCGGACGAGGCATTCGGCTGGGGTTTCGCGATCTACAAAAACAGCCGGAAAGTAAGACAAGGAAAAGGCTGACTGTCACGGTTGAATAAACGGAGGGTCTTTTCCATTCAGATGCGAAGACTACAGGTGAAGAGGAAAGAAGAGGAGGAGACCCACAGTCTCTGCCTTTCAGTAATAAATACAGGCGTTTCCTCCAGGCAGCGTTTGACTGCTTTGTCCCCCAGCTGACTCATCCAGAGGTCCAGGTACCTCCATACCTTCCAGGCTGCCGTAACACTGACTGGGCCCAGCGGAAGTCTTCGACGGAGAGGCCGTAGGAGCGTGGCAATGTCTACGTCAAGTCTACCGGACCAACCCAGGCGCGACAATTCACGTCTGCCTAGACAACACCTCGGTTATCCAAGGCCTCACTGGAACCGCACCAAAAAGCTCGCAAGAAGCTTTCCTCGCCTTTCAGGAGCTAGCTACCATGGCCGATGTACGCATTCGATGGGTGCCGGGTCACGAGGGGATCCAAGGGAACGAAGAGGCCGACAGGTTAGCGAAGGAAGGGGCCGCGCTCCCAGCACGCCGGTCATCCCAGGCTACGTATTCAGGCGTGAAGCGACTCTGGAAAGCGATTATCCGAGAACAATTCACGAAGTGGTGGGAGGAGACCCTCTAGAGCTGCAAGCGCTACCGAGAGCTTGGGTTCACCGAGGCTACCCTTAAGGCGCTTAAGGAGCTGGACCTTCCTAGACGGACACTCCACAACTTTCTCGCGCTCCGATCAGGACACGGGGACTTCGACTGGTACCATAATAAATTCCGACATCCCCAGAACGACCGATGCGGTCGCCGAATGTTACGAACACCGGAGCATCTAGTCTACTGCCGTAAAACAAGAAGGCAACAGGCCCGTTGGCCGAAGTTCGACCCCGAACCGAAAACCTTGAAGGAATACTGGCAACGGCTGGTACACGACCCGGAGAGGTTCCAGCTCTTTGTGACGCTAACGAAGTACTACGAGGATATCTGCCCACTATCGGTAGGCCGTAGAATTTACTCTACGTGACGTTGCAGCTATATAGACGGAGATAGAGCCGGGAACGAGCTCGCACGGAGGAGCCACGGAGACGGTTTGACCAAAGTATTGCCATTAGGCTTGACATACGAGATATCCCGTGTACATTTAGATAGACTCTCGCACGCCAGATGCCCCTCGGGAGGCGGGACACTGTCCCAGTATAGCGACAATACACACACACACACACACACATGGGTAGATAGATGCTTAGATTGATCACTGAGGTAATGACTGTCTGACTAGGAAATCCTTCTGACTTATATATCAAGTCATTCCCTCACTTATGCCGTGGATCACCGTTGATCCTTTCCTGGGTCACTGGTGAGCCTCCCTTGGATCACTGGTGAGCCCGTCCCGGCTCACTCGTGAGCCGTGATCCATTAGGTAATCCTGAGCGTCTGGAGCTGTGCGGGGATTCTGGTGTGGCTACCCTTGTGGCTGGAACGCATTTGCCTGGTCCATACGCTGGCGTGTAAGCGCTAGCTATGAGAGGGTTGGTCTGCTTGTTTGTTAGCATCGTTGGTTCGTAACATGGAGTTGAAGTCTCGCCCACACACCAGTCTAACAGAGGCCTAACTTAACGACGTCGTGTGCATTATTTCCGCAGTCTCCCTTCCAGGAATGGTCCTTGCAGCTGCGCACCTTCACGCCGTCAAAGGTTTCTAGGCGCTTAGGCTGGCGGTTGTTGCTTTCGCTGCAGCCCATGAGCTTGAGGCGGTTGCCATTGAGGGAGAAAAGCTGGCCGCAAGGGCCGTAAGGATCCGCCTCCGTCTGCAATAGGATTGCTCCCGTGCTGCACGCCTTTTCGCCCTCGACCCAGACCTTCCAGTGGTTTTTCCCGTCCCCCTTCTGGATCTGTGCCCCCCACGCAACGATGGGTGTATCGGCAAGCGTGACGGTCGCGAAGAGGCTGGGGCCGATGAGGGCGGTGAGAAGTGTGCTTGTGATTTGCATAGTGGCAATATCGTGCTGTACGTGGTGTAGGTATGAGAGAGGTAGTGCACCAGAGAATTAAAAGCTGGAAACAATGATAGGATGTAGTAGTGTGAGATGAAATCTGAATGCGTGTGTGTTTGTATTTATTATCTGGTATATGTAAGATGGACTGCAAAATCACAGGAGCCTTATATAACCTTGAATGTTATGTATATGTGATTCTTTACTATTCACCGTCAGCTAATAGCCTTTTTGTGAAGCCTCGGCGAAGATACTTAATATCTTGGCAAGGCGGACATCATTCCTTTTTCTCTACCGCCTAAGGCTCTGTGAGTTAAAAGTGAGACACATTTTTCACCCATCGAGGAATACTGACGAGGGCCTAAGTTACGTATCTTTAGCCTGCAATATAATATGTCAACTATCTAAGAAGCGCTCGAAGAAATGTTACAGCGCGTCTGAACCAACTGCCCGCTGAGGCATAAAGCAAAAGCTTCGGGAATGATCCACTTCCTGAGGAACGGCGCTTTCTGGTTTGTGAAGCAATTCACTTTTGGTTCAAGCACACTTGCCGCTATATAAGCAGAGTCAACTTGTCGGCACGGAATCGACTTCACTAATCGCTTCTTACGTATATTCCCTGCCACTCCATGGTAATTGTGGGCTGCGGGTTGTTATGACATAATGTGTACAGCCTTAGTCAAACAGATTCGAGTAGACTTGCTCCAATTCTTGCCCAACGATTGGCAATAGTCTCCGGTAACAAGGAACTTCTTGCATCTGTGCTGCAGCTTACGGTGCCGTTGCTTTTACCTAAAACGGAAAATGCAGGAAGCAGCGGCACAGCGTTATAATGCAGCTAACACTAATCTAGTGTTAAGCGCCAGATAGGCATTTCATAAAAGTGTAGATCTAATTTAGCGTCTTTACTATTAATAGATCTGCGGCGGCAGGGATTTTCCTGCATCTTACACGTTCACTATAACTGGAAAGCCACATCTAGTCTAGTAAGGCGGTCAACGCACCTTGGGATGCTGATATACAGATTATACTAAGGGTCATCAACCGCGTTCAATAGCATAACAACTTGCCAAGAGACGGCTCAAAAGCCTGGCTTAAAAACCAACCTACCTGAATGTGGAAGATAAGGCTAGCGATGCCGCAAACCCGAGGTCGCGTGGTACAGTTGCGTCGGACTAGCTAACGCCTAACCGCAAAATGACACCCTCCCGCAGCTGCCGCAAGATCAGATGGTTGGCGGATTGCTCACAAGTGGGTGGCACACTATCGCCTTATGTGACGGTCCTACACTATTGGCTTTATGATAGGTTTGTTGTTGCATAAGGAAGGAAAGGGTTTTCCGGTGGGGCCGGCTAAGGACGGGCGGCTTAAGAGGTGCGGTGAGGTGCGTGCTGATAGGCTGATAAGGTGTCGGCACGGAGCCGTGACAACTTTATCAATACTAATAAGCGGTAAATATCTTCTGCAAAAGGTGGGTCACTTAGATATTCGCCGTCGTCCTGTCTCGGGCGTTCTTCCTTTTGACAGGAGACGCCGAATAAGCGGTTTAAGGCGACAAGGAGTCTCCTGCATCTTTGCTGCAGCTTACGGCGCCTTTGTGTTTACCTAAAACGGATAGCGTGGGCGGAGCCAGCCGAAATTACATTCTCGGACTAGCTTACTCTATCCTTGTAACGTTACTAGCACTAACCCGAAAACAGGTAGCACAGAGGCATCTGACGTATTTATAGATCTAATAAAGCGTTACTGCCGAAGACGGCATTTTCTCTCCATGGCCTCTTCCAATGACATCCAAGGCTAAGAAAAAGACCAGACGCAGCCGCCGGAAAGATGGACCGGTTTTCGAGTTTGTGGATATAACCGTCGACACTTTCAGGGCCGGGGCCAAGGATGAAGATGCGAGGCTAACCGTCAGGCACCAAGCCGCAAGATCAGGGCACAGGGAAAGACGATATTCCCGCCAAGACAATACCATAAACGATGCTCCTGGTCCCCACTTCTTCATCTACCCTTCCTACCACGGATACGAAAAGATGCGAGCCGAGTTCAACCTTGACATAACCTGTCTTACTAGTTTCACCGACATAGCCCTTCCCAGGAGTGCATATAGTCAGTTACAACGTAACCCCAGCACTTTGAGCTCTCTCCTACAAAAGACGCCGTCATCTTTCCTCACATATATTCCCTGCCGCTACGGAACAAGGCCATTCCTAGATGATGCTATACATTGCGTTGCGGCCCGGGCAGCCCATATGTTAGGCATACGGACCACGTCGCTTGCGCATCTTCGGCTCTACTCTAAGGCCCTAGCTAGCCTTTATAACGTAATCGTCTCTCAGGGTCCTTCCTTAACATCAGAGATATATTGTGCAACCCGATTACTGGTTCTTTACGAGGTAAAGTTATCAACCCCTTTGTAAATGGAGCATTAAGACTAATATTATTAGCTCTATAGCTACTCGGTGACCCCGATATGAACGCTCTAGCTTTCCACAATAATGCCGGAGTCAAATTTATCGAACAAAAAGGACCTACCAGAAACTTATCTACGTTTGATCGAACTCTGATTAGGAGCCATATATCATATATCGTAAGTAAAACTATATTTGGACGAATAATATAGCTTTTTTTAAATCATCTTATAGATATCAAAGGCAATATTTGAGAAAGAATCGCCCTTATTGGAAGCCCCGGAATGGCAATCCTTCTTTGACCATGCTGCCAACACGGAACTAGACCCTGACTCGCAACTCATATGGAGGTTTCTCGGGGCTACCGCCTTCTTGGCTGGTGTCCTAAAGGATGCACAGGTGCTCTATAAGGCTATGCCGAGTCGAACCAACTACTTAACTTGGAGTACGGATATCCTAAGCCGAGTAGAGAGGATCCGTCACACCTTACTTCACAGCCATAATCTTTACCAACAAAGGCCCCCTTACCCCTCGTCACTTTTCGATCCTCCCTACACGGCTGAGTCAACAGACCGTATCCGACTTCGTGGGTGTCTCTTTTACACTATCATATTTGTCTATCGTATACAAGCAACGTTTTCCCCTACCGAGATAGAACGTGCAAGGAGCGAGGCAGAAGCGCAAGAAGTCGCGAACAAGGCGCTATCTGCCACAAGAATGGGTCAGATAGTTGACCCGGTTATGTGTTGGCATCTAGAAGAGAGAAATAATTTGGCGCGCTCCGTGGTACGAACTAGGGCTCAATGGGCCTCAGTGTGGGAACATGGGAAGGCCTGGGAGGAGCTGACAAGTTTCCTTTTGCAGAGGCTGCATATATGGCTTACATCATGGACCGAAGAGAGTTTAGCTATAGAATTTGAATAGTCTAGCTATGCTGTAATCAACTACGAAAAAAGGGTGTTTGATGCGTGGCGATGGTGGGCACGTTGCTGCCTGGAGGGGTTGCACCCCACCACTATAGCTATTTTCCCATGAGAGGGGCCACTTCGTGGCAACCTCACCCAATACATCACCTTCTGTTTGACCCCTCTGCTTTTCGTGTCAGTGTTGTATTCCACCGTCTTAGTAGGATATATATCTGATGAAGAGTGTGCCTGTCACGGTTGAAGAAACGAAGGGTCTTGATGGACTAAGTGGTTCCATTCAGATACGAAAACTACAGGTAAGGAGGAAAAGAAGAGAAGGAGACCTGTGGTCTCTGCCCCTCAGTAATAAATAAAGTTCCCTCCAGGCAGCGTTCCATTGCTCTGACCCCTAGCTGACTCATCCAGAGTCTGTTCCAAGTATCCCCGTACTTTCCAGGCTGCCACCACCGCTGCCACCGCCACCGCCGTAACATAGTTTAGCTAATTGATAGCGGACTGACCGCGTATCTTATACGGCGTATTTCATTCACACTGTCGGCTAGGGTCGATCCAGTGACGTTGAAGATAGATACAGCACGTCGGACGGCAAGTTGGAAAATTTTGGATCAGATAGTGGAACAGACAAACTCCAGATAGGAGGTCTGGTGGAAAGACGCTGTCGTATGGTCGATCCCAAAGGTTTGCAGGTAAAAGTAGGGGGGGAGCCGTAGAAGTGGTGAATCAACGTGTGCAATTCCTTGATCAAAGCAAGGCACAGTAAGGCAAGGGGGCACGAGGCCTAGAAATGGTCATAACGAAGTATCACATCATAAGTGTGTGGTGGTAAAAAGAGATAAACAGAAGGGCATGTTCATTGTTGGTGTCGCTGAGCTACGAAGGGGTCTATGGTACATATTTATGGTGGGAACCGTTGATCAAAGCCTTCCACAGCCACTGTGGCTGTTCCCTGGTCCTGTCTCAATAGACAGCTAGAACAATCTAAGGCTCATTTGAGGGCTTTGTCTTGATTTATTATAGGGCTATGTCACAGTCTAGCCGAGACAGTGGAAATTAGCAGGAAGTGGCCGGTTAATCTATGTGGCCGTGTAATAGGTTGAACCCCTTCTAGCAAGGACTCAGGGAATACCCTTCGTACGACCCACAGGATCCATAGGATCCACAGGGTCCATAGAACTCTCTGGCATCCTGATGCGTGGCGATGGTGGGCACGCTGCTGCCTGGAGGGGTTGCACCCCACTACTATAGCTATTTTCCCATGTGAGGGGCCACTTCGTGGCAACCTCACCGAATACATCTGACCTTCTGTTTGACCCCTCTGCTTTTCGTGTCACATCCTCACGAGCTTACGACTGGAGACAAGAGACCTATATATAGAGCGGCACTCTAAACGCTGGACAGAGGGAGGAATCTCTTCCCTAGAGATTCCTTCTTATACAAACAGACAATAGACGTCAGAGTGTGACACTCGGTCCTAGCCCCCTTATAGTGATATCTCCTCTCCGGCCTTGAACGGATCGACTCTCCTCCGTGGCACTGCTGATAACAACCAAAAAGCCAGCGTAGGCACCCTTTACTTGAATGCATAACAGTTAACTCGGCTAACGTTCGGCAATATAGGACCTGTTCCAACACATCCACGATATTGTGTGCCTTACCCAGAGCCTTACCAACTCCTTGAACCCCAGAAACGTTAAGCGGGCCGTTCTCAGTGACAACGATCAGCACAACGTGTGCCATGCCAAGGATTTTGTTAGAATTCCGTGTTTACCTTATTCATCTGGTTGCACCAACTGACTATTCCCACTCAAAAGCTTGATCTGACCTATAATGTTACGGCGGCAGCCTAGAAGGTACGGAGATACTTGGACCAGACCTCTGGATGAGTTAGCTGGGGGTCAAAGCAGTCAAACGCTGCCTAGAGGAAATACCTGTATTTATTACTGAGAGGTAGAGACTGTAGGTCTCCTCCTCTTCTTTCCCTCTTCACCTGTAGTTTTCGCATCTGAATGGAACCATTTGGTCCATCAAGACCTCTCCGTTTCTTCAACCGTGACAGTGCGCCGCGTCTTCGTATTCTTATCAGGTACAAAGCAGAAAAGTTCCCGCCCTCCCGCTATTCCTTTACCACGAATTGAGGGCTCTCCTCACTGTCGTATTTCCCGCTGGTCCCACTTTTTACCGCCTTTCGTTCTGCGATCCGTTGAATCCACTGTAGAAGATGGGGGAAGGGGTTCATGTCCTCTTCTGAGAACCCTATCGAGCGGTATGCTCGTACATGCGGCCACGTCCCTATGTCCGCAATGCTGTATATTCCGATCCCATTCCCTGCAAGATAATGGCGCGGCCCTCCTCCATGTTTTCCGCTGAAATGATCCTCCAGAACTGAATAGATTCTCAACATTTCGCTTTGGAGTCTTCGACTGGCATCTGTACGGTATGAGCATTTATCCTCCAATATGCAAAGCGACTGATCGTGAACCTACAGTGCATAGTTTCCTTCGCATCTCTGACAAAATGCCGTGTTTGGCCTTGTATAGGGGATGCTGCATGCCAGAAAAACAGCCATTGAACAACTTGGCTTCTCTGTCCAGGGTCTTTGAAGCCGAAAAGATGTTCGGGGTCATAGGTCTCTTGTAGGTATATCAATATTGCTGAGCTTTCCATAATAGAGATCGGCGTGCTTTTCGTTGTGTCAATTAGGACGGGTATTCTTCCTGCCAGTTCCGTGATCAGTACATCAGGAAAAGAGACCTATATTATGCCAATTATACCATTAGGATTAAGCTTCAAGAACCAAGTTTTCTTCTGCTCATCACTCTCGAGATCAACCAAGTGAGTTTTCCAAGATGTACCGTAGCTTGCATGGAGCTCCTCTAGTAGGATTTGCACTTTCTTGCCATTTGGGGTATTCTCCGTGAGTAGATGCAATTCCTACTAGATTGTTAGCATTCAGAGGTAGTTTACGTTTTAATAAGGCATATGAGCTTACGTTCACTTCCATCAAACAAGGCGGAGTTGACTCATGAAATATGGAAGACATTTCTCAGATCTTTATGTTATAAGCGCTTAATGAGAAGGAAAAGGAACGGTTAGACAGAGACCGCCAAATAAATATATTCATAGGGAGGCGTGTTCGGCCTTATATATGATTTGAGGCCGCAGAATAGGACCTTCTCGAGTGTAAGGGAATTTGTCGGCTACTTCTTAATACAGGGTCACGCGGTCGGTCTGCGCTAATACAAGCCCTAATTAAGCAGTGTGCATGGATCTAAGCTAAACTAAGGCTTTATCTGTATATAAAGTCCTGATACTGTGGCTAATAGGGTGAATTATTCTAAACCTGGTTTTCTGCCTATATCATAAGGTTTATGCAGGCGCTGTCACGGCAAGCACCGCTAGGCTATAAGGTACGGAGGTACTTAGGTGTTTTCTCTATGCAGCGTTTGACTGCTTTGTTGCCCTAGCAGACTTATTTAGAGGTCCGGTCTATCTTTATTACCGGGAGGCAGAGACTATAGGTCTCCTCTTCTTTTCCTCTTCACTTGTAGTTTTCGCATCTAAATGGAACCACTTAGTCCATCAAGACCTCCCCGTTTCCTTAACCGTGACATGCGATAGAACATAGGTGAGGGGATATAACGTACGATTTTAGCAACTAAAGGTGTGGATCTACACGAGCCCCGCTCTGCATGTAACACCCTCAGTAGCCACGTATACGGAGCCGTAAAGTCCGCCAATTAGGACCACAGCTCTCGCTTAAGTCCCCTACACCTAGTTCGACTAGTTATTACTGATAAGACTACCGAGCTTATTCGGGAAGGTCCCATTCATGCATAAGCCTGCTTCGTTATCTTCTTATCGGTCCTAGACCCGCGGCAACTCGGTCTGTCATGCGTTCAGCAACCCTCGATGTAGGTTCTGTGTGACGGTGATGCATAAACTCCTAACATCACCTGATGTTAAGAGATTTGTGTTCTAACTGTGTTGTCCCGCCCTCCTACATACCTTATCTCCTTTTTATTCCAGCTTTTGATTCTTTTTAGAGAGAGGCAGATAAAAACATCAATCACGTCTGTAACCAGCAGCGATATCGCTATGCCCCAAAAACACAGCTTTGTAAAGCTTCAAGGTAATGACCCAGACGATGAAGATATCACCTTGCCTTCGGAAAAGAGGCAGCGGGGCTTGCGAGTCATTTGGCCTCTGTGGATTTTGTCTACGGTCGAGGCTGTAATAATCGCCATTTTCGCGACTTTACTACTCACGGGACGTTTGTCAGACAGAGAATGCGCCGCCCAGCTTTCGGTATATTGTGAGTCACAGGAATTGACTGAAAAAGCTTAGGGCTCTTACATACCACTGACATTCCATCAGCGCCTTTGCTGGATGATCCCAGCCTTATCCAGTATGACACATTCGATCTACCCACCTACTTCAACCAGCCCTCACCCTACCGTGGGCCGCCAACTCCCGAAAGAGAGGCTCTATGGGAGGAACTTTGGCACCGTACGTTACAGTTCATTTCAATTCATCTGACTCGGATCCTTTGATTGCCGCTAAATCTATCATAGAGGGCACTATAAATGTCCCCCTAGAGAAACTGGGTGCATTGAACAAAACGCTTAAAGGGAAAGAATATAAGCGTACACCAATCGAAGCAGGTGGTGGATATGCAGCACAGGTCGAGGTTCTACACCAATTACACTGTGTGGTATGTGGCACTAGATCAAGTTTGCCTATATGAAGCCATCGACGGAGCTTACAAGACACATACAGGGTCTCCTGAGGTCCGCATCCTACAGAGAAGAATATGAGAAACAAGGAATGCCATTTCCAGGTTCTCAGCATGGGCTAGATCCCGCAATAGCTCGAATGCACATGGGTTCGTCAACAAAATACTTGCTCAACAATGATTTTGACTAATGTCAGACTCTATATGAAAGATCACTGCATTGAGGTACTGAGATTGAATATCATGTGTCAAGGCGACGTCACCCCAATTCTAATCGAGATGGATCCTAAGGTGAAGCTTCTTTGCTGATGTTGCGATTTTCATGGCTACTTACGTTGCTTACATGACGCAGGCACCATTTGGTGAGAGGGCAGACTTCACATCATATCACAAATGCCGCAACTTCTGGGATATTCATGCATGGGTCAAGGATCATGTTGCTATTCCATAACTATCCCTAATATACAAATTGACATAGTGACTTCCACAGCAAAGAAATCTTTTTTGAATAGGTGAAGGATCTAGGCGATCGTCAGCTTGATTGTCCTTTAATGCACTTCTAGCGGCGTTGATGCGTGGCGATGCCAGGCCAGGCAGCAACTGGAGGGGTCACACCCCACCACCATAGCTAGTTTCCCATAAGAGGGGCCACTTCGTGGCAACCTCACCTAATACACCTACCTTCTGTTTGACCCCTCTGCTTTTCGTGTCACATCTTCACCATCACCGGCTGGCATAAACTCACAGACAAATTCCGCGCCCCCCCTCTCGCTGGCCCTGACGGCCCTATCACGACCCTCAGGACCAACCAGGGCGCTAAAGCTACGGACGACCTGGTCCCCCTGGAGGTAAAGGCCCAAACGGGACGGGACCCAATATCTTGCCGCCCCACCCGACACCCTAACCCTTCCGGGAACACCCAAGACTGGGTAATCTCCTTTCTGACTAGCGTCAAACCTGGGTTCCGAGTCCTCGGGTCCGGCCCCGCCCGCCGGCTTGAAAGGAAGACCAAAATCACCCAGTGCACCCACTGCCTGGGATACCACGACCCCCGCTCCTGCCACAGGACCAAAAAGTGCATGCACTGCGGCAAGGAACACGACGAGGGCAAGTGCCCAAACCCGGCCAGATGCGCCAACTGCTCAGGCCCCCATCCCGCCAACTTCCCGGCGTGCGCAGCCCGCCCGACCAAAAAGAACGGGAAGATCACCCGGCCCACAAAGAAGCAGCTCACGCACATCCGCGAACTTGGGAACAAGGTATACCAAATGGCCCACGGAACCCTCGCGACGGCCAACAAGGCAACCGGGCCTGGTCCCAAGGGGGAGAAGCCCTCGGCGCTCCGACCAGAGAAGCCAAGCGCCCCAGCCCCCCAGGACAAGCCAAGGCTGCCCGTATTCCGCTTCCCCCTCACGCTCTCCCTAGACACAGTCATGTCGGAAGAGCAGGAGCCGACTAACCCCCACTCCTCTTCGGAATGAGGGACCCCCCATCCCGAACCCCAGGGCGGAGACGCCGCCCACAGCGACAACAACTTGCCATTGTCCAAGCAATGTGGGAAAATCAGGGCCCAGCCACGACACCATCCTGAACTTGGCGTGGGAAGCCCAGGCAGATGCGGTCCTGGTCCAAGAACCATGGGTCACCACCCGACCGGGCCGCCGCATCACAAAGACACACCCCGGGTACGAGGCCTTCTCCCCACTGGAAGAATGGACCGAGACCCCCCGAGCCATCACATACGTCCGCAAGGATCCCTCCCTGAAAAGCACACAGGTCCGCACTACCCCATCAAGGGACAAATGCACGGTCAACCTAAACGGGATCACGATCTGCAACGTATACCGCCAGCCACACTCGGAGGAGGCACTGCAACTACTGGAAGGATGGGACCCCCCCCCCACCAACACGGTCGTTGCAGGAGACTTCAACGCGGTCCACTGGAGCTGGCAGCCCATCCACGACCCACACGACTCCCCAGGCGCGCGCGTGGCGGACTGGGCGGCGAACAAAGGGCTGGAGGCCATGGTCATAGGCGAACCCACGCACACCGCAGGGAACACCATCGACCAACTGTTCT
Source organism: Nigrospora oryzae (assembly GCA_016758845.1). Classification (NCBI taxonomy): domain Eukaryota; kingdom Fungi; phylum Ascomycota; class Sordariomycetes; order Amphisphaeriales; family Apiosporaceae; genus Nigrospora; species Nigrospora oryzae. The sequence goes on from JADKYO010000001.1 coordinate 90,107, forward strand.
CCAACATTCCAGGGTGCGAGGCAGGGACGGAAGCGGAACTATACTCAGGCTCTGATCACTTCACGATCCTGGCCACCATCCCCTGCACAACCTCCCCCGCCCCACAACCAGGGCGCTTCCGGGTACCGGAGGCAAAGATCCCAGACTTCGTCCAGATCTGCCACCTGGCGGCACCCACAGTCACAGCCCGCGCGGATACTGTAGACGAACTGGAAAAACTGGCCCACCAGATCCACCAGGCCCTGACGCTGGCACTGGGGGCCACAGGGGCACAGCAACGCAACCGAGGGCACGCCACTAGCTGGTGGACCCCCGAGTGCACGGACACCCACCATGACCTCAAACGGGCCATAAAGGAACGGGAGCACCCCGAGCTCATACGAGAACTCAGGAAGAACCTCCGCAAATCGGTCCAGAGGGCCAAACAAACATACTGGGAGACCAAAATCGCCAATGCCAAATCAGACAAAGACCTCTTCACCATCACTGGCTGGCATAAACTCACAGACAAATTCCGAGCCCCCCCCCCCCCCCCCCCCCCTTGCTGGCCCCGACGGCCCTATCACGGACACGGAAGAGAAGATCCGCCTACTGCGATCCAAGGTTCTCTGACACGAAAAGCAGAGGGGTCAAACAGAAGGTGAGATGTATTAGGTGAGGTTGCCACGAAGTGGCCCCTCTCATGGAAAAATAGCTATAGTGGTGGGGCGCAACCCCTCCAGTTGCTGCCTGGCCTGGCATCGCCACGCATCAAAGTGGTTCCATTCAGATGCGAAAACTACATGTGAAGAGGAAAAGAAGAGGAGGAGACCTACAGTCTCTACCTCTCAGTAATAAATACAGGTATTTCCTCCAGGCAGCGTTGGACTGCTTTGACCCCCAGCTGACTCATCTAGAGGTCTGGTCCAAGTATCTCCGTACCTTCCAGGCTGCCGCCGTAACAGCGCAGCGCCCTTGCGCACAGGTTGCAGAACCATGTGTGGATCCAAGGTTCTACCAGCAACCATTATTTGCAGATTCCAGCGCGCCTCCGTGTGCAGTTTAGTTCCGTAGCGCGTTCAACATCTTTCTGTGTACCCTTTGCAGCGCTGTCTCTTACTGAAGTGACGGATCGTGACAATTGCCATGTGGAGAGCATTTGGGAGGACCAATCGACGTGCGCGTAGTTTTGGCCTCTTCAGATCGCCTGACCCTTCGGACAAGGAAGAGCAGTTGCAGGTCGAAGCTTGGGCCGTGCGGTGGAATAGGATAGCTCGGCTGAACGGTAGAGGCAAGGTGAATCAACCGACCAACCACAACCATTCAAGACGCAGGCGAAGCGCCACATCAGCAAGGCGATGCCAATAGCACAGCCCGCTATCGCGTGAACGACCCTACCCCTCTTCGACCTGTCGCCATGAATCTGACCTCAGATCTTCACCGACCACGAGTGCCCTAACCCGCGATGCGACTCCTACAGCGCAGAAGCGACGGGCGCTTAGCCCTGACCAGGGACTTAGTCGACAAAACTCCCCCGTATGCCATCCTTTCGCACACCTGGGGCGACGATGACCAGGAGGTCACCTTTCAGGACGTCCAGCAGGACGCTGGCCAAGGTAAGGCGGGGTATCGAAAGCTCACGTTCTGCGGCGCGCAGGCTGCCTCGGATAGCCTGCAGCACTTTTGGGTCGACACGTGCTGTATCGACAAGCCGAATCATACGGAGTTGTCCGAGGCGATCAACTCGATGTTCCGCTGGTACCAGAACGCCGCCCAATGCTACGTGTATCTAGCCGATGTCTCCACAGGTGCCGGAAGCGGGGTTGCGAAGCCGCCGGGCGCATCGTGGATGGCGGCCTTCCGGAAAAGCCGGTGGTTTTCGCGCGGCTGGACGCTCCAAGAACTGCTCGCTCCTACATCCGTCACCTTCTTCTCGGTGGAGGGCCAACGCTTAGGCGATAAGACGTCGCTGGAGGGGCTCCTGCAGGAGATCACGGGGATCTCGGCCGAGGCCCTTCAAGGGCAGCCGCTATCACGGGTCAGCGTGCGCGAACGATTCTCTTGGATGAGAAGCCGTGCGACGAAGCGTCCTGAGGATCGAGCGTACTCGCTGCTTGGAATCTTCGACATTTACCTGCCGTTGATCTACGGCGAAGGGGAGGAAAACGCATTCATTCGACTACGGGGGGAGATTCAGAAGCGTTCACAGGGCACCGCCGGAACCATCCTAGGTAAGTCCAGTTACTAAGAGGACGTTGCAACCTCTAATACTTTTCGACAGATGAATACGACGCCTATTTCGTCGTTCCGTTTAATAAGAACGAAAACTTTGTGGGTCGGAAAGCTATCTTAGACCTGCTTCTCGAGAGGATCCCCCCGATAGTCTCTCCGAATGCTTGCCAGAGGACCGTCATCGAGGGCCTCGGCGGTATAGGCAAAACGCAGGTCGCTATCGAGGCGGCGTACCAGGTCCGCGACGCATACCCCGACTGTTCGGTCTTTTGGGTCCCGGCCGTGGATATGGTCATGTTCGAGAACGCCTACCGCGACATTGGCCGAGCCCTTAAGGTAAAGGGAATCGAGGACGACGAAGCCGACGTTAAGGCCCTCGTGAAAGCGGCTCTTAATCGAGAGGACGCGGGACAATGGCTTCTTATTATCGACAACGTCGATGATGTACGGCTATTAACCGACGGCCAGATAATGTCCTATCTGCCTTTAAGACGGGAGGGCTCGATTTTGTTCACCACCCGGAACCACCAAGTTACAGCCCAGCTAGACGCGCGAAAGGGTATGATCAGGCTCGATCCACTAGGCAATTTGGAGTCCGCTCAGCTATTACACTAGGGCCTCTAGCCTAGCCAGATAGGTGACCCGCAGAGCACGACTGATCTGCTAGATTACCTCGTCTATCTACCCTTAGCTATCCGGCAGGCTTCGGCGTATATGGCGTCGAATTCGCAGGTAACAGTGGCCCGCTACCTAAGCTACTGCACGTCGAGTAACCGGACCATGATTAAGATGCTCAGCCGGGATTTTAACGACCAAGACCGGTACGAGGCGATCCGAAACCCCGTCGCTACAACGTGGCTCATTTCCTTTGAACAAATCACCCGGGACAATCCGCTCGCTACGGAGTATCTTCGGTCGATCTGCTACTTTAAGGAAAAAGACATTCCTATCTCTTTACTCCCGGCTAGCGAGGACGAGATAGAGAGGGATGAAGCTATCAGCACGTTAAAGGCGTACGCATTCCTTATCGATCGGGACACGCTGGAGCGATTCGATGTCCATCGACTGATACGCCTCACGATGCGGAACTGGCTTCGTATCCAAGGCAAGGAGAGCCAGCAGGTTACAGATGTGATACGGCAGCTCTCGGAGGTGTTTCCATGGCCAACGTACGAGAATCGAGACGTATGGACATCGTACTTGCCCCATACGCAATCGGCGCTCGGGTTCCGGGGGGAATGCACGGAAGAGGAGGCGTTAGAGTCGTTACAACACAACGTTGCTGAGGGATACGACTTACTTGGGAAGTATGCGGAGGCTGAGGCAATGTATCGGGCAACACTGGAACTGAAGGAGACGGTGCTAGGCCGTGAGAACCCGGCCACACTCGATAGCATGAACAACCTGGCAGCATCGCTTCAGCAGCAAGGGAAGTACGAGGTGGCAGAGGCGATGCATCGGGCGACACTAGAACTGAGGGAGAGGGTGCTAGGCCGTGAGAACCCGCCCACACTCGACAGCATGAACAACCTAGCCGTCGTGCTCTCCAGACAAGGGAAGTACGAAGCGGCGGAGGCTATGTATCGGGCGACACTGGAACTGAGGGAGAGGGTGCTAGGCCGTGAGAACCCGTCCACACTCGACAGCATGAACAACCTAGCCGTCGTGCTTAAGAACCAGGGGAAGTACGAAGCGGCGGAGGCGATGCATCGGGCGACACTGGAACTGCGGGAGAAGGTATTGGGCCGTGAGAATCCGGACACACTCGACAGCATGGGCAACCTAGCCCTCGTGCTTAAGAACCAGGGGAAGTACGAAGCGGCGGAGGCGATGCATCGGGCGACACTGGACCTGCGGGAGAAGGTATTGGGCCGTGAGAACCCGGACACACTTTTTAGCATAGACAGCCTGGAAGAAGGGCTCAGCAACCTAGAAATCCATAGCCAAGCAGACGAGGCCGTTTAGCAAACGAGGCCGTTTAGCAGACGCAGACGAATGTAAATCCGGCCAGCTGACTAATAGTTGCACCTTGTTCTAACCGTCTATAAAACGGAGAAATAGGCAAGCATACTAGAGCGAGGCTGAGTCTGGCCTGTGACACGCGTAGATTCTCCGGCTAAGCTATGCTCATTATACTTTTGAGGAATGGCGAAAGCGATCGTGATGTGGCCTTTGCTTGTGTTGGTACGCACAGCGACGACTGCTGCTGGTGTAGCGTACCGTATCGCAGAGCCGCGCTTCAAGGAGTCCTTCGCATTCTCCAAGTCGTGACATCTTCCAGTGTCGGGTACAGCTCCGTCAAAGTACTGGGAGGCTAGCGGCCCGTCTTGGAATGACTATCGACCCGGGGGCATTTGGCAACCCGCCCATTGCAAGATGATATGCCCTTACATCGACCTCATTGCCGTCCTGTCTCAATACGCAGATTAGCGTGCTGCGGGGCAAGCGTCTCCAGACGCTAATTGAGCCAGCTCAACTGCGAGGTGGCGCAGCCCGTGTCCCACCGAACCGTGGCAGACAGGTAGCATTGAATCGTAACACCCAATAGAACTGACACGAAAAGCAGTAGGGTCAAACAGAAGGTGATCATTAAGCTATCTGCTGCGGCGCCGGCGGCGCTGGCGGCGCTGTTGGATTATTTACTACAGAACGCAGGAAGCACCTGGCTTGCCAGGTGCCAGGACCTTGCCAGCTGCTCCAGAGTGGCAGGCCCCCCAGGTCCGTCACGTATCAAGAACAGCCATGCAGCTCCCACCAACGCCCGACGACGCACGACAATGGCGAATGCGATACACGGGTGACCAGCGATACGGCTACCATTGCTTTAAAGGACTGACGAGTTGTGCCGCCACTGCATACCCAGCCCGCTTCTCCGGATCCCGGCTTCTAGTACGTGCGGGACCCCGGAGTCGCGCTTGCCGTTTCGAACCGTGATACAGCTAGACTCATCCTGGAATAAAAGCAACTATAAGCGTCGCTTCAACCGGCGATGGTTGTGCGGAAACCCCTCTGCCTAAGGCCGTGTTCGGTACAGCTCCGCAGCGATAGATTATGGGACAAACCATAGCTATAAGCATAGAAATTTGCTTATAAGCGAGGCTTGTATACCTATAGCCATGGTTTGCCCCACAATCTATCGCTGAGGAGCTGTACCGAACGCGGCCTAATAAGCACTAGGCACTCCTGTCTGAAAGGGGCCACTGTACCGCTGCGCACATGGACAGCCATGGCCTAGCAACGTGGATCACTATCCAGGAAGGCATGTTCGGCTTCGCATGGATGTCACGTCCGAGCGACGACTAACGTGCTGCGTGGAGGAACAACACGGAGCAGTACGATAATGGGCAGTTATGGCGCTATTGGATCCTGAAGCTTGGGCAAATCATCTTCTTTCCTTCGGGTGTTACGGCGGTGGCAGCGGCGGTGGCAGCCTAGAAGGTACGGGAATACTTGGAACAGACTCTGGATGAGTCAGCTAGGGGTCAGGACAGTGGAACGCTGCCTGGAGGGAACTGTATTTATTACTGAGGGGCAGAGACCGCACGCCTCCTCCTCTTCTTTTCCTCCTTACCTGTAGTTTTCGCATTGAATGGAACCACTTGGTCCATCAAGACCCTCCGTTTCTTCAACCGTGACATCGGGCACGATTCACTGCGTCTTTCGAGTCCAGAAAAGACAGACGCTTGGGCTCGGGGGTCATATCCTTTAGTGGTCGGGCATTCGCCAGTGGATAGAGCTGGTCCGCCAGCAGGTGGACGCCCCCGATAGCACCAACGAGGATATGGCAGACGTTGAGGAGTGGGTTCCAGTGATGGAGGATCTCCTCTTGACAAGATTAGGGCGGGCTAGCGTAACAGGTTGATTCGGTTGCCTTTTAGACTCGCCTCTTGCATCGGGGTCTCATTGAACTCAGTGCTTTTCGGTATGCCGTCATCTTGACCTCTGGGAGAATGCCTTCACATGGTCAGCTCAAGTCTGTGCGGCCCTTTCGGCCGCTGAAACAGCTAGCCGACTGATGCTATCCTCGAATGCTTATACATGCGGCCAACACGAAGCTGCCCTCTGCGTGCTCTTGCTCCGCATGGTCACGGTGCTTCTAATGTCCGGGCAGACCAGCCTCGCCCATATTGAGACAGGACCAGGGACTTCATGTTCTACCGACTAGTTTACTTAGACCTTGATCAAAGGTTTCCACTACACTCTTTCATGGCTCCGCCTTCATATACGGTTACATCTATGGGATCAACCTAATGATCGCGTCTCCACCAGACGCCCAGAATCTGGGGTTTGTCTGTTCTAATATATGAACGGGGGGTTGCTGATAGGGGTGCGCAGTGGCGCGATGCCGGATCGGGAAGGGGGGCTAACCCGGGAGGTGCAACATCGCCTTCTCGATTATATAAAGGTAAGAAACCCAACCGATTCAGTGCCCGGAGAACCATGCGACCACTTTCGCCCTCCTCCGGCTCTTCCGGCGGGGGATCCAGTTGTTGAAATCCGAGGCGGTGTTGCTGGAGCACACATAGGAACGCGTCATCGTGTGCACCGAGGGCTAGAAGGCGGTGCACCCGAGCGAGCTGATGCTGCTGTCGACGCGGACGCTGCTGACGCCGCTAGCCCCGGCACTCGAAGACTACCTCTGAAACGACGGACGCCTACGTGGGGTCACTTGCTACCACTCGGGGCTCTGCCCTTTGAGCTCCGCTCCCCCTAGCGCCGCGTTCTCACCTCGTGCTGCTTCCTCGGCAACAATTACGCCTAGGCCACTCACAACTGGTGGCTCCAACAGGGTTTCTGGAAAGCCTGGAGTGTCGGGGCACGGGTGGCACGGTTCCGGCCGCCGCCGCTAGCCTTTTCGTGGAGGTATCCATCGCTGGAGAATGTGTCTTACGACACGAGGTTCATATGGGAAGTAGTTGATAGACCCAGCAGGTGATGCTCTGGCCCAAGCAACCAGTCCTGGCTACGCCCATATCATAGAGTGGGGGCCCTTGAATTGCGGAAACCACCCTGCCCACAGGTGGAACCAAGGGGCAACAATATGGATAGGTCTTGTTGACTGAGGCAAGTAGGCAGATCGTTATGACTAATTATGCACCATCATGACTGTACTTTATTCATGGATATTTTGTTGCGATGGGATCCACAATGAGGTATTTGTTGCATTGTGATGCCTACCGAATACCGATACGTGCGGACAGTGAGGGTTTATTTATGTTCATTCGACGTTTGGCAACTTCGTGTCGTGGTGCAGTCTATTTCTTGGCCAGCACCTCCTGGACGACCTTGAGGATTTGCGCGTGTCCACCGGCGGGGGCGGCCACGACGCCCTTGTTGTTGGCCAGGGTACGACCGGCGGTGAAGTCGAGGCGGTTGCCGTTGACGTCGGTCACCTGGCCGCCGGCCTCGCGCACAATGACGTCGCCGGCGGCGTGGTCCCAGATCTTCTCCTGGTAGGTGGCCTTGACGGGCAGGCGCAGGTAGATGTCGCCAGCGCCGCGGGCGATGGAGGCGTACTTGGCCTGCGAGTCCATGCGCACGCTGGGGTTGGTAATGCCGAGCTTGGCGGCGATGTCGGCCTGGTCGCCGTGGTTGGAGTGGCCGGCCTCGACGCTCTCGCAGAAGCTGGCCTTGGACACGTCGCTTAGGGGGCGCATGCTGATGGGATGGGCGGGCGCCAGGGCGCCGGTGCTCATGGGGCGGCCGGTGGCGCCCTCGCCGGCGACGGCCGAGAACAGCACGCCGCGGCCCTCGGCATCCGAGGCATCGGCGCCGATGTCAGCCGTCAGAGGCGCGGCATCGTCGACGGGCAGGTTTGGGCAGCCCAGCACGCCCACGGTGACCTGGCCGTCGACCATGAGCGCCAGGCACACGGCGTACTGGCCGCCGCGCAGGAAGCCCTTGGTGCCGTCAATGGGGTCGATAGTCCATATGCGGCCCTTGGCGCCCCCGGCGCTCTTGCCATCATCCAGCCTGTGTAGCATGTCGTCGGACGACTGGACGGGGCCGCCCAGGGCGGCTTCGGCGGCGTCATCGTCGAGCTTGGTGGCGCGCACAAGGTCCCAGACGGTCTGGCGGAGCGAGGCGTTGTCGCGCAGGTCGGCAGCCTCCTCCTCGGCCACTATCTCGTCCGAAGGGAAGTTGGCCTTGAGTGCGGCAATGATCAGAGCCTGGGCGCCGAAGTCGCCGATGGTGACAGGCGAGGCATCCTCCTTGGACAAGGTGCCCTTGGCCTGCTGGTGGAAGACCTGCTTGGTCAGGCGCGTGGCGCGCTGGACGGCTAGCAGGGCAATCTCGAGCTCTTTTTCGTAGGCCATGGCGTGTGTCGGTCGGAGGATGTGGATGGTGGAGGACGAGGGGGAGACGAGGCCTCGGAAGAAGGTGGGCGAGGAGGGGTTAAGATGCGCGGCGAGGAGATTTAGGCGGGGCAGTGCGCGGGCTAGGAAGAAGGAGGCCACGATGGGCAGCACCCAGTAGAAGACGATGGACCGGAAAGAAAATCGGTACTTGAGGGCGGGCAAAGGATGGGTCATTGATGAATGCGTGTTGGGCTGAATGGGCGACTGCTGCAATCCCACCCGTGCTTCGGATGCTCTCGTCGCCGGGTAGAGAGGAGCTGGCAAGCTCGCATTCTCAGCATTCTCATGCCCCGCGGCTGATGTGACATGACGTGATACGTGCGCCCCAGACTGGAGTCTCTTGGCGGGTACTTGAACGGGTTTAGCTCGGAGCCTCCCTTCCGCAGCTGAAGCTTCCCAGAGCGCCAGCTCCAGCTCCATTATTAGGGGTAACAAGAGCCTGAATTATCACCAAAGTTCAACCCCTTCATCGCAGCGAGATTCCTTTTATCTCAAACCAGCAGCCGCATTAGCCGTAGGTGATACACCCTACATCTGAGACACCTGCGGCTGCCACCACCTGCCTTGTGTGACCCTGCACAATCCCAATACACTGCATTATGGATGCTACATAGGATGACCCTGTATGGGACAGTTCTCTACTATTCCGTCATAGCATGCGCTCCCGAGCCTCCACCCCGTTCGGACCATTGAATTTGGTTGTCTCCCGATTTTCGTCTTCGGAATAGCCCCGATGCTTCCAACATGAGAGTTGAATCAAGCTCAGTGACACGAAAAACAGATGAGGTCAAACAGAAGGTGGTGTATTAGGTCAGGCTGCCACGAAGTGGCCGTTGGCATGGGAAACTAGCTATAGTGCAGTCCAAGGTGGGGCACCAGGACCCCTCCTATCATGGACTTCGCACCTCAATATCCAGCTACCCCCCATGGCCACGCATCACCCAGCCTGTTTAGGTTGCTTTGTGATCAACAAAATGCCCCGCCAGTGCGATTGCTCAACTCCATGGGTAGCAATATTGGACACGGTTGCCCGGATACTGGGCATCCAGCCCTGCGACCATTTCGGCTTCACTCCGACCCGACTCTTAGAGCTGCATTGATGGATCCAAGGAACTGGTTCTCCTTCAACTGTTTGTTTTCCATCCCACAAGATCCCCCGCACTTCACCTTTCCTCCTTGTCTTCCCTGGCCTCCGGACCATCGTCTACTATCTCCCATTTGAGCCTTCATCCTCTCGTGCATCACCCCTTTGGCCGGTCCTTCGTGAAATCACCCTACTTTGATATATTACACCAGGTGAGAGGGTTTGCCACAAAGGTAGGCACAAGGCCATCATCCAAATGCTGGGCTCTGAGTGCCTTGCTCACCTTACTTTTTTTGGCAGGCCGGGTCATTGCCCATGATGTCTTCGTCCCGCGAGCATCCGCGTTGCACGCAGCTGGACCTCCACAGTCCTGCCTGGGACAATGCTATGCATAGACTGTTCCCACTTGGTGAATAGGTGGAAATGGTGCTTCTGCTCTTTGCCCTTTTGTCCAAGCTTCCCAAGGAAATTCAGGTCGCCATCTAGAACATGGTCATCCACGAGTCCAAGGAGAAGCGTCCTTTCGTTGTGGCTGTGGATACCAACCGCAGCCTCCTGAGCAGCAAGTTTTACTCGCCGCTGCTAGAGGTCTGCGTTACTAGCCGACAAGTGTATCGCAGACACTTCCCTTGTGCCCTCCACATCATGCACTGCAACGTCATCGGCCATCCTCAGGTAGGCGAAGTTGGCGAAGTTTGCCACTTCTCTCCTTGTGCCCTCGGAGGCGTGATCCACATCAGCCTGGACACCGACCTGTTGATCGACCTCGGCGCCTGGTGGCGCTTTCAGGACTGGGGGGATCCCGAGAAGGTAGCTAACTACGACAAACTCGTCCAGGCGATCCGGCCGCACCAGTTTGGCTTCATGCCCGGCTTTCCCCGACTCAAGGCCTTATTTAACGAATATAGAACCGCTCGGTCCATTGGTTACCAAAAGACCGACCAGGTGCAATACTTGTTGTTTGACATGCTCCACATGCCGGCTACGGAGTTCATAGACCTCCATCCCGACAAGGTCAACCCCAGCAGAATTTTCTCCGTCCATCTGGCCACCAAGCGTAGGTGAGGGACACTGGGGGTGACCGACCACAGCAGGCAATGGATGGTGGCAAAATTGATTGGTCCCGATTGGAACTTCAGGATGGACAGACCATTGGCAAAGGCAAACGGCATCATAGTGGCAAGTATATGGGGCTCGGAACGGAAATTGTTTGTTTCAGCCTCGGATGTATCAAAATATGACACTCCGGAAGCAATCCAGAGACACATAGTTACACCGAGAACGCCCACTACATGATCACAATCATAAATACAAATTACTGTCCAGAGTTCATGTCAAGCAGTGACACGAAATACAGAGGGGGTCAAACAGGAGGTGGTGTATTAGGTCAGGCTGCCACGAAGTGCCTGCTGATGTAGGAATCTAGCGATATTGCGGTCCAAGGTGGGGCACCAGGACCCCTCCCATCATGGACCTCGCACCACAATATCTGATTACCCCCCATAGCCACGCATCATACGTATATCTTTTCCACACCGGAATTATCCGAGGGCCTACGCCAGCAAAGTACCATAGTTCGCTACTACGGCAAGAGCCACAAAGAACCAGAAAGTAGCTACCTGTTTTTCAATCATCTTGGTCTTTCTCTGCGTCCATTCTTGACTGGCCATAAGTGCTTCTATAAAGATTTGAAAGCAGCTAGAGCCACAAAGATTCCCCAAAGTTCTGCCAAGCTTCTTAGGGAAACCTCGTTGGGTAGACGCGGTGCGAGATTCAAGCCTTACTTTCAGTAATAAGCAACGCCTAAGGCGGCGCCGTTGTGGTGGAAGGATCTGCACAGGGGCTGCAAGCATAGGGACTGGCTGCAAGGGAAATGGTGCTAGGACACACCATCGGTGATCCCTATAATCCATGCAAGGTTCTCTTCCAGTAGGTGTCAATTTTGTTTGTATTTGAGAACGCAAGATAAGCGAGTATGCGTCGTCTATCTACGCTGAGATTTACGGTAGCATACGAGTCATCGTTCCCAGTGTCCGTTCAGCTGCCGCGTGCATACGCCATTCTACGATGCAAGCAGATGATTCCCCCAACCCAGATGATGAAAGTGCGACTGGAAGCAAATGTGATATCCCACCCAGACGCCTATGCGTTGTAAGCCATGGTCCCGAAGATGCTGCCCAACATTACCAGTCAAATATATGCGACCTGGTCGTGTGGCAAATCAGAGCGTTCCGAATTCGCGTTGTTAGGCGAGTTCTTGGTGGCAAGGGGCCAGCCGAGTTGCCCAGGAAGAAAGGAAATTGACTGGATTGATGATATCAGGAAACCTGCTGCCTCTCCTGGATGAAGTTAGTAACGACCGGGCCTGGAATATATTGCTTCTTGCACTTACCAAGTGCGACAAGGGCCACGTTCCTCACGGTCGATGGAGGAAGCCCATATGAGCCCATGACTAGGGAAGCTGCCGGGCACCAGACATATGGCCACCAAGAACCCACCACCGACCGTCTGGCAATAGATTCGCCTACCGTGGCAGCTGAGACGGCGGTGTCTTGGAGAGAATCGAGAATGTCGGCCGTCATGTTCTTCGCACGCTGCAAGTGATGCGAGTGACCCTCGTATTGGGTGGACAGAACGTCGCTGACATCCAGAAGTCGCTGGATTCCCTGCCAATCAAGTCAGACATGGCCTGCTACTTTGGAAGCAATTACATACCTGCGCCAGGCTTTCCTGCTTGTGCTCCAGCTCGGCGGCTTGAAAACGCGAGATCTCCTGGAGAGAACATATATCAGCAAGACTATCGTCAATTCATCTAGATACTTACCATCTGATGATATATACTTGCTGCAGACGCTGCCACTGCACTCATGGTTGCCATAACATTGGCCACCTCCGACTCTGCCGTGCGGCCCACTCTTTGGATGGACCCCTCATGAACAGAGGCAATTTCAGCATTGGTGGCCATAACCGTCTGCATCAAAACTTCGAGCATCCGTTGGAGATGGATGGAATTTTCGATACCGGAGTTGACAGAGGCTGCGGATCGCTGTTCGGCTGTCAGATCGATCGCGCACAAATACAACAAGGTAAGGTTACCTGAAGCGCTGCTGAAAGCTTCTGTGAAATTTGAATCTCAGCCGCGTCGACTCTATCGCTCAAACGCTCCAGCTGAGGCGAAATCCTGTCGATGCGATCGCTGGTAGCCTGAGCCTTGTTTTCGAACTGGGCCATACGCGCCTCAAATCTCGTGCCGGTATCGTCAGCTAAACTTCTCATAATCTTGACTAGGCGTTGGAATGTGCGAATACTCTCGGCTGAGACGAATTAGCTGCGGGTAGTCCACATAGGTTTATTGTACATACTCTTCTCATTGTCGACTCTAGCAGCTTCACAAAAACGCAAAGCTTTGTGGCGGTAGCTTATCCAGGTGTTCCAGGCCGAGTCGGATGCACCCAAAGCAGATAGGCAGTTTCCGATTTCCTGGGAAGACACATGAAGCTGGGTTTTCAACTGCGGCGTCAAGTGGCTCAGAACGGGCTCGCGGAATGGTGCACACTCGTTGGGGATCTCGAAGCGACCTCTCTCGAGGTCACAGATGGCAAGGCTGGCTGCATACGCATCCACGAAATCCCGTATCTGCCGTCCACTATCCGTGAGTATGGTCGCATCGTCCTTGCCTTCCAGAAGCTGGCAGTTGTTGACGAGAAGTTTGGCGGCAGTTTGGTGACACAGAGGCCCCGACTCCAGCTGTTTCAGTTCTTGCAGCGCGAGGTCATATGGTGAAGGCGCTTGGGATGCTGTCTGCAGCAGCTGTGAGGCACTCGACCTGGAGACAGAGCCGAGGCTATCGTGGGGTTCATTCGAAAGACCTCCAGTGGCTCGCCCCCAAGTGAATCCAGAAGCGATATGGCCGAATGCAAGGAGGAGCCACATGATTCCCAACCGTGACGTGACGCGCTGTGGTGACACCATTTTACTTATCTTGTAGAGATCGCCGATGGTCACTTGGCAAATGAAGACATGGCTGAGGAGTCTCGGGGTTGGGGCCGCAAGAGGGAGGAAACGCTAGACCGAAAGTTGGAAATACGGAAAACGGAAGGAACGAAGGGGGGAAGGGAAGGGCAGGTGGTGAGAGGGACGGAAGTGGAAGGCGCCAGATTGAAGATGGAAGATGGGGCAATGGGAAGTGGACTGGTCGTTTCTGCGGGACAACAAAAATTAAACCGGTAAGTACCTCAGGTAAGTTTTACTTGACAGAAATTGGCCGTCGATTCAATATGGGGAGGGGTTGGGAACGAAAAGGCACGGCAGTGTGCACCACTTCACGTTGCCCTGCTGCCTATAACTTCCCTCAGACGGGCAATGATTATAATAAGTATCTAAAGGTAGGTTGTCCTGCCGGGCGCTCCAGATGGACTGTCGCGCTGGAGCTGCAAGGCCAAGGGAATTTTACACTGCCGAAACATGTTTTAATGTGTATAAATAGTATGTGGTAGAAGAACGGCAGCTCCGAATGAGAGCCCCTCGTGTGTGTGTGTGTGTTCTGGCCTGCGACAATGCCTGCAACCATTTGAGGACATGGATTTATGGAGTGTCACGAGGTGACGTTTGAAAACGCGCCACGCATCCCACCCCCCCCCCAGCTTTAGTAGTGGGGTCGCATGGCTACACCAATCCAACGCGCAGTCACATGACGCCAAACCGGCAATTTTCAGATCCGGAGCTTGTTGAAGCGGCTGGGCCTTGACATTTTGAGCCTCGCCGCCGCCGCCGCCGCAACTCCACGATCCCGACTACGTCGCCCAGCCCCGGCCAATTCGTCACCATGTTTGCGCCCAGTCGAGGCAGGGTCCTCGAGAAGGCTCTGACAGCCTCCAGGTCCTCGGCCACCCTGCCGTCTTTCCTGCTGCCCGCCTTCCAGCCGACGGCGGCGCAAGCGCAACCCCGACGGCCCTTCTCCTCCACCCAGCCCCGGCCCTCGAAACTCGGCCGTACCCCCATCTCATTACCGCCCAGCGTCGAAGTCAGCGTCGGCGAGCCCTTTGTGCGGAAAGACCCGACGACCTACCTGCGCATCCCCAAGCGCATTGTCACCATCAAGGGCCCCCTAGGCGAGCTGGGCCTCGAGATCCCCCCCTACCTGTCCGTCACCCAGGATGCCGAGAACCGCAAGGTGATGCTGGGCATTGAGGACCGAGAGGTCAAGCAGCAGATGGAGATGTGGGGCACCACCTGGGCCTACCTCAACCGCCACATCCTGGGCGTCTCGGAGGGCCACACGGCCATCCTGCGCCTCGTCGGCGTGGGTTACCGTGCCACCGTGGAGGAGCGCCCGAAAAAGGCCGAGTACCCCGGCCAGAAGTTCGTCTGCCTGAAGCTGGGCTTCACGCACCCCGTCGAGGAGGGCGTGCCCCGGGGCATGACGGCCAGCACCCCGCAGCCCACCCGTATCCTGCTCGAGGGCATCAACCGCGAGGAGGTCATGAGCTTCGCCGCGCGCCTGCGCCGCTGGCGCCGGCCGGAGCCCTACAAGGGCAAGGGTATCTTCGTCAACGACGAGACGATCAAGCTGAAGCAGAAGAAGATCAAATAGACGGCTCGCACGGTCCGGCCGGCTTGCGTCCTCCACATCCGGACGGGAGAGAGAAGGGGCGGTGCGGGCAGTGTGGCACTCTGTGTACATCACATATACCTCTGGACGAGAAGATGGCTCGCCTGTATTACAATGTATTCTATGCACCTGATCCCGCCTGCCTTGGCCACAGCATACCTGACAGAAACAGGGATGACAGCCACTCTTCCTGGTGGCTCTGGAACCAAGGGTGAGTACGTCGATTTTGTATGTACTCCGCACTGGATGTCAATGCCCTGCCAGTGCGATCATGCAGGCATAAAGCCGCAAACGCGACATGAGGCCAGCTTGCGATTAGCTCTAGTCACCTTGTACGTTCCTTATCGCCCGCTCAAGCGGCTCCTGCAATGGACGGACGTACGGACGGATGTTGCTGAAGGGGTCGAGCTGCGGCCCCATGTACCCTGTTCTGACCGTGGCGGGTCTGGAGCCATGGGCGCCTCAATATGTATGCTACATACCTAGCAAGGCCGCCTTTGCCCGGTGCCCGTGGGTACGGGCGCTGAATAAAAACTACCAATGCCGTCGCCCGACCAGCTACGCTCGACATTTCGGGCCCGTCCATAAAAGGGTGGTGTGTGGCATGGGTTATCACCCGTGCCCCCCCTGCCTGATTAGACACCAAAAAGGGTAGTTGAAGAAGTTATGCACGAGAAGGTTACCCATTGATTTGCAATGAACCCCGACGGCGCCGTCAGTGCGATGGTGTTCTCGCTGGGCTCCTTGCCGTCTCTGGAAGACCTCTCCCCCCATGGCTATCCCCCAACATCAGCACTGCCTCTGCGAGAAGTGCTTACTGTGGCAACGCGGGCGGCCTATGACTACATGCTGGGAGTTCGGTATTCGCTTTTCTTCTGGTGGCGTTGGTACGAGTGCTGTCTGCTTCCTGCCGCGGGGGTTCTGAGGAGGGCCGAGTGAAGCGTACAAGCCAGACCGTCCACTTGGTAACGAGAAATGACATCGAGTTTCGTGATGAGCACCGGCATTTATGTTCGCGATGAGGACAGGTGCCGCCTTGCTTTGTTACCTCGGTAGCATGTCGGGCAGCCGCGAGGGCTCAAACGCCGTCGTATTCCCGCAAATCCCGTGCCCGGATACCGATCTGGCCCTGGAGACTGCCGGACATATCGCCGTGGCCGAACCAGCACAGCGACACCATGTTGAGGTAGGTGAGCCCGTGCCATTTCATGGTGGGGATAAGGCACAGAGAGGATGGATACTTCTTATCTTCACTGCGCCAGAGCCATGCCCACGGTGCGTTTGCACTACGACTTGAGAAGGCTGGGACTGGGCGCGGAGGAACTCCTCGGCAAGTCAAACGACCATTCAAGGCGTATGGCCGTACGGTGGTGCTGAGGAAAAGGGTTCAGATCGGGGGAGGGGGGTATAGTAGCCATGGCATGGGGCCGGAGGGGGGAGGGAGGGGAGAGGGGGTGTATCCCCTACTGCCTAAAGAAACTATGGGCTTCCACAGCCTCCGTTTCATCATGCACGTAATGGCCAGCAAGGGGGTCTGTCGGTCACTTCGACCGTTGGGCCAATGTCGTCAGGTACTGGAGAGATGGGTTCTGGTACGGAATGGGACCGGATGCAGCGGTGTGCATATGTTCCACCGCCCACCCGCTAAGGTCCACGCTCGGCTCAGGCTCCCGATTCCCGCGCTGGCGTTTTGGGCGTCACCCCTCCGACCGCTAGAAGACCCAGAAGTGCCGCGCAGTAGCAGGGGTCTCCATCATCGCCCAGCTCGCTATCCATCATCCCATCCGGCTGAACGAAAACCACCAGCGACATCCTGGTACGAATTTCGCATCCGGCCAGTCCACGTCGACGCACCTCTTTGTTTCCCCTCACTGGACCTGGTCCGCCGCCGAGCCTGCATTGCTTTTTCTTCGCCGGCACCCCCGCGCGCCCACCCATTTGGCACCCTTGGCGGCGCGTCTGGGGCATAAACATTCTCGGCGCAACCCGTGTTTGCTTGGGCCTCGTGTCGACGACGGGTTTCCCGCCCAACGACCGCTCGCGTCCGAACCCGCCGCTGCCATGAATGCCACCAAGCGCAAGTTTAACAACCTTATACAAGGCCTGGGTACGCGACCGTCGCAGGCTTCGACAGATCACGGCGTCGACGACCTGGGCGACCTAGGCCCTCCGACCAGCGACGATCCCATGGCTACGACGCCGTCGCCCCTGCGCCGTACCGCGACGCCCGACTCCATGGCCGGCACCACGACACCACGGGCTCCCGTATCCGCCCTGACGGCCGAGCTGCTCTCCAAACGCCGTCGCACCGCGGTTCCGAATTCGCCGGCTGCGGCCGACGAGAACGGGTCCACCATCCGGACCATTGTGTCCAACGTCACCGTCAAGACATGGTCGCCGCGCAGGACAGCGTCCGGAGCCGCCGCCAGGGAGCCACCCCGCTACTGCCCGAGCGACCGTGACCAGTTGATACGCCGCCTGAGCACCTTCCAAGAGCTAACAGAGTGGACGCCGAAGCCCGACAAGGTCAACGAGGTCGAGTGGGCAAAATGGGGATGGGCGTGCGTGGGCAAGGAGAGAGTGAGGTGTACCCTGTGCCACAAGGAGTTGGTTGTCAAGACAAACAAGCGCGAGGTGGACGGCAAGGAGGTTCCCTTGACGCCGGGCTCCGAGTTCGAGCAGGCACTTGTCGACCGGTTCGCCGCGCTGATCGTGGAGGCGCACCAAGAGGACTGCTTGTGGGCGAGGCAAGGATGCGACGGTAAGCCCACGCGAGATACAAGCACATGGCGCCGGCCACTGACACGGATTTCAGACTCTCTTCTCAGGCTCAGCCTCACCAATCCGCAAACGGCGCTGCCTTCTCTTCGCCAACGATACGACGAGCTGTGCGCCCGGCCCAACTTTCTGCCCTACGACTTTAACCTCCGGCTTCCGCCTACCCTGTTCCTCGAGACGGTTCGATCACAACTTCCGCCCCAGTTCTTTACTGATCCACCCCCGCCCTCTCCGAACCCTTCGGCATCGACCCCCAACCGCGTCGCCCTGGCCCTTGCGCTCACGGGCTGGCAAGGTCTCAACAACCCCCGCATCGGCGCAGTGCCCAACTCGGCTTCGTGTGCTACATGCCTCCGCCGACTGGGACTCTGGATGTTCAAGAGCAAGGAGGTGGACCCCGAAACGAAGGAGGTCATCATTCCTGCGCCCATGGACCATCTAGACCCGATCCGCGAACACCGGTTCTTCTGCCCCTGGCGCAATCCCGCGGCGCAACGGAACTCGGGCAGCAAGCCGAGCGACGGCGACAACAAGGCGGCCTGGGAGGTGCTGGAGCAAACGATCCGCAACTCGGCCTACCTGCGCAACCAGGCCGGGGGGAGGAAGAAGGGGGCCCTGACGCACAGCCGGAGCAAAAGCAACATCGTGCCGGGCACCCTCACGCCGACCAAGGGCACGTCGGCCCGCCGAGGGTCGTCGGGCCAGGACGACGCGACCATGGAGATGCTCTCGAGCCCCCACATGGGCGACGAGGAGGGCGACGACGGGCAGCGGGAGGACGACGACAAGAAGCGCTGGGCCCGGCTGCGGCGCGTCAAGAGCCTGTTCGGGTCCCAGAACGGCAAGAAGCTGCGCCGCTCCCTGAGCCGGCCCGGCAGCACGACGCCCGGTCCGCAGCAGGCCGAGGCGGGCACGCCGACGACACCGTCGGGCCACCGCGACGGGTCCCTGTAGACGGTCATGGCAGGACCCGCGTGGCTTGGCCACCGTCGGAACGAAGAAGTCCCGGCCTGGTATGTAATATGTAAGGTCTATGGTCATTTTGGGGGTTTGCACCGGGTTAGCGGAGCGGTCAGGGAGGGCAAGCGTTCGGTGTACATGGTTTTATTTAGCGTCGAGCTGGCCTGCAGAACATGTAATTAGCTTTAATGGGCAGGTCTGTTTCCTGCGCTCGCATTGCTTCGCCTTGCTCAATATCCGGAGCACACGCTCCGCCGGGTACTGTTCATCCTCGAGAGGAGGCAAGATCCGCCCACCGACCGGCCGCTGGCGCAAACAACGGCTTCACACGATGGGGCATCGGAGAATAGTAGCAGTGCCGTTCGGTTAAATGATTTAGACAGGGCCCCATCTTTCCACCCGCTGGCCCTCGTGTGCGCAGGGCGATTGGTATCGTGGAGTGGGAGGGCAGCGGGAAACAATCCACAGCAACCCTTGCCAGCATCGGCGGAGTGGGAGGAGGATTTGGTCAGGAGGTCGCGTGTTTTCATCGGCCACGACTCACCCTCACAAGCAAGAGACTCGCAAGGGCTTATGCCCAAAGCCCTTCGGCATGCCGATGATTGCTGTGCAAAAAACTCCAGTTCGTAAAGCACAACGCTAACCATTATCCGTTTTTGGCTCTCTTTTGGTATATGCCATCCATCCTATCCCCGCCCCCGGAAAACCTCCGCCTCGGGACAGCCCGCGTACTAGAGCCGTTTCGGAGCCGAGTAAAGTTCGTTGGCCAAGGAAACCCCCAGCCGGTTCTGCTCCAGGAACCGGTCCAGGGATTGGTGGCGCCGCAAGGTGCTGCGCGGGGCCGAGTCGACGGACCGCGCGGTCGACGGGGCTCGCCGGCTGGCGGTGGACCGGTACGTCTCGAGTAGGCTGCTCTGGGAGGGGCTCCGGCTGACGGAGCGGCCGGGGCGCGACGAGCCGTCGTTGGAGACGCGGGCGGCCCACGACGGGGCGGTGCCGCCCGTGCCGCCGGCGGGGGGGCGGAGCTCGCGCAGAGGCGGCAGCGGCCAGACGGGCGAGGTCGGCGAGGACCCGGGCCGGGACGACGGTGCCCCCCACACCATCGCCACCGTTGACGGCGGCGGCGCGCAGCGGAAGCCAGCGAAGAGCGCAGGCGGCCCGGCGTAGGCCAGCATGGGCCGCGTTAACGGGTCCTGGTAGGGCGAGCGCGCATACCCGTGGCGCGGCGGCGGCGCCGCCGCCGTCCAGAGCCCCGCCGTCCGCTTCTGCCCGAGCCGGCACAGCAGCCCCAGGCAGCCGAACTGCGCCCAGTCGCTGAGAAGGACCTCGAGCACCACGTCGTACGTGCCCGGTCTCGCCTTCCCGGCCAGGGCCCAGGTCGCGTCGACCGCGAGGCCCCAGGTATTTCTCATCAGCCAGAAGACGGACGCGGCACACAGGAGTTGGGTGGCCTGGGGCTCGTGGTCTTGTTAGCTTCGCCCGCTCGCGCCCGCGTCGGTGGGACGGATAGCCCGGAGGCCGACTCTCACCTTCTGGTGGGTGGGCCGCCGCCTCGCCAGCAGCACGAGAAAGGCCGAGTAGAATGTCATGCCCACCGACGCCATCCACAGGAACACGTCGAACGTGGCCAAGAGTCGCAGGTACGGCTGCACCGCCCCGGACTGCCTGCTGTTGAGGGTGGCGTAGTCCAAGCCGTGGGTCTCGACGAAGATGAAAACCACGCTGGCGAACACGACCTCGATGCCAACAAGCGAGTACGCCACGGTCTGAACCAAGGGGAGAGACGACTCGATCAGCTCCCAGTCGTACAGGACGGCCAAGGCCGCGTCCAGCAGCATCGGTAGGGCGAGGACGGAGGCGACCTGGTACAGCAGGTAGCCCACCGTCTGGCATTGGTGCAGCGACATGCGGAGGCTGTCGCCGATCGCTAGGCCGAAGGCCGTTCCCAGACTGGCGGGGACGCTGTTGGCCGCCAGGAGGACGACGGCGCTGGGGGGGAGGCATTCGTCAGTGCGGTACCGCCGCGGACGGGCTTGTGGGGGAGGAGACGAACATCGTCAGGCAGACGAGGGCCAGCTTGAGCCACGCGAAGCACCGCCGCGCCGAGTCCCGGCTGTGCGGCACCCTGAGCAGGGCCGTGGCTGAGACCGGCACAAGCCAAAACAGCAGCACAATCAGGAGAATGGCGGAGGTCGCCTGCCATGGCTTTTGTGTCGCTTCCATGAGGTTATGTTCTCGGCGGGGGTAACGAGGGACGTGGGAGAGGGCCAGGTCGCGATAAGTGAACACCAAGCCGGCAGACTGGCCCCGAAGCAGGCGCTGGATCTCGGTGCAGTCTTTATGGTCCCACCATCAGGAGGCTTTTCCCTGGCCACGGCCACGCCGCGCATCAGCCGCACCTGGGCCTCGAGATCGACGCCATGAGATCCCGAGATGGCGGATGCTGCCCAAGCGAGCCTTCGATAGCCCGCTGTCCCCTGGTATGCCCGCTTGAGTTGGGAGAGGGCCGGGGTGGGGGCTGACGGAAAGTTCATGTGAGCTTCACCGCGGCTCCGAGGCTAGCCCACGCGACGGATCGCCGCACAACTCTGTCCGACACCACGACCGCCAGGTCTCCGGGGGAGGAGGGGGACACGGATCCCGCTGGTGCTTGCTCCGCTCAAGCGGGTGCAGGTGCGCTGGCGGGCGTGTGGGAACGAGGCGGCGGCGGTGGCGGATTCGGCCGGGGCCTCGTCCTCTCCCCCCTCACGGGCGAAGGAAGGGCGGGCGGATTGGCACGTGTTCGCCACCCGGGGGCAAAGGGGGGCCGGCAGGGACGCCGCGACGCTCTGGGCCGTCGTAAGCCGGCTGCCGGTGCCCCGGCCCTTCCGTGGTGCTGTAGCGGGCCCCTGGTATCGGCCGACCACCGGGGACTGGGAGAGCGTCTTGACGAGGTTGCGTTGGGACGTTTTCCCGGTGGCGGCGTGGCTTGCTTTCGGGGTTGCTATAAGAAACGGTCAAGGCCCGGGAGGGGCACCCAGCACCGCCTGGCCGCGCTACCTTTTGCTCCAAAACAACAAACCCACCAAAGGCGTGGTAGTGCTCTCTAATAAGCTTGGCCACCCGTACTGATCCCCAACCCCAGGATGGTGCCAGCGTCTCTTTTTCGGGGTCCTGGGCCCCCATTCCCTGCCAAAACTGTCGTGATGAAAAGGGTGTTGGGGGATGGAGGGCATGTTTTCGAGCACAAAGGGGGGCGACGGGCATGGAGAGGAGCGAGGATACGAATGTGATTTCGATAGTCGGCTGGCTCGTTTTGCAGGCCGGCGGCTACTTGAGAGGGTTGGCCATATCGAATCACTACCACGTTCCCTCTCACACCACCCCCTCTTGCTCTGCAAGCGCAAACGCAAACCTTAGTAATCTGAAGTAGAGGATGAAGGAGGAGGTCTGATGAGAAGAATTGGGCCTGGGTTGTTACGGCAAGCACTACTAGGCTACAAGGTACTTGGACCGGACCTCTGGATGAGTCAGCCATGGGACAAGGCATCCAGCGTTGCACGCTGCGCAGCGCTCAGGCCTGGCTTGCGGGTTAGCTTCGTTTTTCGGAAGCCTGCCTAGCGAAGAATCCTCCAGATAGTGGTGTCTGAGACGGTTCTGCCGGTACACTCTTTAATCGTCTCAGCGATCGCTCCGCTGGACTTTTCCCTACCAAACCGGTCTCTTGAGATCGCTTGCTCGGTGAGGGTTCGTACCTCAAGAGTCTGTTTGGACGGTCGGCCCGACCTTGGGGCGTCTGCCACCCACTCAGGCTGAATAACGAAAGGTCTGGCATCTGGGTCCATACCGCGCTCAAGAGCGCGTTGGACGATCTTTTGGCTGACGCGTGGCGAGACGCCAGTGATGGCAGCCACCTCAGCAAGGGGCTTCTTATCCAGGACCCTCATGTGGAGGACCTGGACCCGAGTCAGTATCTTGCTTGAGGCTATCACCACCCTTGGAGAGACCTCCGTAGAGACTGTAGGTCTCCTCCTCTTCTTTCCCTCTTCACCTGTAGTTTTCGCATCTGAATGGAACCACTTGGTCCATCAAGACCTGTCCGTTTCATCAACCGTGACATGGATCAAATGCTGCCGGATTCCTTCCCTTCTGCTTGCTTTCCATCTCTCCCCTGTTTGCTGCCATGAAGGGTCCCACGCCGCCCCCGTACCTTTTCATGTTCCCCTTCTCGACTGCCACTTACAAGAACCGGCCCGACACTAACACCACCCACCGCGCCGGACCCGCACCGACATCTCGTCCCCGACCAAGTTCCAACCCATCGATCGTCGCACGCCGACGCATTTTCCATTCCATAGCGATATCTATAGTAATAAGCCTTGAGGCTTTCATCCAATCATGGGACATCATCTCTGTTAGTATAGTGGTCAGTATGCGAGCTTGTCACGCTCGAGACCGGGGTTCAATTCCCCGACAGAGAGAGCTTCGTCTTTTGCCCTCCTCCCGTGAGGAAAGGGCCTGCTTTTTGCCTCGCTGGCAAAAAGGACCTTGCCTTCGCGTCCTGAATGTCTTCGACTACCCTTTTAGCTATACGCCCCGTCCCGCTGGCCAGAAAGCACGCAAGGGGCAATGAGGAGCCTCGTTTTATCTCACGCTGCCCGGTCCATGGATTGATGCACGTGTGCAACCCAGCAAAGGAGGGACGGGGGAAACCCAGTGCAGCGGATTCCCAACTGGCCAGTCAGAGTGCGCGTTCGTCGCCAACCACGTCCCACCATGCCCAATCCCTCCCAAAGAGGTCCATCGTGCCATTCAACCGAAATCACACACCCCCTCCCCGTCGACAAATGTCTTTTAACATATCTATTCATAAGCCGTGAATGTCCATAACCAAGGTGAGATGGCCGAGTTGGTTATGGCGTCAGGTTAAGGTCACCTTAACACCTGCATCCTGGTGGAGCAATCCGCGTGGGTTCGAATCCCACTCTCATCATTGTTTCTTTTTGGCCCGTCATGCCTCTAGTCCTCCCCCCCACGGCGTCGGTCACGGCCTTTCCTTTTGAACCCTCTCTCTTCGCCGCGCGCCGGGGCTTGTGATCCAGACAGATGGGGGCCGGTCTGGCTGGCCGACCCCGGAGACGGGTTCTTTCGGCAGCCATCGGCTGTGTCGCCGTGGGAGGAAGGCTTACCCCGGCAGCCCTTCTAACGCTGTGCGGTCCTGTGCTTGTATCCGCGCCCGCCTGGCTGGCGGTGGACCTCTTGCCAACCCCGATTCATTCCAGGTACGTCGCACTCCGAGCGCGTGCGCGGGAGAGAGGAATGCAGATGGATGCTGGTGACTGCCTGTGCTACTGAAGACCGGCCGACGCCGACGCCCGGGTCCGAACCCCGAGCCTGCTCTTGGCCCTTGGCCCTCGGCCCTCGGCGGGCGCGGGCCGGCCATCGGCTGTCCTGCCCTTCCTTTCGTTTCTGGTCTGCGCGGCGACGGCGCCCGAAGTCCCTTTCTGTACCGACCGAGAAAGGGGGGTTGCGCACCGGAAAGCAAAGACTGGGAATGCGTCACATGGAAAGCGCGAAACGGGAGGCCGTCGCCTTCGGCAAAGTGTGGCAAGAGTAAATCCATTTGATTCTTTGGGCGCGTGAGTGGAGGGGGAGGGATCGCACGAAGCTGGCGGCGCTCTCCCTTTCCGCGCGCGCGCGCCCGTAAAGTCTAAAATAGCATTAGGGGGGGGGGGGGGGGGGGACCGAGAAGACCCCTCCCCCCGCATGCCCCTTTCCTTCTTCTCCCATGTGCGTACATGCCCAACAGCTTCTATAACTGGGAAACCCATTTCCCGTCCTTTCTTCTTTCTCTCTCTTCCTGTTTCCCTTTCCCCCCCGAGTGGGGGGTTGGTTGGAAATTCCGACAGGTTCTCTCCCAATATCTTTCGTCATCCCGTGAGCGGGAGGGGGAATACATAGCCAAAAATGTGAAGCAACAGGCAGCTCGCTACAATAGAAGAGTAAAATCGTCAAACGAGGCACGAGGGCCAGGGAATATCGGAGGAAGAAAAAGCCCGGAACAAGAACATGGGCTGGCGTAAATGCGACACGGAAGCCGCGGACGGGAACTTCGTGGAGCCAACATGATTAGGGTTGAGAATCAAACGCGGACACGCCGTCGGCACCCAGGGCCGGTAACCGGGCGGCGGGGGCAGAAACTCGGCTCAGGAGGTGCTGCCGCTTGTGGGGGGCGCGCCCGCGGCATCGGGGGCGGTTTCGGCCTTGGAGGGTGCCGTCTCTGACTTGGAGGGGACGGCGGTGGTGCGCGAGTTGGTCGTCTTGAGGGACTTGCCGTCAGCGCCGGCGGCGGTGGCCTTGGAGGGGGTCTTGGCGAGGCCGCCGTTCTCGCCGCCCAGGTCCTCCTTCTTGGCGCCCTTGGGGACGCGGAAGAGCCAGTAGAGGCCGAGGGCGGCGAAGACGTTGAAGACGATGAAGCCCCACATGATGCCGAAGTTGCGCCAGCGCTCGTCGTAGTAAGACGAGACCGTCGCCAAGTACGTGTTGGTCTGGTCGAGCGGGCAGAAGGAGCAGTTGCCCGTGTTGTTTTCGGTGCCGGGCTCGAGCCGGCCCCCGAGCGCCCCGATGTAGAGCTGCATGTACTCGGCGCACGTCTCGCCCGACGGCGCGTCGAACTTGAGGAACTCGTTGGCCGCGCACTCGACCGACGTGTTGGCCACCGCCACCGACATCATCGCGTTGATGAGGTAGGTGAAGGGCGAGACGCGGTACATGAAGATCCAGAAGCGAGGGAGCGTCTCGGGCCGCGCGAGAACACCGCAGAAGATAAGGCAGAGCATGAAAAGCAGATTGGCAATGTTGCCGCCTGCCTCGGCCGTCTCGAACATGGCGATGATCATATCGGTGAAGGTGCAGGTGAAGATCATAAAGGCGAGGAGCAGCAGGAACATCAGGGCGCCACGCTCCGCCGTCTGCCCGGCCACGGCCGCGTTCTCCTGCAGGCCGACGGGGTAGTACCAGCAGAAGTACATGAGCACGGCCATCAGGGCGTTCCACGGGATCTCGACGATAATCTGGGAGAGCATGAAGACCTGCCAGCTGTAGACCTTGGACGGTCTCTCTCGGACCTCGTACAGATCACGCTGGACCACAAAGTGCGGCATGGTCTGCTGCACCATCTGGCCGAAGACGGTCAGGAGCTGGAAGATGGCGAACATCTGGTTCTGCATGCCTTGCATCGTGTTGGGTGCATTGTAGAAAACGAAACCGACGAAGAGAGCGACGAGGACGTTCAGGGCCGTCTTGGAGTAGATGTAGTTGGGGGTTCGCCAGTACTGGGAAAAGACACGGTGCGTGACCTCGACTAGTTGGACACGGAACGGCGCCGCGAACTCGCGGTACGATCCTCCGTCTTCGGTGGCGGGCGGCTGGTCGGTCGCGTTGTCCTTGAGGCTCTGCAGCTCGGCTTGGACGGCTTCATACTCTTCGCTTTCGCGCCAGGTCTTGTGCCAATCGATATCGCTGTGACTGCCGGGGGCCGCACCGATGGCGTCCAACATCCACTCGGCGGGGTTGGCATCGTGAGGACAGGCGTGCGCGCCGTGGCGCTCGAAGTAGGAGGTCATGGTGGAGGAGTTCTCGCCGATGTCACCAAAGTACACGGTTCGGCCGCCCTTGGCAAGGAACAGCAGTCGATCGAAGCGCTGGAAGAGCATGGCGGAGGGTTGGTGAATGGTGCAAAGAATAGCCTGGCCGGCGTTGGTAAGCTTCTCGAGGAGATCCAGGATAGCCCACGAGGTTTGCGAGTCAAGACCGGAGGTGGGCTCATCCACGAAGAACAGCAGGGGCGGCTTAGCCGCGAGCTCGACACCAATCGTGAGACGCTTCCGTTGTTCAACGTTGAGGCCCTCGCCGAGGACACCGACAACAGCCTCGGCATATTCCTCCATATCCAGCAGCTTGATCACCTCGTCGACATAAGCGAGCTTTTCGGCCTTGGGCACATCGGCAGGCTGGCGCATCAAGGCCGAGAAATTCAGCGCTTCGCGGACCGTCGTCGTGGCCAAGTGGAGATCCTGCTGTTGGACGTAGCCCGTCTTTCGCTGGAAGGAGTTATCGCGGAGGCGGCCGTCGACCAGCATCTCGCCCGTGATGACGCCCATGTTGATACGACTAGCCAAGGCATCCAGAAGGGTTGTCTTACCGGCACCGGACACCCCCATGAGGGCCGTGAGGGTACCCGGCTTGACCCATCCGTCCACATGATCCAGAATCCGGCGAGGCTCGCCCTTGATCTTGATGTCATAACAGACATTGTTCCAGTGGAAGACGCTCGAGGACTCCTGGATCATGCCGCCAGTGGCCTTCTCTCCAGGGCGGGCGTTGTTACCGGTGGCGCGGCTGGCGTTGGTGGCAACGGGGCCGACGCGCATCATGCCCTCCTCGGCGTCGCCCTTGTTCTTCTCCTTGAACTGAGCTGGCTTGTAACCGCGGCGGAAGAGGAGGACCTCGCCCTTGGACTTCTTGGCCTGAATGAGTTCGGTGCAAGCCATGTAGACACCCAGGAAGAAGAAGATGAAGGCGATGATGATACCAAAGTTACGCCACTTGTGGGAGGCGTAGTACCGGAAGGATTCCTCAATGTATCGGTCGCCATTGACCGTGTCACGTCCGGCAACGGCTCCGACAGTCGTGCAAATGCGGCTTCCCATGGGAACGTCGGCATACTGTTCCAGGCCGGGGAGGTCGCCTCTGGGTACAAACTGCGACTCGTCGCAAATGAACTCGCGGCCGCTGAACTCGTTGGCCATCAGCGACTCGAAAGCGTAGGCCAGGGGGTCCAAGTAGTTGATCCAGCGGCACCAGCCCAGCATGTAATCGATGGGGATAACGAAACCGGTGAAGATGACAAGTGCAAGAATCAGGATAGCAGCCGGAACCATGGCCTGGGAGAGCGTTCGGGAGGCCGAGGCAATGGTTCGGAAAATCATACTCATGGACAGCACGACGGTGAAGGAGATGAGCAGGAAGAAGAAGAAGGCCCCAGCCTCCCGTCGCAGGTTGGTCATGAAGTAAAGTACCAGGTTGTAGACGATGGTGTTGGCGATTTTGTACGGTAGGTCGGTCAACATGGAGGCTACCGCTTCGGCCGAAGGGTGGTACATAGCGTAACGGCTTTGCTTTTCGACAATGGGACGTTGAGCGTAAAGCGTGAGGATCTGGCGGCGGTTAGCTTGATGCGGGAACACGTGGAACAAGGGAGTGTGAGAAGTAACGTACCTCGAGAGCAGAGGCGAAGGCGTTGGTGAGACAGGCAAAGAAGAGCAGAGCTCCTCGCTGGAAGAAGCTCGAGGTGTAGGGCTGGAGGTTGTAGTAGACGCTGGCAATGATTAGACCAAGGATGGTGTTGGCGATCAGCGATCCGACCGTCAAACTCGGGTCTCCCATCAGCCGTCGGAATCCACGCCACAGGCAGAGCTTGACCTGCTGCGGATACGACAGGGTGTAGGGAGACTTGGCGCGCTGGGCCTTGGCCTGGGCCTCGCGCTTGTTGGCTCGGAAGGCCTCGGCGTCGGGGCCGTTAAGCGGGTGTTCCTTCTTGTATTCCTCGATCTCCCGCTGCAGGGCCTCGTACTCAGCGCTGTTCTTCCACGCGACCGCGAACTCGTCAGGGGTGCGCGGCGCCTTGCCCTCGAACCCGGGGCGGATGACACGTTCCAGGCTACTGGTCATGGACGTCAAGAAATCGGGCGTCGTCTGTCTTGCCGGGCACTCGAATCCAAGGTTGATAAAGTACTGGCGGGCGGTGTCGGCACGGCCGAAGAAGATCTGGCGACCCTCGTACAGCACGGCGGCCTTGTCGAAGAGATCATAGGCGCTCTGGGGCGCCTGGTAGATAGAAACGCAGGCCGTGCTACCGAAGATCTCGGTCTGCAGCCGAAGGGTCTTGCAGAACTCAACGGCGTTGGCACTATCCAGACCACGGGTAGAGTTGTCCCAGCACTGCAGGGGTGCGCGGCTGAGCGCCGCCTCGGAGATGGTCACACGCTTACGCTCACCACCTGACACACCGCGCACGTACTCGTTGCCCACGTTGGTGTTGACAGTGTGCGAGATACCAAACATGGCCATGGTCACATCGCGGAGGTGGTTGGCGTAGGTGGTCTTGTCGACGCCGGCGGGCAGTTGCCGCGGGGCCCGGGCTTGGGCGGCAAAGGTCAGGGTGTCGCCGACTGTCATCATGGGAAAGTGGACATCGACCTCGGCCGTGTAGATGGCCTCGCCACGATGCTGGGTGTGCATCTCCTCAGCAGGGACACCTGGTTCTCGGGGTTAGCGCGTGTGCGGCCGGAGGCTGCGACGCCGCGAGGCGGGCGGGGCGCTCACCTTGGTAGTTGAAATAGGAGCCCTCCTCGAGGTAGATACCGGAAGTTTCACCGGCAATGGTCTTGAGGAAGGTCGAACATCCCGAGCCCGGAGGGCCCAGCACCACCAGCATCTCGCCCTTGCGCACAAGGCCGTCAAAGTTGCGGAGGATGTCGATCTTCCGCTGCGTCTGCATGCCGAAGGCCTTGCGGGCGAGGCCGACGGCGCCCAGCCAGATGTTGGCCACGTCCTTCTGGTAGTCGGTGGCGGCACCGAAGCCGTGCACGCTGAGGTTCTGGAAGCACACGCCCGAGGTGCGGTAGCCGGCCGAGTCCATCTGCACGACGGACCGAGCCCAGGTGCGGGCCTTGAAGTTTGTGGAGGCCGGGTTCAGGGGGGAATCCTCGCTGGTCTCGAGGAAGGGGTTGCCGTTGTGGGAGCCGGCGCCGCCGCCGGACTCGTTGGTGTAGCGACGGGCCAGTTCTTGCACGAGCGACTCGCGGCGCTCGACCTCGGCCTCGTCGCTCTCGCCCGACTCGGCCATGTTCTTCTTGTCGTCCTCCGTCACCGAGTTCGCCTGGGTCACCGAGGTGGCGCGAGTGTGCGGGGTGCCGGCGACTTCTTCCATCGGGTTGGCATGGTCGTCCATGTCGTGATGCGGCGATGTAAGTGGCGGCGCGCCGGCGGCTCGCGCCGTGCGGTCGTAGTTGGAGAAGGCGGTGCTGCCCACGAGGGACATGGCGAAGGCGGGTGGCCGGGGTGGCCCAGCCAGTCAAGAAGCCTTGCTGCCCGCGGGTGTAAGGGGATTTGTGGTGTTGCGGCCTTGTTTCCTCTATCCACGCGCCACCCGAGGTTCGTTAACTAGGCGATGCCCTGCCGCTATGGGCTCGTGTTCGTCAACGGGTTGGTGCAGGCAGTGTGCAGTATGCGATGCCGTCTGATTGGCTGGGGGGCTAAGCCAGGACCTAGAGCAGGTATGACGATCAGGGCGGTAGCTGTGGCATTAAAGTTAAGGTAGAGGCGAAACGGCGCACGAGGGGGGCGGAGGGTTATTAGTGCAATGCAGAAGTACAAAGACGTATGTGCGGAGCAGGGTGGGAAAATAAAGGCAGAAGGAAGCCGCCGCAGAACTCCAGCAAAGGGTTCTCGATCCCGAACAGGCAAGCAGGGCGTGCGATGGGCTGTGCCACACAGACACTTTACTTTCTATGCCGCAGATAAGGCCGGAGAAGTGCAGCGGGAAGGGGGAGCAGGCCGGGGTTGCAGCAGACACAGGGCGTGCCGGGGGGGGGCTTTATGAAGAAAGGGTCCCGGGGCTGATTTTTCGACGGCTTCCATCGTTTTCGTATCGAAGCGAGCCTGCGGGCGACGTGACGGCCCCTCTCATCTCGTTACGGATCTGGAATGGGACTTGGTCCCGAAGGCCGGCGCCAGCCCGAGGGATTGGCGCGCTAGCCAGCTGCTGCTGGTGCTGCTGCTGCTGCTACTGGTTGCAAGTGTTTGCGGTGCTGATGAGCAACATGTGGCGCGCCGCGTGCAAACGGGACGGGCGGCTCCATCCTCACCACCACCGGAGAGACAACTCTCCGTTGTTCGGTCAGCCAACGCCTGGGGCGCTGGAATCCCGGGTATGGCGCCGCCTTGCTGGGCTGCGCCCGCAGAGGCATGGACCGTCAAGACATTGCGAACGTGCCCGAGCGGCTGCTGGGCGTCTCCCTCTCCTATTGCGGACCGAGAGAGGCAGGAAGCAACTACCCGATGGGCAGGAAGCCCCGTTACGGGCTCTCGATGGCGTCCGCTACCCGGCCGGTCCAGGCCTCCTGTCCAGTTTTTGCGACAGGGACCCTCATTTCCCACCGTCGCGAGCGCTACCCGACCCAGTCGCCCAGCCCGCTGTCCCGCTGGCTAGATCATGTCGATGCTGCCTTGCACCACCGTACGCGCATGGCGGATGGAGTCCGGATCGCCTGGCTGTGCGAGGCCGTGCTTCTAGAAGCCCGCACCCGAGCCATCCCGGCCTGACGCCATGTCGTCCAGAATCCCCCATAAGCGCGGCCGCACTACCGCACCGTCACCCTCAGCCTGCACCACCGCGTACCGACACCGCCAGTCGAGAGGTACGACAACCCGTTCGCCGCTCCCCTCGGGACCAGGCGGGGTCGCAGCTGGTGTTTGCAACACAGGACGAGAGAGTTGATCAGGCGCTCGTGAAACATCTGCTGGTCCAACTCGCCTACCACGGTCAGTTCCTGTCTCGCGTGGCTGCAATGCCCGGCAGCGCCTCTGTGACGGCGGGGGCGTGAATCGCGGGCCGTTCGCCGCCGCGTGGGTGCCGCCGCGGGCGACGTTTCCTTTTGGTGAGACAAGGTAAAGCAAAGCACCACCTCGGCCAGCCAGCCGCGAGGGCCCCCAGTGGTCGCCCAGCAGTGTAGCCTTACCTGAACAGGGCTCTTTGAGGCCCCGTAGGGCTGGAGGGAGGGGGCAGTCGTGCAGCTTTACCTGACCCTCGAGGCTCAAATGTCAGGCATGGGGGCCTTGCGTGACTGTGCGCGCGCGCGCTCGCTTCCGGTAGGAGGTATGCTAGATACTTTCCCGTATCTCGGGTCCGTCTTACGTCTTGCTCAGATTGGGTTGACTCTCCCGCTCCGGCTGTGCTTTGCTTGGTGAAGCCGCGCTTATGCAAAGTTAATTGGTGTCCCGGACCTGCTACCTCGAAACGGGCATGGCGATTTCTTCTCGCCCCACCGCCTCTACCCACCCGAGATCGTCTCGGACTCCTACAACACCCCGACAGCCCGTTGAGCCCGACAGCCCGTTGAGCCCGACAGCCCGTTGAGCCCGACAGCCCGTCGCGCATCGCAAGCGACAGTCCAAGGACAATCACACCGTCATGGCCAAGCCCGGTAGGAGCGCTCCCTCGGCGCCTCGCCTCCCCTGTTCTCAGCCTGTTGCCGGCGATCTGGCGGTGCTGCTATCTAATAGGCCTATTCTCAATTTGCTCGTGTCCCCTTTCCCATCCGAGTCCCCGGTCCCCCCTTTCCCGGAACGGCAAGGGATATAGTCGTGACACCAACCCCCCCCCCTGCTCTGGCAAGCTTTGCCTTTTCCGGGCAGCCCCAAACGGCCCAACCAGCCGGGCTTTCAGAGGGGCCAGGGTGGAAGGGACGGAGGCTACAAGCGGTGTCCTGGGCATTCCGTCAGCCAGCGCCCACGTCGCCTCTGTACTCGGGTCGATTTTGGCCGTGACTCGGAGACTTATTTTTACTTTTCGCTTCCATCTGGAGCCTCCTCCATCTTGGGCGGGTGCACTGAAGCGGCGTTCGGACTGGGCTTTCCCCTCCCCTTGGACCTCCTCATACGAGACATACATATGGAGTACAATGGCTGAGAAGGCTCATGTTGGAAGGGCGTAAGCAGTCAGGCTTTGGCGCAGCCGTACGTGGTACCAACGGCCACGGTTGAATCGCCGAGCCCGAGCGGGCTGACTCGCGTCCTCCCCCCCCGGCGATTCGGATAGGGCCCAGTGCAAGAGACGGATCGGAGCATCGTAATCCTGCTGCCTGGATTCCCACCTTGATTGCGAGCTCCTGCGCGCCGAATCGTGAGTGAAGAAGAAAAAAAAAGTGTATGATCTCACGATTACCGCCGGCGGCGGCGGCTCCTGCGTGATAGCGCCAAGCCGACCGGTGGCCAGTCGGGCCCTTTCCGCAGGAAGCGCAACAAGCGGCAGAGGGGAGACGGCGGGCGTGGAAGATGTGTCCACGAGCCTCCCGCGTATGTATACCAATCCGATCAGGGCTCGCCGGTCGCGGTTACGCCCGACCGATGACCCCTTGTGTCTCTGTGTAAGCAGGAGGCCTGGACAGCTGAGGGCAGAGCTGCCGCCGGGCCACTGTCTCTCGTCTAGGCACGGCGATGATTGGGCCCGGGGCTGCCTTCCAGCTGGGTGAGATTTTAGATGGCATGCATGCTTCGGAACGCGAACACGTGTGTTTTTGTCAGTGCCCTAAGCTACTTCCAAGTGCTTACGTTATAATACAACCGCAAGCCTACATCGACTTCACGTGATGCCGCGTCGTCTCGGTTGATAGGCACGGAATAAGCACTGCGACGGAACCTGGTCTTGCCGGCTTGGCTTGCAGAAGGGGGTATCAATTTTATTTCGGCGCTCGGCGGGCACCCCCGGGCGACATATCTTTCCAGCGGGTGAAGCAGAACAAACAAAAGCCAGGCAACGGCGCTTCCGTGGAATGCCCGACGTCGCACGGAAGGGGGCGGGGGTGAAACCCCCCATCGTCCCCCCCCCCCCCCTTCCTCCGGTTGGTTTTTCCCTTCTCAGGAGGACAGGTAGGCGTCGAGCTCCTTCTCGGTCCAGTCCCACAGCTGGTCGGCGAGGGCCGCATCGCGGGCCTGGGGGGTGCCCTTGCCGTCGAGACCGACCGGGAAATAGAAGTGGCCGGACTGGGCGTCCGGGTGGACGCCGGCCCATAGCTGGTTGTGGGCGCCGGCGGCGACGGGCGTGGTCAGCAGGCGCCTGAGCGGGTTCAAGAGCGGCGCCAGCAGCGACACGACGCGGTACGAGGCCATGGGCCCGCGCACCAGCTCCGTGTCGACGACGCCCGGGTGCACGGCGACGACGCGCAGTTCCGGGTGGCGGCGGGCGAGGGCGACGGCGTGGTGCACGTTGGCCACCTTGGAGATGCCGTAGCGCGTCCACGTGCTTGTGCCCGCCATGTCCGTCTTGAGCGCCGCGAAGTCGCCGTACGGCGGCTTGGACGCCATGCTTTCGGCCATCGACGACAGGTTGACGACGCGCACGTCGACGCCGGCGGCGGCTGTCTTCTGCAGCGCCGGCAGGAGCAGGCGGGTCAGCAGCGCGTGGCCCATGTGGTTGGTGCCGAACTGCAGCTCGTAGCCCTCGGCCGTGGTGCCGGGCGGCGTGGCCATGATGCCGGCGTTGTTGATGAGCAGGTGCAGGCGCCCATCGGGCTGGGCGGCGTCGAAGGCGGCAACGGCGCGCTGGACGCTCGCGAAGGACGCCAGGTCCAGCTCGACGAAGCTGATGGGCACGTCGGCGGCGGCGGGCGCGCGCTCCCGTATCTCCCGGATGGCCTGCTCGGCGCGCTCCTTGCTGCGCGCCGCCAGGTAAATGTGCGCCGGCCGGTGCTTGGCCAGCTGCAGGACCGTCTCCTTGCCCAGGCCCGTGTTGCCGCCCGTGACGAAAACCACCTTGCCGGCGAGGTCGGGTATGTCGTTCTCCGGGTCGAACTTCATGATGGCGGCACCGCGGGGGCTGGATGGGGAAGAGAAGCGAATGGGGGCCGAGACGATTGCGAGATGAGGGATGAGCGTCACAGACTCGTCTCCAGCTTCGGGCGGGAGGCCCCATCGACTTAGCTTTTTTATATATATAAGTCGGCCGTGGGCACCTGTACTCGGGCGCCTGACCATCTCGTCAGGGCATTGTTGGTCGTGGATCCAAGCTCCGACCAACGCCTACATCCCTGCCGCTGGCTGCTGTTTCATTTCCCTGGAGGAAACTCGCCGATCTGCTCAACCCACCGACGGCTCCGACTGAGAGCAGCATCGTGGGGGAGCCCTTTTCCGCCGGCACCCTGTGCCGCTCCTTCCTGATTGGTGGTAGGTTGCGCGCAGAGCAACTGCCGAACCTGCCGAACCCGCGCGACGGCTGCCGGAGATAGGCTTCTCTCGTCCGAAAGACAGTGACTTCAAGCCGGAGCTGGGAATGTTCCCTGTGCTTTTCAGGGGTGTCGGCGTCTAGGTCAGGCAGTGGGACGCCCTGGCACGAGACGTCTCGACACTGCCGGCCTGTGGGTGGGCACAGACGGCGCGGCCGCGGCGAGGCAAGGGGGGGCGAGTGGCCCCGTATACCATGGCGTACAGAGTGGCTAATGCCTGTCGCCAGCAGCAGCGCCCCGGGATGGGATGACCTTAGAAGAGCTCCAATGCTGGTCGGCCCCGCATGCGACGTCGAGCAAAGTGGAACTTGCTTTGGCCCTTCCCCCATATTTGGCGGCCTTTTGGACACCTGCCACGCGCGCCACTCGCCTTGGTTGACCACCCGAGACAATTTACTCGTCACCGTGCAGTCACCATCACGCTCTCTATTTTACCACGCAGCAGCGCAGGGACTGTCAGCATCTCCAGGATGCGCACCAAGGGCGGCTCAGGAATGCATCTGGAAACATGACGCCTCATACGGCAAGTAGCGAAAACATGCACACTAGTGAGTGTACATGGAAATATGCATCCTCAATCGCCACAATTTACTCAACCATGTACCGCCCCCCTTCATTCGTGATTGGTGGACGCGGAAGAAACGCAACGCAACGGGGCGCGGCCCAACGCAATGCAATGCACTTGTCCTTCTCCTAGAAATACCGAAAGCACGGGTCCGAGCCTGAAACTCCCGCCAGAATCGCCCTCCGGAACGCCTCGACCAAGTGTTCCTGCCCCCCACGCCGGACAGCAACGGCCATTTGTG
Organism: Nigrospora oryzae; assembly: GCA_016758845.1. Classification (NCBI taxonomy): domain Eukaryota; kingdom Fungi; phylum Ascomycota; class Sordariomycetes; order Amphisphaeriales; family Apiosporaceae; genus Nigrospora; species Nigrospora oryzae. The sequence continues at coordinate 125,959 of JADKYO010000001.1, forward strand.
CCCCGCCAACAACACCACACCCACTCCGCACAGCCTGCGAACCGAGAAAACCTCTAGGCATCGCATGTCGTACCGGACCAAATCGCGCCGTCTACCAGAACGGACACCATCCGATGTAATGCTGGCAGAGGTTCTCGAGTCTCGTGGCCTGGATGATCAGCTTGTTGACCTGCGTCGTCGAGTCGAGCTCTTCCTCAGGCTTGAAATCCCGGCCGTTGAGTTTCTGGTTAACGCGGTCCAACACCTCAACGGCGCGGGCGTTGTGCGCCTCCGCCTCCACGTTGTCCGTCGCCCCATTGACCGCGCTCGAGTTGGTCCTGGCCCGGGCCCGAGAGCTGGGCGGTCCTCCAGGCACCGATCCGTCCATGGCAGCGAGATACTCGGTAGGCGGGTGGTTCGCCACGAGGATCGAAGCACGTCGTGCGCGCGGTGCGCCGGGGTTGACGTCAGCGCCGTTCTCGACCTCGGGCCGGAAGTTGGGACCCGTGGGCGAGGGAGCATTGGTGAGACCCCAGTTGAGGAGCGGGTCGTGGATGAACTGCGTACTGTGTCAGTTTCGGTGCCTAGCGGGCCGGGAACGGCGAGACTTACTGCTTCAAGCACGGCCATGACGCTCTCCTTATTGTCACGCAAAACGCGCATCACTTGCTCGCACGTGATCCGGAAACTGCCCTCGATGTTGCTGACCTCCATAGCGTATGTGAGCATGCGCGTAAGCCGGAACGGCACTTGCTCCGGGTATTTGTCGCGGTTGCAAGCCACCTCAAAACAGTCGCCAAAGTCGATGTGAATGATCTTGCCCGTGACACGGTCCAGCATCAAGTTACTAGGGTGACGATCGCCCAGACCCAGAATGTAGCCGACAATGCTCATGACACCCAGGGAGCGCGTGTAGTTGGTGCGACGCTCCAGCCAAGCCTCCGAAGACTTGCTCTTAAGCCAAAGAACGCGGTACAAGTCCTGTCCCGTCGTGTTGTCCAGGGCATAGCCAAACACTTCAACCTTCTGCATGAGCGTGAGACCCTCGTAGTCGGGCGCCATCTGCAGCATGATGCGGTGTTCGATGTTGACCAGGATCTTGCGCGTTTCTCTGTACTCGCGGATGAGGACGTGCAGCGTGTCGCTGTTGGGCACCCAGCCAAGAAGACCCGAGTTCTGGCTGAGCGGAATAGCCGGGTACCGCTGGATGCCGAGATGGCGCTTGTAGCATTCCGAGTCATGGGCCAGGAGAGTGTTGCACAGGCCGAACAATTGCATGCAGCGCTCGTCCTGGCGAATATCTTCGTGGCCCTTGAGGAGGAAGGCATAGGTATTGCCGTCGCTGCCGTTGGTGATGAGCTTTCGCGGCCTCTGCTTCGAGTTGATCACACTAAACGTCGGCTCAAACGACAGAATCCTCACGATGGGCTGTCCACTCTTGTAGGTGCCCGGAACGGCAAGATCGAGGTCCTTGGATGCGAGCAGTTGTGGCGAGCAGTAGGTGAGCTCGAGCGATGTCATCTGGGGAAGTTGCCGGCCGATGCGACGGAAAACTTGGTAGTACAGTTCCCAGGCCTGGTTAAGGTCATTGACATCCTGGCTCTGCTCGTACTGCCGACACCACTCCCGCGCCTCACTAAGGTCCCTACCAAAGGTCTGCGCAAAGCTGATCTCGCGTAGTGTCTGTGGGCCGCGCTCGAGTTGATCGTGGAGGGGGCCCAGCGCATTAAACATGCCCTCCACGTTGTGGTCGGCGAAGTAGAGCCGCGAGGCTTCCTCGAGGCCCTCGTACCATTGCTCGTGCCACAGCACAGCAACGCGGATCAGCTCGTGGCTGACGACATCCGCTTGCTCAACCAGGTTGGGGCTGTGCGCGCGCATACTATCCATGATGAGGGCTGCCGATTTGGATCGCCGCGTGCTCTGCGCCGATTTCATCGCCACCGTCAGCGGGTAGACAAGCGCCTGCGGATGGTTCCTTCCGACATCGGCAAGGAGATTGTGGATTGATTGGCGTACGCGGGCGTTGGGCTGGTTGATCCGTGCAATGAGCTGGGGAATGACTTCAAGCCACGTATCAACGCTGACGGTACCAAAGCCTTGCGTGACGGCAGAATTGACTTCGTTGTTGCCGCCGTGTGCGAACCACAGCGTGAGGAGACGAAGCGTATCCTGAAGAGAGCTTCCCGAGGAGAGCGCGATCGACTTGAAGAAGCCCTGCACTGCCTGCACAACGTGACTGGCGATGACGGCGGGATCCGCCCGGGGACCTCCTTGGTAGGCAGGCGAGGTAATGGCCTGAACAATCTCAAAGTTGGCCAACGCCCACGCATGCCACGCCTTGTACCATTGAGGGTTGAATCGGGTAGCTTGCGAGTACGAGTGCAGGATGTCCTGGACGTTGTTGTATTGCCAGGCGTCCTTGTTCAGAGCGATCTGCCACTCGCCCTGGCGGAGATAACACTTGGCCAGGAGGTGCGTGTACTCCTTGATCTCCTCCACCGCTCGGCTGGGCAGCCGTTGGTGTTGGTGAGGCGTCAGCGGCGAAGCCGTGAAGCCGTAGTCGTGCTGCAGCGAAAGATCGTCGACTTGCTGTGGGAGCATATTGGACTTGGCCATCTCGAACTGCGTGGACACGTCTTCCGTGAACATACGCAGGCAGGTCAGGATCTTCTCCGGGTACTGCTCTTCCTGCATGTGTTTCTGTTGGCCAAACTGCCATTGGTACTTCAGAACCGCATACATGATAGGAGGAGCGGGCACGTTGCCCCGTCTCAATGCGTTGCGAGTTGCTCCATGCTCGTCTGACCAGTAAGGTATCAGAGTGTGGATGGGCTGCTCGGTGTTAATGAGCGCCTTGAGAGACTTCTCGGCCAGGCCCATGCGCGAGGACTTGCGGCAAAGATTGGAGTATTTGATCCACATATGCATGTTCTCCTTGGGCGTGATGACGAGTCCACGAAGGCGTAGCATTCTTTGCCACACCTCGACGTTGCGCTGGCATCCCTGGAGACGAACTTCCCACGTACGGCGCATCGTTTCCTTCTTCTTCTCGTCGGCCTGCTTGTAAACAATAAGCTCCTCGAGCTCGGCCAGCATCTGCACGCGCACCACAACTTGGTAAGCCCGGTTGTAGGACTCGCTGACGAGTGCACTGAGCTCCGTGTCGAGGCCTTCCCGCGTCTGCTGAATGCAGGCGGCTGCCTCGCGGAACTGGTTGCGGTGAAGGGCGAGGATAGCGCCAAAGAAAGAGCGATCGGGCGCGTATCGCTTCAGGGACGACAAGTAGTTATCCATCGAGTCCCACTTGCCCAGATTCCAAGCCGCCGCCGTAGCCAGAGGCGCTATGAGTCTCTGGACCTCGGGGGCCGAGTTGGACCAAGTGTTGCCAGCTAGCGTAGCAAGCGAATCCCACTCGCCCAGGGCATGGAAACACCTCATCTTGCCCATGACGATGTCAATGGGAATGGGTTTGTCTGCAGGAACCTCGCCTTCTCTCTGCTCGTAGAAAGCCAATGCCTCGGTCCACCTCTCGAGTTTCTCAAACCATGTCTCGCGAAGCCGGATCCCATCTTTGTAGAGTTGGGCCTTCCTAAGGATTCCAATGGCGGCATCATACTGTTGGAGTTGGTTGTTGATATCGATGAGAGCCTCAACGGCTGGGCCGCTCTGGTCTTGGAGGAACTCCAGTTCTTTATAATGAAGCGCCTTGGCATAGGCGTGGCAACGGGCTGCTTCGCGTCCCAAGATCCTGATATCAATGGGCAGGGCCTTGTCGTCATGCTCCATAAACTCGGCCAGGTTGAGGAGGAGTCCAAGCAGATCAGGCGGCACATTCTCCGAGCGGATCGCTGCCTCGATGTTGGTGATAAGTTCCTCTTGGTACTGTTCGTAGAGCTCGCTCCAGCAGGAGACAAAAGCCGAGTTGAACAGCTCGCGTGCGAGCGGCAGATACACGCTCGCGAGAACGGCACACGCTCGAAGGGCATGGTTCGGTGATTCGGTTAGTAAAGTGGTACTGAACCTCCTAAGCCACTCTTGCCAATCCTCTTTGGTGGATTTGCCACGGGTATCCCAGGCACTCTTGAGATGGATGGCATTCATTTCCAACTTCTTGGAACCCAACTCAGCAAACGAGGGCTCGTCCGGCTGTTCCAGGTACTGCGTCTCCGAGCTCAGGTCCTGCGGGAGGCCCTCCCCCTTTTGCAGTTTGCCAATGAGAAGATCGTAGTTTTGGTGCTGGATGGGGAAGGCCTGGATAACCTTGTTGACAGTGCCCATGAAATGCAGATAGTCTTTACCGAGCTGGTGAATAAGGGCGCAGAGGGTGTCCAGGGCGGCGTGCCTTAGGGAGGCATCGGCGGGGGACGCCAGCACTCTGGCCAAGGGGTGGATAATCTTGGCGGCGTAGTCGTTCAGGTTGACCTGCCGCGATATCTTGCCAATCGTCTCGATGGCCGATTTCCGCAGGAAAGTAGGCTGACCGGGTTTCTCGAAGGTCTGCACAATGACCGGGATGATGAGGTGCATGTACTCCTCGGCACTTGCCCCAAAGACCAAGAATGCATGAAGCACCTTTTCCGATGGTTGACGCTTGGTGGACGAATCCTTATCCAGTACGCTGAGCATCATAGGTAGCAGGCGAGCGAGGTATATCTTGAACTCGCCTTCAAGCGACCTGGATATCGCCTCGACCAACGAGAGAATCGGTGACTGTAGAGAACCGGAGCCCTTGCCCCAGAACTCCTGCAGCGTGTCCACAATTTCCGGAAGATAGTTGCGGATGTGTTGCTTGACGATACTCACTAGGGTGGCTAGCTGGTTGAAGTATGACTCCAGTCGGTTGGGGGGGCAAGTGCGAATGACGCCGAGGAAGGCTGGGACAATGCGGTCAAGAAATGAGATGCATTCAAGTCCCAGAGTGCGGAAAATGTTCATGATGGCTTCGACGACGCCAGCATGATGTTGTTGCAGGGATTGGTCTTTCAAGATGTTCAAGAGCGCATTGATAACGACTGTAGGGTAGTACTCCTTGCTCGACGGTGTCAAGCCTGTCATCATCAGGGAGATGTCCGTCATGCGGCTGGACTCGGCGTTCTGTTTTGATTCGGGGGCGCGCTCCTCAACTTGCTGTTTGTTTTCGTTAGCACATCCCCAGTCTAGGCTCTCAATCCATGCATAAGCAGTTATCTGCTGAATGATACCGCGACGCTTGTAGCGATACCTGGGCGGGTCCTTGACCACGGGGCTCGTGTCGAATGTCTTGAGGAAGCGGGTATGTACCTGGTGGCGGTATGGATCCAACGCGCCCAGAATCCCCATAAGCTTGATGGTTTCCTGTCGGAGGGGGCTGCGTTGCGGTTCGGATCGGATAATTGTCTGCAGGATCTCGAGTAGTTCGGGGTAGTCAAGATAGGGGTCGATGACGTAGCCGCTATTACTCGCGAGCTGGCCGAGAGTGTGGAGGGCGGCCTCTCGCTTCGCCGTTGAACTCTGGTCCTGCAAAGCATCAATGATGATCGGCATGAGCTTCTCCTTGTGTGCCAACATATCCTCGCCGCCAACCGTGCAAAGCTCCCCAATGGCCTTCAGAATGGTAGCCGCAACGGCGGCGCTTTGGTCATGGGCTTTGGGGAGGAGAACCGCCATGATGGGCTCGACGTAAGGCTTTATCAAACCTTGAGCGTTCTGCACAAGCAGACTCAGGAGTTTGGCGCTCTCTTCCTTGTTACGCGCCACATCAGCGTACTCCAGTTCCGTAAGCATCTGAATGAGAGTTTTGCGTAATGAGGGGATGACGTAGGCTGGATTGTACCGCGCAAGACGGCCAATGATGGAGATGGACACCTCTCTGATAGAGAAGTCCTCGTCGTTCAAAGCAAAGAACAGGGTGCGGATGTTCTCGGCCTTGGCCAGGTGGGGATCGAATCGTTCATCGAGTGCGGCGAGCACTGTTCTCCGAATGTCGGCTTCGGGATCGGAGACGCCTACAGTCAGCAGCTTCTCAATCACGTCGCCAACCACTTGGAGGGCGTGATAGCTTGTTTGGTTCACGATGGGATCGCGGACGTAGAGTTGACAGCAGGTCAGGGCGGCTGCTTCGCGAATCTGGGGATCATCGTCTTCGACGTATTTGATGGCGACATCGCGAACAAACTCGTTTAGGACGTGGCCTTGGGTTTTTGTTAGTGGGGTGCAGGGTAGGCCTTGTTTGCGGGATTGCTTGCCTGAGAAATCAAAACTGCCGAGGGTGTTGAGCGCGAGTTTGACTTCCGCTTTTCGGTGTTCGTATGCGTGCGGGTCTTTGGCATCTTTTGGGATGACGGGGACGGACGCCAGGGTGTTGAGGGTCGGGGCGCCAAGTGGCTTGAATGGCTCTCCGCAGAGGACCTTGCTGAGCATGTCCAGGAGACGTTCCTGGATGGTTGCCTTGACGGGAGGGATATAGAAAGCCATGTCTACCAACGCTTGTGTCAACTTTGGTGTGAGTTCACACGCAAAAATGGGGTCGAGTAAGGCCTCCATGTATTTGCTGAGGGTCTGGCCGACGGCAACAGCGAGACGGCTGATGCAATCGAAGACCGGGTCCACGGAGCCCCTTTTGCGGGAAGCAATGCTGAGCCCCTCTCTCACGTAGATGAGGACTCCGTCCAGGTAAGGCGCGATAGCGCTCTTGACCGAGTTGGCGATGTTTCCGATGGCCAAGAAAGCGTCGTTACGCTCTTTGTCCTTCTTCAGCATACTCGAGAGGTGGACCATGAAGCGGTGCAGGTACGCGTGTGAGAATTCCGAAGGGGCATAGTTGGCCAAGTCGGGAACAAGGGTAACAACTGCTTTCCTGATGACGGGATCCCGATGGTCGCGGTGACGATACACAATATCGCAAGCCTCAGCGTAGTGGGCATGCATGAACATGCCGCCCTGTTCGAGTAACTCCTTCAAGACGAGGAGGGAGCCGTGGATAGACTCGACGGTGTTCGCCTTCAGGCTGGCGATCAACTCGGCATACATCTTGTTCATCCAGTTGGTCTTCATCTCCTGGTCTCGCTCTCGTATTATACGGAAACACGCGGATACCGTCTCGCCGGAGGTGACTCGAATGAGCTGCCGGGGGTCGCGGAGACCGACCCAGCTGAGCTCGAAGATGAGGCCGACATATTGGTACATGAGCGTGGGCGAGTTTCGGGCAAGCTCGCGAAGTACCAGTACCGCGCTGTACCGTTTCTCCTCCACCCGGTCAGATTGGAGCCACTCAAGCGAGGTCTTGACCTCGGATTCGACCAGTTCGGAAATAAGAGAGCCTCCGGGGCGGCAGAGCTTGCCGAGAGCGATGGCAGCGGGCTGCATGGGCACCGTATCGGCTCCGCGCAGGATGGTCTTCAAATTGTTAGTGAAGCGCGTGTACTTAATGGTGACATCCACACCGTCGAAATCGGCAAGGGCGTCCATCGCGTAAACAGCGCCCAGGCGATCCGTCGGCACGTTATTGTGAATCAAGTTGGTGATCCTGGTGTTGACAGCATTATAGAAGGTGGAGAAAACATCAGAGGGCAGATCTGACACCGGGTGATTAGCACGCCAGACGAGAAGGTCCCAGTGACTTGGAATGGCCTTCCTGGGTGGCTCGCATCGATGGGCGAAGGCGGGGTGGTGGTGAGCAGGCAGGCCAGCTTCCAAACAAGCGGATTTGAATCCAACTCGGAACAACTACCAGTCGGGAGGTCAAGTATGTACCTAGGTACCCAGGTACAGCAGAAGAAGTCGCAAACAGTGCTTTCCACAAGCCGCAGAACAACGAGCAGGTCCCCTTTCCTAGCCTGCCAAAGGATGCAGCAATAACAGACACCAGACTGCCAGCCAGGGAAGATGGCTCGCCGGGCCCTTGGACCGAATCACTCGTCTCCCACACCCCGGATTCGCAGAGCATGATGCATCCAGGAGCCGAGCAAGCACCCAAGTGCCCAGCAGAGCTTCAACGTCACCCAAATGCTCGGGCAGTCACGGGTATGGTCTTGCTCCCTGCCTCTGGACACCTTCAAGCCTAGTGTGGCTACAACCCTCTATGTTGGCTGGGTGCTCACCACTGCCACCGCCACGGCCACGGCCACCACCACTCATGGTCTTCCACGCGAACGCATGGGTTCCAGGGATCACTTACCTCGGGACATGGTCACAACCAACTCTCGCAGTCGAAGCGCAGCATGTTTCCGTGTCTCGTCGTTCAGCCTACTGTTAATGGGTGAGCTGTTGTCCAAAAAGTGCGGAACGCGAAATGGCCATGGACCGAACTTTCGGTGAGTGGCTGCAGAAGGGCGAGATGAGTCTGACTTTGCTCTAAGGTCCTTAACGATATTCTCCAGATGCTCCAGCCCGAGGTTGTAGGCATGCTGCGAACTGGAAGTGCTCGCCATGGTTGCGGTTGGCGGGCGGGCTGCCGCTACTGAGAAAGTGAATCGGTGAAGTGCGTCTGTCGGAGTCGAGATGAGAGAAGGAATGTGCGCATTTGGGGGGGGTCGTCGTCTCGGTCGGAACGGCGTCGACGGTCGGGGTCGGGAGGGGTGTGAGAAGGCAGGAGAGCAGCCTCAGCACGGGGTGCGCCGGTCGAGGGGAGGAGTGTCTGGACGGGGGTGAATAGCTTCGCCTGAAGGGCGTTCACTGATCACCACCGTGACGGACAGCTTGGGGCCTCTCCAGCGAAGGTCGGCCGGCTAAGCTGTCTGCGCCCTCGGCCGTGTCTGCTGCAGCTTCGGCAGACACCACAGGGGGAGGCCGGCTTCATGCGACGCGCGGTCGGGCAGACGGCGATCTGGTTCGTCGGCGACGGTGGTGCTGCAGTGGATGGGTTGCCGAAAACCCCCGCTGGCTGTTGGGGGCGATGGGGAAAGAGGCTCGATGATGTTTGTTTGCCTTTCGCAAACAGCTTGCGAGACGAGCTCTCGGCCCGCAGACAACCTTGGGTTTAGCGACAAGTGCGTGCTGGGTGCCGCCGCCCAGCTGCCGTCTCCCGCCTGACAAGCCTCCAGCTGGTCGACTTGCTGGGTCGGGCCTGGCTGGTCTGGGTCGGGTCGGTGTGAGCAGCGCGACGAGGTGGAGAGGTTGTTGCGTGTGCAGGGATGTGTGCGTACGGCGTACAATGGGCCTGTGAGGGACGGGAGGGGCGACGTCAGTGAGCAGGCCGGGGTGGACAGTGTGTCGAGCGCTGGAAAGCGAGTGACTTGGGGAAGTCTACCGGGATCGTCTGGGGCCTACTATAGTACGCAGTAGTACTCGCGCAGCGCTAGTCGTGTCTGGTACAAGTGCTGTGCAGTCGTACGGCCGTCGGCTGACCTGGGATTCCAACAGTCCCCGCGAACACGGGCAAGCGACCGGGGCAATGACAGCAATGGGGGGTTGCTACATTTATAATACAGACCGCCAGCCAGAAAGGCAAAAGGCCTTGAGGTGCTTTGCCATCGGTGGGTGGTAGACTGGCGAAACTTCCACCGTAGGCGACAGCTGACCTCAGTTCAAGCCCGCTTATCGTGAGACCGATAGTTTGACACAGGGTGCAGAGTACACTAGATGTATCTACATATGATTGCCCCGTGCACGGGTCAGGCTCTGAATCTCTTGTGGGTGAATGGAGGGGGCGGACCCTTTCGAATGCAAAAGGATGGAAAGCCAGAAAGCTGTCACCTGGAGCCAAGACATCATCACTTTTATCAGAGGCCGTTTGGAGATCAACGGCCGGCTGTCACTGCCATACTTGCAACTCTGTTATTCCCTCGCAAGATCGCCCGATTAGGACCGTATCATCTATTTTTGGGCTCGCCCTTGGACCAGTCGCCACTCCGCGTAACAGAGAATTCCCATTCTCTCCAAGTCTGATTGTGCAGCCGAATGCGGAACACAAGCTTGGCTTCAAGCCCCCGGTCCCCATACTATACCTGCTCCGCCCAACTCGTCAGTGCCGCCGCCCTTCTTCAACCCTTCAGAAGAGATATTGGCATCCGCAGTAATCGAATCAGTTCCCCCGCAAGCACGTCCGCACATCCCCGTCATGGGTAACGACGGCGGCTCGATCCCGAAGCGGCGCGAGCTGGTCAAGGAAGCAGCGCGGCAGCCGACGTCGGCACAGCTCAAGGAGACGGCGGCCGAGTCGCTGACGCACGCGTGGACGACGTGCCCGCTTTCGTCGGAACCGCTCGACCCGCACAACACGGTGGCGGACGGACGCGGGATCCTGTACAATTACGAGGCGGTGCTGCAGTGTCTCCTGCCCTCGTCATCCGAGGACGCCGCCGGCGGCGGCGTGCCCGAGGCGCAGGAGGAGGCCTTCCGCCATGCCGGCCTGGTGAGCGTCCGCGACGTCGTGCCGCTGCGCTTCGCCCTGCGCCGCGACGACCGCGGCCGCGAGGTCCGCGCCTGCCCCGTCAGCCTCAAGGAGCTCGGCGCCGCCACCCGGGCGGTCTACCTCGTACCCTGCGGCCACGTCTTCGCCGATGCCGCCCTCCGCGAGCTGGCTGGCGCCGGCACTGACGCCGACGACGCGAGGCGCTGCCCCGAGTGCAGCGAGCCCTTCGAGCCCACCAACGTCATCCCCATCCTGCCCACTGCCGACGCCGAAATCGCCAAGCTGACCGCGCGGCGGGAGGCCCTCAAGGCCAAGGGCCTTGCCCACAACCTGAAAAAGGACAAGAGCGCGAGTAAAAAGAAGCGCAAGGCTGCCGAGGACGGGGCGGGCGACGGCGAAAAGCCGAGGTTGAGTAAAAAGGAGAAGAGGGAGAAAGAGAGGGGCTCGGGCATTGACAGTCGCATCAACAACTCTGCGACAGCCTCATTAACCGCCAGGGTGCTGGCCGAGCAAGAAGAGAGCAACAAGCGACGGAAGCTGGCCTCGGCAAGGTAACGGAGCCGGCTCTTTTGCTACCCAGCCTCTTGCAGCCGCAATTTGTACATAGACGCGTAATACCGAATGATACCTTTTCACACTTGGCTTACAGATTCCCTCTGCCGAGGAATATAGACTGAAGAGGTCTATTTACCTGCGGTCTAGTATGCATCAAACATTGAACACCAAACAGAATGCCCGTCTTCTTTTCACTCGCTCGTCAACAATCGCACAAGGCCTCCGCTGTGCACACCTAGATTTGTCCATCCAATCGTATCCCTCGTCCACGCTACAGTTCATCCTTCGGGTGGGCATCCGCGGGCTCGACAGCCTCCTCACAGGCGGCCGGCGTGCCGACCTCCATGCGGTAGACGCACTTCTCCTGCTCGCTGGTGCGCCACAGCTCCTCCGTCTCTGCGCAGCCCAGCCAGACGTCTGTCTTGCGGTTGGGGCCGTTCCAGCAGCCCTGGCCGTGCTCGTACCGCAGGACCATCCGCCGGCCCCGGCCCAGGCCCTTGCCGTCGTGCCGCTCCTCCTCGTCGCTCTCCTCCCAGTCGATGCGCTCAAAGTTGCCCATGTTGGTGGAGCCGCCGCCCTTCTTCGACTTTTGCGAGGTGCGCGACAGCCAGCACAGCTCGTACTCGTACTCGCCGGCCTCGGTGGAGATGCACTTGTCCTTGAGGTAGCGGAAGATATCGTCGGCGCCGTAGTCCCTCTGGAGGTCGTTCTTCTGGTCGGTAATTTCGCGCTCCTTGCCGCCAATGTCGTTCTGAACAGCTTCGTAAGCTTCGCGGGCGGCTGTGACCAGGTGAGACTCGCCCGACGAAGTGGGCTTGTTTGGTAGGATGTTGTTTTCTATCAACCAGACGCGGACGGCATTCAGCTTCTCATGGAAGAAGTCGCGGAGCGGTGCAGGGAGGTATGCCTCGAGGTTGTAGACTACTCCTTGTCAGTACCAGCTTGCAGAAACCATGGTAGGACAGCGACTCACGGATATCCGTATCGGTGACTTCGGCTTCCTCGAACTGGCGCCAGTTGATGCCGTTGGACTCGTTGTCCTCCTTTAGCACCTCCTGGAGATCGTTCTCGTTGAGGGACTCCTCCTTGGCATCTCCCAGCTTAGCGGCATAGTCTTCCCACGCTCGCACGGCCTTCTTCACACCCTCGTCGTTGAAGTTGGGGTTGTACTCCTCCTTGAACGCGGCCAAGATGCTCTGGAGCTCTTCAACCTTGCCCTGGAGTTCATTGCGTTGGCTGATTACCACATTCAGTGCATCACGGAGCTCGTTGACTCTGCTTCGGGCCAGCCCAACGAGAACTCCCAGCGTTCCGGTGCCTTCTCCCTTGACGACCTTTCCACGCTCCGACTTCTCGACCTCGTCGTACTTCTGTTTCAGGCCGTCACGCTTGGATTCCAAAACTTTGACCTCCTCCTCGAGACCGGCAATCTTGGCTTCGACACGGCGGCGGAGCTCCCTGGACTCTTTGGCCATGGTGCGGCGACGCTTGTTGGCCTTCTCCAGGTTGTCTTTTCTCTCCTTCTCAACCCTGCGCCACTCCTTGCCAATCTGGGAGCATCTGTTCTCGCACTTGACACCGCCCACACCGCGGTACTCCTCAGTGCCGTCGCAGCACAAGTCGTAGTCGCACACGCCGTCGTTGACGTACATAAAGGGAACGTAGGCACCGATATGGCCCTCGTTGGCACACCAGAAGCCGGGCAGAGCGTTGCTGGCCTTGGTCGAGCCGTGCAGAGATGCCGGCAGCGGCTGCGGGGGTGAGAGAGGGTCGAGGTAGGCACAGGCCGAGGTGCCCGGTTCGTCAGAGCCATCGGGGCAGTCGCAGCTATTGTCGTTTACGCGAGAGGTGGGGATGGTGATGGTAGGGTTCCCGATGCAGGTGAAGGTGTCCTTTCCCTCGTAGAACTTGGTAACTGCAGATTGTGCCCAGTCAGTCCAAGGTCCAAAGTCGGGGCCCGTCGCGGGAACTCGTCAAAGGCTCAAGTGGCGGAACAAATGTATAAGTCGGCAAGAGGGAGGACTCACATTCGGGGCCAACACCCCGTGGTACTGAGCCAGCAGCCACGAGGCCGCTGTTGGCAGCCGTGCCGAGAAGAACCAAAGCCTGCAATTGGCGCATTTTGGGTGGTTGGATACTTTACACAAACCCTTCGGCGATGGGAGGGAATGGCAAGTCAGAGGCGGGAAAGTGAACACGAAACAAGAAGCTCCAGGCCCTTGGCGCAGCGTCGGTGTTCTGGTCAAGCTAACGCCACAGGTCCCCTGATGCTATGTGCAATGTAGCCACACCGCTGTTCCTTTGCGTGGGGAGAGGGGTTGGTGTGGCGTGTGGGGGATCTCCAATTGGAGAGCCCAATGTTGTCAAGGTTCCCCACCCGCCTGGTTCTACATGGATATACTCGGCCAGGCAAAGCACCAGCGAGCCTCAATCCAAGCCGCAATTCGAGCCTGCAGGCTAAAGGGGACTAAGAAGGGGCCCCTGGCAACAAAAATATACCCTGATGTGTGTGATCTGTACATGATGAATCTAACAGGCCACACAACGATTGCGCTACAGACGACATCCCCTTGAACCCCACGCCCGAGTTCCCCGCATGTAGTGCCATCGCTCCCGCCGATTCAGCTGACTTCGCCGCCGGCCTTTCGTTGCCTAGGTAAGCAGGGGAGGTCGATAGTGCGAGTACCATTGCTGTCTTCTCGAGGATTGAATGGCCGAATGTCGATCCTATCGGCCGAGATGCCATCGATATTATAATGAAACCCTGCTCCGTATGCGCCCGTTAGGCCCTTAGTACTGCCTAGCCTTCCGGTGGGGGTCGTCCACCAAGGCAATACCGAGGGATGATGCGAGGAATTATAGGTAGTAAGTGATCACCCAGGATCCTCGTGGCCGTTCGAGACCAATTTTTTGCCAGCTGTTTATATACACCAATTTTCCTTCCACCCAACTGTGTTCTCTTATTGTTCCGTAGTCGGTTCAAACAATGGCCGACACTGCCGGGTTGGATACCAGCGGGTTTCTACAACCAGTTATTGTCCCAGCCCGTGCTATCCACGATAGGCTGATCCAGGACGCTCCTTTTCCCCACCGTCGGGGTTCCGTCCGATGGACCTGGCGGTTGTCCGCTCATCAAGCGTTTCACCACTTGTAGGGTTGCATTCTGCTATATTGCCGGGCGGTTGCCAGCCCGCCAGATTGCCGACCGCGGTGGCCGCAATTGGTAGCCACGTGCGGATCTGCGAAGGCAGAGCGTTGCTACGCCAGGCGCGATCGGCTCCTAGCTCTAATTTACCAGTCCTCCCTATTCTCCGGGTCCAGGGCCTGGAGATTCCGACGAGGGTGACCGGCCGACTGGGTGGGAATTATGGACACTGGATGCGCCATGCGCCTTCTGTGCAGGTATAAATAGGCCGTGCATTTGATGAGAATGAAGTTGTCGGAGACCGCGTTTCCGCGGAATGGCCAACACGCCTAGTAGTCTTTGACAGGGCACATGTATGGATGCAATGGCTGGATCAGACGGAGTCGAAATCTTACGTATTTGAAATCGATTCTCGGCTTGCCAGACTCCCTGGGAATGCGCTGTAAGCGGTTACTAAACCCTGTACTATGTAAATAAGTAGCCAGGGGGCTTTGTCGGGATTACCGCGTGCTGTCGGCAGATGGAGGCATGGTGTACCGGCAGACGGGTTGCATTGCAGAACCCGTTAATACACCTATCAAACTTCTCCAAAAGATGGATTCTTTGGGATGTCGATCCGAGAACCACGTTCATCGGTTACAAGATAGCAGCTGGCGCTTTATAGGTCGTGCTCATCCGTCTTGCGCGTCAGGATCCCACCACAGACAAGGTAGGAACATGTCGGACAGGAACCCCGGCCAGCATCGACAGCTCTAAGTGGACCAGCGCCAATCTGTTCCAATCTTGAAAGCCCGGGCTCAGGTCACCACCGTAATGGAATTTTGGAACGAACTACCGTTGGGCGCTCAGGACAGGCGTGGTCCCTAACCGAGACAGGGGCCCGGGGGAGCATGCGATGGGTTCCGTCGATACGAGGAAGTTTAAAGGTACTTATAGATGCCCACTTCCAACCCTTCCCCCTTCCGCCGCGTGAGGTGACGGGTGCTCTCGATTCTCGTCTTTGTCCTGCCATGCCCCTGCCAACGCTTACCATGGTAGAGGGAGCCAGCGCTGTCCGTTGAGGAAGGCTAAAGCGACGGCTCGACCCGGACGGGCACGTCTTTGTCCCCCACCCCTGCCGACGATGGACGGTCCGACGACCCCTCAACCGACAATTCCGGCAACTTCTCGGTGGGCCCTGGGCCTGACGGCAGCCCTGACGCTCCTCGCCACCATCCTCGTGCCCATGCGGTTCTGGGCGCGGCATATCACCGGCGCGCGGGTCGGCGCGGACGAGTGGTTGGTCCTTGGAAGCCTCGTCGGCGCCTACTGGACCTTGGCCCTCACTGTGCTCGCCGTTGTCAAGGGGGCCATGGGCCAGACTCTCATCATGGCCTTCCTGTGGGCGCCCAACTCGGCCTTTGACCTACTCTACTACGTCTTCATCTTCCAGTTCAGCTATCTGGTGTCCTCGCAGCTCGTCAAGCTGGCCGTCCTCGTCTTCTACTGGCGCACCCTGCCCAGCGACCTCATCCGTCGCGGCTTCAAGGTGCTCGTCGTCATGTGCGCGTTTTGGTCGGTCGCCGCCCTGATCTTGGGCATCATCCAGTGCGAACCCGTCCGCTACTTCTGGCTACGTGGCGACGGGTACTGCCGATTCGACAGCAGCTTGTACGCTGTCGGTATTGCGATCCCGAACACCATCATCGATATTGCCATAGCCACCCTACCGCTACGTGATATCTTGCAGTTACGTATTGGTTTTTGGCGAAAGGTCGGGGTACTCCTGATACTTTGTATCGGTGGCATGTAAGTGCGGGATGCCCAGCTCGTCTAAGTTTGTGTGCCCCTTTTCTAATATGGGCTTCCCCAACAGCTCCTGCGTTGCTAGCATTACCCGCGTCGCAACCGAAATCCAGTTTTACTACAGATATCTCAACTACGATGCGGTTCAGGACGTGACACATGACTTGCTGGTTCCGTGGCTCGCATCAGCCATGGAGGTTGTCGTTGCCATCATCGGCTCCTGCCTTCCTTTTGTATTCCCCATATACCGCCACCTCCGCTATGGCAAGGCCGAGGCCACCACATCTACCTCCGGACAGCGGCGTTCAGTGCTACAACAGAGGGAGTCTGACGTTGCTCTTATCACCATCGGCGGTCTGAACTCCAGGAGGATAACGCGCCGTCCCGGTAGCAATGATGACCTTTACGCAAGCCTCGATTCTAGAAGCCGAGGGCCAGAGGACGCCGAGGATGAGATGGCGTTAAGA
Source organism: Nigrospora oryzae (assembly GCA_016758845.1). Taxonomy (NCBI): domain Eukaryota; kingdom Fungi; phylum Ascomycota; class Sordariomycetes; order Amphisphaeriales; family Apiosporaceae; genus Nigrospora; species Nigrospora oryzae. The sequence goes on from JADKYO010000001.1 coordinate 142,223, forward strand.
GAATTCGACCATTACCATGCTCGATCTTGCTCTGGGGAAATTGCCATCGAGCGGGCAGTGCTGCGTCCCAAAAGCCCGGAACTTGAAACTGGAGTATCGCGATAAACAATACCAATAATGACGATCCATACATTGATGACCCAAGCCGCATCCGTTCGCGTTGCTTGGGTGTTCCAAAACCCATGAGGAGCGCCTGCCTTGAACAGGAATTGTGTGCCGAACAGCCAAGACGAGATCAACACGGTTCGCCCGCCCGTCTAGCGCAGTCTGGGCGGTTTGGTGAAGAAGCTGACTTGGAGCTATAGCACTCGGTGCATCATGTCAACAAGCCCAACCAAGCCGCTCTTTTGTCAAATCTCAGTAATCCATTTATGTTTTTGTGACCAAAGTGTGACTTTGCTCTATACGTAGGAGTGCTGCATTTAGCAAGCTGGCGCTATCCGTATTGGGGCAAACCACCCGTAGAGCTGGCAAAGCTGCAAAGGAACCGCCACAGGGACAATCTATCAGGGAGGGAAAGCCTTGCCGAGGCTGATCGAGTCAGACTTCCAGGGATTACGCCGTAACGCCTAGGTACTCGGCGAGACGCGGTTCGCTGGTTGCTGGGTTGCTGGGTAGCTGGGCAGCTGGGCTGAGATGGGAGCGCTTTGAGAACATGCGTTAGCGCCCAGCTGCCCGACTATGGCGGGGAGGAGGGGGGCAAGAAATGGCTCAGCACATCTAATTGGCAGTCGTAGAGTAAGCCGTTTCTTCTCCCCCCCACACTCGTCTGTTACGCCACGCAGAACGCACCAGTGCTGAGACCGCTCACGATAGGCACGAGCCGAGCAGCGCCGATATCTCGCAGACGAGAAAGCCCAGTCGACATGCGAGTGCTTAATCTTCCGTGGTTCCTCGGGATGCGATACAGAGTTGCCGCCGGCGGGGCGGTAGGATGATACCCCACTGGATGGATATGCAGACAGGCATTCCGCCAACAGACACGGATATAGGCGAGTGGCATTTGGGGACGCTCCACGTCTTTCGGGAAGCTTGTGCAGTACTAATATTCCACTGAGGGGCAGACGTACATCGTAGGGCCCAACTGCCCAGTTTACCTCTAGGTCCCGTGGGAAAAATGCCTTGGCTGCGGGCGTTAGTGGTGGTGAAGCAGAGGGCTCCTAATAGAGTCTACTAATATAGCAAGGGCGCGGCCGCGCGTTCGGTTCAAGGTCGGACTTCGAGAGAGCAAAGCGGCACTTGTGGGTGCAAAGAAGCGACCTCGGATGGCGGAGTCGGATAAGAATACCACGTAAGCACATCGATTACTAGTCCCAATTACCCAGCTTCCGGTGTTATGTCCTTGCGGCTCGGGTATAAGCGAGGAACAAGGGGGCAGCGATCCGGAGACGTGACGTATAATAAACTTTTGTCAGCAGTCGGCGTTGGTGGCTCGGCGTCCCCTCGGCGTGCTGGCGAAACGGCTGCACCCCGTCGCGTTGCCACCGGGTGGCTGGCGGGCTGGAACAAGAAAAATGAGGGCCGGTTATTTTGAGGTTCTGGGGCCGTTTGAACGAGGGGTACGGGGGGGTAAAGACAGGTCACATCCTACTAGGCAGTTGGAACGCCGCCTCCAGGTAGCCGGGCGCGTCTGGGACTTTGTGCAACTGGGTGTGCACGTCAAGACTGAGCTGGAGAGGCTGGCGTCGACGGTCCCGACGGCTTTGCTTCGGATGTAGGGGGCAGGCGAGTGAGCGGGCGAGCGGGGAGGGCACGAGACGCAACCCTAGATTCGAGGCCGAGCCTATTCTAACGAGCTGGGCCCTATGCGATGGGATGGCAACAAAGGCCATCTGATATGGCTTGCCTTAGCGAGCAGCGAACGGCCAAGCTCGCAAGGTATGCAGGCTCGGCAGGTAGAGCAGGGCAGGGCTGGGCTGGGTTTGGGCGGAGCGGACGATTTGGGCCGGCTAGCGGGATACAGTCACGCTCGCCCTTGTTGTTAGCCAGCAATGGCCGATGGCACGGCGGTTGGCCGATCGTACTAGTGCCGAGTCTCAACCGGCATCCCGTCACCCGCCTGCCCGCCGGCACGCGCTCCACGAAGGATGCGTACACGGGGACAGGCATGCGTGTGTCCTTGTGTGTGCTTATTGCACGGGGCGGATGGTGGGGTTGTGCGCCGAGAACGGATGATGCACCCTCCCTTTCGCGCTTCCCATCCCAGCTTTGCCTCGCGGGACGCATGGCATTTTTGGGTGGCATTGTACGCGGATCGCGAGGGGCGGGAGATCGACAGGCTCGCAGGGCCGCCCGGCAAGGCAGGCCAGGGCAGCAAGGGCATGCCAGGCGGCCGCCTCCCCTCCCGCGACGATCGCCTCCGTATTGGATAGCGCTGTCACGCGTGTCGCTGGGGTTCGGGCGGCGCCTCCGCCACCGCGGACTGGAGATGGAGAGAGGTCTGAACACACTGGATGGACTGGATGACAACCTTTGACCACGACCCAACGGGGTCAAACCCTCATTCGAAAACGCCCGGCGATGCCAATTGACGTGAGCTAGGCGTGGCATCGAGTCATGGGCCAGCCAACGGCGCGACTTGGTTTCACTTGCACCCCCTCCGTCCCTCCGGCCATAAACGGGATAGCAGGCATACGATACGGCGAGGACGAGGGACGAGGACAGCCCTGGCTTGCAAAAGGCGAGTGGGGGTCTGCAAGTCCAAGTACCGGGACCGGGGAGGGGGGGATGGCTGGCTGGGAATCGTGATCCTGCAGTGCTGGCCCACCTGAAGCATTCAGAAGAAGTACATAGCAGCTCATTAGCCCCAAGACAGTGAGGGTGAGAGAGTGTTCTAGACTCATCCCGTCCCGGTTCCCCAGGCACAGCAAGCAATACACAGGGCCAGCAGGGGCAGAACAGCGCGGCACGATTTTGCACGCACCTCTTCCCACCCGGGTCTCTTTGCCCTTCGACTTGCAGCTTTTGACACTCCGGTCTCGTTCTGTGCTGCATTATTTCACTGCCTTTCCGCCCCCGGGCTCGTCTGAACTGCTTCCGCCGCGGTGCTTCCCGGTCCTGCCAGACGGTGGTGCCTTGTCCCCGCCGAGCCTGCTGCCTGCTCCGTACACTTACATGCACGGCTGGGCGGTCACTTGTCACCACGACACGAGAATACTACAGCGCACCCCCAGCCCTCCCACTTTTCTCCCCGCCGATGATCACCACTGAGCATCCATCTCCCGCAGCGATCACCACTGCCTGATTGCTTGCAACCGCTGCTACCACGGCCGCCGCACATCGCCACGACTGCCACGGCCAGTGCCACCACACACGCACAACAAGAGCCTGGGGACACTGTGGTCGGCCCAATGACCCAGCCCTCGATGCGATGATCATCAACGGCTGCGGCATCGTTTCTCCCACTCCCTTCATGTCGCACGCGCGCCCGCGTCCCGGTACCACCCACCGCATTCCCTTTGCTCCACCACTCGATCCCCTCATGGTACCACAGCATGTCGGAGACCACACTCGCCCAGGAGACGGCGGGCGAGCTGCCCAGCCCGCCTCGGCCGCCCTCCGCCCCAACTTCGACTGGCTGAGAACCCCCCCGCCGCCCACCTTGAAACCCTTCCAGAAGTTCGTGAGGGAAGTGGACTGGAGCTCCACTTCGCTGGGCCTCATTGAGCAGTGGCCGCGGGAGCTGAAGCAGCTGGTGAAGCTCATGATGGCCGAATCAGACCCGTGCATAGCCTACTGGGGCCCAACTTGCGCCATCATCTACAACGAGGCATATGCACCCCTGGTCGGTTCTAAACATCCGGCAATGATGGGCCAGGACGCCCGCCACGCCTTCCCCGACTTCTGGTCCTACTTCGACAAAATCATCAGCGAGCAGCGCCTGACGGGCGAGACGGTATCCGGGGAGGCCTCCATGCTCCTCATGGAGAGGCATGGCTTCCTTGAGGAGACCTACTTTGACTGGACGCTGGTGCCCGTCATAGGGGATGACGGCGACATTCTGGCCTCGTATGGGACCCCGCACGACCTCACCGATCATGCCATTACCATGCGCCGGACGGCCTGCATCCAGCACCTCACCCAGCTGGTTACCAAGACCAATACCCTCCCAGCACTGTGGAAGGCGACATTGGCGGGACTAGGCGACAACCAGAAGGACGTGCCTTTCGCCCTTCTGTACTCGGTCTCCCGGCCACCAAAAAGCGTCGTCTCGTCACAGTCGGGGAATGATGATGTTTTGTGCACGTTAGAGGGCACAATTGGAGTGGAAAGGGGCCATGCAATCGCACAAGAATCCCTAGTTCTTGGGCCGTATGCCGACGGCTTTGCCCGTAGCGTTTTCGAGGCTGTGGCTACGGGCGAGACCTTCATGCTTGATGCCAGTCACCCTGATCTGGAGAAGCTCATGCACGGCATTGAGTGGAAGGGCTACGGGTCACCGAGCCGCCAGTTCGCCGTCATCCCAGTCATAGTGGACGAGGAGGTTACCGCTTTCATGATCATCGGACTCAATCCATACCGGAGTTTTGACCAGTCATATCGCGAGTTTTTACGTTATGTCACTGAAGTCGTCGGTCCGCACATCTCCAAGATTCGGCTTGCCGCCGAGGTGAAATCGGGTGCAGAAATGGCCAGAGAGGCCAAGCTCAAGTTCGAGCAAGTTGAGTCGAGATTCCACAAGTTTGCCGAGCGATCCACCATCGGACTTGCCATGGCCAATACCGACCGCAATGTAAGTTTCGGGATGCTTCAGGACTGGCTTAATGTGCTCGTTGCTGACTGGTTCTCAGATCGTGTACGCAAACGACGCATGGTACAAGCTTGCGGGATTGAAACCTGGCACATGGAGCTACGCCAGCTGGCTGGACACGGTGATCCCCGAAGACCGGCCGCTGGTAGAAGAATGGTGGACCCGTGTCTTAACCGAGAAAAGTGGCGGGAGCTTCCAGTTCCGCTGCAAGGAGCCTTTCCGCCGAGGGCACATGGCTTCGGACTATCGAACGATCATGTGCGCCGTCTATACCGACCTCAACGAAGCAGGCGAGATAGAGTCCGTCATGGGCCTGACGATCGATATCAGCGAGTTGAAATGGACCGAGGAACAGCTGCGCATACGCACCAAAGAAGTCGAGGAGTCAAACGGCAAGTACCGCAATTATGCCGAGCACTGCCCGCTGGGCATCGTACGAACAGACGCGGACGGCTACGTGCAGTACGGAAACGAAGCCTGGCACAACTTTTACGGCTTCAAAAAGGGGCAAGTTACGGATCCCCACCCATGGATGCCTTACCTGGATGAGGAGCATCAAGAACCGTGGATGGAAGCCTTCCGCAGCTTGACGAAGGAATCAGGACCGGTCGCCAGGGAAATCATGCTCAAGAAGACATTCGCAGCAGAGGAGGGGAACGAATCCGGAGAGCACAATGTTTGGCTCTTGGTAACAGGATTCTCAGACATCGAAAAAGACGGCAGGGTGAACTTCATCGATTTCTGGGTGACGGACATATCTGCCCAGAAGATGGCGGCACGGGTACTGTCGGACAAAATGGACGAAGCGATACGGCTCAAGACGCATCAGGAACGCTTCATTGACATGATAAGCCACGAGATCCGAAACCCCCTCTCGGCCGTCCTGCACTGTGGAGAGGAAGTGGTGGAAGCCATGCACAAGTCTTTGGCCGAGACGCGAAGGCTGAGCTTGAGCCATGGCGGTGATCCGCCGGCCGACGACGGTCACGCCAAACTTCACACACATATGAGCAGCGCATTGGAAGCAGCCAACACCATCATGTACTGCGTGCAGCACCAAAAACAGATCGTCGACGACGTTCTTACCCTTTCCAAGCTCGATGCTGAGCTATTGGTCGTCTCGCCCATACCGGTGCAGCCGATTGCACTCATCCGCTCTGCGCTCAAGATCTTCGAGCCGGAGCTGAAGATGACCGACACCAAGTTGAAAATCACCGAGGATGATTCCTTGTCTCAGCTTGCGGTGCGGTTCATCCTATTGGACCCGAACCGCTTCCTCCAGGTCGTCATCAATCTGGTCACAAACGCGATCAAGTTCACCAAGACCTCGGAGGTGCGAGATATCGAAATCAACATCTCGGCCGTCAGTGAAGCCCCGACGGGCGAGCATCTGGGTGTCGAGTACGTGCCCAAACGCTACTCCGAATCCAAAGCGGTCAGCCCCATCAACGGCCCCGGCGAGGGCCATGGGCGATTCGATGTTCCCGACGACATGGTTTACCTCTGCTTCAGCGTCACAGACACGGGGAAAGGACTCACGACGGCCGAGAGGTCGCTGTTGTTCAATAGGTTCTCGCAGGCATCGCCAAAGACGCACATTGAGTACGGGGGAAGCGGGCTCGGACTCTTCATCTCGAGACAGATTACCGAAATGCTGGGTGGGCAGATTGGCATGAGCAGCATGCCTGGATCCGGGTCCAAGTTTGCCTTCTTTGTGAAGACACCAAAAGTGGCAGCACCGCGACGCCACTCGGTCACGGTCGAGCCCATTGTACAGATGACGAGGACACTCGGCCTGACGACGGCGGCGGCGCCGCTCGTTGTGGCTCCGGACCGAAAAGCGCGAGAGGCCAATCCCATCGACCTCAAGCTCGTCATTCCGGGCTCGGCGGAGCCGAAGAAACGGGCCGTACTCGTGGTAGAAGACAACCTAGTCAACCAAAAGGTCTTGTGCAAGCTTCTCCGCAGCCGTGGATTCACCGTCGAGGCCGCTAATCACGGCGAGGAGGCGCTACAACTCCTGGGCTGCCCGAAGCAGCCCGATGGGGCCAGAGACACGTCGCTATACGGCAAATTCGAGGTGATTCTTTGCGACATCGAAATGCCGGTCATGAACGGGATTGCTTTTGTACAGCAACTCCGAAGGCTGGAAGAGAGCGAAGTCGTGTGGGGCCACAAGCCTGTTATAGGCGTCACGGCGAACGTGCGAGGCAAGCAAGTGACGGCCGCTATCGAGGCCGGCATGGTGAGTAGCAGACTATTTCTGGTTCAAGGGGCGCCGCTGACGATATCCAGGACGGGGTGACGACGAAGCCCTACCGAATTGAAGAGCTGATTGCTCACATCGACCGCGTGTGCTATGCCATCCTGGATCGATGAAGTGAGGCAGACAAGATGCGCGCGAGTGCAACCACAAAGTCAATTACGCAACTCTCCTACCGGTTTTCGGCTATGCTTGGCTGCTCAATCTCTGCATGGCGAGGCACGCCTGCGCAAGACTGCTAGCACTGCGCTCGAGTGGAGGGCACACTAGCCCTTTCGAGCGGGAGCTTCGGAGGGCATTGTTCATGCGGCCATGACCGAACATGGGAGCAGAACCTCTTGCCGAGCTCCGTATGACAGAGAATGCTGCCCATGTGCTTGAAAAGGAAGCTGCTTTCCGGGGGTCGTGTCAAGACCGAGCATCGCCAACGCTCTCTCGGGCGGCAACTTGCGTGGACCAGTTCGAGCCCGGGGCTCGTGGTGCTGATGCATCCGCGGGACTTGGATTCGCGGCTCGACTCATTCCCCGCTACGAACGAATGACGGGATACGGAGAGGCAATAGGGGAAGGATGTTGGGCGAGGGGGGGAGGACAGAGGGAACAGGGGTGGGGGTTTAACCCATCCGGATTTCTGGATACGCGCCCATTCCCCAACCGCTACTTCGCTCGAATTTCATGGAGACATGCCTCAATATGGAGAAGGCGTGGTTTGGTCTTGGGCACAAGACTTCAAGGCCTTATGCTGACGCCGCTCCGCGTCCGTGGCCCAAGTACGTACGCGAGGGCGTGCGACCACCGGCGCGGAAGTGAGCGCGAACCTCACGCCACTTGGCACACGACACGCTTGCTAGCAGGCCGAACGCCCTCCAGGGACCCCATCTAGTTACCAATGGAGATATACCAAGATGTCTCATTTCCCTCGCCTCCTCCATCTGTCTGCTTGCGCGTGTATGTGCATGTGTGTACGTGTGCGATTTGGGTATATCATTGCAGTAATCACACTATGTGGTACTTCCATCTCCGTCTCCCTCCCGACGGCCACGAGGCACACCAATAAAAACCCCCTCCTGCTCCAGGTATCCTTTCACATGACGCCGCTTCCGCCAAATACAATGCCGCAATCATGCACGCCATCGCTCAAAATTGTCGCCGACTCCCCCAGTGGGTACCATGCATGTTCCTTGTTCTCCTCGGCTTGTGGACTTCCATCGTCCCCTTGGGGCCATCCTATTTTTTCGACTTGACCTCCACACTTGAACGCCGAGACCAGCCCAGTCGTGCAAGCGCCGCGACTCCTTGATTAGACATAAAAGACTAGAGATAAGGAAAAAGACACTAGGGTGTACATGTGTGCCGTGTGGGCGGTAGTGGGTGTAGTGGGTGCGCGCATCAGATCATGCCTCCGGGGAGGATGGCGCTGTTGCGGCTCTCGCGCTCACCTGGGTTGGTAACCACCATGGGCCGGCCAATGTTGGAGACGACGGCTTGTGGGTTGTTGGGTGCGCCCATGGGCCGGTTGAGACGCATGCCCTGGGCCTCTGTCGCCATTCTGCGTAGCTGTCGCGTCACCGGCCCCTCAGCCTTGTCGGATGGCGGCGTCACGATAGAAGGAGCACTGGCGCTCGCTTCCTCGGCAACATCCGTCTTGGCGCGGGAAAGGGATCCAAAAACGGTCCGCGTCTTGGATCCGTCCTGTCGGCGCCGAGGGTTCAGTGGCGGCAGAGGCGGGGCGAATCCATCACCCCGGCTGTTGGATCGCGACCGGCTGGAGCTTCGGTCACGGTTCGAAGCAGCCTCCCGGGGCAGTTCCACCGTCGGGACACGCGAAGTGGACATGACAAACGTGGGCTCCGAGATGTCCTTCTTCCTGATCGGGCGCTTCATGGCGTCGTTCAGTCCCGGCACCTCGGATCCGTCCGAGTTGGTGTTGACTTGCGGGTTGAGGAAGGCCCGCGGCGATGATGGCAAGCCAGGAGAGACCATGTCCGACCCAGGCGAGGTGTGGCTCGGTGCCTGAACACGCAGCATGTTGCCATCGGGACTGGCGCGGTTCCTCGCTTGCGGCGGCAAAATGGGCGAGCCGCGGATGTTGGTGCCAGGGAGGCCTGGCGAGAGAATCGTGGGACGGCCCTCTTCGCCCAAATCGGGGCGCCCCGCCGGCGAAGAGTCTTTTCGCATCCGTCGCAGCGGCGGCGGTCCGCTGGCATCACGCCCACGGCTCGACTGAGATCCGTGGCGGCTGTGGTCTGTGTTGACAGAGACAGTAGAAGTTGAACGAATGCTGCCAGGCGCTGAGTCCTGGCTGGGATGTCGCGAGTACATCGCAGGCGGCGGTCGGCGGTCTCTGCTGGGAGAGTTTGGTCGAGAAGATCGCTGTTTCGTTGGCGTACCCCGAGGAGGCAGACCAGGCTGAGGGCCCTGCGGCTGCTGTTGCTCATTTTCCTTCATACGCTGCAGTTCCCGCCGGGCCTGTCGGAATGCACGAATCCCGGCATGTTCCTCTTCGCCACCGTCGCCATTCTCCGGCGCCTCATCCGGGGTCTCCTTCATTGTGGGCAGCGCCGCATTGTCTTCGGAGCTACCTTCGTTGAATCCCATGGCCTTCCTGCCCTTAGGCTCCCGGGTCCTATCCATCAGTGAGCCAAAGCTCGATTTGGGCCGGAGAAGCCCCAGTCCGGCGGACTTTGCCGGCTGAACACTGGGAGTCTCCCGGGTGCCCTGGAGGGGAAGCGACGGTGCCGATTGGGCGTTGTCAGCCTCCACATAGAAGGTAAGCCTCTCCCGGACACGGCGAGCGCCATCGGCGAGCTGGTTGGCAAACTCTTCGGCACCTCTTGATCTTCGTTGCTCGAGTCCCTGGTCCGAGGGAGGGGCAAGACCCGACGGGCTGACGCCCTCGGGGGTGATCTCGTCGTCATCATCGTCATCATTATAGAATGATGTACGAACCACACCTTCAGGTTTCTCCAGGCTGTCAACATCAGAGCCTTCCTCAAGACCGTCGACACTGCGGGGGACGAGTTCTGTAGTAGCTGATGTAATCCCATAAATCGAAGAAGCACCGCTATCTGCCCTAAGGTGCTGACGCACCATGCCACTAAGCCCCGACATGGCGCCAGGGCCAAGTGTAGGCGAGTCCGCAGGGGATGTTGCGGTATTGGGTCTCAGCATTGCTGAGGGGTATGTCGGTGATGCCCCACCACTGGCAAAGGAGAGAGGCGTGGGCATGGCCGAGTCCCGTGATCCCGGGCGCCCGTAAGCCAGAGGGCCATCGTGCGGGTCGAGCGACACGGGAGTCGGTTCACCCGGAGGGATCATCATGGACGCTTCCGAGTCGTCGAAAAATGTCGGTGATGCTGTCTCTTCGGCGGTCTGGCCGAGCGGCATCTCCACCTTCAGTTGAAGCTGCGACTGTTGGTGAGACGAAGACGACCGTGACCGACCACCGAGTCCAAGTGAAGCGCTCGATTCGGCACGGGAACGCTGAGTCGGCGTTTCCCGGCCTTGTTGGAGTTGTAATTGCCTCTGCGCAAAGCGAGACTCATCGTATCCCTGGGACGGCTTCTGGAATACGCCTAAAGCGGTTGCCTTGCCACGATCATTGGGCCCGATCCCCAGCGACGAGATCTCCTCGCTCTCGCTGACAGGGGGGCTCAAAGGCGGCGCCCCACCGAAGTCTCTCCTGTCATGAGCACTCGGAACGCGAACCCCCAGGTCGGGGGTCCCAGCTCCGGACCTCAACGCGGAAGGGCTCGCCGATCGCAGGTTGGGGGCACTACCCTTCGCCAAAATGCGACGCTCGCCGCCGAACAGACGGTCCACGAAGCCATTGTTCGTTGGCGAGGTCGATCCTTGGTTGGGATCGGGCGTGCGGGAGCCGGGGTTACGCTGCCGTGTGAGTGTGTCGATTCGCGATAGGGCCGACGATTGCTGTTCGTGCAACTCGTGGTTGAGCCCTGTTTCGTACAGTCGACGGGAACGCGCGAAGTTTCTGTCGAGCCCCGGGGTCGAGTTGGCAGATGTAGGTGCCGTGGATATAGAGGATGCCTCGGTGATGGATGGCGTGGGTTGCTGGGACGTGACGGACGTAGCGGCCGTCGAGAAGCGCGCCATGGACGGGATGGATGAGGTTGTCGAGGTCGTTTCGCGCTTGCGCTGGTAGGCGGTAGAGAAAGGGGATTCGGGGCGGGTATCTTGGTCTTCCATGTCACCTTCAATGCCGTCTTCTTTAGCCTCGAATGATCTACGACGTCGTTCCTCGAGCCTCCATCTCTGAAAAGCAGACATGGCCACGTCGTCGTCGTAAAGTGCCTTGCCACCAATACCGCCTTCTTTGCCAGCGGGGATCTTGTAGATCTTCTGTCTCCCGCCGAACAGGTTATTACCCTCAACGGGCTTGGACCTGCTCATGACGCTTCCGTGTGTCGAATCGGCGTCAGATGAGTAATCTGGTTTGAGGAAAGGCGCCCTGACAGACTCAACTTCTGCGATATCGCCGAGACCTGTCAAGGCCCCGAGTGCTCCGTTGATGTCTTGGGACCGGCGTTTTGGTTGGAGAACGCTGTCGTCGAGGGCTTTCCCGATCTTGGTACTGGGATCATCTTGTTCCCGGAGCATGGAAAACCGGGCAGACAGCCCCGTCATCAACAGACTGGTCCGGAAGTCGTCGTTTGACGGTAGAGCGGCGTTCAGGTCAAGATCGGGCTTGGGCTGCTCCTCCTGAGCCTTCTTGCCCTTCTTGAACCATCCCTGCGACTCCGAGTCCTGGGAAGGCCGAGGAGATGCAATCTCCTGCTGGACCTTCTTCTTGTTCCTGAGGCGATGCATTGTGGCCGAGGGACTTCGCACGGCGGCGGCGGCGGCGGCTTTCACCTGGGTTGTTGCCCTATTGAGAGCTAGACGAAGAAAAGGAACGGCAACGAAGGATAAAGAGAACAGTGACAGCTAGTGTCCAAGTTATGCTGCCATGAAAGTGTGCTGCTGTCTGGCGAACGGTGCAGCAGCGCGGAGGTGCGTCGGCTGGATGACGGTTTAACAGTGTCCTGTCGGCAGCAGCCGAAGATAGCTTCCAGGGCGGAGACGTCTACATCCGATGGTAGTGTTAGCCAATGTGTGCAAAGTGGTGGCGGGCAGAGAGCGCCATCGGCCGAAGATTCAAACGTTGCACTAGGGGCTGGAGCTGGGAGATTCTGTCACGCCAACACAACCCCTTGAGGTAGGTTCGGTCCGTGGTTGTCCAACTACTTGGAAGCCAACCCCTGCGCGTTATTGGCAGCAAGGGCACGGATGCAAGAAAAGAATGTAGCCGGGGAAGAAACAAAGAAGGCCATTGGGCAGACGTACCTGGAGGCAGGTTCCCTGTGTCGGGTACGTTTCACCCGCTGAGCAGGACCTGGTCCGCAGGAAAAGGAAGCATGAATTTGGACCACGGGGATTCTTGGCGATCACACAGCCCGCTGGAGCTGCGTGGTGAATCTATTTCGTCCGAACGGCCCAGGAAACACGGGCGAAGTTGCCGAAACACGGAACCTAGTGGTATCACAAAGGTAATTATTGCGTCTTGTCTTCCCGCCACTGGGTGGTTGTGGCAGGTCGCCGTGGGTCGTCGGGAGGTCGCACAGCCGCCACGGGTTAGGGTCCCGGCAGTGTAGGCGGGCGGCAACTGAAGGTACAGTGCCGGCGCAAGAGGATGCTTGGCTTCCGGCCTCGGAACGGCGCCGGGTTGGGAAACGACCACAGGCACTGTAAGCTGCGTCAAGGCCAAGGGAATTGCGGCTTGTTCAGCAAGAATGCCAAACTGGTGTACGGCGTTGCTGGGTGAGTGATGTTGTGCTTTCCGGGAAATTTCTTTCGCCTGGGGCGTCGGCGGATGCCGTGAGAGGTGAGCGAGGGGACGGGGCTCGATCGAGGTGGTGTCGAGGCCGAGGGCGATGGCAGGGTGGTCGGCGTGGAGTCGTCTCGTGGGTGGCCGTAAAGAGTGACTGTGGTGAGCGAAGGTAGGGAGAGAGAGAAGAGAGAAAGAAGGACGCGAGCGCAGTGGTGGTGGTGGTGGTGGGGGGGGGAGGTGTAGGAAAAGAGAGACCGCGGTAGAAAAGAGCCGGAGGCCACTGGGCCCTCCCCCCATCCAATGCCGGGCCGGCGAGTAATAGTAAATAGGGCCTCGGAGAAGAGGGCGAGACAGGCGACACCAGCGCCAGCGCCAGCAGCATTCGAGGCGGGTGGATGGGCGTGTGGTGTGGTGAACGGACGTGTGGGCGTGGGGAGGGTCCCGCCTGCGAGGTGACAGGGCGCGATCAGACGGAAAATGGGCAATCCCACGGTGGAAATTGACGAGGGTCCGATGCCTGGATTGGCTCTGGAGCAGCGCAGGCGCGAGGGTACGGCATCCCCCGTACCTGCGCCAACACTCGCTCTACGCAGTTTAGGTTCTAGGTACAGCAGGTACGCATCGACAGGCGCTAACCGGGTTGGTCCATCGCCTCCCATTTGCACGGGATAGATGGCCAGGGATGCCACTGGCCCAGTTGCGTACCCCCTCTCCCCGGAGGAGTCGAGCGACTGGGGGGGTCTGGCGACAGGGGAGCGTTGCCGCCACAGAACTGCACAGGATCCAATCCCAGATCGATGTGCCGTCGGCGCCAAGCGAGCTTCGGGCTAGCACAGGGAGCTGCAGTGCCTACCGTGCAGGGCACTGTACCTGGCTTCATTAATCGCAGGCAGCGCGCGCCGGGGCAGAGGAGGCGCCGTCTCTTCTCCGTCTGGACCCTATGCCATCTAATTGAGTTGGCGTGTGCCTAGCACCTCGCCGGCCCTCTCTCGTGCCGCCGCCGTTGCACAGCGCTATGGGTGCCCGTTATACACTCCGTGCCTAGGGGAAGAATGTTCTGGCAGGTACAAGTGCGGGATCAAGGTATGGGACGGGCGCTTTTTGCGAAGACGCATCGTGGGAGCTCGGGCCCTGCATGAAACGGGGGAGAAAGCAATGTCACTCTGCGTCGCACCCGGAATGGCGTCTTATAAGAACGGGGTGGAATGAGCCACGGCCGCATATGGGCAGAAGATGATCGACCGCCATGCGGGTGCACGTTGGCAGAAGCCCAACGATTGTAGACAGGATGCAGCAAGTTTTTATTTTCTCCTCGTCGACTTGCCGTCTGCTGGTTTCTGTTGATTTCGGCTTGCCGGCTTCATCCGAATCTTCAACTCCCGGATCCCGGGTATGCAATGAACCATCAGGGGCCGGCAGCGGCAATGACGCCCATGGGCATAGGCCGTCCGTTTTACGACCCGGACACCTGCCAAGCCGGCTTCGCAGACGAGATGCATCTGGCACGTAACAACCCATCCAAATCTATCTGTAGGCGTGTGGTGTCAAGCGCCATTTCGTACGAGGCTTGTGCTATCGCTTCGGCATGGTCCCAACCTGGACGACGACACTATTTGAGCAGCTACCTACCTCTCAGGTAGAAAAGCAATTGGAAGGATTGGTCATGGTGTGCGGGGATGGGGCTGGCTTCGTGTGCACACACAAAAGGTACGAAGAGGTATCTTTCTGCAATGGCGTCCCATCCTGGGCATCAAAAAGAAGTTTATATGTGTGCGTAATACCCCTCGTCTTGCGCCCGGGCGGGATTTCGTACCAAGGGAGTCCCCCCATAGCGGGAAGGCTTGGACAAACAGGGATGGCTCACTGGCCACCCCTAAACAGCCCTGAACGGACTGTAATCGGCCGTCATCGCCCTATCGTCCTCGCTACCTATCGACTACTTCATCTGTCACCCGGTGCGGCCTTCGCGACGCCGCCTGAGCGCGGCTCAGCAAAAGTCGTTGGAAGCTTCTGCTAGCGCTCACACTAGATCGGCCCCAAGCTTCGCCTCACCTCAATCGTGTACACACTAATGTACACGCACATATGTAATGACATTTCATTGAAAAAGCCGAGCTGGGTACAGCGCGGCCGGCCGTCGGGGGCCAGAATACCCAATCATCTAAAAAGGGAGTACTGAGTGCGCCCTATCCGGCCATGCTCCCCCCTCCTGTCGGCGTCGTCAGTATGATGGGATGGCTCCTTTTGGCGTCGGGGATTAGACGCACTCTGATCATCGTCCGGACTTCGGGCATCCTTCCGTCTTCCCCTCCTGCCCGTCCCGCCCATTCTCTGCCCTTCATCCCAAGTGGTCTGGATTCGCCCGCCCATGTGGGCTGAACCACATTTTCGTTTTTGTCCAAGGCCAAGGCCTGTAGTATAGTGCCGTGGCTTATGTTCCTGATCCTAGACATCGACTACACGAGCAGCAAATGGCAGAAAGGGGGGGGGAGATACCCGCGGCCATCTTTTTGTCAACACGAACCCTCTCCCACGATCGTCGTCATCGGGGCCCTGTGCGCGCTGCACAACCCGATTGGAGTATTCCGACCTGGCTGACTCGCCGACTGGATGCGCCCCTGGCGCTACTTGATTCAGGGGCGCTATTGCAGCCGTCAAGTGTCACCTCGCAACAACAGGTTGCTAGAGTCTCAGAGACTGTCGGCATCAAGTAGCACTTGATGACGAAACGTTGCGTTGTATATTATGAATTAGCGTGCCAAAGGGCGGTTGTGGTCAGAGGGGGGTCTGGGTTACTGTTCTGGCCGCTACAGGTGTGGACGTGCAGCATCCGTCGCGATGCGTGAGACCCGGCCTTGCACATCGATTCCATAACGCCCATGTGCCGGTTCGTAGCCGCATGCTTCTGCACCTCGTATCTGCCGCTTCTCCGCCTCGCAGGCAGACGGACGGACGAGGGGTGGAGTTCTGTTGAGACACAAGAAGCAAAACCATGCTGGCTCGGAACCAAAGCTATGCGATCCAACGGCCTGTACCGGCCAATCACGTTGCCACGGCATCCCCACGGTGTTTGTTGGCCGAACAGGGCTGCACCGTAAAGCAAGCCTACACGGCAGCCTCTCCTCACTCGTGCGTTCGTTTTCCAAGGCAGCTTGCCAGTCCACGGGCAGGCCGGGGGTCAGCTTGCTTTTCCTGGTTTCAGAGTCTTCGGCCAATCAGCCGACGATATCCTTCGTACCTTGTTCCGGTCTACACGGAGTTGGCCCCTGGCGCGAACCAAAGGGTGCGATGTGATGTGCAGCACACCGAGCCTCAGGAACAGGTTGGCGGGCAGAGTCTTTTGTGGTGGTGCCCTGTGAATCTACAACTCTGGTGGATCCTATCACAGGAAAGGTACCCAGGTGGCAGACCAACTGGCCGGCATCCGTGCTAAGGATCCATAGGTGGCCGGTGCCATGGGCAGGGAGGCAGGGTTTAGGCCTAGTCAACCGCGCAAAAGCGCGAACCATCGATCGCACAGGAAGCCCAGAGGGCCACGAGGCTGCAACACTCTCTGGAGGGCGACGGCAGGCAGAATGGTGGTGGTCGGAGGAGCTGTGCACGGCACAGCGAGCCATCTGTTGTTCAACACACAGTGTGCCTCCTGTGGCTTTCAGACGCAAGGCCAGCGTTCGCGTCGCACGCAGATCGACAGACACACCTCCCAAGATGCGTCACGCGCCGCCCATCCCATGGCTGCGGGTCGGCTTGCATCTCCGCGCACCAATGGCACGCCTGTTCCTGACGCCTTACCGATTCCAGAGCCCGGTCCGTGGCCTGTGCCGTCGCCTGAGTGGCATTTCCCACGTTGTGGCAACCCCGGTCGCTCAGCTGTGCACACCACGGTACCTGGCTCGCCCCAAATTCCCAATCCTACGCACGCTGGGCCCGATGTCATCGAGGGCTGTCTGTGTGTCTGACGGAGTCCGAGACAAGTTGACCCATCGCCCGCCGAGTCGATGCAGGCACCGACACCTCAAGGGGCCCAACACACACGAGCCTAGCCACGAGCAGCCAGGCAAGACAAGACACATGGCCTAGTCCAGCCCGTCCCACGCCGCTACGGCTCTTGTTGGCGCTAGCCGTAGAGGGTCTCCACTACTTGCTCTACTCCCCCCCCCCTTGTTGGGCATGCATCTTTTGGGGGCGACTCCAGTCATACTCACCGGGGGCGACACCGTGTAAAAAAAGAGATCGCTTTGGGCGGGCTGGTTTCGAGGCGGACAAGACGGTCGTCCGGACTAGCAGCCGTCGGCCCATGTGCCTAGACGGAGGCTGTACACGTGAACATTGACCGATTGCGTCCTCACCCATCCACTGACGGGTGCGAAGGCTGCGTTTGTGCCGCCACCTGGTCACGGGCAAGATGTCCTACGGAATGGATGGGATGGCCGTGCACCCACAGCGAGAATGGTGGTTGTCTAGCCCAAACATCGGCGCCAAACCCCCCAGGGGGGGGGGGGCGGGGACCTCGTCTCTCGTGCCGGCGTCATGCACCCAGTAACTAGGGGTCCCAAGCGATCCATTCCCTACCTGGGCCTCCACGCCTATTCGTACCTATCTGTGTCGGTTTCGACCGACCATCAAGCAACTCTGGCTAGGTTCTCAGCGCCTGAAAATAGGAGCTTCCAGTGGCAGTGGGTGGACGGTGCGGCGATTCCCCATGCCAAGGCAATCCCAAAGTCAGCATGGGTCGAAAAACACATCGGTCGCGATGCTAATCAAACGCCTGCCCGTGGGACAGATTGCGACAGCCGCGACTATTGCTCGCAAAGTGGCCAGCAGCCATCATGATCAGCAAGCATTGCCACCAGAGGAACCAGCGAGGCTCTTGCTGTGTGTCAATCTCCCGTCTTGCGACGAGCAAATCTCGGCTGCATTCCTCTACCTCCCATCGCCCTCCGCCTCGGTCGCTCTGCTACACGAAATACGGCACACGATTACATCGAGACTGCCCCGACGATCAAGGCTGGCATCCCGAAAGGGTGGGACTGCGCTTGCGTTCTCCGCAGCCCGTGGGCGTTCCGGAGCATCCAGCCGTAAGGATACAGGCGTGCCCAACCAAGAAGTTCCCATGCCACGTCTTCAGCACGCCGATAGCACTAGGCAACCTAGCACCGGGCGTTTGCCTTCGTATCGCGTGGCAACCGGCGCATTGGCTCTATGCGTGATGGCCGGGCCAGCCGAACCAGCGCCCGCCCGTGCAAGGGAATTGCATACCAGTCCGGGTGGGCCCGGTGCTATCGCAACGGCCGGGGATGCACCGCCAGATGGCAAACGCAGAATGTAGTGCTTCACCATCAATCACCATCACCCCATGTGTCCGCATGGGCGCAATGCTCCGTCCGGCATTATGCATGCACTCCCTGCCCGCAGCCGCTTGGCACGTTGGTACCCCCCATGAAATCCCAATCTGCCGTGGCATTCTCGCTTGTTGAAGTAAATGGGAGCGTGGAACTGCATGTGCTGCACGGATTGCAGCCGAAACACCAGCCCGCCCAGTCGCATGCTCGTCGTGTTACTACACTCTCTAGCTCGCCCGTCCCTCCGTCTGCTTGTCTTGGCTTCCCCTCCGCTCTTTCTCAGGCCCTGCTCGTCGTGGCCGACGCGGAGATGGATTTCCTCATTTCCCGAAACAAACCAGTTAATTTTCCACGGACGGGGTCGCCCGCGTTCTCAAGCACCGGATGCGCTAACCCGAACCGGCCGGGCTAGCCATACCCAGTCTCCAATGCAGCCATGCCTAGGGTCGAAGCTTATGAAGAGCGCAATATTCGCTGATTGATTGCACCCGGCTTGGACGCTACGGTGTACGATGCACCTGAGCCAGAAGTGGAAAGAGGCTGCCAGCCTCAAGGCGACGAGGGGGGGGCTGCTGGCTGCTGCTGGGCCGGGAGAGGCGCCCACCGAGCCCCTGCTCACACTGGCCACTCACTGCTCTTGCGTCCATGTGGCTCGTCATCGTCATCGCCGTCCCGTGCGTCCGGGACTGTTGGCGGGTGTCGGACGGAATGAGGCTGGCCGAACCCCCCGGGGCCATGGCAATCCGTAGCCAGCGCCCTTTGGACGGATTGTGGCCCTGGAAACTCTCCACGTAGCGAAAGGGCGCGGGGGGTCGCCCAAAAGCGCCCGGAGCAGCGCAGGACCGCACACTGATCTCCTTTTGCCATGCCCCCCGATCCATGCCGCCTTCCGGCAGTTGCCAGGTGCGTTTCGTGCCCACCGCCACCCATCCTGTTCGTCTCTCCGGGGCTGGCCGGGGAGCACGAGGCACCTGTGACGGCATTCACGAGCCCGCGCCATCCCCCTTCCCATTCCGCCGGCCCCCCCCCCCCCCCCCCCCCAGCTATGGATGTATGTACCTCTTCCCAACAAGGCCCTGTCCGACCTCCCGGGCCAAGCCCCGAAACGCGGCCGTGATACGACAAGGCCGTGACAGCAGGGGAATGGACAGGGAAGCGAGCAAGAAAGCCGACAAAAGCTCTGAACTCTAAACACGTCGCATCCCGCCGAGGTGGTAGTCCAGCGCGGGGTAGACGGAAGCGAAGTCCGCGAAGCCGGTGTGCTCACCCACTCGGCCCAGTTCTTTCCCACTACGTATCCTGTTATCACGCGCTATCGGATAGCCATTGCAACGTCATCCGAACTAGGAGACGGTCGGTCTCGCTGGCAGTCCTTTCCTCCGGGAAGAGGGGAAGGGGGGGGGGGGGCGCTGTGCCCGGGTTCTTCCGTGGTAACCTTCCATGCCTGCTGCTGTTGAGAGATTGGCCACGGGCTTGCCAGAGCCCCCCCAAAGATGCTACGGAATTGGTCGCAGGGCAAGTTCTGGCGCACGGCTGGGGACGGGCATCACGGCCGCCTGGTGGACGAGGTGGACGCGATGGAGCCAGGGATGCAGATATCGATATAACCTGGGTGTAGACCGGATTCAGACCTTGATGGCCCATGGATGAACCATGGGGAAAGTCGCATACATGTGCGCGTGTGTGTGTGTGTGTGAGAGAGAGAGAGAGAGAGAGAGAGAAAGAGACAAAGAGAGAAAGTTTGAGAGAGAGAAACAGGCCATTTGTTAGACAAAGACATTGACCGTTAATCACCACGATCAACCCTCAACTCCCCCCTTTCCCCCCGGGCCATCAGCCCACCAGGGCGGGCGAGCTTCCCCGCCCAACCCGGGCCCTCCTCGTCATCTTGCCGCGGACGCAGCAATGGGGGCCCGTGGCACCCCGTGGAGGCCGGTTCGCGGACGAGGCGGCCCCGAGGCGGCCCACCTCGGCTTTCCCCCTCTTCTGCCATCCGACGGGTCTTGACAAAACCACAACCCGACCTGTACCCCGGCCCTCGCCGTCGGAAAGAGTGGGGATGGCGGCGTGCCCTCTACCTCCTCGGTGGGGGCCGTTCCCCGCTCGCTGCGGTACACGTCGGGCAAGAGAGCGTTACGTTCTGCGCTTCATCTGCTTTCCCCAAGCGAAGGAGAAGGAGAGATCTCACTGGCTCCTTGCCCATCTGGGGGGATGGGGGGGGGGGGGGGGGGGCACGCGGGGAAGGGGAGAAGAGCCTGGGGGAGGGGCATACCCCGGAATCAGCGAAGACGTCGTCTCGCCCAGCCGGGCGATTGCTCGAACCCCCCAGGTAAGCAGAGGTTGCCGCCTGCTCACTCCGAATCGAATCCCACTCGCTACTTGTTGCCGAGCATCTGTCGATTGTGCTGCATGTACCGTCCAGGGGGGGAGGGGGGGTGGTTTGGGAAAGGCCGCGTTGGGCCGCGGGCTCAAAGGTTCAAGGCTCGTCGACATGATTCCATGTTGGACATGATGGCGTGGCTGGGCCGGCGCCGGGTAGTGACCGGCCCGCTCGTGATCTTGGTTGTCCCGGCAGAGGTGGAGAGGGGGGGCGAGCTCGGTGGTGTTCGGCGCTGCGTGGGATGCATGGAGATCGCCGAATAGGGGCGCCCGCAATCTATCGTCGCCCGCGTGCTCGAGGCTCGGTATGAACGGGAGTTTCCTCTCTCGTTCGAGTACATGATCTCTCCCCCCCCTTCTCCTCCCAACGGCTGGGCCCCGTCATTCTACTACCAAGGTAGGTTGCGCGTCGGTATACGCGGGCGCGGGCGAGTCGACTTTCGTCACGCCTCGTCTATTCTGCCCCTAATAGGTGACCGTATACTTATAGCACGGCGCCTTGGTACTTTGCCTTATCGGTCACGAGCACTGGGTTCCGACTCTGGGAAATCGGCTGCGTAGAGCTCAGGTATTGCGCCCAACTGATGGTAAGTAGGCACGCCAATGTCTTCATTGTGAGCTCTTCGCTATGGAGGAACGCAACTGGCGCTGCGCGGGCCTGGTAGCCTTAGCAGAGCCTGAATGGCGCCATATATATAACCAGAGCACACCATGCATCAATTTGCTTCCAGGGTTCGTGGCTTTCCATCCTTCATTTACGGCCGGTACGGAGCGGAGTGGTTCATGCGAGCTACTCACGCCGGGCTGGCCTCTCTGGTGAATGTGTATCACTGCATCTATATCCTGCCAGGAGGGTTTGCGTATTAGTAGCGGGTTCTCGTCATTGACTACGCGGACCCGAAGGCAGCGCGGCCAC
Source organism: Nigrospora oryzae (assembly GCA_016758845.1). NCBI lineage: Eukaryota > Fungi > Ascomycota > Sordariomycetes > Amphisphaeriales > Apiosporaceae > Nigrospora > Nigrospora oryzae. The sequence continues at coordinate 163,700 of JADKYO010000001.1, forward strand.
GAAAGGCCACGCGTACACCCAGCCCGCATGGCACGACCATCGCCAAAGCATGGGAGATCTACTGACCCCTCCCCGGCGTTCAGATCGCGTGCTCTACACAAACGACGGGCCTTCATCCCACCTTTGCCACCTCGCTCCCGCCCTCCGCGGTGGCTTCCCAGCGCTTCCATCGTGCGAGGTGCCGCCCGGATGCCCCCGGTCTATCCGCCGCGCCGTGTCCTGTGGGAGTCCGGGCCCCCAAAGCATTTCGTAAGCCCGAGAACCCCAAGATTCCTTGGTGTCGTCTTCCGCGCACGACGGCGTGTCCCCAATCGACCGCGCGGACGAGGCCATCGCCACGACGGGTGGGCGGAAATACCGTCGGGTGTTGCGACACCAATAGGCTTGAGGAAACAGGTCGGATACCCTTCAACTGGTGCTGTTTCCGTACCACCCCACGCCGCCCACCCCCATCCCTCGTCACGGCCACGGGATCCCCAAGCACGGGCAGGCGCTGGGACATCCAGGAAATGGCGGTGGGCAGGAATGCCACTGCAGCTGCTGGTCCGAGGGGGGATGGTCGCTTGTGCCCACCATTAGTCTCCTCGAACCAGTCTGCCCGAGCGAGGAGGGGAGAGGACAGGCAGGCGTCGGTGTCGCGTCGCCATCAGGAAGCCCGCCGCTTCTTGTTACTGAACCCGGGCAGCGTATGGTGGTTGTATGACCGGAGACGGAAGTCAAAGAAGAAGAAGAAGCTCTCGTGCCGTCCTTACGGCCCTTTCCCCCAAGCGTGGGGGGGCGCCGACGCGTGAAGAATAACGAGAGTTTGGCACGACGCGAGCGCTTAGGCAGGGGAGGGGTTTGTCGTACGATCGTCGTCGTCGGGTCCCATGACCCTTTGCGCGCCCCTCAAAGACAAAAAGCGGACGTACCATTTCCCCTAGATCGGGCGGCGGCGCAATCCGGGACGCTCTACTATTTGCGCTTCTTTCGTCTTTTTGAATTTGCTTTCCCCCCCTCCGCTTGCCGTTCCGCGCTTCCGGGGCCTCGCCTTCCGCGTCGACCGAGCCTTGTTCGTCGTCATCTATCCGCCTTCCCACCCCTCCCTGTCCATTTAAACTCTCCTGCGCGCTCCGTCTGTTGTTCGCCCAAGACCGCGGAGTCCAACGTAGTTGATGACTGGGGGTGTCGCTCACTCGGCAACGGCCCCGCCCGTTCTCCACTTGGACCTCACCGCGGGCATGCTGACGTCAGTGAGGCCTGGGGCCCCCGGGCGGGACGGGGGACGCTTCTGCATGGAGGGATAGTGTCAATAAGTTGCCGCCGGGCGACTGCGGGTCCGGCCGCCAACGGTCCAGCTTTCTTCAGGTCCTGCAGGGACTCTCCGGGCGGTAGGGAGAGTATGTGCGTCGACTTCATGTTGAACTCACGGCTGGGAGAGACCGGGCCTCCATGCCCTTGGGGAGAGAGGAGGGTGGACGGCATCACGATAGTGCCTTCTATCAGCCATCTCTCCCCCTCCCCCGCAAAGACCAGGCGTCTCGGCGACACAGAGCTGGCGTCGGCTCCGAAGTCTAAACAAGGCGCCCGACGGAATTGATGGGCCATTAAGGTTAAGTCCATCGCGCCAAGGAAAGCAAGCGCCTCGCTGAAACGCGACTGTGTGCGAGTATTTCCAGTGTGCTGTAGTTTGAACATGACATCGTGCGTGTGCCCACACCCACCCTCCCTGTGTTTGGACTCCCTATGGTATGAAGGCGAGGCTACATACGGGTACCGGTCTGGCGAGGGCGAGGACGGGGAGTGAAGGAAGTGGCGGGCACCCTTCATCGCAGCCGGTCAAGGCCCTGCCTGGGTCGTGTTGACTCGCTGCGAAAAGCGAACGGCAAATGCGGCTCTCTGGCGACGGCCACGTGAGCCCCCGACCTCGCACGGCTCCCCCCTGCAGGCGGTGCGATATTATGTTTTCACGTCTCCTAATCGCAAAGGGCCAACCATCCAACCATGGGCCTCAGGCAGCCCCCGTGGGGGGGGGGGGGGGCCTGATAAAGCCCCGGTGGGATCGATAGTCCGAGAGGGCCTTTTCCTTGTTGCCAGGCTCTCAGCCCCAGCGGCGCGCCGTCGGGCGTGATTCGCCGCTCCACGAATGCGGGGTAATTAGCTACTTACCTACACCACTTCGGCCTCGGGGCATGCAGCCAACCCAGGATGCAGATGCATGGGGATGCCGGAATGGTAGAAAATAGGGTATGATGGAAGGGCCTTATTTCGCCTACGTCGTACGTGCTTGGGCAGATTCCCATCGGGGCCCCCCTTCCGCGCCACCTGCAAAGGCCGGGGAACGTCTGTCTGGTCTGCCTGTGCATTCGGGGCGACCAGTGTCAGGCTTAGATCCCTCCTAGTGTCATGTGGGCGGTTTCTGCCTAAACCTTGTCTTGCCTAGTCGGCTGGGTTACGCCTGCTCCAGACATGCGAGAAGGGTCTCTTTTTACTGTCGGATCTCAGCGTAGCAGGGGGGGCGAGGACCATGACGATCCTTGCGCGTCGCCGTAGCGAGTGCGGATGTGTGTGTGTGGTATCCAAGGAATGTGTGTGTGTCTGTGTGTGCGTGGCCGCCAGCTTCGGAGACGATGACGGCCGGGACGACTGGGGCGGAGGACGTCGAAACATAAAGGACCGGCTTCCCCCCCCTCTGCCCATCAAGATCCAGACGGACTCATCTCCTACCATCCCCAGCTTTCTCTGGTTCATCCTACCTAGTTCTTCCTACTCAGGACCCCCTCGAGAACAAGACAGCCCTCTTGCTCCAGCAAGCTACGAACACCATCACTCCCTTCTACCACCACCACTACCCGAAACGGACCTCTCAATGGCTCCCTACTCCAAGTACTGTTGCAAGTGCGGTGGCATGCTGGTCATCAGCACCAAGTGCTCGTCCTGCGCCCACATCGAGTGCGACTCGTGCACCTAACTCCCCGCGAGTTCAGACAAGTACGCCGCCTCCCCTCCACCTGCCATCTGGCCCATACTGATTACACAACAGTCTCGCGGCGGTAAAGGCTTCGGTCGCCACTTATCTTCAACCACTTGTCTTCGGCCACTCTACGTCCCAGCCGACAAGATTGTATTAGGCTGCCAGGCGTGGGCTTTTGTTTTGTGGCGATTGTCGTTCACGCCCACATCGGGGGCGCAGTTTGGGAAAGGGGCCCGGCGCGATGTTTGGATTTTGCCGTGTATGAAAGCTATCAATGAGTTACGAACAATGCGATACCCTTCAATTTTGACCATACTGCTGCCACTCCCGTTCCCAGGTGCGTCGTGTGAATGTGCCGCCGTCCAGCAGGCAAGACGGCAGATGTACTGCCTCGGTGGCAAGCCCCGGAAGGGCGTCCCACACGCGTGAAGATCAGGCCTCGGGCTGTCCGTCGGCGACTGGGACCTCCACCCCAAAGACAGACGTGACCGCGCCGGCGAAAGGGCCGACCAGACGTCGATGGATCTTTTTCTACAGTGGATGGCCCGTCGATCAGGATGGACAGTCACGCCAAGGGCGCCACCAACCAGCGGCGGAAGAAGGCGGTTTTCGTCTTGGCAGGGCTCTGGATTGGCGGCGGTGCTCGTCTCGGGGATGTTCCCGCTTTGCTGCGTCATCAGCCCCGACGAGTGGGGGGTCGCGTTTGGATGCCAATTTCGAAGCGAGCGCTACCGACCCATGGACCGCACGAGGTCGCCCGAGTTTGGGCATGCGATGGACCGTGACTCAGGCCGTCGGCGATCAAGCGTTGAATTGCCCCCAAGGGGGGGGGGCGTTGCCTTCGCTCTTCCCCTCGTTCCACATGGGGCCCCTTGGGGTCAGAGATAGATCAGCACCAAAAAGATGGAAAAGTGGACGGAGCCTCGCCATGGACGGACGGCGCCGGCCATAAGAAAAGAAACAAAACCACCAAGCATCAGGCGCTGGGGCGCCACCGGATAGGTCACCAGCTGTCGATTGGTTGGTTCGACTTGCTAGACGACAAGGAAAAGGCGGCGCAGGCCGGTTGGCTGCCTGGCGATGACCAAATACTCTCGGTCAGCAAGGCGATCCGGACACGAGCAACGATAGTTGGTTCCGAGCCTGTGGTTGGCTGTGGGGGAATTGTCTTACAAACGGGGCAACTAATGAAATGAGCCCTGCGAAAAACGTCCCATCCCCAGAGCGGGGGGGGGGGGGGGGAGGGGTTGGCGGGTTGGCGGGCGTCTGGTCACGCATGAAGCATAGCTGCCAATATGTACCGTGCATGAACCCGTAGATGCTGTCTCCGTCCAGTTTCGGAGGAGAAGACTGAGGGTTTCAATGCCTGCACCGCGAGTGCGGGACGTCATGTCTCTCTGAGCCCACCCGGGCGGCCGGGCCGCCGGGGACCCCAGGATGGAGGAATGGTCCCCAGATGCCTGGGTTTTGCTGACTGCCGTACCGAGCATGGAGGCGTGGCTGCACCACGGCCCTCGATCCGGGTAGAAACACGTAGCTCCTAGTGCTTACATCTCGGATACTGTCCTCCATAAAAGCATCTCTCCGAATGGCGACGGCCGGCCCATCGCTGCAAATCTGTCACCAACGGGGAAGGATCTGAGGCCCGCTCCACGCCAGAGCGCCGACCCCGATCCAGGACCAGCGGACCCAGCGATCAACACAGCCCACCAACGCGCCCCCCAGGGAAGATCCCGGCCCCCGCAATGCACGCAGCCCAAGTCGCATCGTGGGCCGACGGGCCCCGCTACGCCGAGACGGCCGCGCCGGCCGCGCCGGCCGCCGACGAGCTGCAGCTCCACATTGTGGCCGCGGGCGCGCACAACGTGGTGCGGTCGCGCGCCGCCGGCCGCCACTACTCAGCCCGCACGCTGCCGCACACGCCGGGCGTCGACGCCGTGGGGCGCGACCCGGCCACGGGCACCCTGTACTACGTGCTGGGCTTCGGCGACGGCTTCGGCACCCTGGCCGAGCGTGTCAACGTGCCCCGTCCCGGCGGCGGCGGCGGCGTCCTGACCGTCCCGCTGCCCGCCGCCGCCGCCCGCGTCGGCCCTGCCGCCTTCGCCGCCAGTGTCAACCCGGCCATGAGCAGCTGGATGGCCCTGCAGGCCCGCGCCCCCGCCCGCCCGCCCGCCTGGACCTGTCTCGTGCTCGGCGCCACGAGCGCCAGCGGCCGCCTCGCCGTGCACGCCGCCCGCGCTCTGGGCGCCGCCCGCGTCGTCGGCGCCGCCCGCGGGGCCGCCGCCCTGCGCGCCGTGCCGGGCCTCGACGCCGTCGTCGTCCTGGACGACCCCGGCACGCCCGCCGACTTGGCCGCCGTGGGCGCTGATGTGGTCCTCGACTACGTCTACGGCCACGTCGCCGAGCGCTTCTTCGCCGCCCTCGCCGCCGCCCCCCCGGGCAAGCCCGTCCAGTACATCCAGATCGGCACCCTGTCCGGCCGCGCCGACGCCGCCCTGCCCGCCGCCCTTTTGCGCTCCACCGACTTGACTATCCGCGGCGCCGGGCCCGGAAGCTGTACGTACCCCTCGGTCGTCCTCGCTCTTGGCTTCATCTTGGGTTTCCCGCGCACTGACATTGCAAATTACAGGGAGTATGGCACAGCTCGGCAAGGAGCTGCCCGCTCTGCTGGAAGCCATGGCGTCATGGCCTGCTCTCGAAACCACGACTGTGCCGCTCAAGGACATCGAGTCGGCTTGGAACGACGAGACTTTGAAGGGCCGCGTTGTTTATGTTCCCTAAACGAACTCGCCGGCGCCGTCGTCTGTCTTCAATTCATACACGGTGCCAATTACGGTTAGCTATACCTGTTGCGTTCCTACGTTTTCCGACTACGATCGAAAAGAGGAGATATGACACGGACGCCAAAGCAGGAACCAACAATCGCCAGAATCGTATCAGTAGAAATGACAATGAGACCGGTAGTCATTATGAAGACGTAATGAATATAATGAAAAAGGTCATGTCTAGGCTTGAATTGTGGCTGGCCGAGAAGGGGCGAGCACCGCCCTTTATGCTGTTCTTTCCCTGTTCAGGTGCTGCATTTTCTTGCGCCCCTGGTGTATGGTCTCTGGGGTCCTTTGTTCGAAGAGAAAAGCAAATTGTTGAACACATTCTTCCCGAGGGTTTACCTGGAGATGTCACCCCGCCAAGTTATTACGGAACCGGAAAGCTTCGTTTATATCTGCTCCCTGTGGCTCTTGCATGTACTGAAATCGCATTCCATAGAGCGTCAGACAATCACTTCTGGTTTTCATCTCTCGGGGCAGGTATCTACCTCTATAGGCTCTCCTCTTCGCCCAAGGTACGCAGCGGTCTTCGTGCCTTTTTCCCTCTCTTTCTGGCCCATCTCTATCAAAAAGCAACACTCCACCCCATGAACATCGATACCGCTGATCGCGCTATCGATACGAGTAAGCACCCCACTCACCACCTCGATCATTCATGCTTGTTAGCTGCCTGTTCTTTAGTATAGAGACCATTTTGGCCTCCTGGTGAATCTCAAGTTGGATGGTGCTGAGCAGCGCGGCATCTTGCCGCGGGCAGAGGGCGACACTGATTTTTAGTACTATTCTCGCCTCTTTCTCGTTCACCTGGAGAATTTGGAAGAGGAGGGCTGTTCCATGGCAAATACGGCTGCGTTCCTGTCACGGTTAAGGAAACGGAGAGGTCTTGATGGACTAAGTGGTTCCATTCAGATGCGAAGACTACAGGTGAAGAGGAAAATAAGAGGAGGAGACCTACAGTCTCTGCCTCTCAGTAATAAATACAGGTATTTCCTCCAGGCAGCATTAGTTGCCTTATTCCCTAGCTGACTTATCCAGAGGTCCAGTCCAAGTACCTCCGTACCTTGCAGCCTAGCGGTGCTTACCGTGACACTATGTCGCACCGTGAGGGCATTCCCAAGTGGATACTGCTTAGTCAGGTCACGTGGAGGGGCCCTACAGGGGCCCTGCCCAGCGATTATATATAGCGCGCCATGACTGGCATCTCTTTTGTTAATTCCTTCTAATAGATAACCTCGTATTTCCCCATTCTATCTTGCCAGCGCCTCCGAGGTGCGATAACTAGATCCCCTTTTCTTTGAATCGTGACAGCGCCCTTATCGAGCAGTAGCTGGACCACCTTCTCGTGTCCTCCGTCGGACGCCGCCTGTAGAGCATTGCCGTAGACTCCGCCTTGCGCGTTGACGTCGGCGCCCTTATCGAGCAGTAACTGGACCACCTTCTCGCGTCCTCTGTCGGAAGCCGCCTGTAGAGCATTGCCGTAGACTCCGCCTTGCGCGTTGATGTCGGCGCCCTTATCGAGCAGCAGCTGGACCACCTTCTCGTATCCTCCGACGGAAGCCGCCTGTAGAGCATTGCCGTAGTATCCGCCTTGCGCGTTTACGTCGGTGCCCTTGTCGAGCAGCCATTGAACAGAATAGAGCAGGCCAAAGAAAGATACGTAATATAGAGCAGGCACCAGCTCTCCTTCAGCTAAACCTTGCCAAGGCTGATCTGGATGATAGAGTCGATACCCTAGCAAAAATACCTCAGGACGAGAAAGATATTCTTGTTCTTCCTGTGAAATTGTTTTCTTGGACACCTCGACGGCCGCCGCATGCGTTGGCCAGTACTGTGCCGAGTACCGTGCTAGAGGGTACTTCTCCCTCTCTTTCTGTGGATCGTAGGAGGAGTCCAGGTCAAGTAGGTACGAAAGACACACTCGGACTATCGCTGCCCTTGCCTTCATCTCGTTGAGGTCCGCAGCCATAGACTCTTCTAATCGGGTCGACTTTAGGTATTCTTGCACGGAAAAGTGCGCAAGCTGGATCTCGGTGATTGTCGTTCTACTCCTCTCTTCTTCCCGTCGGATTAGAACGGCCAGACTGGAGCAGTATCGCACTACCTCTAGGCGGTCGAACATCCGATTGGTTGCCTCGAATCGTGGTCGCTTAGAGGGGTTCACCGTCACCGCGTCAACGGCCTCTTCGACTCGGAGTGGTCGTTCTGAATAGGTAAGGAATTGTAGAAGGCGCTTAGCACGGTCCGTGTACTCTGGCCGAATGTTCTGGAGTATCCTCGCGTACGTCGCATCTAACGTTTGGGGAAGATTGGCTAACTCGTTTTGGAGAGATTCCGGGTCGAGGCATTCTTTTAAAACGCCTATCTGGCAAGCGACCCAGCGGAACCTGTTATGTTAGAATCGAGATTACTTAATAGAGGCACCTTAATGCTTACATTCCATCCGCCTTCTGAATCAACGTACTCTCGATCTTCTCTTGGATGTCGGGCCGGCTTTGCCACCTAGTTATGGCTTTGGTCTGCGCTCTAATATAGGCGTTAATGTCGCCCTCGATAAGGCCGTTATGGAGGGGAATGGCCTCTTCGATATGAGCCCAGCTCTCGATGGCTGTCTGAATATCGTGTTCCGGCCGGCTCGTCACTAGGAGATGAATGCCTAAGCCGGTGTCACGAAGACCCCGGATCCATGGAAGCAGCCCGCCCCCAGGGCCGTCGTTCCGTTCGCGGCACTCGTCTAGTGCGTCGAGCACAAGCCAGATTTCGCCAGCCTTCTGAACCATGGTCTGAAAGAGCTTTAATAGGGACGCGCTATCTGTTTCACGACTCGCATCGTTACATGAGGAGTAGAGAGCATCCGCCTCTTTCCGTAGATCTGTTCGCTTATAATATAGCTGAGTCACTAGCGACCGAACTGCTCTTTCAAGTGACTGCTTAGTAATGTCGTTGAAATCAAAGTAGAAGTAGACCATATTTAGGGAGGTGGCGCTTTCTTGTAGATCGGCCACAACGGACGAGCTGAGAATCGTCTTACCGCAGCCCGGGATGCCGTTTAGCCACAGGAAAGAGTTGCGTTCCGTCTTCCACTTTATATAGCGGTCGCTTTCGAGAAGCCACTGGCCCGTCCCTTTGTGCCGCTGCTCGCGCGCTTTGTTTAAGTTACTGGCCGGGTCTGGCGGTGACAGCCATTTCCGGATCTTGTTCAAATGCTCGCTATCGTGCAGTGCTTGGGCTGTAGCATGCATGCCTCTCACTGCCATCCGAGTGTCTTGGACTATGAGGTGGATTTCATCGACTATAGTACTCTTCGAATAAGTACATGGATTGAGAGGGCTCGGCGGGCAACAGAGCAAGTGGTGGAAACTGACCCTTGTCTATTAAGTCCTTCATGAAAGGCGCCTCCTCCACCTCCTCGCCAGGCACCTTAAGAAGAACAGCCTTGCCGTACGCTGCCGCGACCGCCGCCGCGTAGTAGCGCCACCCGTCGTGCTTATGCGTGTCCGCATAGTTGCTGATGCCCCGGATCACCAGGCACGGAAGCTCGTCCATGATCCCCGCCGCCTCCATCTCGAAGCAGATCGCGCTCTCGTACCCTCGACGAAGCCGATCGCGGTCCGCGGGGTTCTTGATCACGCCACCGCCCGACAGGATGAGCCCTCGGTGCGCGACAGGCTGGTCCGGCGATGGGCGCGGTGGGCGGGACACGACCTTTTTATCGTCCGAGGCCCGGCACGCACTGCAGTCGGTGCCCTTCTGCACATGAGGAAATGCGTCGTCAAACAGGATGTCCTCGCTATCCGGCCGCCGAAACACGTCCTTCTGCTTAATGATGCGTCGCAGGATCTTCCGGATAGGGAACTTGTTCCGGAATTCGTCGCCCTCTAACGCGCGGATAGCACTAGACAAAATCCGCGGCGGTTTGTTCAACGTGCCCTTCCGCGTGAACGCGTCATCCTCATACTTCCCTAGGTCGTACTGGATCACCCCGGGGTGGTCGTCGCGGGGTGCGCTGATAGCGACGTCGCCTAGACGAATGTCGAGCTGGCCGCTCGGGATGCCCGCGCCGATGCCGACCATCAGGGCAAAGCGCACGTTAGGGAACTGCTGACTGACGTGCGCGGCGCAGTGGGCAGCGTTGACCGTTCCCATGCCCGCCGGTTCGGCGATGACCACGGTGTGGTCGCCGATCCTGCCGAAGGTGTAGACGTAGGTCTGCTTGCCAGTGGCCTGGCAGGTGAACTCTTCATCGAGCGTGTACCGGACGGCGGTGGAATCTTCGACTAGGGCGCAAAAGATGGCGACTGTGACGTCGCCCGGGACAATCGCTTGGAGGGTTTCCTCCTCGGACGAGTCCGAGTCCTCGCGCGGAACGTGCGTCTTGGACCGGGCCATGGTGTACGGTGTGCAACAGCACCCTCGAGGAAACAGAGAGCAGGGACTTGTGTGGAGGAAGCAAAATTGGCATGCATTAATTAACACAAGCAATTAAGAGGTCGGCGCCAAAATAAAATCGAAAACGTGTGGGTGGTAAAAGAAGACGGCAGCAGGTCGTAGAAGGCCTGGACTTCGCTGCAGTTCGACAGCGTCACGAGGTTAAATCGTGGTTATGTGGCCCCAAGCAGCAATGGTTCATTCCATCCAGCTGGCTACTGCCATGGGACATCTGTAGTGAGCACTATTAAGGGGCTGGCGGCAGGGCGGACAGGCGGCATCACGGTTGGTGATATGTATGGCTGGACCGGTCGGTCTGCGATCGACCCGGAGCGGCTACTTTCAGTCTGATAAGCAGCCATGCCACCCCGGTCGACGAGCGGCGCTTGTCCGTCCAATACGGATGGGAAAGGACGCCATGGCTGTGGGTTGCAGGCTGCAGGCTGCAGGTTGCCTGCTGTGTGCTGTGTGCTGTGTGCTGTGTTTTGTGCTGCAATACAGGTGCCCTGCAAGCGAGTGCCATTGGCTGATGGCGAAGTGGAAAAACACCGCTGGCTGGCGGGAGACGGTAGGTGGAGTGCTCCCCTCTATTCTCCGCCCAGGCGTGCCACAGTGATTTGCTGCTGAGCATCTAACTGCACCGCCGCGACAGGGTTCACATGGATTGTCCGGCGCTTCTTGCGGACAACACATAAGAACAGGGCACTGGGGATATGGAGGCCTATGTACAAACCCGTGTACGGCCCAGCATGGGCGGGCGGCTTTGGTTGGCTGTTGGACCCGTTCTCGGCATACCTCCATTGCCCACTGTCCCGTCTTTCTGTTGCAGGAGCAGCTGGAGTCAGGCGTGCTGGCAACCCGGCGGGGCATTCTGCTGCTGTAGCCAACAACCCACTGAACAACCAACAGCGCAGCTCCAGCTGCTGTATTGGACAAGTAAGATTCCCCTAATTTCGCATTCTAACTGTACAGTACGTTGAAAGCCCGCGGATATCCGACTTAGTGCTGGGTGTTCGCGGCTGGCTACTGTATTACTGTACACACTTCTCGCTAGCGGGATGCGAAAAGTGGGTGAGCGAAGTTGTTAGACCGAGCATCAAACACCAGTATTGATTACACTTTGGGGTCTGCACAAGCCCCCGCTCGAACTTATTAATCTTGGCATTTCTGGAAGATCTAATCGCTGGGGGGCGCGTTTCAGTACGAATAGAGAAATTGTAGGCGGGGGATGGTCACTGGAGGGGCGTGTACTGGGATCCCAGTGCATTGCTCCAGCGAGTGTTCTACGCCGGCCCTCAACTAGGGCTGTGTTGCGACAGCGCTACGCCCGCATCTTTCTTGTCCCTGCGCGCCTTCTACGAGGTTGGTGCCCTAAAAAGGGCGAGACAGAGAAGCACTGCTCCCCACCACCTTATCCACCTCACTATACTAAATACAGCAGAAACTGCATTCTATTACGTAGGCGAGTACCTCAATTTTTGAATGATGAATTTCCTGGTGTGAAGCAGCCAGTCCAGCCAGTCCAGCCAGTCCAGCCAAATAGCCATGCCTCCTCATCTCACGCAAGAGCAACGCGCGCGTATTTACACACTATTCCATGACGCAAAATGGACGCACAAGCAACTGCGAGAGCACCTCGGCGTCTCGGAGAAGCAGGTTCGCCTTGCAATTAAGAGGACAGAAGTTGCTCCGCGTTCAGGCAGACCCCTCACGATGTCGGCCGACGATGACGCCGAACTCGAAGCATATATCACCCAATCACGCGAGCGACGCCGCATGCCTTTCTATGAACTGTCTATTCGGTTCCAAGGAGGGATTCGCACTATAAAGGTATTACGAGGCGCCTTTTAACGCCTCGGATTCTTTCGACGAGTGGCACGTTTTAAGCCGAAGCTTGATGAGCGGTCAGCTCGTCGGCGGCTCTTATGGGCTCTTGAGCATCGCTCTTGGACACCCGAACAGTGGTCTCAAATCCTTTGGAGCGACGTGACTTGGGTCACTGGGGGGACTCATCGCCAGCAGTACGTCTCACGGCGAATAGGCGAAGAGAACCATCGCGATTGCGTTAATACTCGCCCAAAGAAGCAGCGCGGCTGGATGTTCTGGGGCAGTTTCTCCGGCGTAACCTGCAAAGGTCCTGCTGTCGTCTGGAATAAGGATTGGGGCTATATTAATGGTGCAACATATAGAGAACACATAATACCGGTTATCGAGAAGTACCTCGAAAAGTGCCGCCGCGACTTTGGCAAAGAACTTGTTTCTATGCAAGATAATGCCCCCGGCTACGCCGCGAAAGAGACGATCCAAGACTTCATTAACCGGAACGTGCCGGTCATGCATTGGCCAGCAAGTTCTCCAGACCTTAATCCTATAGAAACGGTTTGGAACTGGATGAAGGACTGGCTTGAGGACGTATATGGTATCGACGATAATCTCTCTTATCCCCAGCTAGAGGGATATTTACGAGAGGCCTGGGAAGCTGTTCCGGAACACTGGTTAAAGGAGCTACTTACTAGTATGCCTCAACGCTACGAAGACGTTATCGCAGCAGGCGGCTGGTATACACCGAATTGAAAATGGATTCTTCCCGCTACGTAAATTGAGTGTGTACGAGAGTGGATAAGAAATGCGTCGATACTACCTTGTGGGGTGGCCCAAACTTACCCCTACATACTACTACATTTTTCCACTTTACCACCAGCCAATGGCCTCCTGCAGTGCATCAGAAACACCGCACACACATACACACACAACTCAGCCTGCAGCCTGCAGCCATGGCATGCTCACAGACGCTACATAGGATGACCCTATATGCCGACAGACTTACACCTTTTGGAATACACACTCTTTTCACTTATTACCACAATCACATGTTTGACATCATATTCACTCAGAAGCCCATTATACCGAATGTAACCACGGTGTGTGATGCGTGGCGATGCCAGGCCAGGCAGCAACTGGAGGGGTCACACCCCACCAGGCACCATAGCTAGTTTCCCATGAGAGCGGCCACTTCGTGGCAACCTCACCTAATACATCACCTTCTGTTTGACCCCTCTGTTTTTCGTGTCAAATAGCCAGGGCAGCAGCCAGGGCAGCAGCCAGTTCAATAGCCAGTCCAGCAGCCAGTTCAATAGCCAGTCCAGTAGCAGGCTCAACACCATGCCGGTTATCATGAGGTCCAGCGCAGCAGCCAGCGCAGCAGCAGCGGTGACCTAACTAGCGACAGACCCCTGTTCCTGGCGGCCTTATACTACGGACTTTTGGTGTACTCTTGGTGTGGCGTAAGTACTCTCCAGCCTCTGAACCTTAAACACTGTCTTTTAATTGGTCTAATTAAGCTTTGACTCAAAATAGTCTATCCGCGGGCCCAAAGAGATAGTGCAGTCCAAGATGGGGCACCAGGACCCCTCCCATGATGGACCTCGCACCTCAATATCCAGCTACCCCCTAGGGCCACGCATCACAACAATATGATCGTGGTAATAGGTGAAAAGAGTATGTCTTCCAAGGGGTGTAAGTCAGACTATCAACACACACTGAGATATCTTTAATCTCGAACTGGCAGCTACATTGACCGTGGGTTATGCACCCGACATCTAAGACACTTGCGGCTGCCACCACCTACCTGCCTTATGCGACCCTGCACAATCCCAATGCACTGCAGCGCAGATGCTACATAGGGTGACCCTATATGCCGACAAGATGACTGAAATTAGGGAACGCGGACCATGTTTATACTGAACCCTGGATAGGTACCTGGCTCAACTCTAACCTCCCCTTCCACTTCTTGGGTCTTTCCCACCTCGCCTCCCCTGTCTTGCTTTCCGGTTTTGCAATGGCAGATGATCTGTCACTTTTCCACTGCCTCTTACCGGCGGCTCATGTACGGTGCCTGTTAAATCTCCCAACAGCATTCTCGGACCCTCGTCACATCTTCACCTACCCGCGCCGTGTAACTGAGTCAATGCAGAACGCCCGAAGAAGGGTTTTGCGATCTACACGCAATCTTTTTGGTAATCGGTTGCTGGCTTGGGGATCGTTGCGTCGCCACATCATATATCGCCGGCTGTCCAACCCAGAAGCTATGACCGCGGCAAACAACATGATGGAGATGCGTCGATCCAAAAACAAGGGGGTAAGGAGCTGCCGGCTTCAAGCTTCCCCAATCACTTGTGCCACAACGCTGATTGCTTGATTGCCGAGCTCGACGACATGCAGCTGGCGGGAATCGGTCGCACGGCTCAATTGTTCGCAAGGCGACACATATGTCTTGCAGGACCCCTGCATCGCTGCCGTCTGGCCTGGCCATCCCACGCCCTTAGGCTCCGTAGCCAGAGTTGCAGCCAGCCCTGACATGGCCAGAGTCATTGTTTGGCCATCGGCCAGCCCGGAGCGGCCTTGCTCTCGGTCACTCAGTCGGTATGGCCTCGCTCGATACCACCGTAGCCTGGGCCAGGTGCGATCGAGGCACCGGAGATACCCACTCGGCTGTACGATGCAGCGAGCCCGTGCCATGGGTTGTATGTGGTCAGCCCCCCAGAGGATCAACGGTACGCTGCACAATGTCCCGTGTCACACACCGGCAATTCTCAGGTATGATGAGCCTCGGACTGCCCTGACTGACCAGCCCTCGATGCGAATCGCCACGAAAGGAGCAGGGGACGTGGATCACTTCGTCGGGCTTGCGGCACGGCGCCGCTGTCATAGTCCCAAAACGGCTAGCTGCACAAAAGATCCCCAAGGGGGAATGCGACAGAGATGGAAGAAGTTGGTGGTGATGTATAAGAGGGCATCTCGCAATGGGATTCTCAGGGCCCGGTCGGGGGTAAAACCACATGTTTTATGCACCACCCACGTTGGCAGAAGCCTAGGCAGCCGAGGCGGGCGATAAACAAGCACAGCCAAGCCACCACCCCCAACAGCTGTTGCTCAGGGGCGCAAGAACACGGCCCTCCAGCTAGATTGCTGCTTGTTTCAGATTCAGTGCCGTACCCAGGTAACCTCATCGCGCATAACCGTGGCGTTCCCCAGGCTCAGCTGACGCAAGCCCACTACAGCCGATCGGACCCGCGGCTCTGTGCCCAGGTAAATCTGGACCCCCTGCCTCCCCTGCGCCCAGCACGGGTGCGGAGCTCATCCTCATGGCGAACAGTGGGCTGACCATGGATACCTTGCCCCTCCCTTCGTGCTGCAGCCAACCATGTGCCGCAAAGTCAAGACGCTCTCGATCTGTCCGACTTGCAACGAGCGCATGGCCGAGAACACCAACACGCAGTGGTGCCGCGACGCGCATCGCCGCGGGTCCTTTGGCCGGTGCACCATGGGCATCCGCCGCGCCGAGGAGGAGTTCCGCGGTGAGGACTGCCAGAGCTGCAACGACCAACGCGAGAGGCTCATGAATGACATGGAGATGAGTGACTTTGCCGTCAAGAGCCTGGGCTGGCGCAACGCGGACTTTTATACATGGTGAATAAAGAAGGGGGGAAAGGGAGGAAAAGAAAAGGACGTGGGCCAACAGGTTGCTGTTCGTCTCGGGTTGGGGCAACGATCCAGCTTTTCGCCCTTGTTTGTTGTGCTACCTCGTTCACCCTTGTCTGGATTTCGGTAGGATTATATAGGTGTGCACGTACTTACCCCTGGCCCGCTGGCGCCATCTTTTATGGGGATCTATTTATTTCTCAAGCCCCACGATACGAACCGCTTTCTTTATATGGCATTCACCGCCACCGATTCAACGAATCAAGCTCCCTTCACACCCCGTAGTCACGGTCCTTGGCTGTCATATTGGGGGCCGCAACTGACGTGTAATGTCGTGCCCAAGGCTTGGGCATATCTAAAATCACCACCGGGTAAATCATCCGCAAGTATTCCTCAGCTGCGCGTTAAGTAGTACCCAACCCATCAGTCGGTGAAGAAGGGAGCATCCGGTTTGATGTTAGGAGCAAATGAACAGATGACGTGGAGCTTTGCGGCCCGAGAGTAGCCCGGCCTACGCTACAACTCCCGAGGTATATGGCCTAGCCGGCTTGCCTCAGGGGATGGAAAGATGGGCCAACATACCAAAGATGAGTTCGTAGACCACCAGTTCTCGGTACCGTTTGCAAATACCGTTCATTGTTTGCATCCAGCACCTCTTGCAATCCAAGATGTCTTGCCAAAAATCCATGGGATCTGACTTGGACCATCGATTCGTACACAACGCGGTTGTCTAAACGTACGTAGTGCAGAGCCGAAATGAGGGACCCCGTATCCCTCCACCACTTACATAGCTTGTCCACCGTCCAACGCATACTAGGTGGCGATGACAACAACCATCCGCATAAGGCATCGAAGGGTCTCTGGCTCCCTGGCCGTCGCTCTGATCCTCACCCGGCCCAGCCTCTGCTCTTCTGCTCCAATAAGGACATGCACACCTTTCTAGACTGGAAACTGAAATGGAGGGTTGAAAATTTCGTACTATTTTTGGCTTAGACTACGCTACGCTACTTGCGGTCATGTCCTCACTTATGCTCCCTACTTAGTAGAGTTGTTTTGGTACGAACCGTACCTACCCCGCCTCTCTTTTTTCTCTTCCTACGGACAGTTCCCTGCCGGGTAAAGGGCTAGTTGTAGGCTAATAGTAACGGCTCCGTGTGCCTTAACTATGAACCCTGGTGCGAAAGTATCCGATTTCTCCCATATCACGGAACATGGACGGCGTTAGGCATATAAATATACCACCGTTCCAATCGTTAGCCAGGGCTGACGCACGGACCTGAGAAGCTAGTCTGTTGTGGGAATAGTGCACGGCGGCTTGTTGTTTACGTTACCAAAAACAGGCATGGAAAGCTAATCCTTTCCCTTACTTTGCCCTTCGTGTCTACATTCCAACGGTCGGACTAGCTGATGAGCCGTGTCTGGTTGGCATCGCGGCCTTCACACGCCGGCTCGGGAGTCGCCCTCATTCTCGGTTCCTTGGCGTCGTTGTCGTTGTTTCTTTTCGACCTTCGTGGGCGCGACCCTTACCCGGTCCCCTCTCACTAACCCCTCTTGTCTCCGATCAAGTCTGCCAAGGACCTCCGGCAGCTCGAACACACGCCATCCGCGCCTTGTGAGCACCGTTTGATGCCCGCTCCGATACACGGCCAACCGTCGTCAACGTTTCGTCACGCTTGTCCGGCCAGATCAGTGCCCTACCGTATGTTTGCTCCCTGAATAAGTTCTATTCTCTACAGTTCCAACGTCTGCTTCTTGGCACTTTCCTCATCCGAGCAATGGACGCGACTTGGACTGGTCGACCCTAACCACTCGAATGCATCGCCTTGATTCTCCTTCTACCCTCTCACCTCCCTACTTCAGGAAATCTGCAGCATGCTTGCAGCGGATGGCCAGTCTTGCCTGCCCACTTTGATATGGATGGAATGGGCTATCATCAACCCTCCCTAGGGACAAACCGATCTCTTGACCAATTTCCCCTCTCTCGTTATGTTCCATCCTGGCAGCATCCACTCGCCCTAGCCCTACTACCGACAAAGCAGTTTATATGCCTTCCTCGACTAACAACGGCACAGGTCCTATGAAATACCGAACATTTCGCTATGGCAAGATCTCTTAAAGATTGGCGGCGGGCGCAGAAGGAGATGATCAAGCGCCATGCGGCTGAGATCGATGCCAGTTCTGGCGGTGCCAAAGAACAGGAGATCAAAGATTTGATCCGAACCTATGAAGTTAAACTAAGAGCAAGCCAAGGCACTGAATTTGTCAATCTCCAAGTTGAGTTGACCAGAAAGATCACTGAAGTGCAGACCAAAATCCGACCAAGCATAGAGGACGTCAAAGAGCGGCATCAACGGGAGAAACAAGAGCACTTGTCGTTTTATTCCCAGCTGACTGAAGCTCCTGTCAAGTCCTCGCCAGACTCGCCGCCATACAGTCTGACTCTGAAGGAGCCACCACCCAACCAGCCGGGCATAAGGCCAGCGAAGCGTCCGCTGGCAGACGTGAGAGACTGGACCACCAGCCTAGAATTGGACGGCTGGAAGGTCCGATGGATGTTACGTGCCACCTGGGAGTCACTTGAAACCAAACGACAGCGTCTTGACGATACGAGCCATGCCATTCACAAACCAAAGTCCGTGGCCACGATAAAAATGCTCCGGTACGACCAGGTACGCAGTAACGCGATGAATGATGGCCACTGGGATACCATCGTGGAATGGCCAAGCTCAAGCGGCCAGTTCTGGGTTATCTTCTGTGCCCAACACAATATGCACTTCAAGATGCACGCCTTGATTGCTGGGGCCAAGCATGTCAACGGCTCACTACATGGAACACTGAATAAGGAGTACTCCACCGCGTTAATCGAAATTGGCTACTATATCCCCGACTGCAATAAGGAGCGAGCTAGAAGTCACAACGCCGAGGTCCAGGAAAAGCTCGACAATGGTTACAAGCCTTGTAACCGGCTCGAAGCCAAAATGAAGGCGAAAAGACTTGCCTTATCGGATAGGGCTTCTCATATCCCCCCCAAGCCCAAGGCAAGCGCAAGAACGAAATGTCACTCTATCATCAAGCCAAAGCCTTTTCATGTCTACTACTGCTATTTTGAAAAGCAGTACTGGGCATGTCTCATTTTGGGCTGGGACAAACAGATGGATGGCTGTCCTTACAAGACCTTGGAAGAAACTAAATTGTTTCGGAAGAAGGCACAACCCCCCGAATGTTACCTCCACACCAGCAAGAAAATCCTCGGCTGGGAGGAAGGCTACGAAGATGGCGGCCCCAAGATCGACCTGAGAGAATTTCCCATCATGTACTTTGATGGCAAAAAGCATGTTGGCTGGGCCCCAGCAATGGATCTTACCAAGATGGATTTGATGGCTGCTCCCAAGGGCGAGGAATACCCGAAATCTTCCTACAACGAAGCGCGCCAATGGATTGCAACTACTGCTGGGTACGACACGTGGGAGGAGTACCGAACTTCCGGTGTTAACATTAGAAAGCCAACACCTGCAGCGATGAGCGAGGGACAAAGCCCGTCCCTCCACCCCCCAAATATGCCTTCTGACCACTCTGTATCTGACTTTGACGAAATATTCGAAGGGCTGCGTGCAAGAGGGGGCGATGACAGCGATGACGAAGACTACCAAGATGATGGGCGCAGCTTTAAAGGAGGACGCCCTTCGAGATACGTCACCGACTACGAAGACGATGAGTGGACAGCGAAATACTGCACTCGACAAGAGGGCATGTCGTCTGCAATTAGCTTGGCTGCGCAATCCGGCAAGATTGCCGGAAGCAACCAGAAGTCAGGGCCAGGGTGTGGATCTAAGGCGATGAGAAGATCGAGAAAAGAAACCGAATCAGACCCTGGAAAGACGCAGCGGCATCTAACACCACCATCAACACTTCCACCCACGAACTCTCTAACGAACGGTATACAGGATATGAGCTCGGAACCTTGTCCCAATCCTAGGATAGGAAGCCCTTCATCAGAAAGCGTGGCATCAGAAGGACCGATAGCTAGCACGACGGCTCGGAGAACAAAGTCTATGGGCGCCGGACCCGAATCGGGTTTCAGCGAGGCGGGGTGCCGGCTCCCTGATCTACGGGCACTTGTGACAGGCAACCTGTCCAAGGACCGGACGCGGGACATTATGTCCCAACCGCGAGAAGCGTCTGGGGGATCGGAAACGAAAACGGCCACATCAGACAACAAACCAACTGCAAGCCCGATAACCAGCATAACGGATCATAGTAATATGTCGGCAGGCCCAACGAACGCTGATTCATGGAAGCGAAGAGCTTCGGGGAGCTCAAGGACGACGACGACGACGACGACGACGACGACGGGCGAGGCCGTGACGGCGACGCCAACCCAGTCACTGATAACAAGCCGAATCTCGGCGGCTCCAACACCCATGATGGTCTCTGCCAGCTCAACGACAGGTACCGATGCCCGGCCGAAAACGTCTGGGCCACCAAAGGTATTTGAGATTACGAAGTATGCAGACGCTACACGGTCGTGGGAGAGAGCTGATAGGGAGGAGGCTTGCGTCAAGCTGTGCTCAAGCGAGGACGACAATACAGTGACCACAAGCGATGAACGGATCAGCATCGCTATTGACCCGCAGCGGTGCATGAAACCACAGGTGCAGACGATTGAGGGGCGGGAGGGCATGAGCCTTATGACGCTCCCCCAAGTGTCGGGAGAGGTGGTTACTATGGTGTTCGACCGCAGCCGCGGCAGCAAAATCGAGCTTGGCAAGATCCAAGCGCGGAATTTTGTACGTTGGTTGCAGGCACAAAACCCAAGGCTGCGATGAGGTGAAGCTCGTAGTCGGCGTCGGTGGCGAGACGGCTGGCCTGCTTCACGGCCGTGGTTGGGCTGCGCTTGAAGGTACGAGCGGAGCCGGTTTAAGGAGGTGGGTTGCTTACTTGGCGGCACTGGATGCGACGAGATGGACTTTACGATACCCCTGAGCGGCAAAGGGCGTGCGGACTTTTTGAATGAGGCGTGGGTTTAGCCGTGCAGTGCTTTTTTGGCCCGGGGGTGTTGGGGCTGAGGCTGTTTCCGAGGAGTCGAATGCATCCAGCATCCATAAGTGGATGGCGGGGATGGATGGATGGATGCGGGTGGGTGTTGCGACGCGCCCTCGGGCCCCCCATCAATACCGGTTGATGCCTAGGTTATAGGTAAATGTACGGAGTATCGAGGTGCTGGATGGATGAATGCATGCATGCGCTGGAAGCATGTGATACGGCCCCGCCTCGGCCTCTGCCAGCTTGGGCAGGCAGAGCAGACCAGCTGACTCGTCGTCATCCCAATGTGTCGGGGCGAGCGGGCGCCGGTCCAGGGCCGTCGGTTGTTGATTCATTCCGAGCTACGTGTTGATTATTGCTTAAACGTGCAAAACCCCTGAGCCGAAGGCCCGTCGCGCTCGGCCTGGCCAAGTGGTTTCTTCTTCTCCTGCTCGGTTTCGCTCCTTGCCTTCTCCTGCCCTGCAACGGCAAACCCCCCATGCACGCGCGACTGCCGGATGACGTTGCATTAGACGTGCCGCCCTACATACAACGAAAGGCCCCTCCCCACTCTACCTCTCAGCATTCGACCGACATACCCCCAACCATACTCCCTCCAGTGCCCGGGGGTCGGAAGCGGCCCAGCGCGCAAACGCAGTGCACGAGCAGGCGAGTCGGGCCGGGCGCGCGAGCGAGAAAACCAGCGAGCGGGCGAGCGACGGGGTGGGGTTGGGAAGGAGAGTGGGCGGGCGACAGGACGAGACAAGACAGACAGGCCCCTGGACGGCAACAGCGCAGGCCAGCCGGGCAGGCAGGCAAGCAGGCCTGAAGGTCAGCAGCAGCAGCAGCAGCAGCCGCCGCCGCCGCCGCCGCCGCCGCAATTGCCTGTAGCATCACCGTCCGCTGGACGCAGCCAAAGCACCCACAACACCCCCCACCCCCCCAACGGGGCGGTTGCTGGAATATTGTCCAACGGCTCCCACGCCGGACGGCTCGCCTTCCCTCCCTCTATGGCCGCCCTGGTAAGCAAGCAAGCCGATATCCCGCCGTCTGGCCATGCATTTGCATCCTTTGTCCTCCTTTCCCGCCTGCATACCTACACGTCCCCCACTGCACATGGTCGCGCTCGCTCCGCCCGCGCATGCCCATTTGGGGTCTAGCGGAGTCGCCGCCTGGAGCTTAAGTGACGACATGGCAGATGGCTAGGCCGGTCGGTCGCTTGCCTCTCTGTCTCCCTCTGCTCGGTCTGCTCTCGGCTCCTCCAGGCTTTCGCAGCTTCGATGCCGCCAAGACCACCGCCGCCCTCTCATGACATGCCACGCATCCCCCTTGTCCGAGCCCCATGGTGGTGATGCCGATCCATCCGTACTGAACCCTTGATTCTCCAGGACACGCCCTGGCTCGCGCACATGGCGACCCCATCCAGATCCTCCGCGCGCGGCGACGGCGAGAGCGAGGCCGCGCCCGCCGTCGATTCCCCCTACGGCTCCGTCCCGCCCACTTACGCTGCCTTCAGCTCCTCGAACCTGTCGACGGCCGCCGCCTCGGCCGCCCGTCGCTCGACCATCCTCGTCCATCAGAAGTCGCCGCTGCTGCTCGCCACGCCGCCCCAGGTCACCCGCGCCCTGGCCTACAGCCACCCCTTTCTCTTACCGCTGAACAAGTTCGCCGGGCTCCTGAGCTGGACGACCGGCGACCCCTGGGAGAGCTTCCTGCTGCTGGTCGCCTTCTGGGCCGTGGTGCACTATGGCGATGCCGTCGTGCGCTTCGCCGGTCCCATCGTGGCCGTCACCATCATCATCGCCGGCATGTACGGCCGCCGCTTCAGTCCCCTGAGCAGCAGCGGCTGGGCCGAGCACCCCTCGTGGCAACCCTCCAACGCCAAGGCCTCTAAGAAAGGCGGCACCCTCGAGACCTCGCCCGACGGGGCGCCCGCCAAGAAGGGCGACCACCACAGGAACACGAGCGAGACCACGAATACGCGACACCAGAAGACCCTCGACGAGATCGTGGACACGCTCAAAGTCCTCACCACCCGGTGCAACATTCTGCTGGAGCCCATGCTCCGCATGACGGACTTCCTGAGCACCCAGCGCACCGCTACCAGCGCGACCACACGTCCGGCTCTCACGACGCTGTTTGTACGCATCCTGGCCGTCACCCCCATCTGGGTGGCCCTGACGCTGCCGCCCCTGCGCATCGTGACCACCAAGAGGGTCGTTTTGCTATTTGGCACCATCGTGCTGAGCTGGCACAGCCGGGTATGCCGGGTGACGAGGACGGTCCTGTGGCGAAGCGCTTCGGTACGCCGATTAGCGCGCTGGATCACGGGCCTGCAGTTTGAGGGTCCCAAGAAACCCACGCACGCAGCCAATAATGACACCAAAACCAACGGAAAGACGCCGTCGACGCCCGAGAAGAAGAAAAAGAAGACGTCGGCGTCGGCGTCGGCCCTGACGGCCGCCATACAGCGAAGGAGATCGGCCTACGGCAAAGAAAGCGGCGTACGCTTTACCTTCATCATATACGAGAACCAGAGGCGATGGGTGGGCCTGGGGTGGACCAACAGTCTATTTGCTTACGAGCGCGCGGCTTGGACGGACGAGCATAACAACCCAGTGCCCCCTCGCGACCAGTTTGAGCTGCCCGAGGTGGAGGACGGACCGGGCAAGTGGCGCTGGGTCAAAGGGAGCAAATGGCGGGTCGATGGCGCGCCTGATGTGCAAGAGGATAGCGAATACGACGGCGAAGCGGCCAAGAACGGGTGGATATTCTACGACAACAAGGTATGCTGCCTCGTGCACCAGGGCCGACGATGCTCGCTGCTAATGGTTTCTTGACAGTGGAACAACGGCCGTCGCGGTCAAGACGGCTGGGGCCGCTGGACCCGTCGCCGCAAGTGGTACCGGGATGCCGAGCTGGTCGAGGTGGACGACGAGGCGCCCGAGGAGGCCGTTTCGTCGCCCGAAGCCACGTCTCCTTCATCTCCCTCGCCTCCCGCGCTCCCGCCGCGGCAGAACGCACAGTCGGCGGCCGAGCCGGACGCCTCGACACTGTCTACCTCTGTTGGTACTACCACATCTGAGCCGAATCGTTCCCAGTCGAGCAAGGACAACGACAGAGAGGACACCGACTCTCTGTCGGTTCTCTCCAACTCGTCCAAATCCGCTCGGTTCAAATGGCCCAGCCTCGGCGGCCATAACAACAACAGCGCCCCGCAGCTGTGTAGGAAGCCCTCGCGGGAAACGAAGCGCAGCCGCCGACCGAGCGATGGGGGCAGCGGCCACGAGAATGACATCAGCCTGACGCCCGCGCTGGAGCTGGAGATTCAAGGGTCCCGCAAAGATCAGGAAACCTGGGGTTTCGGCGACGACGTTACCATGGGCTTAGCGTAGGCAGGCCTCAAAAGCCAGTCGGCTTTCCGAGGATGGGCTGGAACTGGCGAGATTGGACTGCATGTCTGTTAGTATCCCGTGCTTTGTTATTGGTGTTTTACGGTACGGTACGGGAGTGGGACAGCTGGGAAGAACAACGCCCTCGGGCTATCCGGCCTGGGGCGGGAGGGACAAGGCAGGACTGGTTCGCAGGACAGGGCTGCATCGTTTTTGGGCGTTCTTGGTAGATACCAATATCAGGATGGATTTACTACTGGGTTCCTATCAAGTCGTGGTTCGGCTCTCACCGGGTGAAGACGTCGCGTGGCCTCGGTGGTTTTATGAGGGTAAACGGGGGGGGGCCCGCCGGTGCTGCCGAACGTATGGGACTACTCGGCCCGGTGCCACTCACATCCAGCGTGATCTGGTGCCTCACACTGGCAATGATAGAGATGTCGACAGCTTCGTCCCCCTTTATAGAATGGGGGAAACAAGCCCGTGTTTTCCCGACGTGTCTCGGGCGTGGCAGAGCCGCAGCTTTACCCGGCGGGACCAACCAACAGCGCCGGCGTCTCCTCCCCCCCCCCCCCTCGCAACGGTCGCTCCTGTTCCCTCGCGTACACAAGGACGCCCCGCCGCACCAGCGACCCCACAGAGGTCCGCGCCCGAGGCAGCCCCCCCCTCCCCCATCCTCACCCTCGGGGCAGCACGGAACCACGCCCGCGGCCGTTTCTTCCCCGGGGGCGGCGGCTGCGGGCGGGCCGGCCCGCCCATGGGCAACCTCGCCTCCCCCCCGGCGCGAAACGACAGAGCGCCCGGCACACGGCCGGGGGGGAGGGGGGAGGCAAAGCACGCGGGGGGCGAGAGAGAGGGAGGGCCGGGGTGCGGGTGCGGGTGCGGGTTCGGGAATGGGGGGGATGCTTCGGCGGTTGCGGCTAGTGTGCAAGGTGGGCCGCCGTGGGTGCGAATGCAGTTTCGCACCACGGCGCACTTGGCCGGCGTCGTGTACGCGGACGGAGGGCGCGGGCGAGCTCTTGGGTGAGGGCGAGGCGACGAGGCGCTGTCTGCATGAGGGCACCGGACCTCCATGTGCGTAGATCACACGGGACCACCTACAGCAACTACGCAGGATAGAATTACGGCATGGTGGCATGCAACGGGGCCAACCGCTCCATGGTCTCCACAAGGGGATAGCCTGGCATGTTCCGTGGCGCGGAAACTCATCATTTTGTATTCATAACCAATCCAGATGACCGTCTCAGGTTATGCACCTCGAGCGAGGGCGTCGGTGGGTATTGCAAGCTTGTCCTTTCGACTCTCCCCAAGGCACCCCCGCCTGCCACCAGTCCAACGGCCCGGGAGCTGATTCAGTGGTTGTAGTACCCATGGCTTTCGCCCTGGGGAGGAGGGGGAGGGGGGTAGTAGCCCCCCTGCTGGTCATGTGGGGGTCCTTGGCCGTACGATGAACCCTGGTTGTACGCAGGGCCCTGGGCATGAGAAGGGTCATACGGGGCATGTTGGCCGTAGGACGAGTTGCCGTGCGGCTGCTGATCATACGGGCGGTTCTGGCTCTGGTACTGCGAGTGCTCCCCGCCGTACGCCGGGTTGGATCCGTACGACTGATGTTGGCCGTAGGGCGGGTTCCCCGGCGGCGGGCCGTCGTGGGGCCGGTATTGGTCGTGGGACCCCGGGGGCGGCGGGAAGGACGGCGGCGGGCCTTGGGAGTACGAGTCGTGGTGCGGCGGGCGCGAGTCGTGCGAGGGAGGTCGCGAGTCGTGGCCGGGCGGGTGTCCGGCATTCGGAGGCTGTCCGCCGTGCTGGCCTTCCGGCGGCTGCTCGCTCGTCGGGCCCTGGGGTTTGCCGACACTGACGCCTTCGTTCCCGATATCGTCCGGGACGTTGATGCGGACATTGGGCAGGAATTTCTGCACCTTGATCTCCACCATGTTCTGGACAAAGACCCAGCTGGAGCGCTCAAACTTGCGGTGTCCACCGTTGACGACACCCAGGATGCCCTCGCGGAGCATCTCCTGCACCTTTCGCACGAGCTTGCGGATCTTATCGACGAGCTTGGTTTTGATGTCGTCGCCCAGGCCGCGGGACCCCTGCGACGGCGTGTTGAGGGACGGGTCAAACGGGTTGCCCCCCAGGATCTTTTCCAGCGGGCCTTGGAACTTGTCGGGGAGGAGCTCAAACAGCTGCTTCTCGATGCCGCCGAGGATCTTGCGGAATTCCAGCCGCACCTCGCGGTGGACCTTGGCCAGCCCGGTGCTCAGCTTGTCGCTGATGACGCGGGAGAAGCCGCTGCCGCCCTCGCCATCACCGCCGCTGCGGTCGAGATCTCGGGAAGACTCGTCCGCGCTGCTCTTCTTGCCGAACATGCCGGCAAGGCCCGTCACCAGGCCCGAGATTTCGCCCTTCATAGCGTCGCCCATGTCGCGGCTGGAGGTGTTGCCGCGGAGCCACTTCTTGATGTGGTCGAGAGCAATGCGGGTGAACTGCTCGGCGAGCGGGGCGTGCTGTTCCCGGAGCGTCACGCCGAGCTTCTCTTTGATCTCGGGGCTGATCATCCGGGCCTTCTCCTCGGGGTTCCGGGAGGCCTCCTTGACCGTGTTGCTCAGGACGCCCAGAAGGCCGTCCATGAAGTCCGGCTTACCCCCCGAACCGCTGGAGCCGGGGCGCTGGTTGCTGTGCTCCGCCAGCGCGCCCACGGCGGCCGAGAGGAAGCCCTTGGCGCCCGAGCTGAAGGAGTCGGAGCTGAAGCCTCTCGACTGGGAGTCGCCCCCGCCGCGGCTTCCCTCGGTCAGCTTGAAGATCTCCTGCAGGTCGTCGCTGGCGTCGTCGGCCATCTTGCCGAAGGAAAAAGAGCGGGTGAGCGCGGCGATCTCATCGCCGAACGGCAGGCCGCCCATGCCGTACGCGTCAGGAGGGGAGTCATTCAGATCACGGGAGCCGTGGCCACCCTTGTCCTTGTCGAAGAGGGAGCGGAAGGCGTCGACGACCTTGTCCTCGAGGCTGTCGAGGGTCTTGGTCTGGAACTCGTCGATTTCTGACGCGATGCGCGGATGGATCTGGGGGGCCAGGGAGTCGACATACTTGTCGATCTTCTCATAGACCACGTCGGGGAGATGACCCATGGTAGCGGGTTCGCGAGAATGCGAGAGACAGCAGATGGGCGGGATGAAAAGGCGCCGATGCGGGTGCGAATCTCGAAGGCCTGCTCGAGATCGGGGGGCAGCAGTGTATGTTGGTGGTCTCTTGAACGAGCTCGTCACCCTGGGCCGGGGCCTGTCCAGGCTGGCTTGCGCGGATTGACGTAGAGGGGGTGGGGCTCCTCCCCTCACTGCCGCGCCTTACGTAACCCTTCCTGTTTCACCACCACCCTCAGCCCGACCGACCCCACGGAGAGAGCAGGAGCCGGCTGGAGGGCCGCATGGCATGTCGTGGCTGGGCGGTGGCCGGCTGTGCTTGGCTGTGCTCATCTGGAAGCGCCTATATTCCCGGGGGCCCGCGCATCCATAACTAGGGAGGTAGAAGGTGGTAGGCAAGGGCAGCATTCCGGGGAGGCCGATCGCAGAAGGAGGGGGCGGGGCGGCAGCCACGGGCGATGCCCCTCCTGCGCTATTTCAAGACCCGGCCGAGGGGTTCAGCGCAACCAGGCCGCTCGGAACCCACATCGACAGGCAAGAAGCGCGGTCCATGTGTCGTCCAGAGGAGCAAGCTGGCTCGCGGTCGAAAACAAAAAGCCCCCGGGGCCGTGTACCATCTTCACAGCGGACCAAATTGACCACAGAGCTTAACCAATACGCTAGGATTATCGAGTCTTATGCGCCAATCGCCGGTTACATTCTGATAATGCTGGGACACGGTGGATCGCTCAGCTGATAGCTTATTCGGGACTGAGTACAGCGGGATGGGAGTTTTTGGTGGCAGTCGCGAGGCTGGGCCACCGCCCCCTTCGACCGAGTACGAGGTACCCGAGCCCCGGTCGCCGGGCTTTTTTTTTTTTTTTTTTCGTTTCTCCCTACATCTGCCCTGTCGTTGGTTTAGGCTTCCCGACAAAGGATGTCGTGGCGCGAAGTAGGAGGGGCGCCCGCGGGGGTTTCGCCGGCCCAACGCCAACCGATTTACATGCAAGCGCCGACAATGATTGGGATTCGCATCGGCCGCTCGGACTCTTCACTTTCTCCGTCAACCCGCCCAGAACATCCGATGGCAAGTGGCAGCGCGGCTCGTACCAGCCAGTCTCTCGGGCGTCGATTGGCCGCACCGGTCCAACCGACATGAGCATCACGCCAGCTCCCGCCAGGTTCAGACCGTGGGGGGTCTTCCCTGGCTCATCCCGCCGCGAACGCATCGCCACCGGGGACCCGACCAACGCCGCCCTCAGTCCAGATCGTAGAGCTCGGCGAAGGGATCGTCGTCCTGGCCCAGCGCGTTCCACTCCATGCCGATGCGGATGCGCTCGCTCTCGTTGCGGCCGTAGACGTGCTCGATCCAGCCGAGCATCATGTCGGTGCCGGCGCTGACGCCCGAGCTGGTCCCTACCGTTCGCCAGCGTCAGTATCGCCCCCCCAAGCCAAGCGTTGTCCGTTGAGCATGGGGCTTACACAGGTTGCCGTCGACGACCCAGCGGGCCCGGGGCACCCAGGTGACCCCGGCCGCGCCCGGCACCTCGTCGCGCACCCACCGGAAGGCCGCCTTGTTGGTGGTGGCGCGGCGGCCGGCGAGCCGCCCCGTGCGCGCCAGCAGCGCCGATCCCGTGCAGTCGCTCATGACGAAGCGGACGGGCGGGTCCGCCTCGGCGAGCCGCGCGCCGAGCCAGTCGACGGCCGCCTGCGTGGCCGACGCGTTGCGCGTGCCGCCGCCGCCCGGCACGAAGACGACGTCGAACTGGCCGTCGGCCGCGACCGCGGGGTCGGCGAACGTGTGGGTCGGCAGCACGTACTCGGTGAAAAAGGGCGACGCCGAATCGGGCGCCAGCGGGCTCGGGTACCAGACGCCGTCGACGATGTTGCGGTCCACGCTCTTGGGCGCCAGGTCCGCCGCCACCAGCGTCAGCGTCATCGGGTGCCGCGCCGACAGGATGTTGAGCGCGTTGAGCGGCCCGAACGCGTCCAGCGCCGTGAAGGACGGGAAGAGCACCATGGCCACCCGGAGCGGCTCTGCGCCACCGCGCTCGGCCTCGTCAGCGCATCCACACATCCGCAACGGGTCCGCGCCTTCGTGCGGTTGGGTGGCAAGGCTCGCTCGTCCACTCACCTGTGACGTTCACCATGTTGTACGACGGGGACAGGACAGGGCAGGGCAGGGCAGGGCAGGGTTGCAGCCAGTGACCCGCGTCGAAATCAGAGCAAAGGCAAGAGATGGCTATCCACGCCGAAGACGCTGGTATCTATTATCTCCTAACCGGTAAAGTATCGACCCGCCCCGCGTTTTATAGTCCTTGAGAGGGTTTGAGAATGTTTGTAAGCCCCGAGAGGGAAGAATCCATACACAAGCCGCGGCAGCCGGGCCATGCTCAAAAGAAGCGCTATGTTCAAGCCGCCTGCTTGGCAGCATCGACGGAGCCTGACGCTCCGATCCTTCGTCAGCGGGGCTGGAACCCAGTGCCTCGCCTTGGTCGCCCGTCCTACGCACATCCCCTTCGCCCAATCACGGCTGTCGCCCGGCCGGTATCGTCCTCCCCATCATCCCCGACACAGTTCTTGGCGCAGCTGCAAAGAGGATTCATCCTTACGATTGTTGCATCAAGGCAGAAGCCAGCACCACGTGGTGGCGTGGATTGCACGCGGAACGCTCGTGGGCTCTACTCTGCCGCGCCGGTTCAGTTATGAAGGGCGGCGCGCCCCCCTCTTGGGTTTTTATGAGGGAGGCAATCGACATGCCGGAAGACCGCTCTGAGGGTTGTTTTAGGTCGCAACCGAGGGGGGAATCAGGGCCTTGCATGATTCGAGACCCTCGAGACGAGCGTTCGCCGAACACGACAGTCACAAAAGGCCGAGACGCGGAGTGCATGGCACAAGACTTTCAGCTGTCGCCCCCCTTGCCGTAGGCCGACCGCTGCCGCCAGATATGGCCGTACCTGAAGACCAGGACGGGAATGGGGGCGACGCCGAGGCCCACGGCGCCGAGGATCGAGAAGCCCGGGCCGTTGCCGTAGCGCTCGATCAGCGGCACGGCGGCCAGAGGCAGGCAAGTGCCCATGAGGCAGCGCGTCACGATCAAAGCCGTCATGGCCGAGGCCGAGTAGAGCCCGAAGGCGTCGACGACGTAGGCCGACAGGGGCATGAAGGCAAAGCTCATGGTGAAGCCGACCAGCAGGACGGACAGCAGGAACACGCCCAACGGCAGCTGCAGGTGCGCCGCCCAGCCGTAGAACATGACGGCCAGCGGCAGACTGACGCCGCCCAGGATGACAAGGGGCAGACGGTCTTCGGCTCGCCCCTTGCCGCCTCGCGCCTCGCGCAGCCAGATGTAGATGCGGTCCAGGAAAACGTTGCAGACGGCCATGCTGAGCATGGAGCCGAAAGCTACGGATGATGCGTCAGTGCACGCCCAGGGGTCTGGCACGGGGTACGAGGCTTACTGAAGACGATGAAGCACAGGCCGGTGACGGCGGGCGAAAGCTCGTACTGGTTCTCGAGGATGTCGGGCATGGTGGTGGACAGCACGTAAAAGAAGCTGAAGACGAGGGCGCCGAACAGCGACACGGCCTGCAGAACGGGGGTCTTGAAGAAAACGACAAAGGGGCGGGCCATGGTCTCCCAGATGCGGCGGAGGCTCTGGGGGTCCTGGCCGAGCAGGTCGAAGGCGGTGCGGAGGTGGGGGTTGCCCGTCTCGGCGCGCAGGCGGGCGGCCTTGCGGCGCAGGATGGAGACGCTGTAGGTCTCGCGGAAGCAGGTGAGGAAGAAGAGCTCGCAGACGCAGGCGAGCAGGGCGCTCATCCACAGCACAGAGCGCCAGCCGAGGGTCTGGGCGACGGCGCCGGCGATGAGGGGCCCGACGGCGCTGCCCGTCAGCGGGGCGAACTGGATGAGGCTCATGGCGGCGCCGCGGCGGTCGGGCGGGAACATGTCGCCGACGACGGCGGGGTTGAGCACGTTGGCGGCGACGGCGAGGCCGGTGAGGGCGCGGGCGGCGACGAAGAGCGGCGCGTTGCCGCACAGGGCCGCCAGCACCGTGGCGGCGATGAAGCCCGCGTTGCAGACGTTGATGACGGGGTAGCGGCCGAAGACCTCGGACATCGGCGCGATGATGAGCGGGCCGGCGCTCTCGCCCAGCTCCCAGATGGTCACGAGCAGCACCGCCGCCGCCCGGCTCGGCTCCCCCAGGTCCGCCACCACGCGGCCCGCCACCGGCACCATCGAGATGCACGTAAAGGTCACGGTGAAGGCCATGAAGGCCAGCAGCGCCACCACGCTCCACTTGTACCGGTCCGACCAGTCCTGCGGGTTCTCGGCGTCGCCGTGCGGGTCGAACTCGACAATGTCGAGCCGCTCGCCCGCCTCGATGCGCCGCGCGGCCGCCTCGGCGCCGAGCAGCGGCTGCCTTTCGTCCATGACGGGCGAGTGAGTGCGCGCCCCGCGGGGGAACAACAGAAAGCCTCCGAGGCCTGGCGGGGGTCGGCTTCTCGGCGGCGAGTGCGAATACGGCCACGGACACGAACAGGTAAGCGGAGTGCCGGCGGTCGGGGAGGGCGAGGAACGAGGGGCCTCGCAAGGGATGGGCGAGCCAGCAGCCACGGATGGTGTGTTGGTGTGTGGTGGCCGTACGGCATTTTATGGTGGGTGAGAATTCCGAACCCCTCCCCCGGCCATGAATAAGTGGGTAAGTGGATGGGCAGGGTGCCTATCAGGACGGACCCTCCACCATGCCATCCATACTGGAGATGCTGCATCGGCGCCTGGACCGGAGTTAACCTACCCAATCCCTCGTACAGGTGCTAACAATAATGCGCGCCCCCCCTGCATGTCGTGCCGACGCTACCCACTGTCGCAATTCCGCACGTCCATCACGAACTGCCGTGGTCGTTCTGGCCTGGCGACGAGGATGGACGGCAATCTTTGGGTTCCATGGCGCCCCGGGGCCAGTCGGATGATGGATGGCCTCATTCGATGCCGCCAAGGTTTCCGGCTTCGGGTCATCGAACGGGAAGCCCGGGCGACGACAAACACGAGGCGGCCTCGCGACCCTTTCTCGTCTGGGGATGCCCGCGTCCAAGGCCACCAGCGACAGCGCCCGACCGGGAGCGCGACCCGCCGGGTGTGAGACACCAAGCGCGGGACGAGTAGGTATGCGCTGGGGTACGGTATATTGAATGGATGCAGCCTCGATCTATGGATGCAGCGGTGCGCCGCGCCAGGTCGCACTCGCCGGGTCTTTTCGACCCTGCCGCCCCGGCGCCGCGGGGGAAACCCAACAGTCCATCTCCATCCCAAGTGCCGTCGGACCGTGCCTGCCCGGAGGACCCGTTTACTCGTAGTTGGCGGTGCCCGCGGTGGTGACGCCCGACTTGAGGACGACGTCCTCGACGACGACGCTGGAGCCCGTCTCCGAGGTGAGGCGGACGTGGGCCTTGGCGCTGCCCGTGCCGCCGTTGCCGGGGAGGACGAAGAAGTTGTTGACGTCGCGCGTCGTCGCCTTCCATGTCTTGCCGCCGTCGCCCGACACCTCGAGCTTGGCCGTGCGGTAGACGGCGTTCTCCACCGTCGCCGCGAACCAGTACTGCGACGCGCCGCCGTGCATGCGGATCTGCACCGGCGACTCGATGGGGCACGGCACGTGCTCCCACTCGATGGGGATCTCGCCGCGCGACTTGTCCGCCAGCTGCGAGAACATGTCGGGGCTCATATCGAGGTGCGTGGCGCCGCCACCCGTCTTGTTGGTGATCTGCCCGCGCTTGCCGTTAGCACTGCCCCCCTCTCGTTCGGCCGCTGGGCCTCGCGCTCCACTCTCGACCTACCATGGCGATCTTCTTCTTGCCACCGTAGTTGATGGCCACACAGCCGCCGCAGTGGTACCCGTTCTCCCAGATGACCTCGGAGACGCAGGTCGACCCGTCAATGGAGGCGGGCAGCTTGTAGTCGACAAAGGCGCAGGCGCCGTCCTGCCAGCACGGCTCCTCGCCGCAGCTCTTGCCGTACCACGTGCCCTTGCCGCTCTGGAGGGCCTTGGCGGCCTTGAGAGCGGCGTTCGGCGACGTGTGGGCCGACAGGGGACTGGCCGCGACCACGGCAGCGAGGCTCAGGGCCAGGCCGTTGAGGAGGGTCATCTTGGCGGAAGGCATCTTGGGCGTGGTCGTCGGAGGGGGTGAAAGAAAGGCTGACGACTGGCGGGTGCGTAGACCGTGTCTGGTGCAGACGAGTGCCGGGAGGATCTGTGTGCCTGGCCGGCCTTGCTGCGTCTTTTATCCCAAGTCGTAAGTCCCCGAGGGCCTCTGGGTGCCAACCGCCCCGATGGTCCCGATGGTCCCAACGGTCGTCCTGCCCCGCGCGGGCCCGCCAGCCTCGTCTCTCCCTCTCTCCTCATTTCGCGGCCCCTAGCATGAACGCGAGGCCTGCTTGCGTCTCGTCTTTACTTGAAACTTGCACATTATTGCGGCCGCCGGGTGGCGGCCTCTGCCCTCCCCACAGCCTTTCGTCCTAGTCCAGTACGGGGCCGCGGCCAACGAAGCAACGTGGGGGGCAGAAACAAGCTTCCCGTCTACCGCCTCAACCCATCCCTGCGCCCGCGCACCGTTAGTAGGTTTCGTCCCTACTGACATCCCCGTCGTGCGCCCGCCAAATTTCCGTCGCATTGGAAGCCTCGGAAGCCCCCCCCAGCTTCTACCGAGGCCCCCGTAACCTAATCTAAATGCTAATGGCCCGGTGCAACCAGACAAGCGAGGTCTTGCAAGCCATCTGTCGGCGTAAGCCGCGGCCATGAATGGCATGCAGGCCTACGGCGGCCTGCTTGCCTCCGAACCTCACCTTCACTCGGATCGCTGGACAGGCTCGCCGACCGGAACCCCCGCGAGTCACGCAGCCTGTCCCCTGTATCCCGGCTTTGAACGCCCGCCCGCCAGCCCGGAAATGGAGCCCCAATGGGCTCTGGCTGGGCCTGCCCCTCGCCCGCTGCCAACTTGGGCCAACCCCCCGTGCCTTGATTTCTGGCGAAGGAATCCACACCAGCAACCTGTATCGGCCGGGACGGAATTGACGAGAGAACCATCAGGTGGCCTCGGCCTTGAGCGCCTGGCGCTGCGGCTCGGCCTACAAAGGTCGGGCACAGGCCAGGGGATAGAATAAGTGCGTTGGGGCTCGTGCACCCACTAGGAGCACGTAAGGAGGTCGGACGGTCAGGAGACCAGGCGATGAAGGGATACCCAAGTCACCGGGTTGGGTGAAGGTGTGCTAGCCGAAGTGTCAAGAGCTCGTGCATCTCCAAAAGGTAGATGGGACGGGCGACAAGCTGACAGCCTACAGGGTGAAAAGAGACCTGGTATTGGACCCCTCCCCTCAGCTTTGGGCACTTCGTAGTCGTCATTGCATGGCCCGATGCTGTGAATGGATGGGTCTGAATCAGTCTGCTGCAGGCAGTGAGGGATAAGCTGGCCTGAATAGACTCTAACCAGGTGCGCGCAGCCATGCATCTGGACTGCCGGGCCCACGGGAGGTGGGTTGGAAGAGCCGGGATGCGCTGATTAGAGGGGAGGGCGCAATCGCACGGGAAAGCAACACGGCTAAACCCGCGGAAGCTCTGCTTGTACCGTGGTCCGGTGCTGTTCGGTTACCAACGACTGCGGCTCCCATGTGCCTTTTCGGAGCCGCATCGCTGGGGAGCGAACCGCCCGCAGTGTCTGGTCAAAGTTGGCGTTGAATACCATGGTGGTGAGAGGCATGTCGCATTGGCAGCGAGGGAGTTGCACCAATCGGTGACCCGTGCAGGGGCGTTGGCGATACCGGTTAGGGTGGGCGAGGTCACCCAGGCACACTTCTCAACTTGGGCAGTTCACGACCGGCTTCGTGTGGATCGCATGGCCACGCGTGTGACCAGGGGAAGGTGTTAGTATCCTTGCTTCCCGGTGAAATGATGGATTCTAGCCCCGTTGCCCAGATAGAATGACGTGTGTTACGAACAAAGCACCGGGTGGGCCGGTCAAAACGAGAACTTCTACGGTCCTGGGGGTTGTGGATGAGCCTCCTGTGCCGTTATTTCTGGCCACGAATATGGTCGGTACCCGGGGCCACAGGGGGACCGGCCCCATGGACGGCAGCACCTCGACCGCGTTGGCGGGTGCAGGTCGCCTTTCGAACGTGCCAAGGGCGTGCTTCGTACCGGGCGGGTGGGACGGGAGCACCTCCTTGTCATCCAGCTGGACATCGGCTCGGGATGGGTCCCCCTTCTCCCACCAAGCACGCTTCTCATACGCTTCGCTTGTCAAGTTCGGTCGACGCACCCATACGCCATCCTGGACGAGGAGATGGCGATGCATGTTCGAAGCCACCGGAGACGGCATGCTGCCGGATGTGGCAGAGACAGGCGGCTGGCTCAACACGTGAATGGGCAGGCCATCTTTCGGCGCCATGCGGGTCGACTTCAGCTGGGGGGATTCAGACTCGCGGAAGCCGACAGCGGCCTGTGCCTACCAGAGGAACCATCGTCTCCTCCGACGCTCTGTGCGTGGGCGCCAACAAGGACACTTGGCGCATGGATCCGAGAGGGCGGAACAAGAGGACGGGGCGAGGGTGGCGCCACCCATGATGACTTCAGTCGAATGACGAGACCAAGCCCGTGCATGGCTTCAGCCGTGTTGTGTCCCGCACGACACACCGGTTATACGAGCATGCACCGACCGTCTGGAAGCAGAACGGCCGGTGCTGACTGAAGCACGACGATGCAGCTGAGAGCGGCACAAGGCAGGACCGAGCAACGACGTCGGTATCCGGTCCAGAAGAGACAAGATTCCCGGGGGCCACGAGGAGGCGCAGCCTGGCGCATGTAAGTCGCAGGACAGCAGAACCATGGCTTGAGGGCCAAAAGGAAAGCCGGCGCTCCGCAAATTTCGGCATCGGCGTGACCCGGCCACGATGAGCGACAAAAAAAAAAGGCAGCAGTCGGGACTTGGGGCCATGATCGGTCTGGGCCCTGCGGGTGGAGAAGCATTGGACCGCCCGCTACTGAGCTTGGGCTACGCGTGTGGGGGAAAGCACGCATCGCGACGAGCTTCCCCCAAGGCCTCCTGCAGCCTGGACTGCCAGAGTGGACTCGCGCGCCGATGCTCTCTGGCGACGGCGTCGCCAAGAAACACGCCGAGGCTGAGCCGGGCGCGAAGACGTTCATGCCGCGCACAGCTTGAGAGCCATGCGATGTGTCAAGCGGCGACTCAATTGAGCTTGGAGGAGGGAAAGCGTCCACCCCAATGGCCGACGTCGTGTCCCCGAGCTCTCAAGCAGCGACCCGCGCCTGCGTCACGTAATACCTGGGCGCATGCAAGCCGCAATGAGGGCGCACAGAGGTAGCTCTAGCAACGGCACGTCGTGGCGCGTCGTGACACACCAGAGAGGTGACACTGGCGCTGATCGGGTGGCCGCGTTCATCCTATCCAGCACCGGCAGGCTGGTCGGCGGGTAGGAAGCCCTCACACTAGTGTCTACCTTCCCTTACGGGCGGATGGACGAACTAAAATGGCGTCTGCCAGCTGCAAGAGGGCAAAGACGCTGGTGATCTTGCGGTCTGTGGTCGGCGCTGGCCGGATCAGCCGCGCTGATGACCTAGTTGGGCAGGGCTGCTGTTGCTGCATGGGAGCGGGTGGGAACCGGCACGTACTGCAATGGCCTTTCGTCCTTGCTTGCGGCCCGGCACCCGTTCTCGCCACCACGAGGAAAAGGAAGCATTCGGGGCCCGGCACGTGCGTCATGTCTTGTGAGCTGGATAGAACAACCGCATCCTTCCTTCGCCCTGGGGGTGAAGAGGTAAGCAGCCCGCCAGGGTATGTCGCAAACCGCCACAGGTGCTGTCGTGCAAAAAACCCCTGGCTGCGTCACGCCATGCCACGCTGGACCAGGAGATGCCAGAGACAGCACCTAGCAGGCACGCCAACCCAGACGAATAGGGGCGTCCCTGTTGTCGCGGGTAGCGAAAGGGCAGTGCACAATGGCAATTCGCCATCGCGACGCGCGCTCGTCGGGCGTTTCTCATCTGGAGCTGTGCGTCATGGCTGCGGGCAACCCGTTAAGCCTCTCAAGGCCAGACTGGCGCCGCCAACGCCGCATTCATCGGGGACGCTTTGTTGGCATCCCATGCCAAGCAACTGGCAGTCGGCCGCATCACGAGGGCCGGGGGAAATCCACCACAACTTCAGCTGGGGTTGAGTCGACCAAGAGCGCCACCAGTCATCCAGGTTAGCCGGACCGGACTTAGCGCTGGCCACGCTGCTGGGACAGCGTCTTAGGGTGTGTTCCTCGGTGCCCCTTCTTCGTTAGCAGCCTCAGCCGCAGCTCCTCCACCAACGTCGAGTGCCCGTGTTCCTGGCACTAACCAACCTATCCACACAGCTTCAACTCGCCATGGTAGCAAGGGGGACAACGACCCCATCCTATCACCGCCGTTCGCATCACTTTGCCCAGCCACCTCCGGTGCGACTGTCTTGGACGTATGCACGCACGCACGCACAGATAGGCTCACAGCTGGAAGCTATGGAGGATTTCTCATCGTAGCGACACTCGATTCACCCGCCCGTAGGCGTCCATAGGGCCGTTCCCCACACCCACAGTGCAGTGCCTCCGTTCCAGTCAGCATCCGGACCGCCGACTGAGTCGGAATCCCCCGCTCATATCGAGTCGCCTCGGGTCACTTCGAGCCAAAGCACGCGGGGTCAAGCAGCCGAGGGTCCAGGGGCAGCCCGGCTACCAGCCCTCCATACCCTGTCCGCACCAACGGGGGGCCCCATACGACTATCCAACGTTGTTGCCCATCATCGTGTGATGATCGCCATCCTTGATTGGTGACGTGCGTCTTAGCGTCCGAGCCGCCGCTTAGCTGGGAAGACGCCCTGGTCTAGCCCAAAAGCAAAGCCACTGTCGAGGACCGTGTGTTTGCCTACCGCCATGGTACACACTTTCCCTCTCAAGCATGCACGCATGCAACCAGATCTGGTGGAGATCACTCAGGTCCATTGCCAGCAACTTCATGCGTCCCCGAACCATCCTTCTGCCTTTCTCGGGCATGGTCCAATGGGACGCTGGGCCGCCGGGTCCCATGGAAGCTGAACGGTGGGCTCGCGCCGGTAGCGCCCTTTTTTCCTGTGCTAAGCTCGCGGGCGTCTCTGCTGTCTCTCAGCCGGCTACTTTCGCGTGGCCTGTCGTAGGCTAGCCCGACGAGAGACAAGCGGATGGACGTCCGTTCTATTCTCGGTTCCGATGTCTTCGGGTTGAGCGGGGACGCCTAAGCAACGCCGACCCTGGAGGATAACGGCCCAAAATAGCGATGGTCACTCCAACCGACCGTCGCCGGCAACGTCTATATAACGACGATCATGCCCCAGGTTGGAAGTTGGTTCTTCATCCCAGATCACATCCTCAAGCAGTCCTCCCACATCGCAAGTCTCCCCGCACTCTTCACTTCCTTGAGCACTCCCCAGTCTCCCTTCTCATACCAACAAGATGAAGACCACGGCCGCTGCTGTCATTGCTCTCGCCGCCCTTGTTGGCGCCCAGAGCGACCTGGACTACTTCACGTCGCTCCCCACGCTCGAGGAAGTCACGGTGGACTCCACCACCCCCGAGGGCAATGTCCACTATGATGTCAAGGCCGCCGTGGCCGAGGTCATCGCCGACACCCACAGTGAAAAGGTCGATGGTCTGATCTCCCGTGCCGAGAGTTCAACCCCGCGCTTTCGGCGAACCCAGCAGTGCCGCGAGGAAGATATTGGAAAGGGACCCAGACCCGCCGTTGACACCGCCGCTGGCTTCAAGGAAGACGCTGTCTTTGCCGAGCTGGCCGAGAGCACGGCCGCCGCTGCCCCCGCCGGCTTCACCCAGACCTTCTCCAACCTGAAGGGCTCTTCTCAAACCTCGCACTATCTCGGCTACCACTCCCTGGACCAATACGATGCTGAGTTGTGTGCTGCCAAGTGCAACAAAGCCTCTGCATGCTCGGCCTTTAACCTCTACCTCGAGAGAGACCCCAGTGTAGTATGTGATCTTGCTATCCGGCTCGTCTCTGTCGTATGTCGCTGACTTGGCCAACTAGGACCCGCTGTGCGACTCCACCGCACCTAGCACGACCACGATCAAGTGTGTGCTCTGGGGCACCCCTCTGTACAAGGAGACGGCCAAGAACACGGGCCAGTGGCGCAACAAGTTTGAGGTCGTCATCGCCGCCTCCAACGGGTACAACAAGAACGAGGACAGCAAGTTCAAGACCCCGGCGGGCTACAAGAACATTCTGGGCCCCCTGGATGCCTCCACCAACGCCCCGCTGGACTGCAACAAGGTCGACACATACATGGGCATGCAGACCTTCACCAAGGGCCCCTTCGACCCGGAGCTGTGCGCCGCTGCCTGCGCGGCCAAGAGCGCGGCCAACCTGAAGAGCGGTTCCACCCGCACTTGCCAGTTCTTCAACACTTACATGCAGATGAAGAACAACGAGCCCCAGGGTCAGATTTGCGCCATGGTGAGTGGCTCTTGCAGGAGACCATCCTGCCCCTCTAGCCTATAACCAAGGAGCCGATGCTAACGAGCCTGTGCCCTCCAGTACACCGAGACCTGGGACGCTTCGTATGCCAAGAACTACGGTGGTGTCCGCGGCAACGACAACTACACCAAGGACTTCAGCCTGTTCTTCTCCAACGCCACCAACGCTGGCTTCCCTTCCCCGGCTTGCCAAATCTAACGAGTCTCAATCCATAGCCAATGAAGCTACAGGTCGGAGTACACGGGTGACGGAAGTTATGGAGATGGATGCCTTGTTCTGCAATATATATTTAATCAAACCACGCCTACACCTTTCATGCTGCTCTCACAAGCACGATGGTAGTTGTAATCCAGCGGAAACGTACCACAGGTGACTTACATATGCGGTAAACAGAGGTGAGATCCGGGCAACATTCCCGTGCAAAAGAAGCCAGAGCCGCGCCCATTCAAGACCAATCTGCATGTTGCTGAAAGGGAGGTGACATCGTTGAGGCTCGGTTCGTCTGATGGTTGATATGACGGCATGGGATGCTCTGTCCTCGAAGCGACCCACCTTCTGCGTCACCTTTGGCCCAAGGGCTTGGACCTTGGGATCAATTGTGCAAATATGGTTTTTAGAACATCAAGTGTGAAAGTAAGGATCTGGACCTGCAGTGCGATCCTAAAAGGCCAAGAGAACGAGAATTCTAGTACAAAGACTAACCTGACAAATCAACAGACGGTCTTCCCGTTACGGAGGCTTAAAAATGCATAGGGCCGTGCGGGGATACAGCGTAGTCCAATAAAGATCGCCTAGATAAACAAGGGTCATCCGAAAATCAAGTGCATTGCTGTTTCTGCGGTAGAACCTTCATTTCCTGGATTTCAAGGGATAGTGCTCTTATATATCGCGTTATAAATTAACGAACCGCCCTGTAGTAATCCGGAAAGAGAAAAAAGGGAGGGTAACTAATAAGAAAACGCTTCTGGGCGCCGTTTTGCTTCTGACTACTGTTTTGATGCGAGGTTCATAGTTTCCTAAAAGTCAAATGCGGCTGATATGATGGTGATTAGTCATCAGAGCAGAATAGAGAGATACACCCAACTACTCACCTAGGCAGGTGCAGAGAGGGTTTGGTGGGTTCCTAGCCGTCGATATATTGAAGGTATTCCTGGGCCGTGTCCTTCAATTGCTTATCATTGCCCAAAATTCAAGTTTTGCGGCAAGGAATAGCTTGACTATATTGTGTTGTCCTATGTTTGCTCATACCTCTTCAGAGGTAATCCCAGTACTGCTTGATACATTTTGAAAACGTTTCAGCCTCTGGAGAATATCATGTCTTCTCAGGACTCTAGGTAGGTAGGCAGCCGCTGCTGGGACCCAGTTACTACCTCGGATCCAAATCACGTCTCAGCTCCCGTCATCTTGACTTTTCGCTCATCATTAGCATAGGGCAGTGCCTTCCCCTGCTTAGAGGAATGAAAAACATCATTTCTATCGCAAGAGTACGGCAAGACATCACTGGACTCGAATCCTGCTGGCTCTTTTGGAGCGCGAAGTAAAATGCGAAACCAGCGGTCTCTTCCTCGCCCCAACATACCGTCCTTGCCGGGGTCCTATTGCCCTCGAGCGCCAAAGGGCTTCGGCATCGCGTGTGCGACAGAGTGCGCCGATGACATAGCGTCGTATTGGCACGATCATTACGAATTTCAATATGAGCGGGCATCTGACTAGTCAGGGTTCCTCACATAGCTTGTGGATTTAGTAGGCCTCTGGTTGCCAGGGACCGCCAGCTGGCCCCACCTGCGGTACAAACCCCCTCCAACTTGGCGATCTTAAAATTTCCAGCAGTCCCAGGCGCTGGATGGGCAAGGGAAAGCATCACCCACAGCCCCCGCCAGATTGCCTGCAAAGATGGCACCGACGACGGCGAGCAGCGCGTCCATCGAGGACCTCCGAAGCCTTGTGCAGACGACAGCGCAGCTGGTCTCGCGGCTCGAGACGATCCTCCACGCGGCCGCCACCGACAAAGCGGCCGCTGCTGCCCCTCCATCGTCATCGAGTACCGCCGCCCCGCAGTCCATCGACGCCCTGTCGCTGGCGCACGACTCGGCCACGCTCATCCGCGCGCACACGACCAAGCTCTCGCTGCTCGTTATGAACGAACCCTTCACCCCGTCCGCCATCATCAAGGTGCTTCGCGAGCTCGTTGCCGGCCCCATCCCCGGCCTCGCCTCGGCCGCCGAGGTCTGCGACGCCGACCGGTACACGGCGGTTGCGAAGCAAGACCTGGCGTACCGGTGCTACCGCGTCCTCAAAGAATTGCGCGGGCTGATAGAAAGCATCCCCCTGGACGGCAAAGCGCTGTCGGCGGACCAGACGAGGGGCACCCGCGGCAGCAAGGGAAGCCTGGCGGTGACGGGCGTCGTCTGGGCCGCGTGCGACGACGTGATACTGCTCAAGAAACTGGGAATCGCCGGCCTGCTCGCCAAGAAGGTCGAGGAGTACCGCGAAACCCTCATGGACGTACTGGAAGAGCTTAAGGAGTGGAAAGAGGAGGGCGAGGAAGCCGCCGAGGACGAAGAGGACGAAGACGAGGTCGAGTACGTCACGCACCAGCTCGACGCCACGCAGCTGTCGGTCCAGGACGCCCAGGACGCCATCGACGACATGATGAACACGCGCCACATACCGCGCGACGACCCGGACAAGATTGGCGACCGGCTCGACTCCTGCCTCAGGAGGCTGCGCCTGACGTCCCTTCTCTACTCGGCCATCGTCAAGAAGCGACTCAAAGTCCTCCCTCCCCTGCCACTCTCAGACCCGGAAAGCCAAGTGGTCAAACGGCTGGACGAGGTGATGCCCTTGCTCCGCCAACTCCCAAACCGCTTCAATGAGCTTGCCTGTCGGTTTTACGAGCTGGAGCCTGGCCCTATCGACGATGACATGGATGCCTGCTTCTTCGACGCTTTTGCGGCCTCGGAGATGCTGATGAAGTCGTGGACGGGCCAGCCGGACGAATTTACGGCCTGGGCCGGGAAGTTCCAGGTCAATATCAAGAAGCCCGCCGAAGCCCCGGTTTAAGTAGCTCTAGCGACTGCACCAACTTGGGCAATCGATCCCGACTCTGGGTCCTGGCACGGAATTTACCTAGCGATATCGTCAGATGATCACGCCAAAGATGTGCAGGACCTGCATGCGACAACCATGGTCGCGCCGGTACGGTTTGGCAGGTTGCGACACAGCGTGCTCTCGTCCATCGCTAGGAGGTGCGACAACACACTGGCACGCTGGCGCAAAATTGGCAGTCTTGATGCAAATAGAGCCTATGCCCCCGTATGCGCTGGGTTCCTCGGTATTCAAACCAGTGACAAGGTTGTTGAAATCGCCAGGACGCGGCTGGAGACGCAGCCGCGCACACCCAGGGGACGTATGCCTCTGGTACTCATACCAATTTCCGTCAATCAAGGCGGGCGAGTGCTCCTTATCAGCCAATGACTAGCAAACGTTCCACCGTCTCTTGATCTCTAATAGGAGGATGACCAGGGCCCCTCACGTTCCGTTTCCCTTTTGGATTGAAGCGTGGACGAGCGCCGTGCGGAGGCCGCATGGGACCTTCCCCATCTGCCCTCTTGGTTAATTTCCTCCGCTGGCCTTAGGCCCGATTCCGCCAATCAGCTGCCC
The DNA here is from genome assembly GCA_016758845.1 of Nigrospora oryzae. Lineage (NCBI taxonomy): Eukaryota > Fungi > Ascomycota > Sordariomycetes > Amphisphaeriales > Apiosporaceae > Nigrospora > Nigrospora oryzae. Next base: position 207,127 of record JADKYO010000001.1, read on the forward strand.
ACCCCGTGCTTCCCACCGGCAAAAGCAAAGACGCAGACCCGGCTCTTGTATGCAATGCCGATCTCAGCGCCGTGAACGAGGTCCCTGGCCGAAGGGAAAAGCAAACAATACCTACATACTTAAGCATGGAGTCGCACACGATGGCAAACCACGGCCGACTGAAGGGCGGGCGCACGAGACTTCTTGCCATTAGCCAACAAGTCAGCTCGCCAGCAGTGTGGTTTCTCCAACCGGCATCATGTTGCTTCCGGCCCTCTTCCTGGCGGTTCTCGCCTTCGCTTCGTCTGCGCTCGCCGCTTTTGGCTTCACGCGGTCGGGCAACAACTACGTGATCGATGCCGGATCGGCCAACCCGCTCATCTTCACCGTTAACGGCGGCAGCTGCGACATCACGTCGATCCGGTATCGCGGCGTCGAGCTCCAGGCGTCCGGCAAGGGCAGCCACATCTCGTCCGGCCTGGGCTCCGCCTCGGTCGCCGTCACCACCATCAACAACCAGTATGTGAAGGTGACCTGCACCACGCCCACCCTCACGCACTACCTCGTCGTCCGGTCCGGCGACAGCTCGATCCACATGGCCACCTACATCTCGGCCGAGCCCAGCATTGGCGAGCTCCGCTTCATCGCGCGCCTCAACGCGCAGCAGCTGAACCAGGAGTACCCTTACGGTGCCGCCTCGACCACGGGCGGGAGCTCCTCGACCGTCGAGGGGTCCGACGTCTTCATCGTCAACGGCCAGACCCGGTCCAAGTTCTATTCGAGCACCCGCTACATCGACAGGGACGCGCAATGCGTGCTTGGAGGCTCCGATCTGATGCATGTGTGCATGCTGATGCCCCAGCCGGAGTCGTCGTCTGGCGGGCCTTTCTTCCGCGACATAGAGACGAACAACGCCGGCGACTCGACCAACCTGTACAACTACATGAACAGCGGCCACGTCCAGACGGAGAGTTACCGGACCAATGTCCTCCACGGGCCTTATGTCATGTCGTTCTCTCGGTCCGGCATTCCCAGCACCAGGGGCTTTGACGATTCCTTCTGGGGCCAGCTCGGCGTCAACGGCTACGTCCCCAAGGGCAGCCGCGGGACTGTGACGGGTACCGCATCGGGCATCTCGAACGAGTTCGAAAAGGTGGTGCACTGGTACAACGAGAAGGCGCAGTACTGGACCAAGGCCGCGTCCAACGGCGGCTTCACCTCGCCGCCCATGAAGCCTGGCACGTACACCATGGTCTTGTACCAGGGCGAGTTCAAGGTAGCCAGCTCGTCCGTTTCGGTCACGGCAGGCCAAACCAAATCACAGAACATTGCCAGCACCCTGCCGTCCCGGAACATGCTCTGGCAGATCGGCGACTTGGACGGCCAGCCCAAGGGGTTCCTCAACGCGGACAAGCAGCAGCGCATGCACCCGTCGGACTCGCGCATGGGCAAGTGGGGCCCCGTCACCTACACGGTCGGCTCCTCTTCGGTCGGCCAGTTCCCCATGGCGCTGTTCAAGAGCGTCAACGACCCCGTCACCATCCGCTTCAACCTCGGCTCAGCCCCGGGTGCCGCCACTCTCCGTATCGCCACCACGCTTTCCTTCGCCGGCGCGCGACCCGGAGCCAAGGTCAACAACTGGAGCGCACCCACGCCGGCGGCGCCCGTCAAGATTGATAGCCGTGGCGTGACTCGTGGCGCATACCGCGGGTTTGGCGAGGTATACGACTTCAACATTCCCGCCGGCACGCTCGTAGCTGGATCCAACACCATTGTCATCAATGCCGTCTCTGGCAGCAGCGGAGCTACCTTCCTGAGCCCCAACATCGTAAGTCTCGTCCCGAGTTTGCCCCCCCCCCCCCCCCCCCTTGGCTGGCATTTCACCCAATCGGGCGACAACCGTGAAGTGATGGCGCGTTGACCTTTTTTTTTTTCCGTTTGCGTACCCCGTAGATCTTTGATTCCATTCAGCTCTTCACCAACTAGGCCTTGGTATGTTGTCTAATCTGGCGCTTGTCTTGCTGTGGCGGGCAGATCTTTGACAGCGTCTTGCTGTATACGGACGGCGCCGGCAATGGCAACGAGGGAAACCCGCCGGCCACCACAAGCCGAGCGCCGCCGCCCGTTACCACGACGGCACCGCCTAGCGGCGGCACGGTGCCCCAGTATGGACAATGCGGTGGCCAAGGCTACTCGGGTCCCACCACTGTAAGCTGAACCGATGTGGCCCCGGAGGCCGAGGCGGACGGAGGGACACTGACACGACGGTAGTGCGCGAGCCCGTTCACGTGCACCTTTTCAAACGAATGGTATTCGCAATGCTTGTGAGGCACGGAGGCAACGCAGCGGCAATAGTTGCCGAACGATGGGTTGCGTCTGCAGGGGGGAGGGGGGAAGTGCATCAGGTCCAGATGGCAACCCCTGTAGCGAGGACCTAACGTGCTGCACCTACATAGCCGGTAGCTTTCAATCCCATGGCCACACACGCCGAATTGCTGGTATCCGCCGCGTGCGCTAGGGTTTCGTCGCCGTAACGAGCTGACGTGAGCAACACCATGGGGTAACGAATGGAATCGGCCGGGGGCTTGTGGCGCCGAGCGCGCCGGCCTGCAGGCGGCAAAACGTGGCGGCCTGCATGGTGCACGTGGTTGTACGAGATGAGACGAAACGGGCGGACGAAGCCAAGGGCGCCGCCAAGAAAAGGCAAGGCGCTGCCATTGACGGAAGGATAAGCAGCGACGAGGCGGTCTTGGGACGGCACACGCACGGCTGGCACATGTGCGACTGGCGCCGGCGCGGGGTGGTGCTGCGCGCCGTGGCGTCGGGAGGCCAGCCGAAGCGCCGTGATGCCGGCGGGGTAGCGTCGTGCCTCGCACCGGTGAAGGCGTAGGCGGCGAGGGGGCGGGCGGTGCGCCGCCGTTCGCCTGGCTTCGCCTGGCTTCGCCTGGCTTCTCCCTCGCCTTCCCCGTCCCACGACGCGCGCTGTGCCCGCGGCGTCGCCCATGGCGTGCCCGTGGCCGACGCCCCAAGTGCGCCGCATCGCCCGAGGTCGGCGCCTGCGCTTCTTTCCGTCGCAACCCCCCGGCCCACTGTTTCCCCGTCCGTGCAGTGGCGGGAACGGCGCGCCCCAGGCGACTGCGAAAACCTTGTTCGTTGCCCTGACCGCAAGTCGCAAACTCCTCGTTATCAAGCCGCGCGAAGGCTCGCGAGAGGGCCCGAAGGCTCGCGTTGACAGGTCTTGGCTGGCGTAGCTGGCGGTCAGTGTTGCGTGCGCCGCCGGGCACCTACTCAAAACGGCCTCTCCCGTGATATCGCGCGTGCTCCGACCTGCTTCTTTCGGAATGCCACGATATGCACCGGGCACCCCCTGGCGTCGTTGGGCCGTGGCAGCTTCCTCTCAGGGCACTTGTCGATAGGCCCCGCCTCCCTCGCTGCCTCCCGGCACCAGCACATGCGATCCCATCCCTATACACCGCGGCCGCCGGCCAAGCGCCATGGACGGCCGCCATGTGGCTACGGGCACCCGTCCAGGCCCTGGTCCTGTCCTGCCCCTGCCCCCTGGTCCGTCCGTACATGTAGGCGCACGCGGGCCTGCCCACCTCGCGGACAACACTGGGGCGCCGTTTGTCCGACCAGGGTGCGGCCGCTCTCTCGGGCGAAAGCCGGGGCTTCACTGGCTCGAGGCACACTAGCTACAGATAGCCCGCTCCACGCTTATCTGGAACCAGCTTCGCGTCCGGCGTCGTCGTGCCCCGTTACGTCGACACATCCAGCTCGGCCCTGTGCCCCCGCCGGGGGCCTCGGCCAATCCCCAAGCCCGGCCGCCCTCCCCTTCAGCCTCTCTTGCTCCGGCTCGTCCCCGCCCTTCGCCCGCTTCCTCGCACTGGCGTCCCGGGGGCCAATCAGCGCGGCGCAACGACGCCTCGGGGGCCGCCCACACACATCTGCACGACATCGGAGACAGCCGGGGTTTGGGTCCTAGGAACTGTAGCCTGGCGATGGGCTACTACCGGCTGCAACCCCATGGCTGCCGACAGTTGACGTGAAAACCTGGATTCCGTCGAGGTCCGGCCGAGAAGCTTCCGCCCTCGCGAGCCCGTCGCCGCCGTCCTTCCCGAGGCGATTAGATACGGGCTTCGCTTCTCGTCGCCTGAAAGCCTTGGCTGTAACAGTCACCCGGAACCATACCAAACTCCGGCCCTCACGACACACACCATCGTAACACCCCGCATGGCGTGCGGGCGCCTTGCGGACGTGATGTCGAGCTTGCGCTCCTGATGCGGCTAGATCGGGAAATCTGCGCTGCGTTACCCCTCCCGTTACGGAGCCAGGGGTTTCGTCTCAAGTCTGGCAGCTGCACATTGTTCCCGTCAACCTGCATAGAGTGGTTGCATGCGCCGCTGCCGCTTGCGGAAGGATATTGCGCACCTGGTCTATATGACCATTCTGCTCCCCCCCCCCCTAGTAGTGGTTCTGGCGAAGGTATCTTCACAATGTTCGTCACTCGGCTTCGTTTTGCCCCCGGAGTAGTTTAGAGCGTGTCCATCCCTCCCCGGGAAGTCTGCTGGCTCCCGCCTTCTCGGTGCCTCTGCAATGGCCAGCCAACTTCCCCAAGGCGCCGAGGCCGCAGCAGCTGTGAGCCTGACTTACACTGTTGTCAGTCTGTGCTGCTCCTGCTTAGTCATCTGGTTGACATGGTGCCATAACGAGCGTATTTCATGTCAGTGCACGTACCTCACATTTCTTTTTCCTACCGACTGATCCTCCCCCCCCCTGGCAGATATCGCTTGCATCGGATACTTTACTTTCATCTCCACCGTAGCGTCTCTCATCCAGCAGATTCGTCTCGTAGCACTTTACCGCGATGTCACTTTCACCCAGTTCGCGGAAAAAATTGCCAACCCCGACAGCCCCGACCACAACATCTCGAACGGTTCTGTGGGCATAGACTTGGTGTTGTACTATATCCGTAAGGTCGTCTCCTCGGTTTGCTGGCAAGATCACAATCTCACCTCTCCCAGAATTTGCATCGTATAACATCCAGTCCATGTTCATCATGTTTTGGTAAGAGCCCCCCGCACCACTCGACCCCCCCCCCCCCTTAAAGGCCCTCCGGCATACTGACCTACACCCTAGGGCCTCAGAGCTGGCGCAGTCGGTCTACGGCATGAACAAGAAGTTCAAATGGAGACGTGTGCTGCGTCATTTTAACTACGCGGGCCGGGTGATTGCCGTCGTCCTTCCCCTCATCACCGTTCTGGTTCTCCAAGCACCACCGCCTCAGAAGTCGCCGCCGCTGTTCATGCTGCTGGCTGACGTACCCTGTTTGTGGGCCCCCTCCGGATCTCTACGACTGCCTCTGACCCTATCGCAGTGGTGCTCAGCCTGGGATGCGGCAGTATTCTCATGATGGCCATTCTTGGTCGCTACATCCACAGCCGACGGAAGCTCCTGTCGTTTGATGCCCGCCCCGCGAACCAGGCATACTGGTCCGGGTCCCAAGGCAGCACCATCCTGACCCGATCGTCGACGACACGGCGGCGTCGCAGATCCATCTACGACAGCTGGCTCATGACTCGCTTCACCATCGCCTTCGTCCTGCTCGCGTAAGTGCCGCCGGCCAAGCCCCCGTGCCCCGCGTGTCTGACCCCCCGAACCAGCATCTTCCAGCTCACCGGCACGCTCTTTCAGCATTTCGCCACGAACAACACGGCGAAGGACCTGAAAGCCCATGCTCCCGACATGAGTGCCGGCCGCGCCCAAACCACCTTCTATCTCTTCATGCCCGGCAACACGCCCGGCATCGCTCTCTTCATCGTCTTTGGCACGACGGCCGCCTTCCAGAGGCACATGTACAAGACCTTCGTCCCCGCCCGCTTCCAGAAGCAGGCCAAGCCGCCGCTGTACCACGAGCCGACCGACGGCGACACTTCGTTCGCCGTCTCGTCCCCCTTGAGCCCCGCGCCCTCGACGGCGCAGGACTGGTCCCCCCTCAAAAGCTCGTCCTCGGTAGCCTCCTCGCCCTCGACGGTGCGGGACTGGTCCCCCCTCAAGACGCCGGCCTCGTCGGCCTTTTCGCCCTCGGCGGCTCGGGACTGGCCCTCCCCCCTCAAGACGCCGTCCTCCTCGGCTCGGGACTGGCTCCCCCCCCTCAAGACGCCGTCCTCCTCGGCTCGGGACTGGCTCCCCCCCCTCAAGACGCCGTCCTCCTCGGCCTTCTCGCCCTCGGCGGCTCGGGGCTGGTCCCCCATCATGGCCCCGTCGCCCACGAAAGCCCCTCCGGACCTGATGAAGAGCCTGCCGACGCCGCCGCGGCCCCGCGCGCCGCCGCGGTGGCGACGAGCCAGCATGGGGCCGGGCGACGACACCAAGTCGCGCGAGGGCAGCGCCGTCTTCATCATGACGCGCATCGTCACCGACGTCGCGGACGCGCCGCGGACGCACGGGCGGAGCGAGTCCTCCCCGGCGGTGGTGCTGATGAAGCCGCAGAAGTGCCCGCCTCCCGAGTGGATTTGACCTTCCGGAAGCCCCCGACAAGGGCAGGCTACCTCGGGATACGAACACGCCCTGGGCGTAACTACGACTAACGAACGGACGCTGGGACAAGGCGTCCCGGAAACGAGGGCATTTGGGGGGGACGGCCCCAGGCGCGGATGTTGTCTTTTTCTACCGCACCTTGCTCGCCTCTCGCGAGAGACGGCTTTGGTGAACGACGTTTCGGGAGTTGGATGATACCCAGGTATGCACGGTGTTGCATGAAGTAGGGACATATATATATATATATATATAGCAGCGTCGAGGTGGCAGAGCACAGCTCTGGCCCGTCGACGGTTTATATGCACAAATTCATGGACCGGCACCTGGGACCAAGTGACGACGGCATGTCGTAGGCAAGGGCGGCGACGTCGGGCCCCGGGGGGGGGGGGTCTTTTTCTATGTAGAGGTGGGGTTGATGATACACAAGGGGGATCGTGACTGCTCCTCGTATCCCTCAGGCCGGTGTCTAGGCGGCAGCAGCGGCAGCGGCGGCGGCGGCGGCGTCTTCGCGCTCCTGGCGCTTCTCGATCATGGGGAGGACGTACAGGTCGCCGAGGGCGGGGAGCCGGCGGAGGCGCTCGAGGTGGCGCACGAGGGCCGGGTAGGAGGCGCGCATGGGGGCGTCGACGTAGGCGGAGCACAGGAGGGCGAAGAGGGCGCCGAAGACGAGATCGGCGGTGGCGGGCCCGGCGGCGTCGGCGTCGGCGTGGACGAGGCCGGCGCGCTCCCCGGCGGCGGCCAGGTGGCGCTCGGCGAAGCCGAGGTAGCGGTCCAGGTCGGCCGCCGCCTGCGCCTCCTTGGCGGCGTCGGTGTCGGCGAGGGCCCAGTAGCCGAGGCGCCAGCCCAGCAGGGGGATGAGGAGCGGCTCGAGCTGCAGGTCGGCGAAGAGCGCCCACTGGGCGTTGCGCGCGCGCTCCTCGGCCGTCGCGCCCAGCAGCTGCGCCGCCCGCGGCCCGCTCTCGGCCACGTACTGCAGGATGGCGCCGCTCTCGACCAGCCGGAAGTCGCCCCGCTCGAACCCGGGCACCTTGCCCAGCGGGAACTTGGCCAGGAACTCGGGCGTCTTGCTCGACGTGTACATCTGGAAGTCGGCCGGGATCGCCAGCTCGAGCCCGTTGATGGCCGCGGCCGCCCGGATCTGCTCCCCGGCGAAGGCAAACCAGCGCGTCAGCCGTGGTCGGGCCGTGGTCCCAAGACGGGGGGGCGGCTGGATTCCCGCGTGGTGGCAAGAGACAGCCGCCGGGGGTTCCCCTGGACGGGCGGGGGGAACACACGTACCTTGCGGATGCGGGGGTTGTTCTCGGCCGCGTAAAGGGTGCCAAAGGGAGGAGCCATGTTGGAAAGCGGTGGCGATGACTTGGAGGCGGGAGTAGAAATACGTGTCGACAATCGGTGAACCAGGCTGACCATGGCTCATCAATCCGGATCGAAACCTCGGCGGCTCTGCTGCCCGCCCTTTTTATACCCCCCCGCGCCGTAGCTGAAGATGCAAGCTGTCCCCTTATCCACCGCCCTGGCTGTGCAAGGCCTGCCCCCCCCCCCCCCCCCCCCCCCCCCCCCCCCGTCCCGCAGACTCCTTTGATCGGCGTCCGTCCCGTGGCTGGCCGAGCGACGGGTGGTTTGTCAGCGCGGCGCGATTGCCCCCCGAGATTCTGAGCACGGATCCATTGCCGGTCCCGCGAGCGACGGCGTGCAGGATTCTTCCCCGCTTCGCAGAGGATGCAACAGCCCTACACTCCGCACCCGCGACTTGATCTTAGCTAATGCCAGGGGGCTTCCCAAGGGGCTTCCCAAGGCCCCGCCTCAGCTTTGCGCGCGAAGCCTGCGAGGTCGAAAGCAGCAACGGTATGCCGTCGGAGACATTTCGAAGCATTCGGGCCCCCAAACTCGCCGGCTGCCCTGGGCTCTGCAGCCGTCAATCGCCCCGCCATGGAGCCCCGCCTAAGCCCACGCTCGTCAGCATTTATCTTGGGCAGCTACTTCACAGCTCGACGGCCTCGTCATACCTCAACTCTTGTTGCAGGCCCGGTTCGCAGCGTGCACTGCTTAGCTCGTTGGTGCTATGGAATCTGCCGAGTTACAGGATAATGTCCTGGGGCTTGTAAAACTTCAACGCCAGGCTGCTTAATACCACACTGATGCTGCTTAACGCCATCGCCAGGCTGGCCCACACCGGGTCCAGCTGAATGCCCAAGGGGTAGAAACACCCCGCCGCGAACGGCACAGCAACCAAATTGTACACCAACGCCCACCCAAAGTTCAGCTTGATGCGGAAGAAGACCCTTCTGCTCAGGTCCAGCAGCGTCACGACGCTGCGCAGGTCGCTCTGCACCAACACGAAATCCGCCGACGAAATGGCCACATCGGATCCCGACCCGATGGCGATGCCCACATCCGCCACCGCCAGTGCCGGCGCGTCGTTGATGCCGTCGCCCACCATGGCCACCGTGGCGCGCTTGCTGTCGCTCTCTCTGTGGCGGCTGGTCCGCGCCTTGAGTGTCGACTGGAGGTACTTGATCTTCGACGCCTTCTCCGCCGGCAACACCTCGGCAATGATGTTGTCCTCGGGGATCCCGACCCGGGCCGCCACCGCGCGTGCGGTGCGCATGTTGTCACCCGAAAGCATCCATACGTCTGTCCCACCCTCGCGAAGAGCACGGATGACGGGCGCCGTCTCCGAGCGGATGCGGTCGGCGATGGACAGCATCGTCACTACCTTCCATGTTGCGTCCGCGGCCCCCTTCGGCTTCGTAGCCACCAGAGCCACCGACTTGGCCTCGCCCTGCCACTGATGCATGTAGGACCTCACCGTGTCGGAAATGACCAGTCTGCAGTCCTTCAGGAGGGCCTCATTCCCCACCAGCACGTCGTACGACTTTTCGGGTTCCTCGTCCACATAGGTCCCCTTGAGACCTCGGCCGGGGATCTCCTGCACATTGCTGATCTCGGTACGTTCCTGGCTCTGCTCCCAGCAGTACTTGACGATGGCTTTCCCAATCGGATGGCTGCTGTTCTCTTCCAGAGAGCGTATGACGGAGAACAGTGTGCCTCGGGACGTGTCGTCAATTCCAAAACGATCCGGGTCGAAGGCGCAATCCTCAATCGAGGGCTCGCCACCTTCAGTCAAGGTGCCCGTCTTGTCGAAGACCACGCAGTCAATGTGGCTGGCCTTCTCAAAAGCCTCCCCTCCGCCTTTGGCCAATATGCCATACTTCGCTGCGAGGCCGCCGCCGACAAAGATGGCTGTCGGCGCCGCAAGGCCAAGCCCGCAGGGGCAGGCCACCACGAAGACGGCGATGGCAAACTTGAGAGAAAATGCCGCCCACCCACCAGCGGATATATTGAGCCAGTCGGAGGGAACGACGCCCGCGTATCCCAAGCTAAGCCAAGTCAGCCACGTGATGATGGCCGTCAGCGTGACAACCGGAACGAAATACGACGTGAGCACGTCGGCAATCTTTTCCATGGGAGCCCGCTTTGTCTGTCCCTCGCGCACGATATCCACAATCTGGTCGAGCATGGATCGGCCGGCTGTGCCAGTGACTTCGACAAGGATGGGGGCGTCCTTGTTGACGGTGCCGGAGAAAACTTGATCGCCAGTCGATTTCTTGATCAAGCGGGACTCGCCCGTCAAGCTGGACTCGTCGAAACTGGTAGTGCCCTCGTATATCTTGCCATCACAAGGGGGCGAGCCACCGTGAGGTACCCGCACCATGTCGCCGAAATCCAGGAGGTCAACATCGACGGTTCTGTCGGGTTCCTGTTTGGCATGCCAGTCCACCAGGATAGCTTGGGTAGGGCGGAGTTTTCCCAAGGCCTCCACAGCGCTGCCAGTCTTTGATTTGCTGTACGCTTCGATGAGACGACCAGTAAGGAGGAATAGTGTCAAGAAAACGACCGAGTCAAAGTAAAAGTCTGAATCATCGACGCTCTTGGGCGATGTCACGCCTGCAATGATAAGCTGGCAAATCGAGGAAACGTAGGCGATTGTCGTCCCAAGAGACATGAGCATGTTCATGCTCCCAAAGTGGTAGAACCTCCGAAGCACCGGTGTTGAGCTGTTGGGCCCCCACAGTGCGTAGAGTTCCTTGATCGCTTTCCGGTGGAAGACGTCGGCGCCGAAGAAAAACACCGGTGTTGCCAAGACAAAAAGCGCAATCTGGGCTCGGTTGATACCCGATATCCAGGGCCGCATTAGGTACATCCTGCCTGCGTCGTCATGTGGAACCAGGGTCATGTAGACAATGCCTATGATCAAGGTGGGAATTGCGATAACGAAAGTCACCGCCAGCCGAAGGATGATTTGGTTTTGCTGTTTGGTATGCATTTGCTGTGTAAGTTGCTCCAGGGTCGGAGGGTGGTATAGTGATGCTCGGAAGGCCTCATCGGCCGCCGTGATGGTGGCCAGTATGCGGCGAATGGTCAGCTTGGGCGACTTGGGAAGGTATGTGACCTTGATGACCGGGTTGGACAGGGTGGGCTGGTCGACGCCGACGATGCCTTCCAGCTCAGTGAGAGACTTCACGGCGCGGACCGGGCAGTGGCCACAGTGGAATCCGTCGACACGGATCTGCACCGTGCGCGAACGCTCCTGCAGGGTCTTGGATAGATCGACGACATCCTCGAGCTGGGCCTCGAAGCCCATGTCCTCGATGGCCTCGACGACCTGGGCGGCCTTGTCCTTGCTGTCGATCTCGACATTGGCGCTGCTCGTGACCAGATTGACGTTGACCTTGGAAATCCAGGCGCGCTTCTTGAGTTCTTGGGTGATGGTGTTGGAGCAGCTGGCGCAGCTCATGCCCCCAATGGCCAGGGTCGCTTTGAACGTGGATGGCGACGGCGGCTCATCGCTGTACACGGAGGACAGAGCCTCGGGCATGATCGGGGGCGGCTGCGCTGCAGACGGCCGGGACTGTGGTTGTGGTGGTGATGGTGGGCAGGCGAGATAGCTGCGTGCGGTCCGACGGGAGCTTCCGAGTAGGGGCTCGGTGACCCCATGGTCCTGCTCGCCATTCCCCATGGCTGCACGGGATTTTATAAGTTTGTCTTGATGGACGGGCGAGCACCGAGGAACGTATCCTGGCGGATACCGGCACAGGCGGTGGCTTGCGGTTGCTGATTCACCGTCCGCGTTTGGTCACTTCCGTGGACCGCAATGGCAGGGCAGGTGCGAGGTGACGGGAATGGACGGAGCCGGCTGCGACTGTGTGAGAGAGGATGGAAGCGACGGGTTATGTGTCATAGCAAGGCCGGGGAACAGGACGAAGGAAGACGGGCGGCGGCGAAGAGGTACATGTACGTCGCTGGATCCTCCCATCCCCTCCACCGCCCAGCGCTGTCGCCGGAAAGCAGAGTTTGCCCCAGACCGCACAAGTACCGCATAGACCCACCGGCTGCTTTCCCTTTTAAGATTCATCTCAGCGTCCGGGCCCGTGACAACCAATGGACAGCTGGAATCCTGGGCTCTGTGGGGCACTCCGAACAGTCATGATGGTTCGACCAGGTTCGTGCCTGCTTAGCCCACGCACAATTGCCGCAAAGCTGTTGTCCCGGCCTTCTGCGGATACCAGCATTTCCCTCATCGCGGAGACCGGGAAAACTGCCTCATTACTGCTTGAATCGGAGGCACGGGAGCAGCCCGGCTCCGTCCCCTTGGATTGGAATTCATGAACCCGGTCCGTGGATGTCTGCCGACGACCGGGAACCGTCTTGACTCGGCTTCCCTGGGCGAGAGGCGCGCTCGTCCTTGGCGGTTGCGTCGGAGGCGTTCCTGGGCGTATGGATGGGAACATCCCATTGGACTGGGGGGCTGCCTGCAGCCCTGTGGATCCCTGGATACTGGAGGCCCACGGGTGCTCTGGTGCCACGAGAGCCACCGTGGGCCCAGCCGAAACACGCACAAAAGGCGCATCGGGTGCCCCTGTACGGCGCCCTACGCGCAGCAGGCACAAACAACACAAGGGACGCCGTGAGCTTCGCCCGGTCCCCTGCCACGCCGCCCATCGACCTTACTCGGGCTTTTCCATTGCCAAGGCCGGTCCTACAGTGCAGAATAGCCGCCAACGATACGTCGCCACGCCGCTCGTGTGGACTGCGTTCCGACCACAACCAAACGGCTCACCCGGGCAAAACCTGTCCGCAGCGGGCACGATAGGCGAACAGCCCATCGAGCGTTCCGCCGTCACAATCGACAAACAGCCGTTTGGTCTTCGGTATATTGGTTTTGTCCCACATTGGGCGGCCCGGCGGATACAAGCCCTATTCTCCGTATTGGCATTGACTGTTAGGGAGCTTGACACTGGCGTGGAGGGGCCGCTGCTGAGCCAACTACGGGGGCGCCAGCGCCCCGCGTCCTTGGCGAGTGACATGTGCCAGATGGAATCGCATGCACGGAAGACAACAGTTGGTACCACGCCACAGCACGACGAGGAGCCTTCTGTCGGATGTTCCGTTGAGACCGGAAAGACAAGCCAGTCTGTCTCGAGGCCAGGTCTTCGCCATTGCCTGTTGGATAAAGACCCTTTCCTTTGGCCCTGGATCTCCCCCGTTCCTGAGCGGGCGACTGGCGGGCAGAGCTTATTAGTGAGGGGCCCAAGCAAGCGGCACTTTTCGGCTGGTGCCGCCCCGTTCCTCTTGGCGCACGTGGACCCCTTGGGCTGCCGTCGGCAGCACCCCGACTTGACGATCTGGGCCCTCCGCTCCCTTCACGAGAGATTCACGGGGCACCCCTGGAGTTGCGCAGTGTCCGCTTAGTTGTATACCGTCCATGCTAAGCAGAGAAAAATGCGTGTTTCCATTTTGAAGCTTGCAGACACCCATTAAACCAGGAAAGCGCTTGCTTAATTGATTGAAGGCCCGACACCCTCTGCAATGGGTCCGGTTGCCCGCTGGCTCGTGGCGCGACAGAGCTCCCAGGACGCCCAACGCGGTCCCAGCAGATTTGGCCGTAGTTGACGCTATGGTAACATGGAATCGAAGGGGTACATTCATCTCATTTATCTCTGATGGTTCAACCCCAAGCTAGCACAACGCCTGCTCCGGGGCGTCCCTCTCACAGTACTTTTTATGCCCCAAAGGATTCCACAAGCGGTCGCTTGTGACGAAATGAGGGATTCTCCCACAATTCCAGACTTGAAACTTTTCAGCTCCATAGCCAGGATGAAAGGAATGTCTAGGATCCAGTCGTCTGCTGTCACGGCTCCCCTCTTGTCCAGCTGAATCTACTGCGCATCCGAGCTGCCAACGGACCGCGACGACCCCGCAACGCCCCCTCCCGGGGCTGCTTTCTCTGGTTATGGAGAACGCAGACAGCATGTCAGGGAGACCGAATGATTCAGCGAAAAGTGCACACGTCAGGCTGTCCCAAAAATAGCGCCGGGTTCAGGACGGGCTGCATGGGAAGCGGCCCGGCCCAGAGCTGTGGGGGCGGCCACTTCAGGTACTTGCCCGGGGCTGATTTGAGACACCATGAGCCCATATTCGCGCGCTATGGGGGCCAGGAACAGCCCACGAGGACGGGAGCCTCGCCGGGTTCCCCTCTCGTTGGGGCTTTTGTTTGCCGCATCAATGCCGAGACGCCGCAATTGACGCGCAAATCGGGCGGAGAGGATTCCACGAGAGCCTCGCTACTTATTTAGGCACCTCGTCCCCCCCCTGGAAGGTGGGTGAACGTCCCGCTTCTTCTGTCCGACTTCCAGTCTTGTATCTTGTCAGGCGGGTTCCCCCCATGGACCGGATCCAGCGTCTCGTGCACCGCGTCAACGCCCAGCGGCGCCGCTGGTTCCACCTCAATTTCTACCGTTGCCATTTGGCCTTCTTCGTGGCCGCCATCGTCGCCGGCGCGGGCGCCCTCTATGGCGCCCGCGCCGTGGAAGGGGTCGGCAGCCTGCGGTACATCGACGCGTTCGTCTTGGCTGCAAGCGCCATGACGGCGACGGGGCTCAACCCGGTCAACCTGGCCGGCCTGACCGCCTATCAGCAGAGCGTGCTCTTCGTGCTCATGCTCCTAGGCGACCTCAGCACCGCGAGTATCAGCGTCGTTGTCATGCGCGTCTTCTTCTTTCGCCGCCGGCTGGTCGAGAAGGTGCAGCATAGCGCCGCAGCCCGGCGTCTGGCCGAACGCCTCGACGAGGAGAGGGCCCGTCATCCGGCCCATCATCATCCCGGACTACGGCCACGGCGCCCCCTAATGCCCGGTAGTTCTGGTGCGAGGAGGGCTGCTGCCTCGGCGGCCGCGGCCAAGACGGCCCCACGCCTATCCCGCCATTTCGGCGGCGTTACCTCCCCGTGGGAGACGGGCGTATGGGGGCGCGGCGTGGCGCGGCTGTCTGCGTGGTTGCGTCGCCACGAATTGACCCCGGGCCACCACCACTACCTCTCGTTTCGGCCGCAGCTCGACCGTAAGGGCCGCTTCCGGAACCTGTCCGAGGCCGAGTGCGAGGAACTCGGTGGCGTCGAGTATCGCGCCTTGCGTTTGCTTTGCTGGATCCTGCCGTCCTACACGGTCTCCTGGATCGCCCTCACCATACTGCTCCTCGCGTCGTATGCCTCGCTGTACGCGCCCGTGGCCGACAAGCTGCGCGCTCCCGAGTCGGGAAATCTGAGCCCCGGCTGGTGGGGTGTCTTCGTGGCGCTATCCAGCTATTCCTGCTGCACCACCCCCGTCGGTGCTATCTCTGGATATTTGACCACAAGACGACGCTGGTTTTGGCCGCCACGCAGCTGGGTCTCATCTTGACCGAGTGGCTGCTGTTTGAAGTGCTCGACATCCATCAAACGGCTGTCTGGGCCTTGTCGCCCGGAACCCGGGCCATGAACGGGCTTTACCAGTCGCTCAATACGCGGAACGCGGGCTTTTACATTGTCACCACCTCGAGCATAGCGCCGGCCATGCAAATTGTCAATCTTTTCGTCATGTATATCAGTGTATTCCCACTCCTGATCTTGCTCAGGACTACCAACATCTACGAGGAGAGGAGTGTGGGTCTGGATGCCGAGGAGTACGAGGCCCAAGAAACGGAGAAGCACGAGCAGTCACTGGGCGGGCGCGGCGGCCAAGGCCTCGCAGGTACGCACATTAGGAACCAGCTGGCGTACGACCTCTGGTGGATCATGCTGTCCTGGTTCCTGATCTGCATCATCGAGGAACCGCAGCTCGACGCCTCAGCACCGAGGTACAACCCCTTCACCATCCTCTTCGAGGTTGTCTCGGCCTACGGAAATTGCGGCCTCTCGCTCGGGGTGCCTAATGACGAGTACGCGCTCTGCGGCACGTTTCGCACCCTCAGCAAGCTGATTCTGGTGACGGTAATGCTGCGGGGTCGTCATCGAATCTTGCCACTGGCTATCGATAGGAGCATCATGATTCCGGGCGAGGCCACTATGGCCGTGCTTGATCAGGAGTCCGCCGGAGGGCCCGTAGACTCGCCGGACGCTCCACACAAGGATGGAGAAGGCAGATCGAGCCAGCAGGTTACAGACACGAGGACCTCGTGAGCAGAACGGTCGGTAGATTGAATCCCAGCTATCTGATCTACGCCCGAACTCAATACAACCATATCAATCACGGACTAGACCCGTATGCGTTGATGCTGGGTCCACCGTCTTCTCGGATCAGTGCGCACTCTTCATGGCGAATCCTAAGAAGGCCCTTCCTGCCGCCCGTCACACCCTCCCAAGTCGAGTCATGCATAGTTAGGGCGTGGGTGCAAACGCCAGTCCTGCGCAGGCCGCCTGGCAAGTACCGAAGATGGTGTTGCACGCGACGATGGCGGCCGGCGCGCCGGCGGCCGCCACCGTGCCGAACGTGAAGCCGGCGGCCGCGTAGCATGCGCACACGGCTGTTGAGCAGCCGGCCTGGCACAGGCCGTAGGCAATGGGGCCGCCCAGGGCCACGGGAGCGCCGGCCAGGGCGAGGGCGAGAACCTTGGTGGGCTTCATCGTGGATGGGTAGGAATGAGTCAAAAGTAAGCGTTCGGGTCGTTTGTGGGATATGGACGGGACGCGAAAACTCGGCGGGGTCTCTCTTGAGGTAGGGGTGTGATCAAACTGCTGCTTTGGGGTGCTGGAACGAGATGAAGCGTGTGAGGGCAGATGAGGGGAAAGTGGCTGTCTTTTGTGTCACGATGCTATGCCGTCCGCGTGACAAAGTCCGTTGCCTCAGGCATCCAACTCTGTGGAAGAGCGGACTACAAAGCAACGGGGTTTCCAGACGTCCCCTTCACTTATTGTCATTTCCGAATACCTTGGAGCAACCTCCCAGGGCGTTGTTAGAACACCTAGAGCAGCAGTTTCTCTCCGTTCTTTGTCTTTTGGACGCCAGCAACCTTCATGGTATCCAGGGGTTCTTTGTGCGGACAATTACAAACATCGGTCCATGGCAACCATGCCCCCTCTCTTTCAGGCGCAAAGAGGAAGAGGTAGGCATCATGCATTGCCTTTATGGGGTGCTGATCACCGTACGAAGCCCGGGGTTCCCAGCCTCAACCACCCGCCATGTCTTCTATGCGTTTGCTTCACTTCTTTCTCCGGGTGGCTACGGGCACGGTCGTGGTGAACGGAGCCCTGGTGCAAAGAAGTTGATCAAGGGACCAGGGCGGCTGCGTTATCCTGTCGCCTACACAAGAAGATGCGATCTCGGGTCCAGCCACCTTTACGGTCGCAGGAGCGGCGGAAAGAACGGAAATAACCATAATTTGACCTCGTGTTCCCTGTGGTCTGTGGGCTGTGGGCTGTCCCGTCGCCGTCACTGCCGCCATGCCCGGCTACTGCAAGGTTCCGACGCACTGTCTCGCAGCGTCTCTGGCCCAGGGCGACACCTCGTCATCGTCGGCGATGGTCCGCAGCCGGTGGATCCAAAAATCCCACCGTGCCGGGCTCATGATGTAGGGGTCCTCCCCCTGCGTCTCCGCCTCGCTCTGCCACAGGTCCCCGGCCCGCTCCAAAGCCCAGGAGTGTTCCCGCTTTGCGGCGCCTTCGCGGAACTGGGCGACCGCGACGGCGAGCCAGGCGCAGGCCATGGGCACGGCGGCGTGCAGCGGGGCGCGGCGCCGCTCCAGCGCGGCCACGACGCACTCGTAGCCCCAGCCGAGGTCGAGGCCGGCGAGGCCGCGGCGCACCAGCCACGCCTCGACCTCGGCCTGGCGCGCGCACCGCGCCACGAGCCCTTCGTCGTCGTCGTCGCCGCCGCGGCCGTCCTTCGCTTCGAGCCGCTGCCGCTCCGCCACCACCCCGTCCGCCCAGAAGTGCCCGAACCCCGGGAGGCCGCGCCAGAGCGTGCCGTGCGGCGGCCGCTGCGCCTCGGCCACGCGGGCGAAATCGGGCGCCGGCTGCGCCTCGACGGCGCCCAGCAGGGCCAGCAGCGGCGCGGTGGTCGGGGCGGGCAGCTCGAGCAGCGCGTCCATCAGCAGCGCGTAGAGCCGCGGCAGGCCGTCCTGCGGGTCCAGCGACGTCGCGACCGGCCGCGCCATGGCCCGCGCCGCCTCCTCGGCCGTGAGCCGGCCCTCGAGGTAGGCCCGGAGCGCACCGGCTTCCTCGGGGTGGCAGCCGTCGGCCGTGTCGCCGTCCGGCGCCAGCTTCTCGGCGAACCAAGCGTCGGACATGGCTTCTCGTGGCTGGGCGGTCGTGTCGCGTGTGGGGAGTGGGGAGGACGTGCTGTGCATGTCTGTGTGGTAGGTCGTGGGCCGGTCAGGATGAATGCGGATGCACGGGACTTCGCTCTGGGATGAAGGGAACGATGGAGTGTAGGATGAGGGTGGCCTGGCTCTGATGCCGGGAGATTAAAAGTACATTGGGTACGTAGGCCGACCAAAGCCGGCTGACGTCACTTATATTGCCTTGCTTCGTGATGGTCGAGGCTGGGCTCTGTGTGCCTGCCGGATCCCCGGTGGCTGTGGTTTGCTCGGCGAAAAGGCTTGTTCGGACATTCCTTGGTCTTGGCTGATCACGAACATGCCCCTGCCGTGCTGTTCGTATTCTCTGGCCTACGGGGGGTTTTGAGCATGCATCATGACTTGGCGGCTTCCCAAACATGTAAGCCTGCTAGGCTGCCGCTACATCTACTTGGCCTGGCCTCCTGGCGTCTCCGCAGATGGGATCCAAGAGGTGGCACAACAGAGACACAGCCTTGCCCTGTCCCGCATGGGCCAGTGCTGGCATTTCCATTAATAGCCCGACGAACACATTGTGCAGTAAGCAAATGATCATTATCTCGATGCGGCAACGTCAGGTGAAGATTAGTGCTGCCGATCTTTTCGGGCCCAGGGTGACCCAGACGCATCAAGCAGAACGTGATGCAGATCACCGCCCCAGCTTCGATCTACATCTCAGCCGGCCTTCATCCATGTCCTACCGGGCTTTCTCAACACCGCCTTGATGTATTTAGGCCGTGCAGAACGCTACTAAAATCTCACGGCCGCGGGGGGGGGGGGGGGGGGGGGGGGGGGGGGTCCTCACAGAGCCAAGACGGGGGTTGGTGAGATGCTTGTATGCACTGCCGCGGGTCGCCTCTCGAGGCCATGATCCACTGGTCAGCTTACTTCCTTATTCACGCACAGGAGCATCAGCCGCGATGTACGAGAACGTCGATCGCATGCCGCAGCGCCCTTGAGAAACCCACGGGGCGTCGGTGAGGCCAGGCACCGCTAAGAGGCCCTTTTTCGTGGGATTCCGGTTGAACTGAGCTGAAAATGTGCTGGCGGGCAGTGTCCAAGGTGGGATATAAGGATGATGCTGGCGGCGTCCCGTTGCTAGAATCACAGAAACAGCCCAGCAGCACCCAAGACAGCATACTAAAGCAACACACTGCATGTTCCAATCCGTCAAGATGAAATTCTCCATTACCACCGCCGTCGTCGTCTTCCTGGGCTTCGCCTCCGCGGCCCCAGCCGACTTGGAAGTCCGCGGCACGCCGTCCAACGCGCCTGTGACCGTGGGTAATCCTTTTGCCATTCATCGGTTGGAGTTAGCCTGGTGCACATAAGGCGCAGTTGCTGCGACGTAATTACGTCTCTGCTTTTGTAAAACACCGGCTTACATTCCATTCTACAGTTTGACCACTTGCCCGATTCGTCAAAGACATTCAAGTGTGGTGAGTAAACCGGTTAGAT
Source organism: Nigrospora oryzae (assembly GCA_016758845.1). NCBI lineage: Eukaryota > Fungi > Ascomycota > Sordariomycetes > Amphisphaeriales > Apiosporaceae > Nigrospora > Nigrospora oryzae. The sequence goes on from JADKYO010000001.1 coordinate 226,749, forward strand.
GGCAGCGAGGGTGCACAGATACGAGACCCCTCGGATCAAGCGCATCCATTCACTTGCACCCTGAGCGGGCTAGTCGCCGGCCCTGGGTGTCGCCACGATAGGGAACATCCGCTGACCCCGTGGTTCTCCAGGCAAGAACACCTACAGCGGGCACGACATCTACGTCTCTGCGCAGCGCGGCGTGGCGCTGCAGGAGATCGGGGAGACGCGCGGCAAGGCCAAGTACCCGCACTCGTTCGACCACGACGACAGCAAGGGCCACAAACTCAACTTCCCGTCGTACTGCCCCGAGGACAAGGACCGCATGGAGTTCCCGCTCGTCAAGCAGGGCCCCTACGACGGCGGCAAGAGCAACACCAAGCAGGGCGACGAGCGCGTCGTCTACTTCTACGAAGACGGCGAGGTCGACAACAACGGCCACGCCAAGGCCACGTACTGCGGCATCATGACGCACGTCGGGGCGCCCAAAGGCGGCTTCCTCATGTGCACCTAATGGCCCCCTTTCCCCATGCACTGGATGGTGGGTTTGCTGTTTCGTTGCGTATAGCCTCGCTAGGCCGGAAGTTTTGCGGCGTTGTGGAAGGTTCGTCTCGGGGGTTGGTTTTATGCTGGGATCCAGAATGTCACGCATGCCGAAAGGCCCGGGTGACGCGGGCTTTGGGGCGTCTCCGGCGGCGCTTCCGATCTTCAGATAACACTTGTTACTTCTTATGCACTCGCATGACCCGTGCCGTATTCTCGGATCACGCTATGCCCTCTCAAGCCTCCGTTCCGTGACGCTGTCCGACGATTAGCCCTATTGGTCTTTGTGCTAAAAGTCGCGTTAGCCCCGGCTGTTAGGATACCCATCAATCTCTGCTCGACTGACAACTATCCCACAGCAGCCCCACGGCGACCAGAGAAACAAGTATTAATACAATTGATTTTCTGCTAGAACCCACCACACAAACATTTCAGCTGTAAGATTTTCTATCCATTTCGGAATCAAACCGTCCTTGCAAATCCCGAGACTCATTCGGGGATAAAAAAGCCCATCGCAAAGAGGTCCTTCAGAGCAATTTTGCAGTACCGTGCCAAGTCCGGCTCCCGGCCTGCCTCGCGGAGAACGACGACGTAGATGACGAGCACCCGCCAAACGGCCTTCAGGTAGTCCACTAGGGTGCCTCGGTCGGTGAGCACGTCCCTGAGCTTTGTCTCGTCCCAGCCGTTTTCAGTCCGCTGCAGGTAAAAGTCCCAGTGCGGGAGGTTTTGGGTGTCGCCGTCGTAGCTGCCGGCCACCGAGCGGAGCATCCCCTTATAGCTGGGCAAGTCCATGTACCACTTGCGGCCGGGGTCCGCCACGCGACCGTTAACGTCGTGTACGGCGTCGCCGAGGTCGGAGCCCCCGTCTTGCAGGGCGACGAGCAGATTCATAAACACGTAGGACCGAACCCCCTCCTCGACCACGCGGCTCAGGCCGTAGTCGCCGTAGGGCTCCGTGATCAAGAAGCGAAACGAGGCGCGCATCTCCGGGTGGTTGGCCAGGAGGAGCATGGACTCCATGAGCTCGGTCCGGAGCTCCGGGGCGGCCGCGGGCGAGGCGGAGAGGGCGGGCGGCGCCCCCGCCGCCTCCAGCATCATGATCTTCAGGGCGTCGCCGTAGCGACCCCGCGACGGGTAGATGTCGCCCGTCCACGCCTCGACGCGGTGCAGCTCGTCGCCGCCCCACTGCCGGAACCGATCGTCGTCGCCGCCGTCACACGGCCCGAAGTACCGCACCCGCACCGCGTCAGGGTACACCGGGCGCACCGCCGTCCCGGACGGCGCTCCCTGGGCTTCCGCCACCCACGCCTCGGCCCGCTGCCGATAAGCGTCGCTCGGCGGGAACTTGGCTCGCTCCGTGGTGGCGAACTCGTTCACTTGCTTAGCAAAGGCGCGGCAGAAGTACTCTATCTCCTTAGGCTCTGTCCCCTTCTGAAGATAAATAATGTCATTAAATCGGGGCTCGAGCTTAGGATTCGATTTGTATTTAAAGAGGGACGCAAGAGTGTTCCAGGGCAGGGAATGCGTTTGGTGCGCCATGATGGTGGTAGAGGACGTAAAGAAGTCAAACTTGGAGTGTCGGGGTGCCGTTGCGGAAACTAGGCCAGGGAAGTCAAGTCTTTCACTAGCTTTAATATATGAGGGCATTACGTATCGGACCCCTGAGTGGGACAAACCGGGGTGACGAAGTGACGATGAATGGCCCGTTGCGACTCGAGTCACCCCGGTGAAACTACACTGCCCCCGCTCAGACCTCCCGATCCGCTTTTTCGTACCTCAATACTTGGCTCATTGGGACGTTTCTCTCCAAACAAAGAAACCCCCGATGCCGAAACCAATCGAGGCACGTGGCAACGGTCCGGGCCGGGTATCGGTTTGACCCCATGGCAGCCCAAGCGGATGGATCTATGGTCCACCAGCCGTGACTCCGGGCCGAAGGTTCGGCCGAGGGTCATGACAGCATGCCGATCACTTGATGAAGGGAGGAAGTGTATAACACGTAGGATTGCATAGAGGGCAAGCGGGCTTTTATACTTGGACGGACACATTGCGTTGAAAGCAGAATGGGTTTCCATGGATATCTACGTGTTACATCACAGGCAGAGCCATATGGTCTTTTTTTGTTGGTTCCTTTACGCTTATATAACTGCCACCGTAATTTTACAATCCCAATGTCTGCCAGCCTTGCATTCTCCTTTCGCGCAACGCGCCGTGGCAGCGGAGGCAGGGTAGCCGGCCCCTTTTCTTTTTTCCTCCCGCATCCCAGATGGCGAGCTACCATTGGACGCCTCTCCAACCTCACTTTCCACGTAAAAGCGCTCGTGCGATGGGTTGCCGGTTGGTGGCCTGATCTGAGCACTACATTTCGCCATCTCATTGGATCGAAACCTGCATGTCTTTGAGGGCGCCGCGAGCCAAGAGCGACAGGCTGACTGGCCAGTGTGGATTGCGAACATAATATCTACCTGCGTCCTTGTTTCTTCCGCGACCCAAAGATCCTGCGCCTTCGTATTTCAACTTGTTTGCCATATCACAGCCCAGCCAAAGCCAGATGCACTGACAGACAAGCTGCCCAGCATGCGTCTTATCAACGTCCGGACGAAAAAGTTCGAGGTGTTGTACGGCCATAGGAAATCAGCCCAGATTTTGCTAGACCACGGTGCTGGCCCGGGGGAGTCGGCCGAGACTTGGAGACTGGCCCGGGCTTTGTTTAATTGGAGGGATCCATCTGAGCCGTCCATCCTCCAGAGGATGTTTGGCTGATGGATGGTAGCATGGCCATGGGAAGGATGAGTGAGAGCGGAGGTCCTTAAGCTCGGACGATCCCCTTGACCGTGACAGTATATAACTAAAACCCGGAGAACAAGGACTGTCGGAAACTACCGCCGAAACACTCCGCGAACCCGGCCTCAGCGCTCCCGGGATCCGTCCTCCTCCTTCCCGCCGGCCTCTACCCCGTACGCCGCGAACTTCCTTTTCCCGTCCAGTTTCCCCTCCCCGCCGAGAGCCAAGGCGCCCAGCTCGCCCCGCCCGCCCGTCGCGTCGCCGACCCAGCCCGGCAGGTCGTCCAGCGCCCGGACGCGGCGGTCGTCGGGGGCCGGGCGGAACGGCACGGCGCCGGCGATGGAGGCGCCGACGCGCAGCATGGCGAAGGCATCGAGCTGCTCAGTCCAGCGCGGCGCGCGCGCGCTGTAGGCGGCGAGGCCGAGGAGCGCGGCCAGGAAGAGGCCCAGGAACGTTGAGACGACGACGATGCCGGCGCGCGAGATGACGGGAACTAGGGTGTCGGCGCCGTGGTCGCGGGCAACTGTCAAGCTCAGGCTTCCGCTGAGTCTGAGTCTGGTGAGCCACACCTCGTTGGCGAGGAAGGCGGCCGACGTAAAAGCGTTGGTAATGCGCTCGCCCTCGTATGCATCCTCGTTGTTCCAGTACAGCAAGCGGAGGTATAGTCTGACTTGCTCTTGGATGTCGTTATAGTTGTGGACGTCGTTGCGTACGCAGCGGTCTATAGTTGCAAGATTGCGGTCGCTGTCACCGCGAAGTAGACGGAGGAAAGGGGCTAGTTCCACGCATGACCTTTCCCATTCCTTATCTTCGATGGTGAAATTGGGATATATGAAGGCCTCTGGTCGGGCCACGCGATCAGCGAAGAAGGACCCGTTGCCGAAGAGCGCCAGTGCGATGGCTGACAACGGCCCGCGGTTTGGTTGCATTGCTAGAGGCATGTCTGGACTATGTTCCACGCGTTAGCTATATGGTTCGTTTTGAGCTGGGCAAACCCGCCGCTTACCGAGAGTGTTCTATGGAGTCCCACTCTGTTCGAAGCCGAGTTAGTTGATCTCGGCAGTTGTCGCGGCAAAGGCTCATCGGGTCATGGTCCAGCAATGGTCCTGGCTGTTCGCCGTTCGTGTAGTTCGGCAGCTCAAAGTAGCCGGCCGTCGTGTCAAGCGAGATCCTGAACATCCCGCCCTTCTCTTCGGGTTCTTCGTAATCCAATCCAGTCATAGAAACGTTGATATAGAGCTCTTCGGTGAAATCCTGGCGGCTGCGAACCGCACGCCACGGCGATCGCGTCAGATCCGCCGGCATGCAAGCCTCTAGGCTCCAGCTCTCCAAATCGGGACGTCTGGTTGTAACTGTCATCGCCGCTGCATATTTCACGTAAAAAGAGCCGGGAATGGCGTCGCAACCATGGGGGAATCCGGGCGCGGAAATGGCTTCCCATCGCGCGGTCGAGTTGATACGCGGCAGGTATTGCCGAATCAGCCCCGTCGAATATCCCGAAGGCAGTTCGGCGACAAAGGGATCCGGGAGCAGCGACATGTTGGCAAGGCCTACACTGGGGAAATCACAGGCCGTGGGCAGCAAAGTCTCTTGCACCGGCTGTGCAAGTGATGCAAGGCAGTCGAGGGGTTTGCCGGTCCATAATCGACTCCGCGGACTGGTGTTGCTTGCTGCAGCTAACGCTGATCGGACCTCGACAATAAGTTCTCTGTCTTCGTCGGGCCATGAACCCCCGACCTTTTTGGGTATATCAGCCAAGTCTTTAGCGAGAAGGTAGTGTGTGGGCGTTTTGATCGTCTTAGTTGTCATGAAGACGGATCGGAGAGGTGTGATGATGCCGCCTAGTGTGGTCAGTACTTTTGAGGCTTTCTGAACCGAGACACTGAGCAGAGGAGTACCGAGGACGTTAAGCAGGATGGCGAGAACGAGCAGCTTGCTTCCGTACTGTTTGAACCCTCCGGAGACAAGCCGGACATATATGACGGGGTCTGTCCAGCCGCGGTCGGCCAAGGCTATGGTCTGCCGCAGTGATAGCTCTCGTTGGCCCTGCTGCTGCACGAAAATGACGGCAGCCTTCGAGCACACGGTAGAGGCTAGCGGGATGGTGAACACGGCAACAATAGACTGTACCACCTGCGCCGCTTGTAGCCACTTTTCGTTACGCACGTAGAGGGCATGATTCTCGGACGCTAAATACGAAGGGTATGAATCCCAACCCCCGGGAAAGAATTTCACACCTGTTTGCTAATGCTGTAAGCCGATGCTTGTTGTAGAGAGGCGGTGCGCTACGTACCATAGCTTGCTGTGGTGATGGGGCGCACGGTGAGGATGCACGTTATAACCCAGGAAAACAGTGCGAGCGCCATATATAGTGCTACTAACGCCAAGACATAGCTTGATGAGCGAAGCTGCAGACGGGGCAGGTCGTGGCCGCTCTCATTGGCAGTTGGCATCTTTATGCCGTCCAGGGGAGCGCGGGCTTGCTTTTCGTTAGCGGACGTAGGAGGATCATCGGCCCGGGTCTCGGGGGATATCAAGGAGTCGCGCTCCATCTTCTCGGTTAGTGCCATTCGCCGCTCTCTGAACTGCATGGCTAGGAGAGAAAACAAAGGCTTGAGACGTGTCATGGCCATTCCTGGCTGTTAAGTAGGGCCGACTCAGATACGGCGTATTAACAATCGGGAGGCGGAGCCGCAATGCATACCTAATGTGGTCATCCCAAGCGCGCCTATGCAGCTGACAGTCACTCACCCTACACCCACTCCACCCATGAAGGATCTCGTAAGATTACTGCTCACATTCTGGCCCCACTCAGTATGCGACAGATTGGGCCAAAGAGATGCTACCCAGAAACTCTGCTCCCGGTGATGGTCATACCCGATACAGCCGTGTCAGACGTCCGCAGTGCTTACTCAGTTTTTGATGCGTAGCGATGCCAGGCCAGGCAGCAACTGGAGGGGTCACACCCCACCACCATAGCTAGTTTCCCATGAGAGGGGCCACTTCGTGGCAACCTCACCTAATATATCACCTTCTGTTTGACCCCTCTGCTTTTCGTGTCACAGACGATCGAATCCACCACAGCTCAAGGCGGTAGTCATATAGTATACAGACGAGATCTCCTAACCGTGGTTCGGGGATCTTGCGCACTTTTTGGTGAAGCGGTGTTGGGTGGCCCAAAATGCCAGAAGTAGGGAGGGAACCCGCACAGGAGTTATTAGCTTTGGGAGGAGGATTCTGGAACTACCACAGGCACAAATTCTGGAGCCCTTGGGCATCTAACGGATTGGGTTCGCCAATCTGTCATGTTGCGTAGCCCTTTTGCTTTTGTTTCATAGCAAAAAAAACCGGGCTGAACGTGGTGCTTTGATCCTTCCACATGCTCAAGTTGGCTAACCACCCTGCGCCCTTGGAAAGGGGGGTTCATTTGCAATCCCGGGGCAGAAAATAAGCTCGAGGCAACAACACACAACACACAAGCAGCCCAACCTCAGACCTTCGAGGCGTCTTTGTCGCCTGCGGAGACGGCAATGGTTTCCATCTCCATCTGTTTGTCCACATTGCTCTCCACCTTGTTCTGAACCGCTTTGCCTTCGAACATGAAGGAAAGCTCCTCCAAGGTCCTGCCATGGGTCTCGGGGAAGAACAGATCTGAGATGGATGTTTGGTCAGCACATAGTTCGAAGGAAGCACTCCTGGTTTTCCGCCGCTACCGAAGACAGGTATCAGCCGACACTTACAGACGGTCACAATTTCCACCAGAATCCAAACGCAGTACACGATGTAGTATTTCCAGCCGATCCGGTCCAGCGCGATAGGGTTCACGTAGGTGTTAAAGAACACAGCGAAGCGAACCATCAGCTGCTCAAAGGCAATTCCCTTGGCCCTTTGCTGGTAAGGGAAGATCTCGACGAGGTAGGTATAGGCCAGTGCGTTCCAGCCCACGTTGTAGAAGCTGTGTTCGTCATCAGCCCCGTACTAGATGATTAGGGATACCAAGAAAAGGTGGGAGAGACGTACGGGGAGTACACAAATATGAAGACGAGGACAGCGATACCGGCCTGCGACGTGTTCTCGATGTTGTACCGAGCCGATGCAACGGTCCAGACTGTGTATACGACGGCGGTTCCGATGGTGCAAATTAGGAACATGACGCGCCGTTTGAACCGAGGAGCGATGAGGGCAATGGGAACCTATGATGTTCCGTGTCAGTGCGTGTCCCGGCCTCTTATCCGGGGAGAGCGGGGGTTTTCCACACACCGCATTGATGAACCCCCAACACGTGTTGCTGAGGATGACCTTCTGGACGGTCCGATCGTCCTCGATGCCCACGAGGTTCAGGATCTTCTTCATGTAGAAGGAAAGGAGCCCGTTGCCGCTCCACTGGGTGAAAAAGCCCATCACGGCAGCGAGGAAGAAGCGGCGGCGCATGGGGGCGTCGCGGAGGACGTCGGCCCAGACGAAATTCTTGGCCATGGTCTGCTCCTGGGCGATGGTGCTCTGGATCTGGGCGAACTCGAGGCGGACGAACTCATCGCCGTGGTCGCCCTCGGTGTGGTACTTCTGCAGGATGACGAGGGCCTCGTCGGCGCGGTCGCGCGACATGAGCCAGCGCGGGCTCTCGGGGCAGAAGGGCATGAAGCAGAGCTGGCACATGCTGGGCACGAGCTGCAGTATGCTGGGCAGGCGCCAGGCCCAGGTCGAGGTCATCTGGAAGGTGCCGTAGGTGACACCGGCGGCGACGATGGCGCCGACGAACCACGAGGCGTTGAACAACGACGTGAGGATGGGCCGCTCGCGCGCATACGCCAGCTCGGCGATGAGCGACGACGCGTTGACGATGGCGAACGGGATCCCGAACCCCAGCACGAACCGCGACGCGATGAACATGTCGGCGTTGACCGCCCCGGCCTGCAGGCCCGCCCCCATGCACATGACCACCGACGCCGCCACGATGGTCCACCGCCGCCCCAGGGACTGCGACACCGTCGGCACGAACGGGATCGCCAGCAGCGCGCCCAGCGAGTAGATGGCCGAGAGGAGGCCCAGCCGGCTCTCCGTCGGGTTGTCAAAGTCTGCCGTCTTCCCGTGAGTTCCTCGTCGGCGTTTGCGGGCCCGGGCAACACGTACAATCCACCCACGACTGCACCGCCTGGAGCGAGTTCATCATTGACGAGTCGAAGCCTGAGGTCCACTCCACCCCCAACCCGCAGGGCACGAGGATGAGGTAGAGCATCCGCAGGTTCGGCTTCTGGTACCATTTCTTGCTGTCGGTTTCGGCGATCTTGGACAGCCGAGGATCGCCGAACTCCTCCTTGTGGCCGATGATGGCCATGATGGCGTGGTCTGGGCGATGCAAAGCTGATGCGATGTCGGGGTAGAACACATACCAGGAAGGACTCCTGCCAGGACAACGGCTGAAAGTCGGTCCACCCGGGGGTCGCACTTTGCAATTTATGCTTCCCCCAAACCCGGTGCTTCCTTGCGTCTCTGCGAGGCTGCGCGGATGCCGTGTCGGCCTGCCATCGCCAAGGGCCATTTCCCCGCCTCCGGGTCGAGCTTCATTGGTTCGTATCGACTGAAATGCAAGACCAACCTGACTTGCATTAGCCTCGCGGGGAAGTCTGGGGGCATTCGACGTATTCGGGTCAGAGTCCACCGGATACCCCAAATTTTGCCGTTTGCAGAGTTCGGAGGCACCACCCCCCGTGATCCTCCCCGCCGCAGATCACCATCGCTCTGTCTATTGGATGTGGAGAGGCGATCATGGGACCCTGTCCTTATGCAACACAAGTTTAGTGATTGGATACGTGAGAAAAGAGATTGCAATTGCTACAAAAGAAGCCACAAAAGCGAAAAACGAAAAGACCCCCCTGCTTTCTCTTTCTCTCCCAATCATTTTTTTCTTCAAAAAAAAAAAAAAGACGTCATGAGAATGAATGGACCCGCGGGATTGCGCGAGGTTAAGAGGCCAGTATATGGTTGCGTATTCGTGGAAAGTAGCCAGAGGAAGATTGGGGTTTGGGGACTCTTTAAGCCCAGCGAAAAAGCGTCGATGCATCAGATGCAATGGTTCTATGGAATCAATAACGCTGGTTCCGTCTTCTTTGGCAAGAAAGTCTAGGAAAGAATAATGAGCAAAGCGGAGAGCATTGCACTTGTAGTCGATCATGGCCATGTGGGCACATAGCCTGGCGAGCTGGTTGTATGTGATGAGTGAGCCGTGCGATGCTGCCAGCGCAGAAACAACAGCTGGTGGCAGAAGCGGCTCTTTTGTATGCAGAACCCATCTCCATAGCCTCTTTGCTGTCTCTAGGGTCTTGGCCCTATTAGATATGATCTGATCCATGATACTCTCGTACACAACTTCTGGGTGAGTCGATAGACCGCTTTCCAATATTTCCAAGACATCTGTTTCGAAGTGCCCGCACGACACAATCAATTCGATGCTCGATGAAGATTGTAATACCCAGACGGGTCTCCTCGACAGTAATGTTGATGCACCTGCTGGCATCCAATACCGATTGTAGAGAAGTATCGGTTCTAGTAGACGCGAATCCTCTAGCAATAATTTCGTTCAAGGGTTACGTGGCGGGGAATGAATTCAAATCTCTTTAAGTTATTGAAACAATGCATGACGAGTTCATGACGATGAGTAGGAATGTACAAGCGGGGTAAGACAAGAATTCATGCGAGATCCAACCAAACTGTGCCTTCGCAAGGATGTGCTGTGCTTACTGCGTGGACACCCTCACGTCTACTTTGTAGCCACTCCGACATCCCCTCAGCCACGGTAGCCTGTCGCAACTGCGCTGTGAAGGTGCCTTGGGATTCAGCCACTCAGCCGAGACCATATCACAAAACGGAACAAAACATTTGGTGTGGGATGCCAAGCACACTGTATATACCCCTTACTAGCTCCATCTAGATGTCATTGGAAAAGATGAAGACATCTCTAGAGGAAGGATACCTATCCGGGCCTTGGTGAGCACCGGCAGAACAAAACATCCGGCTGGCTGCCCGCAATTGGGCCGACTGGTTCATTGCGCCCATGAAGACTTGATAGTTTCAACTTTTAGTGCTACCGTGAGCCTGAAACCGCCTTGGAGCCAAAGCTGAATATTAGAATATATTTTTCTAAGCCTCTGATATGTAATTCGCATACGTAAAGTCCATTCGACTTACATCAGTAGAAAACGTGGAGGGGCCCATAACAACAGCGAAACTGCGGATGGCATTCGTCTCTTAGTTGACGCCATCAAATAGCAAAACTAGTCTCTAATTTGATGATGTGAGATTGATATGTTTGGAAGAGAACAGAGGATGCAAACGATGAAGGGAGAGGTTTCGACGTGCTGTAGATTGAGTCCATCGTGGTTGGGCCAGCCAAACGATGCAACTACGAGGGGGGGGGCTTTCTCATGATCGAAAGACTAAAGACCGCAAATGGCCAACTTGCAAGAAACTAAGAAGGGGAAATTGGAAAAGTCGATACGCTCGCAAAAGGGACAAAAGCCTGTCTGTTGGATGTGACAGTGCTATTGATAGACCGGAGCTTTTTCTACGGAAGCCAATTTAGCCAAGGGTGGGCCCCAGAGCTGTGGGACTGCAGCCCGAGATATATGCAGGTCCGAGCATACATCTTTCAACCGCAATTGGGACTCTGCTGAGGACATCAAGGAATGGAGCCGAAAGTATGGGAACGACAACAGTCTTGGCAGGCGGGTACAAAGTAAAACGATTAGATGAGGAGTGGCGGTAGACAAAACCTATGCAGAGCTCGGCTCACCATCCCCATCGGACCAAGACACGAACCCAGATTCCTGGACATCAGATTGAGGGGGGAAGTCTAAACATCCCGGTCGTGGCACGAGGTGCAGACTGAGACTTACACGGCCCGAGTTGTGCATGGTATAAAACGCGCTGTCAGCCTAGCTTTTGGCTTCGGCATATTGACAGAGACGCAGCGCGAAGCAGCACCAGGCCTGAGCAGGCCTAAATCGCAGAGTTTCTGAGTGCCGAGTAGCCGTCTGAGAAGCGCAGATTCAGCAATGGAATAGAACCGGTGTGGAAAACGCTGATTGGTACTGCATCAAAGCATGGCACGCTGGCAGTCTTGGCTGCAATTTGAGAAAGCAGGTAACGGCAGGATGACGATGATCAAAAGAGTGCCATGTGTTTCGCGAAGAGGTCCCGGCAAGAATGAAATAGATAAACACCCTATGCAGGGCCAGTTTCGAAGGAGAAGAGCAAGCACTCACAGACTTGACTGAGACAGCTCTCGCGCCGTATTTGTTCTTTACCGCTCCAGTAACCACCCACCCTCCTTTGCGGTAACCAGATCACCGAAAGAAGCCGTCAAGATGCCTATGATTATCGAGCAGAATGAGCCCGCTCTCGAGCCGATTGCCATTGTTGGCATGGGTAAGTCACAGAAGCCACTCGTTCCTCTTGCCAGCCAAGCTTCCCTCCCGCCCTCCGAGATTTTCCTCGTGACGACAAGCAGAAGACTGACGCAGCCGCGCCAGCCTGCCACCTCCCCGGGTCGGTAGACTCGCCGTCGAAGTTCTGGGAGACGCTGCGCGAGAAGAAGACACTTCGCACGCCGCGGGTGCCCAAGGAACGGTTCGATATCGACGCACACTACCACCCGGACCTGGGGCGGCCGGGGTCGTTCTCGGCGCTGGGGGGGTACTTTCTGGCCGAAGACCCGGTCGATTTCGACCCCAGCTTCTTTCATATGACGCCCATTGAAGCGCAGTGGTTGGACCCGCAGCAGCGCAAGATGCTCGAGGTTTGTTACGAGGTGCTGGAGAACGCGGGCGTGCCGTTGGAACGCGCCGCCGGCTCCAACACCGGTGTCTACGTCGCTTCCTTTACGAGCGACTACCAGCAGATGTCCATCTTTGAGCGCGACTTCCGCCACAACTACGCCGCCACCGGCGTCGACCCGGGCATCATTAGCAACCGCATCAATAATGCCTTCAACTTGAACGGCCCTAGCTGCATCATCAATACGGCTTGTTCGTCCTCCGTCTATGGCATCCACAACGCCTGCCATGCGTTGCGGACGCGGGACTGCGACGCTGCTATTGCGGCCGGTAGCAACCTCGTCATGATTGTGGTACGGGAAAGATTCCCTCCCCCAGAGACCGCGGAGGGGAGAAGCTCACACGGCCATAGGACCAACATATGAACACGGCTAAACTGGGTGTGCTGTCGCCCACTTCCGAGTAAGCAGGTCGACTGATTCGCAGCCGGCCCAAACGCTGACTTTTACGACAGGTGCCACACTTTTGACGAGCGTGCCGACGGCTACGGCCGTGCCGAAGGCATTGGTGCTTTGTATCTGAAGCGGCTGTCGGATGCCATCAAGGACAAGGACGTGATCCGGTAAGCAATGCCCAGCGGGGTTGACGCCGCCACCACGGGAGCTGACAGCGTTGCAGCGGCGTCATTCGATCGTCGGCTGTCAACACCAACGGCAAGGTCGAGGGCATGGGCATCACCTTCCCCAATGCCCTGGGCCAGGAGAAAGTGCTACGCCACGCCTACAAGCGAGCCAATCTCGACCCCAACCAGACGGCGTACCTCGAGTGCCACGGCACGGGCACGCCGACGGGCGACCCGATTGAGTGTCGGGCCGTGTCGCTGGGCATGAACGATTCGCGCAGCACCGACAAGCCGCTGTTGCTGGGCGCTGCCAAGGCCAACATTGGGCACAGTGAAGCGGTAAGCATCGTCTCGCCTATGGAAACCCCATCCGATGCGGTTATGCTGACTACAACATATTAGGCGTCGGGTATCTTCGCGGCAATGAAGGCGGCGCTGATGACGGAGAAGGGAGAGATCCCCGGAGTGTACGGGTTCCAGACACTGAACCCGAACATCAAGGACAAAGAGTGGAACATCGAAATCGTGCGCGACCTGCGGCCGTGGCCCGCGGGCTTCCCAGCGCGACGGGCGAGCGTGTCATCGTTCGGGTACGGCGGCACTAATGCGCACCTGGTCATCGAGGCCGCAGACCACCTATGCCCGTGGTATAGCCACGGACAGCCTAAAGCGACAGCCAGCTACGATTATGATAACACTGCGCCGCGGCCGTTGCTGGTCGCTATGAGTGCCCATGACACCCCGACGCTACGCCGCAACATTGCCGCCCACCAGGCCGTCGCCGCGGACTACCACCTCGCCGACTTGGCCTACACGCTCAACTGCCGCCGCACGCGCTTCGCCGGCGCCCGCGGCTACGCCATCGCGGCTCCCGGTCACGAGGTTGAGGCCCTCTCGCCCGACGGCTTCGCCTACGGCGCCGCACTGTCGCGCCCCGCTACCCTCGGCTTCGTCTTCACCGGCCAAGGCGCACAGTGGGCACGCATGGGTGCCGAGGCCATGACGACGTTCCCACGCTTCGCCGAGACTATGAGCGCCTTGGACCGCGTGCTGCAGCTCATCAAGCCCCGGCCCACGTGGAGCTTGCGCGAGGTGCTCGAGGCGCCGGCCGCTTCGAGCCGGGTGGGCGAGCCCGAAATAGCCCAACCCGTGTGCACGGCGGTCCAGATCGCTATCGTCGACCTCTTCGCCTCGTGGGGCATCGAGCCCACCGTCACCGTCGGCCACAGCAGCGGCGAAATCGCCGCCGCTTACGCTGCCGGCCGCCTGTCTGCGCCCGAGGCCATGCTAGCTGCTTACTTCCGCGGCTACGCCGTGGCCCGGGCCGCGCCCGCTGGCGCTATGCTCGCCGTTGGGCTTGGCGCCGACCAGGTGCCCGAGTACCTGTCGAGGCTCCCGGCTGATGTTGCGGCGCGGCTAACCATCGCGTGCGAGAACTCTCCGTCTAGCGTCACCATGAGTGGCGGCGACGCCGACGTGCAGGTCCTGAAGCGCGAGCTCGAAAACTGTGGTGTGTTCGCAAGGGCACTCAAGACGGGTAAGGCATACCACTCCTCCCAAATGGACGCCGTGGCCCCCGTATATGCCGAGCTGTACGCGGCGGCGCACAAGACGTTGTCGGAGACTCAGCTGGTGTGGCGACGTCCTGTGGTGGGCATGGTGTCGTCAGTGACGGGCGCCGTCGTACAGGCCACTGAGCTGCCCATTACGTATTGGTGCGACAACCTGCGTAGCCGCGTGCTGTTCGACCGCGCCCTAACGACGCTGGGCGCCACCCCGGACTTCGCCGATGTCAACATTCTGGTCGAGATCGGCCCCCATGCCGCCCTCGGAGGACCCGTCAAACAGATCGTTGCCGCCCGCGAATATGACATGCAGTATGTAGCCTCACTCACTCGCGATACGGACGGGGCCCTAGCCTTGCTGCGCACGGCCGGCGAGCTGTTCAACCGCGGCTTCGAGGTGGCCTTCGACCAGATCAATAGCCTCGAGGCAACACCGACAGCAGGGCAAAGGATGGTGGAAACGGCCAAGACCTCGATTCGCGCCCGCGACGGTCCTCGCTACCTGCCGGATCTGCCGCACTACCAGTGGAACTACGAGCGACGCCACTGGTGGCAGCCGCGGGTGATGAAGGAGCTGCGGTCATCTAAGCACCCACGGCACGATGTGTTGGGGCGGCGTATCTTCGGGCTCTCGGAGGACGCGGCGACGTGGAAGAACGTGCTGCGCCAGCGTGACGTGGCCTGGTTTGCCGACCACACGTTGGGCCAGGATGTTGTCTTTCCGGCCGCTGGCCACGTATCACTGGCCGTCGAAGCGCTATTGCAGTTGCTGGACCTCGAGCCCGCCGACATGGCCGGCGCTGGCGTCGCCCTCCGCGACATCCGCATTCAGACCGCCCTTATCGTGCCCGAGACCGACGACGGCGTCGAGATCCACACACGCCTCGAGCGCCTTGAGGGCCCTGGCGACTGGTATGCCTTTACCGTCGAGTCCGTCGCGGCGGCGGCCGATGATGACAGCGGAAGCGACGGCCGCGACAAGGACGTCTGGACGCGCCACAGTACCGGCAAGATCCGGGCGCGGCCCCGAGAGACTCCTAACGAGACGCCAGCCTGCCCTGTGCCCCTATCCCAACTGCACCAGCAGGCCTCGGGTACGCGCTGGTACAAGTCGTTCCGGCGGGTGGGTTTCCGGTACGGGCCCAGCATGCAGACGCTGACGCACGTCCGGGCCAACGGGCGCGATCGTGTGACGGCGGCCGGCGTGAAGGTGCAGACGACGTGCGATGCCATGCAGCACGAGTCGCGCTATCTGTTGCACCCGGCGACCATCGACGGCTGCCTGCACGCAGTCATCGCTGCTGTGCACCGCGGGCGCCATAAGGAGATGCCGTGGGGTGTCATCCCGCTCGAGATCTCCGAGATGGCTCTACGCTTCCCGGCACCCGACGACGTCGCCGACGAGGGCCGGTGCACCGCGTGGGCTGATCGTGCCTGGGACCGCTACTTCGGTGGCGACCTGCAGTTGTTTGGAGGCGCCTCGGGCAAGTGTCTCATGGACATTCGGGGCTGGAAATTCATCACCTACGACGCCGTCCTGCCGCCGCAGATGACGGCCCCCGTGCCCTCCGAGCCATACCGCGTCGTTCGCTGGCAGACCGCCGACGAGGCCGCCCAGGCCAGTCTCAAGACCAAGGTGGGAGGAAACAGAAACGTGGCCGTTGTCCATGCCTCGCGCGACTCGCAACTGGCGCGCGCCCTAGGGGCCACACCGATCCCCGTGTCGCGGAACAGCGTACACGAGCTCGACAAGGTTGTGGTGGTCGACTCGGACGGGTCGGGGGCCTCGACACCGCTGATCGACGACGTCAACAATTTCGAGCGCATCGTTGTCGACGACGCCGACGGCACCATGCTGGCCGGCTCCCTTAACGAGGAGACGTGGGCCGCGCTCCGCAGCATCCTGCAGTCCCACAAGCCCGTTGTCTGGGTCACACGCGGCGCCCATGCCGGCCGCTGCGTCGACGCCGGCTTGCCTCAGGGCTTCCTGCGCGCCATCCGCGCCGAGGCTATGGCGCCTTCCATCGCCCTGGTCGACGCTGACGAGGAGGCGCCTTTGGAGAAGCTCGCGGGTCTCGTGCAATACGAGCTGGGTGCCATGACGTCCCCCACACCCGGCGTCGATGTTGAGTGCTGGCTGACCCGGGATGCGCGCGTGCTTGTCCCGCGCCTTGAGACGCACGACCAACTCAACAAGCTGCTGTGCCAGGCCCCCGAGGCGGAGTTGGCCATCCTCCCGGCCGATGGGGCGTGGCAGGGTAAGATGGTTGAGAACGAGGTCATATTCGAGGCGGCGCCCACCCCCGCCGTTCTTGGGTCTGATGACGTCGAGCTCCGCGTTGCCTTCGCCGAAATGACGAAAGACGAGCTGGCGCCGCGGACCCCCACACGCGCCCGTATCGTCACTGGTACCGTGGTGCGGACGGGGAGTAGCGTCGACGCGCGCCTTCAGGGTCGTGTCGTCGCGGCCGTGACCCGGGCGTCACCGCTGGCAACGCGCGTCGTGACGTCCGTCTTCGCATCGCTGCCTGCCGCCGGGACGACTCCGGCCGCAGCGGCCCACGCGCTGCCGCCCCTTGCGCGTGCCGTCGACGCTACAAAGGGCGCCGGCCCCGACGACCACGTCTTACTGCTGCCGGGCGCGCCGCGGTCCTTTGAGCGCGCAGTCGCTCAGCTCGGGGCCCACATCGGCTTCCGCGTCTCGCGCGTGCCCAAGGGCGCCGTCGATGTGACGGCCCTGCTTCAGTCTGCCACCGACGACGACCATGAGAGGCACCATCCTATCGTCGTAGCCGCTTCCGTGGGCAGCAGCAGCAGTTCCCTGGTTCCTGAAGTCTGGCGCGTCCTGCCGCGCGGCGCCCAACTCGTCCTCAGCGATGTACCCGTTGATCCGTCGCTGGACGTGCGGCCGCTGGCGCGCGGCGCCCGTCTCCGCGTCTGTGGTGTGGCGGAGGGTCTCGAAAGCGACCCTGCCGCGCTACGAGAGGTGTTGGGCCGCGCCGTCGAGATGCTTGAGAAGATCGCCCCGACGCCCGGGCCTGTCCTCAGCGTCGAGGAGTTGTGTAATTTGGATCACGCCCGTGATGCCATGGCCGAGACGAGCGCAGATGTCCTAAGCATCAAGTACGGAGAGAGCAAGGTCAAGGTAAGGCATTCTTCCTCTCCCGATTTCTCTTTCGCTTCCCCATTGGTGATCCAAGCCCCCTTGGCTAACCGCTTTCCCCCTTTCCCCGCAGGTCCGCAAGCCTCACGAACCCGTCCGTTTCTCCCCCGACGCGGCCTATCTCCTTGTCGGCTGCCTGGGCGGCCTCGGGCGTAGTCTGACGACGTGGATGTTTGAGCGTGGCTGCCGACACTTTGTGTTCCTTTCCCGGTCCGGCACCGCCAAGCCCGAGGCTGCCGACGTTGTGTGCCGGCTCCAGGACGCAGGCGCCGAAGTCCAGGTCTCTTGCGTCGACGCGTGCGACGAAGAGGCCGTCGCCAGCGTTGTGGCTAATGTCACGCGCGAGCGATCCATCAAGGGCGTCGTACATGCTGCCATGGTGCTGCAGGTGGGTTGCTTCTATTCCCGCCCCTCCCTCTCGGGCTTTTTTATGCCCCCTATACCCATTTTACCGGCGGACATATGCAAATGACCAGCCACGCTAATCCATCTGTTCCCGTAGGATGGCCTTTACGAAACTATGACGCTGCCGGCGTACCGTGCGGCGCTGGGACCCAAGCGTCAGGCGGCGCTGGCGCTGGACAAGGCGCTCGGAGCGACGCCGCTCGACTTCTTCGTGCTGACATCGAGCATTTCGGCGGTGCTTGGTAACCCGGGGCAGGCCAACTACGCGGCGGGCAACAGCTTTCTGGACCACCTGGCGCTGGCGCGGCGGCGACGCGGCCTCGCCGCCTGCTCGCTTGCCCTGCCGCTCGTCGAGGACGTCGGCGTCGTCGCCGAAAACGAGGCCCTCGCCGCCGCCCTCGCCCGCAAGATGCCATTTGGCGTCGATGAGCGCGAAATGCTGCGCGGCTTCGAGGCCGCCATCCACCACGGCGCCGCAGTGCCTTCTTCCTCTTCTGAGCCGGAACCCACCCTCGGCGATGCCCAGCTCATCCTCGGCCTCGAACCTGTCGCCATGCGCGACGCCCTCGACGGCCGCCCGCTGGACGACGCCTTCTGGTTCCACGACGCGCGCATGGCACCAGTGCGCGCCGAGCTCGAGCGGCTGGCCGCCGAAGCCGGCGCCAGTGCATCTCAGGGCGGCAGCGGTGGCGCCGACTTTGCGGCGTCACTCGCGGGCCTGCCCGAGGACGAGGCCCTCACTGCCATCGGGCGGCACATCGCGGCGCGGGCGGCGCGGATTCTGGGGGCGCCGGCCGACGACTTTGCCCTCGAGGGGGCCTCGGTCGCCAGCCATGGCATCGACTCCATGATCGGCGTCGAGCTGCAGACCTGGCTCTTCAAGGAGTTCGGCCTCCAGCTCAGCGTCCAGGTCCTCTCGAACCCCAAGACCACCTTTGCCGGCCTCGCACGCACCACCGCCCAGCAGATGGGTATTTTAGCCGTGTGATGCGTGGGCGGACACTTTGCGGGCCAGTTTTCCCTCTTATGAAGGAATTAGTCGAGTCGTGTAAATAGACCATACCCTGTTTCTCGTGGCAGAGTCACGTTACAGTGATATTTCCTGTTGTTCTTATACTTTGCGTCTTCTCCCTCTCTGTTTCCGCTGCTATGTCTATCGTGGCGGGAAGGCGGTTAATATTGAATATGGACCGCGAGAATTTTGGCGGCGACCAAGTCCCGAACCGAAAGGCTCTTTCTGTTGCAGGTTCGTGAGCTTTGCAGTCTTAAGGTGCTTGTGCGGCAATATCTTCGGCTGCACCTTGTCGAATGGCGAGCATACTGGCGGTCACCAGGTCAAGGGCTGACCACCAACCGCCAATAAGCTCACACCCTCTCATTGCTAGATCCGACTGTATTCGATTGGACCGCTACGACAATACGAGACAGTGGTCCTACTGTTCATATGCATGTCAGGCTTGGCAGTCCACTGGCGAGCCATACCCGGACTGGGCCACCCAGTGTCGAGAGACGATACTGCGGGCTGCAGGCTATGGCAGCATCAGCGCTTGTTACCATCATCACGAGTTGTGTCGCATATACGAGCACATTGCTGACGGCGGACGACGTCGCCCGACTCAAGACAAACATCTCGTGTCTTGCGATACCGGCCGCAATCCGACATGAGCGACGGCAGGCCGAGTCTGTATATAATAAACCGGAGCGAGCCGTCGCTAGATGCATCGTCGTCTCCATCGCTCCATCGCGCCTCAGTACCAATACCCAAGCATAACGAGCCATTGTCTTTCACGCCTCCTTAACCAGCCAACCCCCCAAGACACAATGCATTGCAACGGAATTCTCCTCACCGCCGGCCTCGCCGCCGCCGGCCTCGCCGCCCCGGCCACCGAGGCCGCCATACCGATGAAGGTCGGCGTCCCGGACTGGACGATGGAGGCGCTCGTGCGGCACTGCAACCCGCAGAACTCATACTGCGAGTGGAACTTCCGCATCAACACGCACCTGGAGAAGGCAACGCCCTGCACCTTCGGCGTGCGGGGCGGCAGCCAGGGCGCCACGTCGGGCGTCCTCTGCGGCGCCTTCACCGTCAGCTCCGGCTGGAGCGGCCAGTTCCCCGAGGGCTTCACGACCCTCTCCGTCGTTGACCACAAGAAGCGCCTCATCGCCTGGCCTGCCTACACCGACAGCAAGCTCGTCAACGACCAGTTGGTCGTGCCCGACCGGAGCTGGCCTGTCTCGGAGCTCAAGTAAAACTTGCCAAGTTTGATGGCGGAAGAGAGAGGGGGCCAGGGCTGGGGAATCGTCTCTTGGGAGGCGTCGCGCTCTTTCTAAGCTGGCAAGCGCCTCATTTCGCAGAGGCATGTCTTCCCTCGAGCCAGATTATTTTTCATCGTAACCATAATGTCGCGCCACGAGGGCCTACCCAGACTTACACCAAGTAACCCCAGGTCGCGTGATAAGCTCCACAGGGGTCCTGGCCAGCCACAGTATATAGTCTGCTATGACGGGCACATTTCCTTGTATTTAGTCCTCTTTTCTAGATAACCTTGAATTCACCCATCCTGCCAAAGCCCCTCAGATGCGAGAGAACTTCAAGCTGATTCAGTAATCGTGAAACGCGACAGGTGAAAGAGATAGACCCGACCTGACGGGCAACCAAGAACGAGATTCGTGCCTTGTTCTGTCCCAGACACGGCAGACTGATTCGGCCGGTACTCTGGGGGCAGCCAGAGGATCTCCTTAGACTGCTTTAAAACCCAAGTCCGGTCTGGACTTAGGCCGTAGTCTTTCTGTTGGGCCGGCTGATGGAATGACATAGAATCATCTACCTGAATATCACCGGTGTCTGTGTGAATCAGGGTGCCAGTCATATCGAACGAGAGGGTTGAGGTGTAGCCCACGTTGTGGGTGCAAAGACACGCGCCCGTCTGAGCGTTCCAGACCTTAATGGTTTGGTCGTCTGACGCCGAGACGACGCGCTGCCCGTCGGCCGAGAAGGCCGCCGAAAAGACGGCGGAACTATGGCCCATAAGCGTCTACTCGCACGCGCCCGTCTGCGCGTTCCAGACCATGATGGTCTGGTCTTCTGAGGCCGAGATGACGCGCTGCCCGTTTGCAGAGAAGGCCGCCGAGTTGACCCACTTCGTATGGCCCTCGAGCGTCTGCTCGCATGCGCCTGTCTGCGCATTCCAGACCTTGACGGTCCGGTCGTGCGACGCCGAGACGACGCGCTGCCCGTCGGCCGAGAAGGCCGCTGATAAAACGGCGGAATTATGGCCCATAAGCGTCTTCTCGTATACGCTCGTCTGCGCGTTCCAGACCTTGACGGTCCGGTCGTCCGACGCCGAGACGACGCGCTGCCCGTCGGCCGAGAAGGCCGCTGAGTTGACCCAATTTGTATGGCCCTCAAGCGTTTGCTCGCATGCGCCTGTCTGCGCATTCCAGACCTTAACGGTCTGATCGTCTGACGCCGAGACGACGCGCTGCCCGTCGGCCGAGAAGGCCGCCGAGTTGACGACGGAAGTATGGCCCACGAGCGTCTGCTCGCATGCGCCCGTCTGCGCGTTCCAGACCTTGACGGTTCGGTCATGTGACGCCGAGACGAAGTGCTGCCCGTCGGCCGAGAAGGCCGCCGAGTTGACCCAATTCGTATGGCCCTCGAGCGTCTTCTCGTATACGCTCTTCTGCGCATTCCAGACCTTGATAGTCCGGTCGTGAGACGCCGAGACGACGCGCTGCCCGTCGGCCGAGAAGGCCGCCGAGTTGACGACGGAAGTATGGCCCACGAGCGTCTGCTCGCATGCGCCCGTCTGCGCGCTCCAGACCTTGACGGTCCGGTCGTACGATGCCGAGACGACGCGCTGCCCGTCGGCCGAGAAGGCCGCCGAGTTGACGGCGTAAGTATTGCCCTCGAGCGTCTGCTCGCACGCGCCCGTCTGCGCGTTCCAGACCATGATAGTCTGGTCGTCCGACGCCGAGATGACGCGCTGCCCGTCGGCCGAGAAGGCCGTCGAAAAGACGGCGGACGTATAGCCCGCGAGCGTCTGCTCGCACGCACCCGTCTGCTCGCACGCGCCCGTCTGCGCATTCCAGACCTTGACGGTCTCGTGCGACGCTGAGATGACACGCTGCCCGTCAGCCGAAAAGGCCGCCGACCTAACGGCGTAAGTATGGCCCACGAGCGTCTGCTCGCACGCGCCCGTCTGCGCGTTCCAGACCTTGACGGTCTGGTCATCCGACGCCGAGACGACGCGCTGCCCGTCGGCCGAGAAGGCCGCCGAAAAGACCCAATTCGTATGGCCCACGAGCGTTTGCTCGCATGCGCCCGTCTGCGCATTCCAGACCTTGACGGTCTCGTGCGACGCCGAGACGACGCGCTGCCCGTCGGCCGAGAAGGCCGCTGATAAGACACCGTAAGTATGGCCTATAAGCGTCTGCTCGCATGCGCCCGTCTGTGCGTTCCAGACCTTGACGGTCCGGTCGTCCGACGCCGAGACGACGCGCTGCCCGTCGGCCGAGAAGACCGCCGAGTTGACGACGGAAGTATGGCCCTCGAGCGTCTGCTCGCATGCACTCCAATCCTCCGCCAACTCCGTTTTGCATTGGAACCACTGCGGTGCCTGGTTTTGGAACATCCCTCGTATAAGGCTCTTTGTTGGACTTAATACGAGTGTAGACGCATATGTCTGAAGCGGCCAGCTCTCGATCGCCGGCCGAAAGGTTTGTAGAAGACGATAGGCGTCTTTAACTAGCGCCTGGAGTCCGGATGCCCTCGATAGCTCCTTTATAACATCAGCTCTAGAAGTCATGAGCAGAGGGTATCTATTACCTTACCTGGTAATGTTGTCTTAGCTTTTGTAAAGCGAGCATTCCTTCCGAGATGCTCCGGAGGAGACTTAGCGCCTCGATCCAGTAGAGACCCTTGCTCTGTAGAAACGACTCGATTGATCCGTCGTCACGAATACTGTCGTCTCTTCCTGGAGACTTATTGGCCTCCACTAAGTGATTGACCCAGTGGACACAGGCGTACCGTATTGCCGCCAGTGGGTCCGGGTCGGGTACCTGCCGAGAGACGTCCTCGATGGAGAAACCTGGGTGTTGTAATCCGTATATATCGCGTTTTAGTGTCTGGGACATAGCTTTAAGAGACTTAGAGAAGATCTGGCTATGAACGGATGCTTGGGTTTTAGGGAAGAGAACTGTTGATTGCTTTGTTATCAAGAAATCCTTCGCCGACTGGTGGATAAAGTAGATTATATCCTCGCGAACGGTTAAGAACGAGCCGCAAAGACTGATGATCTCTTGTAGAGACTCGGGATCGTCCGCTATATCATATGAATCTTCGATAAATGTGGTGGACTCGGTAAGCGAAGGTGGTCGATATGTTGTTGTAACGAGGGCGAGGACCTGCGTACAGAGATCGGCGTCCTCTGATGCACGAATTTGTTGTATCATCCTTTTATAAAGGGCATCAAGGCTCGATGGGAAAGATTTGACTTTCTGTAGAGCATTCCCTCGACGACTCTTTTCGAGTTCTTGGCAGACTAAGGCGACCCAGAGGAAAGTGCCGTTGGCATTTGACGACAGGTGCTGATAGATCTCTTCGGCGGTCTTGTCTCGGTAGCCCTTCCGCTGTGCAAGTTGGGATACCTTATGCGCGATGTAGATATCCACAGCTGTTGCGACCGACTTCTTATTGACCTCGAGCGACAGCCTCTGGGCCACGTTAGAGAGCTGTTGTTTAATCAGCAACCAGTTGCGGCTTGAGACGAGCCACTTAACACGGGCTAAGCGCGAAGACTGGATAATTAGATCGAGAAGCTGTGAGAGACCTTTCTCACACTCGTCCAAAGCATTAACCACGAGGTAGACTCCCTGAAGCCTAGGATCTTGAAGTATGTCTATGAAGATCTTGTATAGCGCCTGCTATGCATTAGTGTCCTCAAATAGTGCCTTACCGGCGGCGTCATACTTCTTCTCTATATGCGAAACGAGGAAGGCGTTCTGATCGAGAAGCATAGATATTAGACCGCGTACCACGGCCGTCGCGGTATTGATGCGCTTATCGGTGGCTTGGCAGAAAAAGTAGGATAAGATCTTCCCCTCGAGGCGTGTTGCTTGTAATTGGTCGATGATGCCACAGAGGAGCATAGTCTTGCCCTTTCCCGGGTCACCCTTAACCCAGAGCAGTTTCTGATTCTTATTGTTATGCCACTTGCGAAAATCGGAATTTTCAAGTATCTAGACGTATGAGTCCTGGAATAGACCTCCCTTAGTATCCTGGATACGTGTCTTGTCGTTACGAGGATCGGTGACACGTAGGTCAGCGATGCATCGTTTGCTTGTTTCGCTAAGTGGATCTCTGCCTAGTGATAAGGATATTAGTATTAGTATATAGTATAAGGTAGCTTGTATGCTGTCGGATTATAGAACGGAGTCTATATAGCACTCACCAATCTCTTGCCGTAACCGATAAAAAGCTTTCTCCTTCCCTTCGCCGTAGATCAATGGCAGGTGCACGTCGAAGATTCCAAACAGCGAGTACGCTAGATCCTCCTGGCGTCCAGTTTGACGTTTCTGTTGCCAGGAGAATCGATCGTTAGTGCTGAAGTCGGACAACGGCTTTCCTTGGAGTGCTTCGGTGGGGATCCCTGTGATCTCGTGGAGCGTCTGCTCGTACGATACCTTGTCGCCTAATCGCTGGCCTTCGGCTGAGAAGAATATGACGGACTTCGGGGCGATCAACTCCTGGAGCGTCCAACCGCGCGTAAACCATCGGCTTTTCTTAAAAGCTGACTTCCATTCTGCGCGAGGCGGTCCTTCACTTTCGGTATCTTTTCTTGAAACGTCGGATAAATAGACGTAGCATTTCGTAGCGTTCTGATACCAGCGAAACATCGAGTTAATCGCCTCGGACAGCTCCGTGTTGTTAGATTTGTCGATACAGCATGTGTCAACCCAGAAGTACCGTAAGCCATCGGCAGCAGCCTGCTTGCCGCAAAACTTGAGCTTCTTGTACCCCGCCTTATGCTGGCCTGCGTGGCTTTGGATGTCCTGGAATGTGACTTCCTCGTCATCCTCTCCCCATGTGTGCGAAAGAATAGCATACGGGGGATGATCAGAGACGAGATCCTTCTCTAAGCTGAAGCTCCCGTCTTCTCCAAGGTGTAGCAGGCGCATGGCGTGTGAGGGTATGCGTGTAGAAGAGAAAGCGGGCGAGGTAGAGGGCGGTGCCAACCAGATTTGACCCTGCCGTGTGTGAGATGGCTCGGGCAACGCGAGCTGGGTCTTGGGTATGGCCGCATTAATGTGACGTCCGCTTATTGATGCATGCCACTAGGGTGGGGGCCGATAACCTAGTCTGCTAAACTGGGTACGTACCGCAGACACATACAGGCTACAGTGGGGTGCTAAAAATCTGGCCACCTTCCAGATCACTTTTCGTACAGGGTCTCCGCCAAGCCAACTACACCTATTTTGTATGAGAAATCCTTGACACTAAGAAATCAATACAAGCCTCCAGTTCATACGCGTCTCGCGCGCTGTGAGCCCCGTTAAGCGGACAGGAGGACAGCCTGTCGAGCCTCCACTGTTGGTTTGGCTCGATGCGCCTAGGGAAATATGCTGCTTGGCGTATCACGCGGCTGGTGCGCGTGGCCGGCTGCGAAGCCAGAGTCCGCGGCCATTAACTGCAACCGTCGATAAGCTGCTAATAGGAGTCTCTTTGTTGTAGAAGTGTGAATGAGGAAAATATGCACTAGGACCCCTCCTACCAAGGACGCCGCACCTCGATATTTAACTACCTACCATGGCCATGCATCACATTTCCACTGGTAATCATACATGAACGGGAGCTTCTCTACTCACCTCCCTCCTTCCCTCCCTCCCTTTCTCTCTCTCTCTCTCTCTCTCTATTCCTCTCTTCCGCATATGTAAGGAAGTGCGATAGATCTCGAAGCAGCGGCGGCCCTACACGCCTACCATGTGAGAGAGCTTTGATGCACCCGTTGCTTTTTCGTCACGCATGGGCTTAGGCTCCCGCACCGTGGAAAATGGCGCAGACGTATACTAAGACAGGACCAGTGATTCATAAGTAACCAATGAGGGAACCCCGAATTGACAGGGTGCACCCTATAAAAAGAGTGCCATGGACCACTCAGTAGATAGAGCAGAGATTCAACACATGCCATCTTATCCATTCCCTTCACCACCATGCAGTCAAGATGTGACACTCAATTGTTACTATTTGGAGGCTTCATGCCTTGCTGATTGTCTTACTTGGACCTTGATCAAAGGATTCCACTACACTCTTTCACAACCCCCCCTTGCATACGACTACTTTCTATGGGATCGACCTTACGACCGTGTCTTTCTACCAGACCTCTAGAACCTGGGTTTTGTCTGTTTTAATACATCATTCACGGATTGAGGACACCCTTTGTGGTAACTCGTGTTGGTCCGTATGGCGATATCCTGCGTGGTGATTATTACGTACACGGGTTGATGAATTATGGTATGCAGGAGTCCGACAAGGACGAGAATTGATGTCTTATTCAATAGCAGTCCAGGTTGCTGTTGCAATTGTTCAAAGGGAACTGGGGCAAAGAAGAAAGATATGCGCAACAGCGATCCCCCCCCTTGTCGATATTACTCGATGTGAAGAGGGGGCGATAATGCGCTAGTCGTAGCCGCAGGTTTACTGTGAGTCAGAGGTCGATCAAGAATTGGGCATGAACTCCATTGCTGCGGTTTGTAATTGTGAGCATCATTTACTTTGAAATGAAGTGATAGTTCTGAAGGACCTAGGCAAGTCAAAAATTTGTAACATGGGGGCTCCTAGTGTTCTGGTTACGGGGTCGGCAGGCCATCTTGGCTGCGCTGCAATGCTGGACCTCCCGTCCCACGGCTACACACCCATCGGCATCGACATCTTGGCTTCGGACACGACGACCGAAGTCGGATCCATCACGAACCGTGCATTCATCGACTCTATACTCGAGCGCTATCCCTCGATCCGCCACATCTTGCACGCGGCAACGCTGCACAAGCCGCACGTCGAGTCGCACACGAAGGCTGACTTTGTGGACGTCAACATTCACGGCACACTGACACTGCTTGAGGCGGCGGCACGGCTGGGCCCGCGCATCGACTCGTTCGTCTTCGTCTCGACGACGTCGACATTCGGGCGGGCACTGAGCCCCGCCGCGGGCGAGCCGGCCGCGTGGATCGACGAAGACGTGGCACCCGTGCCTAAGAATATCTACGGCGTGACTAAGGTGGCGGCCGAGGACTTATGCCGGCTGGCGCACGACCAGACGGGGCTACCCGTCGTGGTGCTGCGGACGTCGCGCTTCTTCCCCGAGGCCGACGACGACGCGGCCCGGCGTGCCGCCCTGCCGGACCCCGCCAACCTGCAGCTGCTTGAGCTTGCGTACCGGCGCGTCGACATCGCCGACGTCGTGAGCGGCGCCGCCGCCGCCCTGGGCCGCGCCCGCGCCCTCGGCTGGGGCCGGTACCTCGTCAGCGCGCCACCGCCGTTTGCGCGCGGCGATGCCGAGACTCTGCACCGGCTGGGCACCGGCGACGCCGCCGCCGCCTGTGCCGAGGCGGTCCCGGGCCTCGCCGACGCCATCCGCCGCTCGCCCGGCTGGGCTCTCTTACCGCGCCTCGACCGCGTCTACGACTCGTCGCGCGCTCAGCGCGATCTCGGCTGGCACCCGCGCTTCACCGTCCAGCGCGCCGTCGACTGCGTCAACCGAGGCGAGGAGTGGCGGAGCGAGCTCGCGGTGCGCGTTGGCAAGAAGGGCTACCATGCCGTGTCGACGGGCGTCTATACCGTGCGTTGAGATGCATATGGAGGGGTCGCAAAAACACAACAAAAAAACCGGCATGGCTGGCGGGGGCAATGTAGGGGACCAAGGAACCCGGTTACAGGGGATCGCCCCGAACCTGGTGCTAGCGTGGGTGTGTGCCTGGCGTGCCTGCTCTTAGGGCCCCATCCATTTCTTCCGGCTGGTTGGTTTCAATTCCAAGCACACTCGCAACCAATCCTGAGCCCGTTGGATGGCAGCTGCGGAACGAGCCTTGTGGTACTTGACCATGTGTTAACGAGAAACGAAGACAAATGCAGCGTATTCTGCACAAGAACGTTCGGCATTCGCGGGCGTGAACTTGGTCAGGCGTATCGTATGTACCACCTGCCCTGGATGGTCACCCACCCAAGAAGCCGGGGATCTGGCATCCTCACGTGATGACAAACCTCTAAATTACCACTCTGGCATCAGAAACGCGCCGGTTTCTTCCCTCCAGCCCTCTTGACGACCAGCTGGGACTGGCCAAGGTCGTCAACCTACGCACACGATCCCGAACCCGGAAATATGGGCCGCTTTCCCCGGTGTGGATGACCGCGACCCGGACCCAACTGTCTTCGCACCATGCGCCCCCCGCGAGCGCAGCGCATCCGCCTGGACGCGCTGGGCGCCCTCCGCCGCCGTGCAGTGCAGATGGCCATGGGCACGGCGGCGCCAAGGTGGACTCGCTCGGCGGCGTCAGACCGGGACCCGAACCCGTTCCGCCGCGCGCCGACGCCACTGAAGGGGGAGGATTTGCTCGAGGCCCAGTCCGAGCCGGCCCCATCCAAGCCCTGGCCAAAGCCCAAGCCGACGGCCGCGGTCCCCACCCCGCCGGCGAGGCCACGCCGGCTGGTCGAGAAGACCATGGCGCCGGACCCTCCTTCGGCGTTTCGGCGCAGGGCAACGCCGCTGGATGGGGAGGTCCTGGTCAATGCTCCGCCGGTGCCGCCCCCACGGAAACCCCGGACGGCTACCACGCCGGCCCCCTCGGCGACCACGACCGGCAAACGGGACGGAGAGTTGCCCAAGCAGGATCCCCAGCCGTACTTCCGTGGTGTCCCGACTCCCCTGGAGGGGGAAGCGCTGATCCAGCCCCGCGACACGTCTGGGAAAAAGCGAACGCCGCCCCCCGAGCCCCCGAAGGCTATACCGCTTTCTCCCGAAGAGGCCAAGCAGCTTTCCCTTCGAAAGCCAGAGTTGTTTGACGGCGAAGATGCTCCGATTGAAACTCCCCTTTCCTTGTTGACTGACCATTATAACCCAGGGGGAGACGACCTGTCCTACAATGATGCTCAGTGGACGGAAGACGATCAGTCACAGGAAGATGCTCAGTGGGTGGCCCCTGTCGTTCCGGACAGAAAAACAGTACAAGGGGGAAAGATACATCCGCTTGATAACATACACATTGATCAATTGTCAACAAGCGAGATTCCTGCTGTGGCCATTCGCGATTCGCTTCGGTGCATCGCTTCCTTTAGCGAAGGCCCTGTAACCGGAAACCCACCCGTACTGAATCTGTACGTTCCAGGTGAGTGGCTATACTCTTTGTTCTTCCCTTCTTTACACAGGCGAGCACACTGACTAGAAGCCAGGCGCTCCCGCTATTTATAGGGCACGAAAGGTTCCTCATGCCTTGACGCCCGGACCCGTGCAAAACGCCATAAAACCCAGTTTTCCATACGAGTCTACTTTCATGGCCATGCGAGCCATGACGGACTTGTGTCTGGACGATGTCGATGTCGTGATTACCGGGAGCCATCTACGGTCCCTGTTCGCCATCTGCAGCGACAAGCGGTTTGTCACCGACAGATTCCGCCCCACGAACCTTTGCACCCTTGTTCGAGATACCTTGGTTATCCACGGCATGGTTGAAGACGATGCGACGAGCTTAAAACTTCGCGCGAAGAAGCTTCCAAGGCATTTGCAAAGTGGCCACATGTTTCAGGACAACTTTACCGAGATGCCCGAAGAGACGTTCGACAATACTACCTACTATCGAGTTCTCCAGTATCGGCTGGGGAATTTAAATTGCATTGTTCTCACCGAGACCGATGCGGTGCTCCCCTATCAGAGGAATGCCGATAGCGACGGACAGCCTTCGCTCGAGGAGACGCGGTTATCAGAGGAAATACCCCTAGACATACTGCCCGTCCCTCGTGGGCCGGACACTGGCAGCGGCTGGCGCCCCCGTCTCGTTCCTGCGGGGAAATTCGCCGAGCACCGCACGTGGACTGAATTGAAGCTTGGGCACCCCGAATTCTCCGACTTGATGAGTCAGGTATACTTCTGTAACAACCTCTTTGCCGTCTACGGCCTGCATGGTTGGGAGAAACGAGCCGACAGGGAGAATAAAGAGCGTCGGAACACGGTTTATGGATTGACGATGCATGATCTACGGTGAGTTCTCATCCTGCTTGTTTGGTTTTTGCTATGGACTGCTGACTAGACGCATGATATAGCGACCGTGTTTCTACTTGGGAGCAGGAGGAGCAGCCCGCACTACGACGAACGGTGGCGCTCCTTCATCGGTTGCGAGACGTGGCTAGAAGGCGAGGCGACGGGAATACCTCGATGTTCTGGAAGACGAGAAAAGCCCGGCCCGGAGAAGACCATTACCAGCCCCCGGAGGCCGCCGACGAACCCGCAGACCAGCCCACAAAGGGCGCAGGCAAGTTCGGAGCGGAGATACAGAGCCTCAAGGCTTGTGACATGTTGGTCACGGTCAAGACTTGGCACAGTCCTGAGAGTCCTATTCCCCCGGAGCTCGTCGACCACTTCTGGACCCCCCCTGGCAACTGGACCAAACCGCAATGGCCTGGACTGGTCAGATATTATGCCACGACGGGTAAGAGCCATCGGTCACATCAGGGTTCGTCCGCTGGTGTCACGCGCCGGGACGAGGTACTACAGATTTCCGATGTTCCGTAAGCCCGGCCCCTCCTCATCTTACTCCTGATGAATGTGAGACTAATAAGTGGCCGGGGAGCTTGGGAACCCCAGAAATCCACAACATCCTGGCAGAGGAGGGTAAAAACAACGCGACTTGAAATTGCTTTCCACCTCAATTTGCCAAGCGTGGCGTCAACATCTGCCGGCTGGTTCACCAAAGCACCGCTCCCCAGGGGCCCGCCAATACAACGAGTAGGTAGGCTACCGGCCGGCACTACATCCACGGCAAAGCATCCTGGAAACATGCAAAGAAAAGCAAGAAATCCAGCAGCACCCGAGAGGGCTACAAGAGACCTCCTTGAACATGCCACAAACCCAACGAGTTCTCGTAATCTTGTGGAATTCCCCACTCAGCTGATATCGGGTGGTATCCGTGGGTAGATGAGTTGGATCGTTATCAACGCCATTGATATTTTTTCTTCTTCCGCTTGCTTTCCGCCTTGGGTACGATCCAGCTTTTACGCAAAAAGAGAGCGCTGGGTTGTTATCCTGCCATCGTCAACTCCAACAGCCTCGCCCTGGCCCGGCCGAGGGCGCCAACGAACCGATGTAAGAGACGTGTGGTAGGGTGGATTGGAGACGGCGTACGGGCCACGAGGAACCGTATCCCGGAGAAGAACGCGGAAAGTGACCCTCGGGAGCACTCGTCGGTCCCGCAGGACGTACTGCACCAATTGCAGAAGCAAAGCAGCCAGGACAAAGCTCAGAGGTAGAAGAAGAGGCGCCAGAGGGGCAGAAGGCACCTGCCTGGCGTCCGTAATTGTGACGGGACTCAGGCGCCATGTGGCGTTCCCCAAACACCCAGGAAGGGACAAACTAATAACCCTCGAGGCTGAAATACGGCTACAGCATCGGGGCCACACCGAAACCACCCCTGATCCTCCCCCTTTTCTCCTGCGAACCCAAAACAGCAGAACCGCCCCGCCGCGATAGCCGCAACACGCCTCCTGCTTCCGTCGCGCCACCCTCAATAGCCCTCCAGACCAACAAAGAACGCCGTCATCCCGGTGGTGCGGTGGGCCCGGGGCGGCGCGCGGGGGACGTCGCGCCGGGCCGCCTGGAACGCAGTCGCGCGCTTCCGGCGGTCCGCCAGCAGGTCGAACGGCAGGCGCCGGCCGCTCGCCGCGATATAAAAGGCGACGGCGGGCGCGCGTTCAATTGGCCGCATGACGGCCACGGGGCAGAGCTCGCCGCCTTTCTCGGTCGGCGCGCTGTGCTGTACCGGCAGCAGCGGCGTTAGGTCGCACGAGTCCTCGGAGAAACGCGACGTGGGGGCAGCCGACATCATCGGCGGCGGCGGGACGAGCGGCGGGCCGTGGCCGCCGCCGAGCACAAAGTCGGACGCGAGGGCCTTGTCCATGCTGTGGTGGCGAACGGCGAGGCTGGCGAGGAGGCCGGCGGCGGCGGCGGCGGTGAGGACCCAAAATACGGCGTGGAAGCCGTGGAGGTAGGCGTCGAGGGCGGCGGCGCGAACGGGGTCGGCGAGAGACAGGCGCGGGAGGACGCGGGCGGCGTAGGCCTCCGCGTCGCGGGCGATGGCGGAGGGGAGGCCGGCGGCGCGCAGACGGGCGGCCATGGCGTTCTGAAAGACGGTCCCGCCGCCGGCGACGCCGACGGCCATGCCGAGGGTGCGGGCGGCGGCGTAGGCGGCGGCGGCGGCGCCGCTGTCGCGCGGGGCGGCGACGGCGGCCTGCGTCGCCACGTTGACGCTCGTCAGCACCATGCCGTTTCCGGCGCCGAGCACGGCGAGCACGACCGCCCAGGCCGGCGCCGGCGTCGCGGCGCCCAGCAGGCGCAGCAGCCCGCAGCCCGCCAGCGCCAGCGCCCACCCGCCCCAGAGCGCCCACCGGAACCGCCCCAGCCGCGACGCCAGCACCGACACCACGATGCTGCCCGGCACCAGCAGGCACGAGATGGGAAACAGGTTGATGCCCGCCCGCGTTGGCGATGCGAACCGCACCGCCACGAAGTAGAAGGGGAGGTAGAAGAAGGCGCAAAAGAGCTGCAGAGGGGGCGGGAGACCTGCCGTCAGTAACCGTTGGGTCCCGAGTCCGATGAGACGGGGGAGGGGGGAGGAGACGGTCACGCACCACGAAGCCTTGAAGAAAGGCGCAGGTGTACGCCGCCACCGCCGACCGGGAATGAAATAGCCATGGTTTGAGCATTGGCTCCCGAGCCCCGAAACAGTCCCACAGAACGGCCAAGACCACGCCGGCGATCCCCAGGGCCATGGGCAAGAGGGTCTGGACACTCAGCCAGTCGTACTGCACACCCGCCCAAGAGAGGCCCACGAGAAAGCTGGTCATGCCGGCGAGGAAGAGAAAGCCCCCTATCCAGTCGACGCGCTGCAGCTTGGAGGCGAAGGGTGCCTTTTCGGCCCGTAGGTTGACATAGATGGGGACGAAGATCAGGCCAAAAAGGCAAAAGGGCAACTGCGGGACACGGTCAGTCGATGCTCCCTTTTGCTTAGGGTTAGGGTCTTCATCTCCAGGGTCCAAGGCCAGGGGTGGCGCCGGTTGCGTGTCAAGAAGGAAACGGGTGGACGGGGCCCAACTTGCGTTAATGTAGAAGCACCAGCGCCACGAGTAGTGCTCGACGACGAAGCCGCCGACGAGGGGGCCGAGGACGGTGCCGAGGGCCCAGGCGGCAAGAACGAGGGCGAAGTACCGGGGGCGTTGGCGCAGCGGCACGAGGTCGGCGAAGATTATCTGGCCCATGGTGACGATGCCGCCGCCGCCGACGCCCTGGAGCTACACCAACAGCGCGGGTCAGCCATTTCGCTGGACCCGATGACCCCCTCCCCCGGGTTCAAGGAAGTCGTGAAAAGGAAACAGGTGTCGGATGCTTTGCTTACCGCGCGGCCGGAGAAGAGGGCGGGGAAGGCGCGCGCCACAGGCGCGCAGACGAGTGTGCCCGCCGTGAAGCAGACGAGCGACAGCAGCAGCAGCGCCCGCCGCCCGAAGATGTCGGACAGCGCCGCGATGACGGGCTGGGACACGGCGCACGCCAGCAGGTACGACGTGCCGGCCCAGAAGGCGTCCGATGCCGATCCGTCGAGTTCGACCGCCAGTGTCTACGGCGGCGGGGGCGGGCGGCAGAAGTCAGTTTTGCGTCTCCGTCTCCGCGAACGGGCGGTCCCCCGAAAAAGGGGAAGCTGGGCAAGGGGTAGGGGGCGGCCCCACCCCCTGGAAGGGGAAGGAGAAGGAGACACCCACGGGCAACACGGGCACCAGGACCGTCGCATCGAGGGCCACCATCAGCGAGACGACGGCGATGGTCACCATGACGGTCCATTCCTGCTTGTTGGGCGTCCAGGGGGGCGCCGCCGCCGCCGCCTTCTCGACCTCGACCACGTCAAATTGGACTTGCTTGCCCATGATGAATCTCCGACAACGTGAGGGGGCCGGGTGTGGGGAAGTACGGAAGCGAGATACACGGAGTAAAACCGACGTAAAGGAAGGGGGAAGCATGCGTGGTCAAAGGAAGGACTGCGGTAAGTGAACAGGCAGCTCAGCCGTGATGATGGAACGAGTGACTTGGGCGAGGGAAAGCGACTTGCGGCACGACTTGACACAGGGGATGGGAGCTGCCTGTATACTTCAAGTGTCTTGAGGGGAGGCAGTGGCAGCGGATTACTGACCCCGGACTGTTGTGGCCGTTTCTCGGGGTTCAGGGCCGGTTCCGGCAACTATTCCTTCGCCTCGACCCCATAGAGCCAGGAACCGGCACGACATAGCTCATGGGCCGCGACATAACCTCGGCACGAGACCCTGGGTCTCATTTGCGACTGCCTCAGGGCCCCGAAAGCCACGTCCATCTTCCCTCGGCTCCCTGTTTCGGCGGACCAATCTCATGCTTATGGCGAGATAGGGGGGCCGGCACCGGCCATCTTTCGTTGGGCCACGGCGCCGTCGCCACGCCCACACCGGCCCGGGTGCAATTTCCACTGGTGTTCTGCCGTGGGATTGGCTTCACAGCCAGGGCGCCACCCGCTGGGGTAACTGGCACGCCCTGGCGACGCCTCCGTCGCGTCCGTGGTGCTATTAGCTCGACACCTGGGCAGCCACCGCAGCCACCACGCCGCAGGAATGTGTCGTGGCCAGGGCCTTCGCCAGGGCGCCGCGCCCTTTCAAACGCCCGTTCGCGGTGGTTCGACAATCTATAACACCCATGCCTCACACCGCCCGGGTCGCCGTCGTCGCCCCGGGCCACGGACCCGGTTCGGCGGTGGCTTGGGGTTATCTCGACTCGCCCAGGGACGGCTGCCCGGCATGCCCTGCCAGCCTTGGTTCGACAAGAGGCGCGCCGTCACCATCACCTACGGCGTTTCAGAAGCCGTTTGCCCCTGACCCCGCCCGCTGGTCTCCCGAGCGGCCGGTTCGCCTCTTGCTACCCACTGTCCATTTGGCCTCTGGGAAAGGGGGATGACGCCCAGCCTATTCTCGGAATAATACACAAGGGTCGCTGGCTTGAAACGGCGTTCTCCCAGAACGGCCAAGCCTTGATTTACCGGTCATCACCTCAGTTGGTGCGGTAATTTGCGCGGGCAAGAAGCGACGTAGTCATGAGGCGTCTCGAGCCGTGACTAGGCTTAGGCTTCATCTCCGATGGATTATGTTGCGCTGTTTCTTGGCTTTAAGAGCCCTGCCTGCCATGAGGTATTTGTGGGCAAGTCTTCGAGGAGCAATGAAGTGGGCGAGCACCTATCCCACCTGTCCGCCAAGCTTCGATCCATCAGTTGCCACCCCTACCTCTTGTCTCCTTGTCTTCCGGACCACGACCAGCTGCATCCGCGTGTCGTGTGCCAGCTTCGTCGCTGAGCCCCCTGTGCACCATCAAGCACCCTCGGCAGCACAGCAGCTTGGGCCACGCAGGGACGGGAGCGTACACGGGCCAGTACCAGCATGGGGGCCCCTCCCGACGCGCCGTTCCTCCCCGGCTTCATCAGCCTGGCCCCGTCGGTCCACGTGCGGGACCGGTGCCACCTGCGGGCTTCGGATCGGCCGTGCTCGCTGCAGCACCCGGAGGCGATGCGCGGCAGCCCAGCGGTGGTGCTGCTGGCGTCGTGGACGGGGGCGCAGGCGCGGCACGTGGCCAAGTACACGGCGGCGTACGGCGAGCTGTACCCGCACACGCCGCTGCTGGTGGTGACGACGCGCATCACGGACCTGGCGTGCCAGTCGACGCGGCAGAAGATGGCGGCGCTGGCGGCGGCCGTGGGCTTCCTGCAGGGCCGGACGGGCCACCGGGCCGCCGGGCCGCCCGGCGTCCTGCTGCACGCCTTCAGCGAGGGCGGCTCCAACAAGGCCGTGTGCGTGGCGCGCGCGTACCTCGAGGCGACGGGCCGGCCGCTGCCCGTGGCCGCCTTCGTGCTCGACAGCACGCCGGGCACGCCGCGCTTCGGCTGCAACGTGGCGGCGTTCCGGCGGTCGCTGCCGGACCACGCGCTGGCGCGCGCCTTCGGGCTCGCGCTCGGCATCATCGTGCTGGCGGCCACGTGGGTCGTCTTCGGCCTCGTGCTCGGCTTCGAGAACAACACGCTCTCGCGGACGCGGCGCGCCCTCAACGACGCCGCCCTCTGGGGCGGCGCCCGCGCCCTGCGCCGCGCGCCCCGCACCTATCTCTTCTCCGAGGCCGACGACCTCATCCACTGGCGCGACGTCGAGGCCCACGCCGCCGACGCCGCCGCCGCTGCCGGCGTCGCCTCCCTCCTCGTCCGCTACCAGGCCTCCCCGCACTGCGGCCATGCCCGCGCCCACCCCGCCCATTACTGGGCCGCCGTGCGCCATACCTGGGAGGCCCGCGACGTCGCGGCCGACGCTGCCGGGCCCGGGGCGGCCGAGGGGAAGGACCTGGAGAAGGAATGGGAAGGCTGATGGGCTTCGGTGTCTCGTTGGCTCGCCTCTTGTTTGTGTCGGCCTATTTTGGAAGCGGCCTCATCGATTTCCGACGGGCATTGGGGTGGGCGGTAGAGGGGCTTCATCCGTGTTTCACATGGCAGAGCCGTGGATAGGTGGTTTTATCCTGCAAAACGTTCTCAAGTAGCAATATCCATCCCCGAATTCGGGGGGTGGCGAGGTTTGGTCCGACGCCCAGAATGGAAGAATAGTCTGTCGCACTTCATTCTCCCGTTTTTCATCCCATCCGCCGATGCCTTGGAGCGGGTTTCGCGACTGAACAATGGCTCCTCGTCGCCTCCGCAGCGACACCTCAGTTTATTGGGCAGGTGTCTTGCCCGCCAAGCGTGCCCTCTTTCCCCGCTCCAGGCCCGCCGTTGGCCCCGAGGTCGTGGCCGAAACTCAGCCTTAGCCCATGGCGACGTGTGCCTGGTAATGCTCCAGGAGAGTGTGGAGGCCTTCGGCGGCGGCCTTTCCGGCGTCGAGGAAACACAAAAGGAGTTCCCGGACGGATACGACGAAGCCGGCCAAGGACACACAAAGGCAGAAAACGACGAGAAGGACGACCAGCCCCCGAAAAACCAGCGGCTCCAGCGGCATCATCAAGACGTTGCCAAAGCAGAAGACGACGAAGAAAAGCATGAGAAATGACAGGGTGACGAGCATCTCGCCAAGATACACCGACGAAAAGGCAGCCGTGATGGATTCGGCATCCATGATGGGCTGTAGGGGTGGTACGCGCTTGGGGAGCGGCCGCGATGTTGGGCGGTGTCCGAGCCGAGGACGGGTTGGGCAGCAGGATATCGGGGGAAAGGGCGGTTGGCAGCGGAGTGTCGGGAAGGAGATGTGGGCCGCCGCAGATACATATACCATCCCAAGGCGGATCCACGAGAAGGCGAGGGTGCTTCGCTTGTGTCTGCATGGGACGAAGTCCTTCCTGCCTCGAGCAAGCTTAACATCGGCCGCCAACGCCAAAAGCCCTCGCCGCAGAATCAGCCCGCGCAAATGGCAGGCGTGCATGCCGCTGTCCGCGGAATCCATCCACGCAAATGGCAGATATGCATGCCGCTGTCCGCGGCCGTCGCCCTGGCCCCAAAGTCTTTCCTCTGTTCCCGGCCCGCGATCCCCCGAATTTTCAAGACTGATGCTATGATGGTACAGGCCACGGAAAGGGTCTTTGAACGCCACGAAGGGCCATTCGCGGCCCAGTACTCCCAACAAAGTTCAGGCCCGTGGTAAGAACCGCAAGCTCGCCGGCCGGCAACTCGGGGTACGATTATAGCTCCGTCCAGCGCGCCGCCCAGAGTCTGTGGTGAGCCATCCGAACCATGGAATGCCTGAATCTCGGGTGGACCACCTGGAAGACCAAATCATGCAGGCTTTCGAAAGCATCTCCCTTACAGTGTGAGGCCTCCATTTCCAAGCCAGATCGGTACCGAATCGAGTGAGAAACAGGCTATCGGAGAGTTTCCAGGGAAGCGGCGGATGTGCCTGTTCGTTTAGCACAATCTACTAGGTTTTCCGTTCTATGCCCCCGTATTCCGGCCCTCCACCTATCCCTTCAAAGAGCTGGATGGAAGTATTACAACTATTGGAACCCGTCTGGGAGCTTGGCGCCAGTCGGGACATCAACAATTGATATCGCATTGAGTCTCCCTTTTGTACTTTTGCCCAGTCGTTCAAGCCTCTGAATCCCACTCCGCTTGTCTGTTTTCTGCTGTTGAGAGGGACACGCAAAAAGTGTTGTTGGGGGGGAGAAAAGTTCGAGGGATACCCATATGCTCTTACCCGCGGCAGTGGTTGCTTGCTATAGTTCCGGTATAGTGGTGTGGCTTGAGGGTAAAAAGGAAGCAAAAACATACAACACCGAGGATTCCCAGGTCGTCACCGACCCTAGTACTAATTCGGCGCTTTCCAGCTTATCTATGGGAGAGCGGACGGGATCCCGAGTTTTCTGGAAGCTATGGTCGTATGTGATGGACGTTTGATCTATCATTGGTAATATAGCTAACATGAAAAGGGGGGAGCTTGTAGCATCCTGTTCATTGTTGTTGTCGGTGCGCTGATCGTGGGCCAACCACGAAGCTGGCCTGACACGCATTGACCCGTGTCGCGGCGGGCTTGGTGCGGCTGCTACCTCCCGCGGTGTAAGGCAGAGGCAGTGGTGTACATAAAGGGCCAGCGCCGGCAGCACGCGTGGAAGGAAGGAAACGATTTGGCAATTTCTTTTCCCCCCACATGGGGCAAGAATGAAATCCGACGTCGGATCCGATGGCCTTGCAGGGACTGCGGGGGGGCACCACCGGGACCACCCAGGTTGTCATTATTTCCATGGCGCGTCTGCCCCGCTTACTTTCCTACCTGTACCTTGCTTTCTGTCTGTCAGCAAGTTCCTATCACCACCACTGCGTGGGTCAAGCGCCATGTTGAACATCGAGCGGCTTGCCTCTGGTCTCGCCCCGTGTTGGCGGCTGCGCTAGTGTGCGCGGAGCTGGCGGGTGCCTTCGCTAGCAGCGCCGCCAGCAGCGTCAGGATTTCTGGCCCCCCGCCGCCCACGGAAGAGGACAGACTACTCGCGCCTTATTGGATGCAAAGACGAGCGAGCGAGACGCGTCACGATCCTAGCCGGTTCCAGCGGGTGATCGCCGGCCACAGTGATCCCGCCGGGCGAGAAGCTTCCTGGTGCTCGCCTTGCGGCCGACCAGCCTCGTTGGCTTCAGGGCTGACTGCCCCCCCCCGGATGCAAGGGCGGCGCCTGCGCCGGCTGGCCAAGGGGCTGCCTGGGCTTCACGATGGGCGGTGAAGTAGGCACGCGTACCGTGGCGGCGGGGTCGGGCCACGGCGGGGCTGGGAGTGGCTGACCTGGGATTCTGCAATCCCGCCAATGCCCGAAACACCAACTGCCGCGTAGGGAAATATCGTGTTGATCGGGCGCCAGCCCCCACGAGCAGAGGCAGGATGCCTGTGACTGGGGCGGCCAGAATGGAGCTGGGGAAATTGCGCCGGCGCCCTTCGCGTGCTGGCATAATCCGCTGGCCCGGTGGAGCGCCTTCTGCTGCAACGCCCCCCAAGCGGCAACCGTGCCTGCCGGTCAGCCAATGTCTGTGCCCACCAGGGCTGCCCTGGGCGCCGTCGTGCACGAGTCGTCGCGCCTGCTGCATCCGATTCGAGCGTGCCATTGCCGCGGCACACGAAGTGCAGGGGGGGGGAGGCGAGCCGTCCTGCAGGCAGTCCAGCCCGGGCTCCCACTGCGACGCAGTGCAGGGGGCGCCGTCTTCGTCGCCTTCCCAGGCGTTCACCGCGGAAGGGAGACCTGTCCTGCGCGCGCCTCCTCGACTCGCTCCATCTGGCCGTCGCCTGCACTCACCGTTGATCGCCCTCTCCAGATCGCCAAGTCGGGGGCCGCGCGCCCGGCCCGCGGCCGCTCACGAGTGTTTCCTGGTCGCCTAAGGACTCCTCTGGCCGCTCCCGACGGACTGCTCGGCTGGCCAGTGCAGCGCGGGAGCGCCCCGGCTGTAGGTT
This sequence comes from Nigrospora oryzae, assembly GCA_016758845.1. Classification (NCBI taxonomy): domain Eukaryota; kingdom Fungi; phylum Ascomycota; class Sordariomycetes; order Amphisphaeriales; family Apiosporaceae; genus Nigrospora; species Nigrospora oryzae. The sequence continues at coordinate 266,800 of JADKYO010000001.1, forward strand.
GCATGCCAAGCGACACGATCAAACGGGCTTGGACCTTGTGCTGGCGCCCAGTCGGCGGCCCTCGACTCGACTCTCCGCGAGTCGTGTCGATCGGCTACCAGCCCGCGGGCTACTGCCTGTTCTACAAACAACTAGTGATATAGAGGTTTGGACATCTTCAGGACGGACGAACGCCAAGGGGCAGGCCGTCCATCTGGCCCTCGGCTTGGCTACATTAGTTCTGCACGTCAACTGGCAACTACCTGCCCCCTCTGGCCGGCCGGCAAACCCAAGGCACTGCGGGCAGGGCCGGGGTGTCGGTCCATCGCAATCACCCATTGCGTTTCACGCACGCCCAGGACAGGCGCGGAGCTTCGGGGCCGATCCGGCGGAAACGAGGCTCCCCACCGGGACGTTGGGAGGCCTGCTGGCCTATGACGGCGCGCTTGGCAAAGCACTCGTCGCCCCGAAGTGGCTTTCGTGCCCTGATTATGGCGCCAATGCTGGCCTGGGGGCCACACGCAGGGGGTGGGGGAGATTCCTATGACCCATCAACCCCGGCCGAAAGCAGCTGAAGCCCTCCCCGCTGCCCCCTATTCGCTTCCGACTCCCAGGGCGACGTGGGCCGCCCCGAGATGAACGGCCCCTGGGGCGGTTGGGGGGGGGGGGGGGGGGGGGGGGGGCTGCCCCCGTCACCAGGCCACCGGTCCCGCCTGGACCGCTGCCGCTTCGCGCCCTGAGAATAAAGGAGCCCGTCCTCGCACCTCGTCCCGCTTGATATTTGGGAGACTTCCTCCGTCGAGAACTATCCTTTACTCGTAATTAATCGCAAAGACTTGTCTTCTCTTCTCCCCCGCCGTGCACTCGTTCCAGCCCAACTCTCGACCCCCTTCCAGGATGCAGTTCAAGACCCTCGTCTACTCGGCCTTGGCCGCTACCGTCGCCGCCCAGAGCCTCCAGGACGTCATCAAGCAGATGCCCGCGTGTGCCCAGACCTGCGTCGACGAGGCCTCGCCCAAGATCGGCTGCAAGCTGAACGACAACACGTGCCAGTGCGGCAAGATCGAGGACCTGACCAAGGCGGCCCTGCCTTGCATCTCGTCGGGCTGCGAACAGAGCGACATACAGGGTACGTCGGGAATGACGACGACCCTCCCCCCTCCTTCCGCGTCATCTTGCTGACAAAACCCCGTTCCAACAGTGGCCCTCAAGGTCAGCACCCAGATCTGCTCCATTGTCGCCGCCGGTGGTGCCGACGCCAAGCCGTCCAGCCCGACCTTCTCCAACTCGACCACCTCCCCCACCGGCTCCGTCGGCGGCAGCAAGCCGTCCCACAGCACCGCCGGCGGCGCTTCGTCCACCGCCGACCCCTCCAACTCCGGCGCCGGCCACAACCTGGCCGGTCTCGGCATCGCCGCCGCCGCCCTCGCCCTCGCCCTCTAAACCGTTGTCCTGGTTTTCCCTCACCCGACGCTTACGGCGTCCCCTATACCCGGGCCGGGGGCCCCCTTACCATTCATACCACGCCGGACTGTCCGCCGGAGGCCCACTACCACCTGGTCGGTTGTTTCGACCCACCTACCTCTCAAATAATTTAAGCATGAAGCTTCATCAACAATGTTAACTCACGAGGCTCGTTGACCTGAAGCCTTGGCTCCTCAAGATGTGACAGGGCCGTGAACTGTTGTAGACCCATGAGAAATGCTCGCCAATCCCTTGCATTTCGATGATGACGTCTATCTTGGCATTGATCGTACTGAAAAAAAAAAACTGAAATAATCACCAAATCCCCTCACCAGGTGACAAAAGTGAATATGAAGCCAGATGCCGGCATGATCCGTCCGCGCCTGAGGGCTCTTTCTACGGAGCTCTCATTCGCATCCCTCATGAGCCCAGACAACCCGTTCAGCTTAGTACCAGCCGTACTGCACCTTGGTTCCCGTGGCGGCCGTGGTGAAAGTCTATATCATCTGTCAGTAGCTTCTTCTTGTGTTTCTCCAAATATCTTGCTGCTTGGTACTTACAGCAGTGGTCGATCGCGTTGGTTGGATGATGAAGCTGGATGCTGGTGAGTTCAACGTATGGGTGCCGGTACTCCCGACCGCATCTCGTTGTTTGATGGGGTGGGCGCGTTGGCCCAAGGGCGGCGCTTTGAATCCATCAACCATAATGCCCAGTCCCAGCTACCTGGTCGGCGGTTGGTAGTCTCTGGCCCGGCTTTCGAAGTTGCGGACTTGAGAGCTCGGTCACGGCTTGGGTGGTGGTCGGGCGACTCAATCAGCGGGCAATGCACCAGAACCACGCTGTCGCGATGAGCTCGGCCGAAAGCCTCCTCAGCGCTGCAGCGCCCAGACACGACTGCCTCGACTTATGAAGGCGCCCCTGCCAATTGCCCTGGAAACCACGTATTCGTTGAAGCGTGCGATGTCGTGTGGTATTGCTTCTTCCGACCGATCCGACCTCAAGACCTCAGTAAAACCGAATCCCAGCTCTGGAACCCGGTCGAGAGCAATGGTACCACGGGCATGGGCTTGTACGCGCCAGGCTTTCGCTGGCGGGGCAGCAAGAGGCTGGCAATGGGAAACCGACGACATGAGCAACGCCAGAGCAGCGAATCAACGAGCTCTTGCGGGCCCGGGCGGGCGTCCCGCCCCCGCGCGCGCCCAGCTGGCGGCGTACTGGATATCGACATCATGCTGGGAGGCCGGAACATAAACCCAGGCTTCCTCCTCTGCTATCCAGGAGCGGCCCGGCAGGAAGGCCTCGAGCATGTAGTAGTTGTCTCGGTGGAAGGGGAAATCGAGGGTTGGGGGCCCGCTTCGCTCCAAAAACACGTCGGTCCCGGCGTCGACATCATCGGCCGTCATTCGGAAGCGACGTCGTTTGTTACCTTTGTTGGCGGCGTGGCGGCGGATGGAGAGCGTCGTTGAGGACAGATGCGCCTCCAGCACGCAGGCGTACCATAGCGGACTACGCAAAGCCCGCCGGACGACGGCGGCATTGGCGGCAATCAGGTCGCTGTTCCATCCGGGCTGCTTGCCTCTCTCGATCATGGGGATTGGCTCGCCGAGGTCTAGATTCTTCTGCCAGTGGGCAAAGTCCACGACCAGGCATAGCGCCGACCAGCGCAGCACGCACGTAAGACAGGTGCAAACCTCGGTCAGGTCGGGTGGCTGGATATGCTGGTAGGGCTTCTTGTGGATGGTGAGGAGCTCCTGGCGCTCGTGGCTCTGGATGGCAGCAAAGACCTGGGCATCAACGGCGTCCCGCATGTCGCGGATCCGAACAGGCAGGCGGAAGCATTTCGCCAGACAGGCATAGCGCCGGGCGATGACGGCTTGGGCGAGCCTGGGTTCATCCTGCGCGATCAAGGCGGCATGCGCTTTGCTCGCTCGCCCGAGTCGAAAAAGGTCGCTGGGCCGGAGGAGGGTCAGAACCTCCAGGATCAGCTCGTAGGGAAGATCCAAAAGGCTGCGGGGCGGCGGCTTGGGCTTCCTTTGCTTGCGCTGCGCGCGCTCGGTTCTCTTGGAGCGAATAGTCAGAGCCTCCGTCTTGTCCTCGAGGGGCTCCAGACCATCTGCACTGTCTGGTCGTTCGGCTTTTGGCATCGTGGCTTTTTGTGACCGAGATTTGATGGCAGGGCACTTGCCACATGGAAGCGAGTCGCTGGCGGGAAGACCCAGCCTCGGAGATTTCAGATTGGAGGTTAGATGGGCTGGGACAGCATGCCAGGATTGAACGGAGCTAAATTGGAGCGTTAGGCACCTGCCAAGTAGCGGCGAGCGAGCCAGGTCCCTATCATTACCTAATAGCCCAGGAAGGGTCCCTCGCCTCGGGTGCGGAGGATTGCACCCGGAATGGAGCATCATCAATCGGCTGCGGTCGACGGCGGACGTGCCGTCCGTTCCGGCCGTCATACCTCATTATATGCCGGGCTCGACAGATACACAGCAGTCCAAGGTGGACCGGCTGCACGCGAGGATGTGCGGGCTGCGACGGCCTGCTCCATTTTGGCCGACGGAGAGGCGGCAACCCACGCGAGCGGGGGTGCGGGAGGTATGGGAGGATTCGAGTATCTGGGTACGTCAGGTCGGGGTCGACGAACAAGATCCCCCCCCCCCCCCCCCCCCACGGCTTCTGTCAGACAGGTCACAGCAGCTCTACGTCCAAATCAGCGGCGTGAGTAACGAGATGGCGCCTATCTCTCATCCCGGGCCCGGAACGGAGCTTGGCTGTCGTCGGAGTTGTCACTATCTCCATTCCCTCCAGCTCCCTTACGCGTTCCCCATGCAGCCCCGCGCTGCTGGGCCGATGTGGGCGCTTATCACGCGCGCAACCTTATCGAGGAGGGGTCGCGAAGGGCAGCGGCAGCCCCGCTAGCGTCAAGCTCGTGTTGCAAATGGTGAATGGGGAACAGTGAGGCCGCAAGCAGCGCCTGATAAGGGGAATTCCTGGCCGCCGCGGTCCTGCACCTCGATTGGCCCGCCGAGGGGCCGGCTAATATTACCGGATCGAGTCCGGCTAGCCGGGCGAGGATGCGCATGTTCGCCGTCATGAAGACGGACGATGGGAAGATATTAAGATGGCGCGGGGGACGCGTCTTCTCGCTCGTCATGAAAGTAACCTGACTCTTCCCGCAGAGCCATCCGTCCCATCGTCCTCTCTTCGCTGCCGTCGCCACGTTGCCGTTGATCACGATGGGCTCCCTCGCAGTTCAACCCGAGCTGCACCCCTTTGACCCCCTCACCGGGGCCGAGATCCAGTCCGCCATCAGCATCGTCAAGAAAGCCCATGGCCATGTTCTCTTCAACGTCGTTTCTCTGCACGAGCCACGCAAGGCGGAGATGACGAAATGGCTGCAGGACTCGGCCAGCCTCCCCAGGCCCCGCCGCGTGGCCGATGTCGTCGTGATCGCACCGGGCGGCAAAGTGTACGACGGCTTGGTTGACCTGCAGGATGGCAGCATCACCAAGTGGGAGCTGCTGGAGGGTCTCCAGCCTATTGTAAGTCGGCCCCCTTGCCTTCCCTGGCGGCTACGTGATGCAGACGCTTACCAGCTCTACCAGATCACCATGGAGGAGCTCCAGGCCGTCGAGCACGTCTGCCGCACGGATCCGAAGGTGATCGAACAATGCATCATCAGCGGGATCGCGAAGGAAGACATGGATAAGGTCTACTGTGACCCCTGGACTATTGGATACGACGAGCGCCATGGCAGCACCATACGGCTGCAGCAAGCTCTCATGTACTACCGACCAAACGTGGACGACTGCCAGTACCAGTACCCCCTGGACTTCTGCCCCATCTACGACGGGGAGAAGCAGGCCATCATCGGCATCGACATCCCCAAAGTACGGCGGCCCGTGAGCAAGGCGGCGCCCATTAACTATCACCCGGCCGCCATCGAACAGGCCGGCGGCTACCGGACAGACCTCAAGCCCATCAACATCACGCAACCCGAGGGTGTTTCGTTCAAGATGGAGGGCCGACAACTCGAGTGGCAGAACTGGAAGTTCCATATCGGGTTCAACTACCGAGAAGGCATCGTGCTGAACGACATTTCCTACAAGGACCAGGGCACGAGGCGCCCTGTCTTTTACCGGCTATCCCTTTCGGAGATGGTCGTTCCTTAGTGAGTCTTGACCGTACGAATTGCTGAACGGCACGGCCCTAACAAGAGGCAGCGGAAACCCCGAACACCCACACCAGCGCAAGCACGCCTTCGACCTAGGCGAGTACGGCGCTGGCTACATGACCAACAGCCTGTCGCTAGGCTGCGACTGCAAAGGCTCGATCCACTACCTAGATGCCGAGTTCCCGACGAGGGCGGGCGAGATGCGCACCATCAAGAACGCCATCTGTATCCACGAGGAGGACGCCGGCATCCTCTTCAAGCACACCGACTTCCGGGATGAATCGAGCATCGTGACGCGCGCGCGGAAGCTCGTCATCCAGCAGGTCTTCACCGCGGCCAACTACGAGTACGCCGTTCAGGTACGTCGGCCCTCGCTTCGGCATGGCCTGTGGTGTGGACGCGCGGCTAACCCCCCCCTGTGCAGTGGATCTTCCACCAGGATGGATCGATCCAGCCCGAGATCAGGTTGACGGGCATCCTCAACACATACGCCATGAACCCCGGCGAGGACCTGGGAGGATGGGGCACCGAGGTCTACCCAGGTAAGCGCACTTCCAAGACACGTCGGCCGGGGCGCGCCATCCCCCCCCGGGCCGGGCGGCTGACATGTGCGCAGGCGTCAACGCGCAGAACCACCAGCACCTCTTCTGTCTCCGGGTGGACCCGAACATCGATGGGCCGAACAACACGGTCTTCATGTCGGACGCAATGCCCTCGGACGCGCCGGTGGGCAGCGAGGAGAACTTCTACGGCAACGCCTTCTACGCCAAGCGCACCAAGCTGGCGACGACGGGCATGGCGGCGACCGACTACAACGGCGACACGGCGCGGACGTGGGACATGTGCAACACGTCGCGGCCGCACCCGTACAGCGGCAAGCCGGCGTCGTACAAGCTCATCAGCCGCGAGGTGCCGCGGCTGCTGCCCAAGGAAGGGTCGCTGGTGTGGAAGCGGGCGGGCTTCGCGCGGCACGCCGTGCACGTCACGCGGTACAGCGACGACCAGCTGTGGGCGGCGGGCCGGCACGTGCCGCAGACGTCGGGCGAGCCGTCGCGCGGGCTGCCCGAGTGGCTCGGCGACGGCGGCGAGAGCGTCGACGACACCGACGTCGTGCTCTGGCACACCTTTGGCGTCGTCCACTTCCCCGCGCCCGAGGACTTCCCCGTCATGCCCGTCGAGCCCATCACGCTGCTGCTCAAGCCCCGCCACTTCTTCGCCAACAACCCCGTCATGGACGTGCCCCCCAGCTACGCCAGCACCCCGAGCCAGGTCGCCGCCGCCGGCCAGGGCGTCTACGAGGCCGCCGACAAGGTGAGCAAGCTCGCCTTTGGGCCGAACGGCTGCTGTGCTGCCGCCAACGGCGCGCCCAACGGGGCCCATGGCCACTGAGGGTCCGACAGGTCGCCATGAGGTGCTGGGGGGGGGGGGGGGGGGGGGGGGATGAGTACGTGTACGACATGGATACCCGGCTTGGGGGCCAAGGATTTCTATTTCTCTCGTGGACAGGGTCACAATGTATTTGGAATGTATTTATCGCAGCCGGCCTTTTCAATCCAGCGGGGGTTTTGTCAAGCCATGGTTGCGCGTGCCGAGGTCCTCGTATCGGCTCGCCCCCGCCCCGCGATGCGCGATGCGACCCCCGTGCCACGGCCGCCGTCCCTGGCGATACACGCGCCGTCGCAGGGGAGGCCTCGGGTCGGATGGGGTTCCCACCCACCGGCGACCCCTCGTCGCCGCACGCGGGTCGTGGCGGAGGAAACGGTGGCGCCCAGGCCGCGCACCCTGCGCCTCACGCCGCGTCACAGGCCGATGTGGTGTTATATGGACAATCGCCGGGGTGGGCGGCTGGGGCGAAATGCAACCTGGGCCCATCTCGACATGCGGCTGACACCCCCCCCCTCCCCCCCCCCCCCCCCCTCCCCCCCAGCGGACTACTGAGCGCGGTCGCAGCGGGAACGCCGGTCTCTGGGAGATGAAAGCGCGTAAGCAAGGACGGAAAAGAAACGAACGCCTCCTCCTGGCCACCAGGGCGCGGCCGAATGGGCGCCGCCGTCGCCGCCGTTCCCCTGGGAGCGGAGGGGGGCCAGGCAGGCGGGTATCCAGCAGGAGGAAAGGGCCGGCGGGGTTCTACCGTAAGCACGGTATATCATGACTCGGCGGGTGGAGGAACGCCTATGCGCGACCCCCCCCCCCCCCCGGTCAGGCTTATTAGGGACTCCGGGCTGGGCCGCTGTGGGGGTATGCGCGCCAGGACGGATCCTTGCGCACCCATGCCCTTTGCCCTCCCGCGGCTCCACGCAGCGTCGCCTTGGCAGTCTGTAGCTCGGCTGGGCCCGCCGAGGGGGGGCCAGGCGATGCCCGTATCCCCCCCCCCCCCCCGGGCGAGAGCCGCACCCAAAGCAGGGCCGGCTGCCACAGCGGGCGCCGCAGCCTATCGAGAACTACAGGGGAGGCTTCGCATCCTGCCGGCCCTTTGGCTGGTTTCGCTTCGCCCGCCAGGGGGCTTGGAGATTACGCCCCGGCCGGACGGTGGAGCGGCAAAAGCAAGGCAAGGCGCCCCGTGACTTGATTATTGAGATGGCTGAACAAAGAGCAACGGCGGCGCGGCGAGGGGGGAGCATGAGTATGCTGCCCCGGCCCCGTTGGCGGGTGGGTAGTAAAGCGTCCTACACAGCGCCGCAGGGGATATCCGTCGGCGAGCTGGGCGGGTCGACGATGAAATCATCGTACAGCACCAGGTTCCCCTTCTCGAACACCGGCAGGCCCGTCCCCTTGTCCTTGTTTACGGTGAAGCGCGTCGAGTAGCTAGGGCGTCCGTGTCAGTCGTCTATCCCTTTTCGTCCCCCCCCCCCCCCGCCTCTCTCTCTCTCTTCCTCCCCCTCCCCCGTCTCCCTCCCCACCTCGCCTCGCCCCAACACGGCCAAAGACAGGCTTCGCTCCATCCAAGCGGAAGAGGGAAGGGAATCAAGGAAAAGAGGACGTACTAGGCCTGGGAGCAGTTCCCGCCGTCGAAGCGGCTCTCGATGACGCCGAGGACCTGGAACGTTTTGGCGGCGGCGGTCTCGCCGGCGACGGTCGTGGCGTTGGGCCGGTGGTTCCAGTGCTTGGAGCCGGCGGGCGGCAGGAGCTGCTGCTTGAGCCGCACGATCTCGGCGGGGCCCGCGGCGACGAGGTTGCGCACGAGGAGCCGCCCCGCCGCCGCGAAGTAGTCGCTGAAGCCCGTCGTGACCGCCGGGTCCTCGGTCGAGGCGTACAGCCTGCGGGGAAGGGCCCGGGGCCCGGGTCAGCAGGTTTCGGCCCGCCGCCGCCCGACGAGCCGGCCCGCCTCTCGGGGGAGCGGCGGGGGGGTTCGGGGTCTCCTCCGCCGAGGCAAAGGGAAAAAGGGGGGGACGGTGCAGACTTACGCCTGGAGATACGGCTCGAAAGCGGGTTCGACCCCCGGGCCGGGCGCGTACCGCGCCATGTCTACGGCCGCCGCCGCGCCGAGCAGAGACAGGGGGTAGATTATCGAGGTGGGCTTCATCTTGGGCGGGATGCTTATGAGACACTCGGCTTGATCGTGAGAAGGGGAGGGGGAGCGGCTGCGACAAAGACACAGAATGGTCCCGCCGTTTCTTATATGTGCGTGTGCAGCCCCCTATCCCGTCTGCTTCTCGCCTCGGCTGTCCAGGGGTCCCGGTCCTGCCAGCACTTTCCAGGACCAAGCTGGGAGGTCCGCCAACACTGGCTGGTCTTATTGGTAACTTGGTGGCAGGATTCACCATGCAGGGCTACACACACGAGGCATGCTTGGATCCCCTTTGCGGCTCCACAGTATAATATACAGGGATGCGTGGCCATGGGGGCATGCCCGATCCTCGTATCTACTCTATATACGAGTCTGCCGTGGGTCTGTCCATATCGCCGCCGGGTCCCGGCCGACTGATGCGAGTCACGTACAGGTTGGGCCTCGGTATGGGACCCGGTCCCGTGGCTGCCGCTTTGCATTCAGCTCCCCATCGGGCTGTCCAACCCGGGCGACATAATCCAAGCAATGGGAAGCCAAAAGAAATGCAGCCAGCTGAGGCACTGGCAGAGTTTCTATCTTGCATTACGTTGTCGAGGTAACTGCTATGAGCAACGTCCCGGATGGAAACGCTGACAGTCCCCCCCATCTTCCGGTATAGGGTGAGCGTCCCCACTCGGCTCCCGCGTTGTGTGAAACGCGCCAATCCGTTCCGTGCCCCTCAATCATTGCACACAGCCATCATGCTGTTGTCGCTTGACACGGGCGTGCAGGTCTTGAGTGAGCCCATTTCGAGGAACGTGCTATCCGAGCAGTCCTGGCTCGCGTAGGTGCGTACTGGGATGGCGGGGCGGTTCTGTCAACTTGCAGGCTCTCCCCTGGTGATAATCCAAGGTGGGAGGCTTGAACATACCAACACATCCGGGGGTGATAGAGTTAAGGGACGCGCTGTCGTAGGGCAGCCCTTGGCAGGCATTGACGTAGAGTTTCAAGCTGACGCCCACGCCGCTGCCGCTGCATGTGGTGTCGTCTTTCCATGTAACCACATCGGCGACAGGGGTGGTCTGCCTAACGGGATGTAAAGAGCGTGCGGTGCCGTTGGTGTGCGGGGACGGCATTGCCAGCGAGGGGCTCGCCCAGGCCAAGGCACCGATGAAGGCGGCGGCAGGGGCGGTCGAGAACATCATGTTGAGTGGTTTGAAGATGGAATATCGGATGGTTAGATGAAGGGTGTTCGTCTGGTCTGTTTCGGGAGTGTGTGGACAATTCTTACCGAGATAGCCGGCGGCCTTCCCGACCGATTTCTCTCTTACTTATAGTCCAGAAGGCGCAGATCGTGTAGGAGGCGATACGTACCCCCGATCCGAGTCGTTCTCCTCCAGCATTTCCGTTACAGGCCAGGCTGATTAGCGAACCTCGTCCCAAACGATGTTTTGTATTAGTGTCTTGGCCTCCACATGAGCTACTTCCAACGGGAAGGGCCCTGGTGGTGTAAAGCGGCCATAGCCTCGCGCCGGTGACGGCGAAGCACCGCTGAACTGTCTTTTGTTGCCCGGTGGAGCAGCACCGATGCCACCCAGTGCCTCCATGGGAGCCGAGGTGAGTTATCCTGCGTGCCAAACGTCGCAAGCAATGATTTGGAAGCATTGCGTGCCTGGTTCGCCTACAGTGATCAACCACGATGGGACGCGTCCCCCTTCCGGCCAGGGGTTTCCGAATACGTCATGCTGGTAACGGCGAAAGGCCGACCATGCATATCCGTGTATGCCCCTCCCGTCTCACATAATGCTCCTGCCTAGATGATGGCGAAGGCTATGCCGCCTTGGTCTCACCGACTCGAACCGCTGAAAAAGGGAGCCCTTTCGGCGCTGGTGACACCGGCGCTGTGCCTGGGGGGTCTAGACCAGCAGATGTGCACTCGACTTGCCCGGGGTGTCAGCGCCCTGGAGCCTTCTGGCCACGAACCCAAAGGCAGCCCCAGAGCCGCAGCGCCGAGGCGCCCGGGGCCATCGGGCTTGCCCTTGTAACCAAGGTTTTCAGCTCCTGCGCTCGCCTCACACCCCCGCCGCCAGCCGGAAAGGGGATTGCGCGGAGGTCGACCTCCGGGCCTGGTCGTGGTGGCCAAGCGCGGCCCCAGCCCTCGGGTCAGAACTTGGGAGAGAACGGCGCGAAGCCGCAGCATTCCGATTGTTCATGCGGCGAGGCTGTAGCCTGCAACGGTCGTAACATATCCCGGCATGGTGGCAGCTCATCGCATGCTTTGGGGCTGTGGACAGAGACGCACGCCGTTGCCGACTGCAGCACGAGGTCCAGGCTTTGCGGTGTCTCCTCGCCTTTTCAACAGCACTATAGCGGCAGCAAGGCTTGCCCCCAAGTCTTCCAAACTAGCTTCGACTAATTCTCAGCTGCTGCACGTAGATGCAGAGCCTCCGGTATCTGACGTTTCTCTTCGCACTCCGTCGCCGGGCTCTAGCTCCAGAGCGGCCTAGTCGCTTGGAGCTTTTCAGCCGCAGGGCTTAGGGCTCATCACGGAGGAACCGGTGCGAAGGTTGCCTTGCAGGCAGTGCAACTAGTCTGATGGGCTCCTTCCTCCCCGGCCTATTCGCTAGGCGGGAACGATGCTGGGGTTATTTGTCACGTCTTTCATATGGAGCGGACTATAACACGAATATCACTTTTGGGCCTTGCCCCGGGTCCTCTTATCCCCACCCAGCTATCGGCACAGCCCTTGGGACGGCGATGCATCATCGTTTAGAGCTCGAAGTAGCCCAGATGCCGATATCAGATATCCGAATAAAAACTAGAACCCGCAAGCATAAAGCGGCCCCGTCCCTCATCCCTCCCGAGGCCCGCTCGGGCAGCCAGTCCGCTCCAGAACTTCGAACGCGAATCGAGACTCCAGGTGGGGTAATCCTCTCCCCATAGTGTTTCTCGCCCGGCATAGTCAGGAGTTGACGTGCCGCAACCCATGTCTGCGAAGCTTGGCAACGCTTCAGCGATGTAGCTCCGTGGTAAAATGCCTGGACAGCCGAGAACAGGCAACCGCACAGGCTCCCTTTATGGCTTAGTCCCCTTGGGCCAAAACGTGACCGCTAGGTAACGATAGATAACCATGGGCTGAATCCGAGACAGGCGGGAAAAGTGCTGCATCTTTTGAAGTCGCCTTTATATGAAGAGGATGGTGTGGCAGCCGGAAAAGATGGGCGTGCCTTCGCCATTAACCTCCTCGGAGATGGCCAGGAGCACCAGCCCCTCGCTGAGGATGATACAGACCGCCCCGTGGGGGCACCATCTCGAATGCCCGGTAGGGTCGTTGGCCCTCTTGCGGCGTAGAGCACGGGTGTATATCTCCAGGCGCAACTCCGGCGGAAGGCGGCCGAGGTTACCGATGCCTCCAGACGAGACAGACGCGGACATGGCGTGACTAGTCATGGCGAGAGTTAGCCAGACAGGGGGGTGACTGGGTGGGCAACTCGCGAGCTGGTGTCCATAGTAGACGGCATTGCGGCGTTTTGGGCTCGTGTGAGCGCTTGGGGAGAGAACTTGGTTGTGTGGTCTCCCGACGGTAGGCAGCGGCTACATGAAAAAAAGGGGGGAATGGTGCGTGTGTGCCAGAAGGGAAGCTGGGCAAGGCTTGATTCACATCTACGTACCATGTACCTACTGACGTGCCCATGCCAGGGTAGAAAAAGAGGTGCGTGTCTTATCGAAGGCCGGCGTGGGCGCCTGTGCAGAAAGTGAGGCTTGACATGTTGGCATATCATTAGTTTGTTCCAGCGGTTGCTTACACCCAGGAAAGAGACCGGCTCAACAAGCATCTGGCTGTGATATAGGTGGTCATGCCTTGATATGGTGTCTTCTAGCCCTCATTCGCTGCCCGAGATGTAATTTGAGTACCCAGAGCAACCTGCTGACCTCCGGCCATACGTCTGTGTATAAGAGACATCGGGTCAAGCTATTTCCATACTTCTCACCCTGAGCCAGGAGACGGCACCTTGGCACGCACCTTGTGGGGAAAGAACGCAAATCTAACGGGTCGGCAGAGGCAGTCAATACCCCCATGTCGGTAGAGAATGATTGTGGTGCGCTGTCTAGGGCTCGACAAACCCAAGGGGATTGGTGAACCCTCAGGTGGGTAGCCAATGCTCTTGAGACCGCCGCAAAAACGCGGCCCGCCAATTGTGAATTCTTATTGCTCTTTTTTTTTAATTACCTGTCTAACCAGCGCAGACGCCAGGCTACTCTTTTGGTGGAAACCAGAACGTGCAAGGTGGGAATAAGAGAAAATCAAGATGGCATCGCGGCATGGCATATTGCTCCGTACTCATATCCTCGTCCTCATGCCATCACGATAACCGCGGGACGGCCTCTACATGATGACCTCGTTGGAGACATCCTGTACGCATGTTAGCGGCTGTCTTGTCTCCTCGGCATCCAGGAGTGGGCTCGGCTTACCCGCTTGAGCTCCTTGAAGGGCAAGCAAACGCAGTTCTGAACGCGAACCTCGTCGTTGACCTTGGTCTCCTTGCCCAGGATGGTGACGCTCTGGACCTTGACACCGTTCTTCACGATGCTGGTGGAGTGGGAGGTGACGGGCGTCGGGGTGCCCTCGACGCGAGCCCAGGCGCCGACGCTGCTGTTCCAGCCGACGATGCTGTACAAGACGCAGGCGTCGTGCTTGATCTGGCTGTCCTCGAGGACAATGGTCTCCTTGACACGAGCGCCGGCCCCGATGATGGCCCGGGGGCCGATCGAGACGTTGGGGCCCAGCTTGGCCGTGGGGTCCACCGAGGCGGTGGGGTGGATGTAGACGGGCGGGATGATGTTGGCCGAAGCCGGGGCGAGCTCCTCGGAGCCGCTCTGGTGGGCCTTCTGCAGGTAGAGGGCGTTGGCCGGGACGGCCGAGCCAGCCGTCTTGATCTGGCGCCAGAAGTCTTTGGTCTCGTAGACAAAGAACTGCTTGCTGTCGGCCAGCTCGCTGAGAATGTCCTGCTCCAGGCGCAGCACCTCCTTCTTCTCGTCCTCGTCGGCGTCGGCCATGAAGCTCGACTCGAGGTTCTCGGACGAAGGGTAGGACAGGAGGCGGGGGCGGTCGGTGCGGCGCTTGATGGCCGTCTTGATGGAGGGGAAGATGGCGTCGACGCTGAAGAGGTAGACACCACAGTTGATCAGGTTCGAGATGTGGCTCTCGGGCTTCTCGACGTAGTGCAGGACACGGCGCGAGTGGGCGTCGCTGACGATGCAGCCGAAGTTGGTGGCGGCGTCCTCGCTGACGCGGGTGCCGAGAATGATGGCCTCGGCGTCCTTCTGGTCGAACAGCTCGGCCATCTCGACGAGGGGGAAGGAGCAGCAGACATCCGAGTTGAGGACAAAGATGCGCTCGGGGCGGCCCTTGAGGATGGCGTCGCGGAAGTGGTACAGGCCGCCGGCGGTGCCGAGGGCCTCGTATTCGCGGAGGTACTTGATGGGCAGGTTGGGGAACTCGTGGGCCGCGTCCTTGATGAAGTCGCGGAACACGGTCTCGTCATAGTAGCCGATCATGACAACCTCCTGGATGGAGGGCACCTTGGCAATGGCCGTGAGGCAGTGCCAGATGATGGGGTGGCCGGCGACATCGAAGAGGGGCTTGGGGACATCGAGCGAGAGAGGGCGGAAGCGGGTGCCTCTGGAGGGGCCCCCGACCTAAGGTTGGAGCGTGGGGGATCAGCACGATCGGACGGACGGCAGGGCCCGAGGCAAATACCGCGGCGGCGGCGGAAGCGCAGCACCGCGGCGGGAGGGACAGGGATGGGACCATCGCCGGGCGACGCGACGCGATGCGATGGGGTGAGACGGCGGGGAGCGGCGCTCGGTACTCACCAGGATGACGGCCTTGGTGTCCTTGCCGGCGCCGGCGGCCTTGGGGTGCATGGGGACCTGCAGACTCATTCTGTCGACGGTGGGTGCGGTGGTGACGGTCTCTCTTGTCGCGACGGTGTGGTGGTTGCTGAGCGCAGGGTTGTTGTCGTCGGGATCGAAGGTCCCCCTCAGGCCAGGCGGATTGGACGACGGTGTCAATAATTCTATCGCTATGGCACCGCAGGCCCAGCAAGGGGTCCCCTGAAATGGTGCCGCGACGGGCAGCCGACAGGGATGAAAGGCACCCCCGCAGGGGCGCGGGCGCGCCCAGCAGCCCCGTGGCCGCATCGCTAGGCTTCTCTGGGCCCCCGGAAGAACCATTGACCCGCTAATGCTCATCACCCAGCAGGCCAGCCACGGGAGGTCAGCAGACGAGCTGGCAAGATGCGCTGGCAGCGCCGCCCATCTCAGCCCGTCACGCGGCCCCTGACGTAGGCATGTCGCATGTCGTGTGCGCTTTCATGCGCGCGGTCCCGTGCGACTGCGTCGCTCCCTGCCCACAGACGTCCCGGCAGTATCAGCCGTGGATGCGGGCCCGCCAGAGCTCATGTGGTGCCGGCGCGGGGTTCGTGCCGGCCAACCGCACTTGATGGCCGCGTAGATGGATGGCTTTGGCTTCAACCGACCGAGTGCCTCGCGGGTTTCCTGGCCAGGTCCGGCGGCGATACTGCGAGCCGACTCCTGAACGACTGCATGCTGAAGGCGCCATGCTCCCGGTACGCTAGCCCCAGCCACCCATCCCCTTGGGGGCGGGAATGCTCATGCAACGATAGGTACCACCGAGACATGGGCAAGGCGCTTCCTTTATATCAAGGTTCTTCGTAACTGGTCAATTGCCGACGTCCCCGTCTTGTTTAGGGAAACGCTGCTGCAATGTCCCTCACGACATCGCGGCCTATCGGGAAAGGTTCCTCCAACAATACGTTACCCCTGCCGCGACCCGTAGCGTTCTTCCATTTCTCCATGACGTTCCCATCTGGGCCATGCCCGACCCTTCTGTTCCGGTCCGGGCGGGACGTGCAGCTGGAAATGTGACAGGCCCATTTCCAATCCTGCGGATGTTCGCATCGACCAAGTTGGTAGTATGTCTTCAGAACGATGTCCCACCCACGGGCTCCCTCTTCCACTCTCTGCACGTATTCTCCTGCTTTGAGGCATCTACCACAAGAACCAGACGCACGTTGAAACCGGTAGGGCCCGTCACGCCACTGCTCGGGGGCGGACCCCTGCAAGTCGTAGCACGCCGAGAGGCTGCCTGAAAACGAATTTACAAACTGGGTGGCATACGACGACGCCAGAACCTTGTTGTCAGGCTCGCTTATGCGGATGGTGTGGCACAAGAAGAGCTCGCCGTCGATGATGCGCGGTGTCCAAAACGTGTCGGCTACCACTCGCTTGGTGCGTACGACACTCGCGGAGAAGGGCCTCCTTCGGTGGAGGCAAAGCGCGTCCAGCGGCAGACCGTGGCGCTCGCCATACCGATGGCCATTCATGGCCAGATGGGCGTGGTAAAAGTTCAAGGGTCCGTCCTCGAGCCGGATCATCCAGGGAGGACGCGCTTCCGGGGGGACACGGCGCCAAAATCCATAGGGCTTGACGTGAGCGCCCCCTTGTGCCTTGGACCAGATGCCGAGTAGCGGCCGTTCAGATCCAGGCCACAGCCCTGGTCTGATGCGCTCGAGTTTTTCGCACTGGTAGCAGAAAAAAACCCCGGAGATATCACGTTCTAGAAGCACGGGTAGACGCGCCCGTGTTTCGTGGTCCGATAGGAGCCGCCTCCATTTCCACCATAATATCTTGCACGTAAGAGCCAAAGCTGCTTTAGCCTCTTCGGGTAGGTGATCGGCAATGGAAAGTAGAATCTCGGGCGGGACGTATAAAAGAGGACAATCACGGTGCCGCTCGGTTATGTTCCGTAGTTGGTCGTAAAACGCCTCTCGACGGCGATACTTATCTGCTTTGCGCCAACGCAATATGTTCGCGCGCATTCTGGAAGAGAAACAGGCCCGGGTTGGTATCAGGCGATGGGAGTTTTCATAGCAATGGATACAGCCGAGAAGAACGGAAGGGAAAGTGGGAAGACAGACAAGGAGAGAAGAAAAGAGATCAACACGTACACACACATGTGTATACATATATATTGCGAGGTGAGGAATCAGTGGTGTGGAGAAGGACACAGAGAGCAGTACACATCTCGGGAGGGGGCTGTCCCAACAGGCCCAGGAAATCGGAATTCATTGCGCGCGATGAGTTTCTGGTGAGACTTCAAGGTATACCCGGTTGTTACGGTATTTGTGTGTACCTTTGCTGTGTCCGCAAGTGCAGTGGAACTTCGGAAATACGAACTTTGTGTGCCCATGGAGCAGACTAGCTTTCAGCTAGATTGGCGATTTCCTGAGCATGTTGGGATACACAGTTTTGGCTAACATTGCCGGTCAACAGCCGCTTTAAAACCCATATGGCCAGTCACCGAAATCGCTCAGGCCCTCCCGAACTGAAATGCCCCAAGCAGCCCCGCCTAAGTACGTACGCTATTAGATGAAGGAATGGGGGATGCTGCCAAGTTGTTATGACTCTAGCCTGCGATTTATCCGTGAAAGCAAGAGGAATAACTCGGTTCTTGGAGTGGCACCTGGACGACCGAATGTGCGTGAGCTGCTCTCAACGCGCCTGCATCTGTACAATCGCTACCACCTGCCCCAGGCTCAGGGGGCTACCGGCTCGATCAAGGGTCCATAGAATCCGGTCAACGGACTTATGCCGTGAATGAGGAAGACAAGGTGCCCCGACTTGCAAGCGGTGTTTCCCTTCTCCCTTCCCGAGCCGGTAGTGTGGGACCAAAACACTCCAGTCTTGGCAGATGAAGCCGCGTAGAACCTCTTGCGTGCCGCCGTCTCCATCTGGGACTTCTGCATCGCGCGACTAGGACTAGGTTTTCCCACACATGACCAGACGGCCAAGACTCTAGGTTGGCGCTATTTGACCTACCCCTAAGCGCTCGCAGACGGAAACAATGGGCATCCGAAAGCATGGCTTTTTAGATCTAGCCGCTTCCATTTCCAACACCCGAGAGCTCCTACAAAGGAGCAGAAGGAAAGGTACGTTCTCCACATGCGCATCAAAGAAAGTACCATCTGGTTTATCCAGCGGACAGTAAGCAAGGCATGCCCAGATAGGCGCAACGGCCCCAAGATCTAGAGTCCCGAGCTGGGTCTGCGCGGCGGGGTGCCTGGCAATGGCGCGGCGACGTGGCCACATAAAAGAAAGCGCCGCGTACTCCCACAGCTTTCCGCAGAAATCAGTACGTCGCCTGGCGCCTGGTTCTGGCGGAAATTGTGGTGGCCGTTGGGAGGCGTGGCTCTGCGCGGAGGGATGGGAGAAGGCAGGCTGCCCTCAGCCCTCACCTCCCTGTTTCTCAAAAAGGGGGGTGGAAAATAGGGGATGGACTTAGAGTTGCGACGGCTCACTCACGTTGCCATCACGCGCCTTACCGCGGAGCTAGTTCTCTCCAAGATTCATACCATCGGTGCCCTCGTCCCCGGCCCCGGGCCGGGCCGTCTCAGAATGAACGAGGCGGCTTTTGTAGGCGAGGTCTCCAGCTGGCTTGGTTGATCGGGGGCGGGGGGTACGTGTGGCTGCCGGGCTGTGGTGGCGGACAGGTCGTGGCCCCTGCCGTCCAGGGAGCAAAACGCAAAGAGCCCTTCGATCCAGCACCGATCAAAAATGCCGCAGTGGTAAGGGTCCGGCTTGCTCTGCGGCGTTTGTTGACCGAGGAATGCTGATGAAAAGCTGCCACCTTTCGAGGATCATTCTTGATAACTGAAAGAACCCAAGCAAAAAAAGCCTCAAGTGGTTTTCTTTCGTAGGGCGGGAAATTTGAGTATGTGTCGAGCCCGCCTGAGCTCCCCCCCGCCTTCTTGCTTTGTGTCACATTTGGAACTGCTTTCACTCTCCTGCAGGTAATGAAATTACATGTCCGAGCAGCGAGTCGCCGCCATCATTTTCAAAGCTTTATAGTGGTTCTCAGTCTCCTCAATATGGTGGCCACTTCCGCAGTGGCCGGTTCTAGACGTTTAGCAGAAATCGGAATACCAAGAGGCCGCACAATCTACCCCTTTTTCTTCTTTTACCTTTTTTCCCGGCACATTGGGAGCCCCCGATAAACCGGTCGCAAAATACCACAAGCATCAAAGAAGTGCGTGTCATTTCGCACATCGGTTCATCGCCAACGTAGCGCTCGCTAAAACCAGCCTGTTAAGCATGAAAACCTGGCTATACCAAAAATGTAGAGCCCGAGGGAGATAAAGAGAAGTAGGTCGCACGGGAAAAGACGTTTGTTTAAAGTCTGTGCGAGGTGTTCAGAAATAAATGCAACGCTTCATAGGGTATGTCCCCAACTACCAGAAAGCAGAGGGGGAAGAAAAAGGAGAAAAGTCCCTCGCGGTGTCATCGCTCGGGTTCCTCGTGTATAAGTTCAACACCCACCACTCGGGCCCCCCTAGAGATGGGCCACCACACCGATCTTGAGGCCTCATGAGCTGGTATTTGGTGTTTTACAGCAACCACTGGGCCTAACTAGCTAAAAGTTGACCTGTATCTCGTCGAGGATCTCCTCTATCTCCTCATCCCAATTATTTTCAACTTCTGGTGCTTCCGACCGCACTTCTGCACTATGGCGCGCAGACCTCCGAGGGCGTATTCGATCCGCCTCATCTCTCAATTGATCCCTTGCTTCCGAGACGCCCTCTATATCAACGAACGCCTGTTGAGACCTAGGAAGAACTCGACGCTGTTTTCGAGGTCTCTGTCTCTCTATTGCGCCCTTTAGTTGCTCAATTTCGTGCTCATGGCCGGCGACTCTGGCGGTTAACTCATCGAAGCCCTGCTGGAGCTTCCAAAGGCCTCGCCGCTGGATTGCGGTCTCCGACGTATTATCTGTTGCCACCACACGAGACCAGAACTCCCTCACCTCCCTGCTGTTCCTTGGAGTCTGGACTTCGTTTTCGTCTAGCGGCGCGCTCTGATCTGGTGTTTTGGGGCGCTCCGGCTCACTAGGGGTCTGCGCGTCGGCTATCTGCGTGAACCGGCTATTGAGAGCCTTGGAACGGTCCCTTGGAAAGATTCCAGTGGACTCCCAGCCCTTCAGAATCTTCTCCTGCGTCATGGCTTCATTCCGAGCCCTATTCCAAGCCGCCACGAACTCTGGTTTGCCGGCAACTGTTGCCATCTTGGAATAGCAAGTGGCACGTAAGATGGACCGGAACCGGCGCTTCAATAGCGAAAACGGGCCAACGTCAAGGGGCTGGAGGATCTGTGAGCAGTGCGCTGGTAAGAAGTTAAGCCAGACTCGCGCCTGGAGACACTCCAAGAGGAAGGCGTCGTTAGTGTGGCTGTTATGGCCATCAATAATGAGGTGGCGCCATTGGCGATAATTCTGAGGCTTCGTCTGCGGAAGAAACACCTCACGCAACCAACGCAGCGCTATCTCGTTGCTAGACCAACCGGAGCCGTTAGAGCCGAACTTCCACTGCTTGAGGCTATCGTCGCTAAGCATATCGTCGTCGAACCATTGCTGTTGGACGTTTTTGCCGCCGAAGATAACTAAGGGGAAGAGGGCTCGGCCGTCGCCAGACACACACTCCACAATAGTCACCCAATCTCTGTTGAGAGGGTCCTTAATAAGGACCTCCTTGAGCTCCGAAGGTCCGATAACCAGGGGAGCGTCTCCAATACCGATCATCGTCCCTATCTCGTCGGCGTTATAAGTGTGAGCAGGAGGGATGGCCGACATCAAGGGGTCGTCTAGCCGTACGAAGAACTCGACGATATTTGTTAAACACGCTGCGTTAGCGCGCCGCCAGTCGTACCGGACGCTGCGCAAGGTCTTCAACTCTGGATTCCTCTGCAGAAACCGTTGAACCCAATGTCTTCCAAGGGTGCTAGGGCCTCCAGACGCTCGAGAGATCCTCAAAGCGTACATCGTGAACCTTGAATAAGGCGGCGCATAGCCTAACTTGGTCTGTGTCTTGACCCAGCGCACCAGAAGGGCCTCCTGGCGCGGTGATAGGTTCTGCTGCTTCTCGTGAGCCTCACGAATAGTCTGTCCACCATTAATATGGCGTTGAAGCGTTGACCTAGGGATGGAGTGTTGTTTCGCAGCTGAGCGGACGGAAGTGCCGTTCTTAGTGGCGCGAATAGCAGCGCGCAGCTTATTTTCCGGGTCGGTAGCCATATCAGAAGATGCGTAATTGAACGGCGATGAGAATGGTCTAATTTATCTATCTATTGGTGTTGTGGTTGCTATTATATCCATGGTTGAAGTTGTTGGCCATGAGGAGGATGGGCTTACTTTGTTGGTGGCCCAAGTCTAGGGGGGCCCGAGTGGTGGGTGTTGAACTTACTGTCGTACCATTAGACCCGGCTGGGGAGTATTAAGGGGTAGCCCATAGTCCCAGACCATGCCAGCCCGTAACGCCGGTAGCCAGCCGTACCGTTGGTCGTGTGCCTCGTCATGCGTGGCCGTCTACGGCCACGGCTCATAAACCGCGTGTCTCCCGTGCGGCGCCCCGTCTCGCAGGCAGCTCGCCTTTCGCCTTAATTTTTCTTCGGGCTTTCTTTCCCCGGGTAGGTGGCCCGGGCGGAATAGGGGCTCGTCTGCGGTGCGTGTTCAGACCAGGACCCAGAACCCTCCCCACATGGCCGACACCAGGCCGGCCACGACGGCAGCCTCGCCGCCGCCGAAGCCCAGCGGGCCCGCGCCGGCCGTGACGGGCAAGAGCGACTGCGTGGGCGCCGGCTGCAGGGCCGGCAGGGCGCCGCCGGTGCCGCTGGGTTGCGGCAGCATGCCGCGCATGGCGCCCGTGCCCATGGCTGGGGGCGGCGCCACCTTGGCGGGCGGCGCGGTGCCAGCGGGCGGCGCCACTGTCTTCTGGGTGGTGACGGTCTGCAAGTTGGTAACGGTGGGCTTGGCGGCGCCCGGCACGGCGCCCCGCGCCCCGCCATTCTCGACAATGATGATGGTCTCGCCGCGCGTCCGCTGCTGTAGCACCGGCTGCGGCCGTGTGGGGTCGCGTCGGATGGGCAGGTGGCTCGCGTCGATGGCGTGGAGTTGGTTGCGCTGGAAGCCGGATAGGGTCAGTGGGAAGGTCGGTAAGGCGACTGGGGGTTATCGTTGAAAGGGAGAGGGGGGTATGCGTACCGGTGCGGGCGAGGCCAAACACGACGAGGCCGCCAAGACGGCCACGGATGTGAGGAGCGAAAACTTCATACTGAAAGAATTATTGCTTCAGGCGGGGAGGCGGGGAGAGGATAGTTAAAGACGGGCTTTGACAGGGCTGCGACGATTTGAAAGTTAAGTAGGTAGCAAGAATGAATGAGCAGGCCGGCTGTGCAAAGTCGTGTCATATGCGACGAATGTTCCCAGACCTGCCGTTAGGGGCGGTAAAGACACGAAGGAAGCAGAAGAGAAGGAAAGTAAGGTAAGAAGGAGAAAGTGTTGTGTATTACTCTACGCGCATCCCATCTGCAAAGGACCGAAAAGACCGGCAATTCGTTGGAAGCAAAACAACCTTGTTCGGGGGGGTCGTAGGGCTGGATTCCCATGGCAGGAACGGGACAGGACCGGCCTCTGATATTTAACCACGCTGGCGTACCCGGTCCAGTACAGGAGGGGTGGTGTGGGAGAGGGTAGAGTATGAAACGCTCATCATGGGTAGCGTGTCTTGCGCCCTCTCCTCCAGCAACCCTCGACGCCGGGGCGGAAACTACCGGGCGGGCGGGCATCGTGGGCTTGCGGTGGGACGGCACGCGATGGCGTCGTCTGCAGGGATGTGTCCGTTGCCGCCCGCCCTCCGTTCTCAGCCCGTCGTCCTTGCGCTGCTTTCTTTGGGCTGGGGTGGGCGGGTGGCCATGCCGCTGGGCAGACCGCGTCAGGCCCCCGCCCGCACGTCCGCTGGGAAGACCCTTCCCGGCCGATGCCACACGGGGTCGATCGTTTACTGTAGAAAAGTTCCCGTCTGGGCAAAAGCGGGCTAGTGAAGAGGTGCTGGACGCGTCTCATGCCTTGAGCGTCTGCTGTTTTGGTCAGCCTGCGTGGCCTGTTTGGTGTTACGACGGCACGCAGGTGGGGAACCCTAGCTGCTAGATCTCATCCCAGGAACCCCCCCCAAACCCTGGACTGCAGGGTCTGCAGGTCCAAACAGGCGGCAGGGCGACATCCAGGCAAGGCAGACATCGACTAACCTCTGGTTAGGCTCGCGGATGCCATTGCGAGCGGAGCCCCGATGCACATGCGATTGGTGCGAGGCATCACGGTCGCGGCACTTGGGCATATCGGATGCCAGGACCCGAGCATCGAAAACCCCTGCCCAGACACGTCCCCGGGCCCATTTGGGGCTGGGCGCATAACGGCGATCGCATTGCGGGCGGAGGGGAGGGGGGGGGGAGATCAGACTGCTTCCCAAACAGGAACAGAGTGGCTGAGCTTATTCCAACGATGGGAAAGCTGCACCGTAGATTAGCCAATCTTGGCGCTGTGGCAGCATTGTCGGACGATCCACGCTTTGAAACACAGGCCCTGACGGCTTACCAGACAACGCGGCTCAAGCTCTACCAACTCTTCCTTGCTGCCCACGCACGCCTCGAGAAGCAGAGCCTCATCTAATATGGAATTCTTGGTACCACGCCATCACTTCCTCCCATGTACACCGGCCAACCGGAATCCTCCTGGCTATAGGAAGAAGTATGCTGCCGCCATGCGATGACGGTAATGCTTGTAGAAAAGAAAAAGCAAACGCTACTCGGTAAGGATGCCGGCATGGGGGCGCAGTGACCCATAAAACTACGCGGCGCTGGCGATGTCGAGCTGTACCAAACATTCATAGATTGGGAGTCATGTAGCGTGTCGGTTTCCGCCATGGAACGCGCCCGCTCGGTCCGCAGTGGACTTCCCACCCAGCAGCACATCCGGCCCAGGTGGCCCAGTGCTGTGGCACCAGGGGCCGGCGGCCCAGTATCCGATGAGCCACCAGTCCACCAAGCGGTACCCCTCAGGTGGAAGCATCGACGACCCTGCCTACACCGGCGGTATCCTTGTTCTTCCGAGTTCTGCGCCGTCCTCTCTCCACATCCGCCGACGCGTCATCCCTGAACGAGTGACCGGGAACGAAAACGTCGACCAGGTTATCCCGGAAGCCCAGGTCGTACAGGTTCTCGACGTCCTTCAGCCTCCAGACGCGTTCCCACTCACCCGTGCCCGGGCCGCTGTCGGGGTGAGGCGGTGCTCCCTCTTCGGTCCGCACCAGGACCTGTACGCTCTCGACCGGCCACCGCGTTTGGCTTGGTTCGTGCTCGGGATTGCGCGAGCGAGTGCGTGGATCCAGAGAGCGCGTGAAGGCGCAACCGTCATCCATCTCGGCCTGCCAGTCCTGCCACTTCATTGTTTCATTGGTCGTCGTCCCACAATAGATGAGGTAGAGCTGGTAGCAGAGCAGGCCCCAAACGAGCGGCGTCGTCAGCAGCGCGAGCATACTGACGGAGCCCAAGCCCACGTCGTCCTGGATGCCGAACGTCAAGAGCACCAGGTAGTCGTGCCAACTCAGGCCCGCCGGCTTCCACAAACGCCAGCCTGGGTGGTGCGACTGGACGTTTTCGGTGACAATATGGATGCCGAGGTAGGCGCCGTACGAGGTCAGGATGGCCGTGGACAGGAGCAGTAGGATGAAGTAGCCCTGGTTGGCATAGCCGACACAGTTGTTGATGAAGATGCAGTGGTGGTCCATCTTGGCCACGCACCGATTGCAGACAGAGCAGTGTTTGGACCGGGCGGGCTTGAGGATGTTGCACGTCTTGCATACCTGGCCGGGCCAGAACAGAGAGAAGTCATAGGGGTACTGGTGCAAGTAGGTGGATACATTGGAGGCCGTGATAACGCCGGGGTCCCGATAGGCGCAAAGGTACAGGAACCAGTAGGGCGCGACGATGGCGGTGGCGCCCAAGACGTGCTGGCCAGTGGTCATGCGGGGCCAGGCGCCTGGGAGATAGAGGTACTCGCCGACCGACAACAGCAAAAAGAAGAAAATGAGGATGGTGGGATGGCGGCCGTAGAAGGCAGCGTGGCCGAAGCGGGACAGCGAGGCTGAGATGCGGCCCGAGGTGAGACGGTTATCCAGGGACAGGACGGCATTGGGCAAGTGTACCATCAGGGCGCGGTGCAGCCAGCCGACGGGGGTGCGCCTATATCTGGGGGGTCAGAAGTCTTGGTCCATGGAACTCCATGCGGCCCTCCTGTCGGTCGGCCAGGGCGAGCACTCACCGGAGCGCAGGGAGGCGGCCGAAAAAGGCCACGAAGGTCATGAAGCTAATGGCGAGCACGCCAGCGGCGATGCGGGCAAGGATGCCCATGGCGGCGGCGGCGACACGGGTTGCCCAAGGGCAGAGTGCAAGTGCAGATGGCCGGGGTTGTCGTCCAGTGAGCGTGGGTGTGTATGGCGCTCTCTGTGTGTAGTCGCGAACCGTTGGCCGATCGTCCAAGGGACTCCCAAGATGTTGAAGGCGCCAATGTCCGGTTGCGGCATCAGCGGCCCAGGCGGGGAGTTGACGGTGGCAGCGGCAGCCCCGGGCACTGACAGTGAGGGAGTGCCCGGCTAGCGGGCACTACGTCTTTTTAGGTCCCAGGTGCGTTTCTATGGCGTTGCCTGCTGGTCGCCGGCCCCGTTCACGGAGCGCGGCCTTGCATTTGAGGACTGCCGGCGGGAGAAAAGAACCGAAGCAGACACGTGCCAGTGCTTCCGTTCCGTCTCGCCCGAAGTAATCATCAGCGCCTTGCCATACAAGGTGGGCTGGAGGGAGCGCTGTCAATCGAACTTAAGGCTGGGCTGGTGGTGGTGAGGACAAGGCCCGTCACCCCTCGGGGTGGGCTTAACTTTCCACTGCAAGTGGGTGGGAAGACGTGTCCCTGTGGCGGGAGAAGTAACTGTGGCTGTGCTTGCTGCCTGCCAGCAGCTCCGCAAACGGCACGAAATGGTAGGCTTGGCCGCGCCTGCACAGTGGCAGCATCCACGTGCCATCGTATCAACGCGAACCCCTCACGCGTTCCTGGTGCGCTCTACCCTAACCACGAAGGCTTCTTGGTGCTTCCTACCACCCGCCTCTCTCTGGCTCGGGAGAGCCCCCCAGGCCTGCCCCTGCTTAGGCGCCTATATCCTGGAAGTGGTTGGTGAGGCTGTCGACAACCATCAATCTACTCTACCATTTCCCCATCCCTCATTGGGCTCGGGTCCTGCCTCTGCATCCCTTCTAATCCGCAAACACTCGCGCCCCGACGCCTTTATCTGGCGGTCCCACTCGACATTTTACCCCAACTTGCCTGCAAGCACCACTCCAAGGAGCCCAAGCTCGTCGCAACCGCAGCCCTGGCAACGCGCCGAGTCGCAATGCGACCGCTCATTGTTGCCTCCTCGACGAACTAAGCAAATATCCATCGGAAAAACCATCTCATGTTGTTTCTTACCTTGTATCCCGGGCAACTCCTCTCGCCTCTCGGTATCTCCACTGTCAGGGTGGAGGTTTAGGGTTGTCAGCATGTCTGGAGGCGTCACCTACGAGGGCGCATTGCAAAGCTCCGGAGGGGCCGCCACCATGTTTCAAGGCAAGCGTTTCTGGGTTGCGCACCGTGTCCCTATACGGTCGACATTGGTGAGAGACATCACGGTAAGTAACCCAGTGACAACACGCCACTCTTGGGATAGGTGTTTGGAAGCTCACGTTTGTGATACGCCAGAGCAATGGCGGACGGCTGGTGCCACTCGAGAAGAATGCGGATTATCTGATTGCAGACCATCTTAAACCTCAAGCTGCTCCGGCTAATTCATTCTCCTGGCAATGGATTGAAGACAGCGCCAAGGCCGGGCGACTGCTCGACGCCAACGCCTACCTAATTCACAAGCCCAGCGCTGCGCCATCCCAGCCGCCCACAGAACGCCAGGGCACCAGGGTAGGGCGAACCCCATTCACTGACGAAGACGACAAACTCTTGATAGCATTCGTTCAGAAGGCTCGCAAGGAGGACAGACATATACGCGGGCTTGAGGTCTACAAGGAGCTCGAGAAAAAGGTTAGGACATGGCCAGCGGCCCCTTCCCCTGACAAGCTGCTGATTATGATGCCAGAACCCTCGCCACACTTTCCACTCGTGGAGAGATAGATGGGTCAAAAAGCTGCAGTTTTTTGATGGTGTCTCTGATGGGATCTCTGCTTTTCCAAGCCCAGCATCAGATGCTGATCAATTGGAACCTGCATCGCAGCCCCGGCAAGCCGAGCAGTCCGTGGCCCCAAATCCGAACCTGGCAACCAATCCCTTGCGCCCAAGTGCGGCAGCCGAGTCCGCCAGGCCAAGCTTTGCACCCAAGTCCTCCCAGCCGAGTACATCAGTTGCGTCCAAAGGACCGGGGCCAAGGGCGACAGCAGCAGCCCCACGACCGAGTGTGGTACCCGCGCTCTCCCGGTCTAATGTGTCTCCAGGACATGTGAAATCGAGCCCGGTAGTCGAATCGTCACGACCAGGCGGAACGCCCGAATATGCAGAACCAAGTGCGGCAGTCGAGCCCCCAAGGCCGAGTACAGTACCTACGCCCCCCCAGCCAATTGTGCGCCCTGAACACGTACCATCAGGCGTAACCCCCCAACCCCCACAACCAAGTGCAGCACCCGAATTCGCGTGGCCATCAAGCGTGGTACCCCAACCTACACCAATCAACACGTCTATGCGAACCCCAGAACTGAGCAGCACCTTGAAACGCAAGAGCATTTTCACTGAAGAGGAAGATCATTTGCTCACCGAGTACGTCCACCAGATGTGGGAAGAACGCGGCAAAGACGCAGATGCCAGTCTGGATATCTTTGCCGTCTTTGAGCTAGATGTTAGAGCCCTCCTGACCGCTCGCTGCAGACATCAACTGACATCTTGCAGTTTCCTCAGCACTCCGCGCGAGTATGGCGACATCGATGGATCAGATACCTGCGACCGCCGCTTTTCCATTCCGGAGACCAGGGCGCTGAAGAAGGGCCAAATGTAACGGACACGCCACTGGCCAGCAATGCGATCCAACAGCCTCAGGTAGACTCGGTAGGGCTGTCAAGCCCAGTCCCACTGGCTAAGCCTACTACGCCGGAGACTCGCTGCCTGAAGGGTAAGGAAGTTGTGGAAATACCGGTGTCCGATCCAGCCCAGCCCAGATCTGTTGCGCCCGATTCAACGCCGGAAGGATCCGAGTATGTTGCCCCCACCTCTCGCGTCGGGCAAACGAAGGAATCATCCTGACTGACAACATTCACCAGTCCTGCTGGTCAAAAGCAGTATCGTGATGACATGTCCGAACCTTCACTTGGCGCGGATCCGGGGAGCATATGTGGGGAGGAGTCTGTGCCTCTCGACAACAATCCTCCTGATTTTATGATGGACCCGGGACATATGGATGAGGAGGAGTTTGTGCCTCATGACAGCAACTCTCCCAATCTTGTCATGGATCAAATGGCCCGCCAGAAAACAACCAACCATGCCTTCGCAGAACTTCCAGGTAATCCCCGTTCTGAAAGGCAGCTGTTCGCCAGCGAGTATGAAAGATTTTGGTACGCCAATGGTCCTCGCCGGGAGAGGTTCAATCCTTGGCCAACTATACGAGGCAGAACTTTCGACTTGTTTGACCTATGGAAGGCCGCCACATCCCAGCACGCCCCTCCAGCAGAGCGTGACTGGGAAGTGATCGCTGAAAATTTGGACTTTGATTGGGTCACTTTGGATGGCGTTCAGCATGACCTTGCGGAATATTTCGAAGAGCATTTGGGGGAGTTTGAAGAAGTGATGGTGAATTTCGAGAATGACGAGGAAAGCATTGAGGAGGACGAGAATTTTGCAACGCCCCAGGCTGAAACGCCAGAGAAACAAAGCGAGACGAGTGTGTTCGACGAAGCGCAGTCTGGACCGTTGAGACAGCCGTTCAATTCGTCGCCCCCGAAGCTGTCGGCCCTTAAACGCACCCAAGCTGCTGCATCACTCGCCTACCCCGAGGTGGGACACAAGCGTCGGAAGTTCGATAGAAGCGTTGAAATTTCATCGACGCCAGACCACAAGAGCGGGACGGCACACCTGCGGAGATTATCAGTCAGCGCCGCTGTTTCGCCCAGCGACAGAAGATTCTCGACACTCCCTAGATCTTCACGGTCTACCAAGGTCATTCGCCAGGTCATGAGCTCGTCTTCACTACATGACACAAGGGGGGCGGTGGCCGAGCCTGAAACCCAGGACTTTCACTATGATCCAGACACTCAAAACATAGTTATCTACAGCCAGCCTTCAGCGGCCGACCGGCAGAAGAGCCAATCCTCAGCGGACGTAACGGCATCGCAACAACTCACGCTGGAATCCGAGGGCTTTGTGGAGGTTTCATCGTCGGCTCGTAAGTCCAAGAAACCGCGGGGTGCCGCTCACATCTCGCCATTACGCAGGCAAGTAGCCAAAGATCCGTTTCTGGATTCTCCGGACGACGAACCGCTTGCGCCGATACCGAAGCCGCGGTTCGGGAAAGGCAGAAACCCACTTTTGCCCGCCCTGGCTCCGGCTGCGACGAAGAAGCGGCGGTCTTTGCCATGGCCACAAGATGGAGGGGTCGGGCCTGATCCGAGACCAGCAGAGCAGCCCGCGCCGGGTCCGGCGGCGACAACGGCGCGACCGAGATTCATCAGACCGCCCCGTTCGGACGAGCCCTCGTCGCCTGCAGCCCCAAGGACCCGCACGCCGGGCGCCCAAGCGGACTCCCCCGGCGGCGACGCCGCTCCGGTACCGGCGTCATGTAACCCGCTTGAGATTCAATACCTGCGCCGCGTGCTGCGGGATTGGGAGCGGCGGGGATACGCGCGCGATGTGGCGCTGGGCGGTCTCGACGCGACGACATGGACGACGGACATCTCGGATGAGGTCATCGAGTTGCTGCAGCGCGGGGAACCCGTGCCCGATGACTGGCACGGCGTCTGGACCGAGGCGGACGACCGGCGCCTCGCCATCGTCGACGGCCGCGAGCCCGACCCGCCCAAACTAGGCCCCGAGCGCTGCGCCCACCGCCGAGAGCGCGCGCTGCGCCGCCTTTTGCGAAAGTTCGACGACAACTGCTTGAAAGACCGCCGCCACTGGCTCAGCATAAGGCACGCTCTGCAAGAGGCGGACATGGAGCTGTGAGGCCAGGGTGGGGTTCTTGATCACGATGCCTGCCGCCTTTGTTGCTGCAGCCTACTAACGAACAGCCCGTGATGCATTGTTCTCGCTGAATATAGGAGTCGATAAAAGGAAAGGCATACTGGCGAGGTGGGAGAGGGGGACGGACGGATGCATGATACCTAGGGAGACGAAATAAGAAATTCCGTAGGCCTGGTGGTTTGGGGGTGGGGGGAAGGCTCCACGTCGTAGACGCATGTTCTAGCAACTATGATACCATAGTCTATTTACTGTCCTGTTTCTCGCCGAGTACGGCACACACGCGCGCACTGCTTATGCGTAAATGAACAACCCAAGCCAACCCCCCTCTCCACCGACGGCTCGAAAAGGTGGCTGTCGTCTCCCTCTGCCCGTCCAAGGTGCAGGAGACGGTGGAGCCTCGCGTTCGTCCAGCGTGCGGGGACGAGGGGAAGCGGGATCGGGACGAGGCTTATGCCAAGGGCCGTCTGCTTTCCCGCGGGGTGCCCGCGGCATGACGCCAGGGCTGGTTGTCGCTTTTGGTATTCCGGTGGTTTGCATCTCTATGTCCGGGGAGGTGGGGGCTTGCCCGTCCCCCCGGCTCCCGGGGGCGCCCTTTGGTCCTCGGTGTCCGAGGGAAACCGGCGCTCGTGTCCCCGTCCGTCCTTCCCTTCTTGACGCAACGTACGTGCCCGGGCATGTTGGCTGGGCCCCGCGCCCTTCTCCTGTCCTAAGCGCGCCTCCGGCAGACGACGACGCTCGCTGCAGCCCGCTCTCACCGCCTGTCCTTGAACAGGGCCTCAAACGCGTCCTCAGGGCCGTCGTCGTGCTGCTGGGCGGCGGCGAGGCGTTGGCGCTCGACGCGGCGGGCCTTCTTGTTGCGGCGCGTGATGCTCTCGTCGAGGTGCTTCTGGGCTTCGGCGGCCTTTTTGCCCTTGAGGGTGCGGTGGAAGGCGCGGAGGGAGGGGGCCGCGGCGTCGGTGGGCTCGTCATGACCATCGTCGTCGTCGTCGTCGTAGTCGTCGTCGTCGAACCCGTCGTCGTCGTCGGCCTCGTCGGCCCACTGGCGGGGCTCCTGGTCGTCTCCGAGGGCGGCCTCGGTGTCGCCCGGCAGGCGCCGGGGCTTCCGCCGCCCGCCGCGGCGCTTCTGCGAGGCCTCGAGGGCCCTGCGGTCGGCTTCTTCGAGCTCGCGGCGGTGGCGGCGGCGCTCCTCGGCCGCCTCCTCGCGGGCGAGGCGGTGGTCGGCGACGGCGCGGTGGTGCTGGCGTTCGGCGTTGCGGGCCTCCATGCGCGCCGCGTAGACGTCGGGCGACCACCAGCG
The DNA here is from genome assembly GCA_016758845.1 of Nigrospora oryzae. Lineage (NCBI taxonomy): Eukaryota > Fungi > Ascomycota > Sordariomycetes > Amphisphaeriales > Apiosporaceae > Nigrospora > Nigrospora oryzae. The sequence goes on from JADKYO010000001.1 coordinate 298,361, forward strand.
CGGCTTGTGCAGGGGGTCGAAGATCTCGCCGGCGCGGTACCGGTGCAGCGGCTTAAGCGGCGCCGGCTTCGCCGGGAACGGCTCACCGCCGCCGCCGCCGTACTGCGCCAGCGACTCGCGCAGCGGCTTGAAGATGGCATCCTGCCGGCGCTGGAGCCGCTCCACCCGCTTCTGCTCGGCGCGTCGGGCCTCCTCCGACACGGGTTGGCCGAAGACGGCGCCTGGCGAGACACGCGGCTGCGGCGCCAGCGGCAAGTCCTTACGCAGGTCCTCGATGAAGGTCTTCAGGACCTTGGTGAGCTCGCGATGGTCCGGACGGGCGATCTTGTGGGGGACTTCGGATTCCAGCCGTTCCTCGCTTTCGATTTCGAGGTCGCCCCTTCTTTCGCCGTAGGATTCGGCGCGGGCATCGAAATTGATCCAATCCCGAGGTTGGGGGCGGCTGGCGGGTTTGCCTTTGTGTCGGCGGCCGGGTTGCGTGTGGAAAGCACGCGTCTGTTGCCGCGGGCGGAGGGCCGTCGGCCGGGGCCGGGGGGCAGGGGCGGAGGGAGGACGGGCTGGGGGAGACGTCGTCGTCTGGGCCTGGTAATGGGCGCGTGCGGCGCGTTCCAGGGGCGTCCAATTGGCGCCGTCGTCGGCCGGGTCGGGCGCCTTTGTACCGGGCGGCGCCGGGGAAGCGGCCGTCGGGGCGTATTGGGCTTCGATCTGGTCGAAGGAGACGATGTTGCCGCTCCAGCTCGGAGCCTCGTCGGGCTCGGCGCGCTCCTTCTCTTGGATCATGCCGGCTAGGCGCGCGACGGCCAGGCGCGCGACGTCGACGCTGAAGAGGCCCGTCTCCTTTTTGGTGGCGCCCACGGCGGTGATGAAGAAGTCGGGCTCCCACGACCAGGGGCGGGCGGCGGGGCGGCGGTCGGCGAGCTCGCGGATGTACAGCAGCACGCGCTGGCAGGTGTCGCGCAGCACGTCCTCGTGGCGGGCCTTGTCGGCCTTGGTCAGCACGACGGTGGTCTTGACGTCGTGCTCGCACAGCATGTCGAGGGCCTGGAAGTCGTTGGGCTTGGGGCCGACCTCGGCGTCGACGAGCAGCACGGCGCCGCGGACGGCGGTGCGCTTCTGCAGGTACAGGTCGATGTGGCGGCCCCACGCGCGCAGCGACTTGTGGCCGTAGCCGGGCATGTCGACGACGTACAGGCGGTGCTTGGGCATGTCCTCGGTCCTCTTGGCGGCCGGGTCGGCGGCGAGCAGGTCGGCCGGGTGCGGGGCGGGGCCGAAGCCGTAGATGTTCATGGCCTTGGTGTGGCCGGCCTTGGAGCTGACGCGGGCGAGGGCGCTGCCGCGGCGGTTGGCCAGGGCGTTGACAAAGGTCGACTTGCCGGCGTTGGAGCGGCCCAGGATGCAGATCTCGGGCACCTGCGTGTTCTTCCTGAGCTCGTAGAAGTTGGAGGTGCCGTGGTAGAAGGTGGCGGGCGTGCGGGTGAAGAGGGCCGTCAGCGCGTCGGCGAGCGAGGCGTCGGGGTCGGCCGGCGACTCGAGGAGGCGCTCGACGGGCACGGCGGCCCACGCGCGCGTCGGCAGGCGGGGCGCCGTGAAGGCGCCGACGGTGAGCGCGCCCTTGAGGCCGCGGGCGGCGAGGAGGCGCCGGCCGCTGCCGAAGGGGCGCGCGGCGACGGCGGGCCGTGACGGCGCGGGCGAGGCCGCCGCCGCCAGCACGAGGGGCCGCAGCGCCGCCGGCCGGGCCAGCAGCGCCGTCAGCTGGCGGGGGGCCATGAGGGGGGGCTCGAGGGGGAGGGCGCTCAGCAGAGGAGGCGGGCGGGATGCGGCATGGCGATCCGTGGGGGCAGAGGGAGAGAGTGGCCGCGCTTCGGGGGTCCTGCACTGGCGTCGTGGCCCACGAGGCGGCCGTCGCCCGAAAATCATGTGTTGCGCGGGCGGGCCGCGACTAGAGAGACCCAGCTCGCTTATCTTATCGCCGCCGCCCCAACCGGTGCCGCCCGCGACCGACGGCATTCTCGACCCACGACGGCGGCACCTGCTTTTGCTGCCCGGCCTTTGCTTGCCCTCTTGCCCTCTTGCCCACTTGCCCTCTACCACCCCCCCCCCCCCCGCAGCAGCACCAGCAAACAGCACCAGCATGCACACGACGACCACCGCCGCCACGAGCCCGGCCCCGCGCCTGCGGGCGCTCTACCGGGCCTTGCTGCGGGAGCTGCCGCCGCGGCCGGTGACGGCGCGGACGGCGCTGCACGCGCGGCTGCGCGACGCCTTTTCCGCCACCACCCCCTCCCCCCGCGCGTCCTCGTCGTCGTCGGCGCCCGCCGCCGCCAGCCCGCGGCAGGCCGACCAGCTGGTGGGGTACCTGCGGGCGCAGCGCCAGTACGCCACCCTGCTGGAGCGCTACAACCCGGGCATGGGCATGGACGAGGAGGAGCGCGTGCGCCTGACGGCCCGCCGCGTCGGCATGGACCTGCCCGTCGAGTACGAAAAGGACAACGGGAAGAAATGAGGGCGAGAGAGAGAGAAAGACGGCGGGTTAAGGGAGATGAAGAAAGAGAGAGAGAGAGAGAGAGAGAGAGAGAGAGAGAGAGAGAGAGAAAGAGAAACGAGACGACACAACAAGGACGATTTATACCCCCGCCGAATCCCCGTGGGAAATGTATTCCTTCCTCCCCCGACCGTCCTCGCGTCGCCTCCGGTGGGGACGGGCACCCAAACACTATGAAAAAAAAAAAAAAAAACCAAGAGCAGAACACACATGCCATACCCTTAGATTCCGTCAGCCCGGCCTGCGTGCTCTTCTGCCCCCCTCAAAACAAGCATCAGCTTGAGGAAAAGGCAGGAAGGAAGGGGAGGGTTGCGCCCGGGCGTGTCCACGCCCGGGACCCCCCTCTGCCACTTGCACGTTGGTAACTAGACGGCCGGTCAGAAAGGCGGAGCTGTGGAGGGGAGGGGCGCCCGTGATGGGCGCGTGGGCTATGCGATACGGGCATGGTCACGAGCTGGTTGCATGCGCACCTCTTGTGCGCCGAGTACACCATGAGCCGACTGGCTGCAAGACCCTCGGCCCCGCACCGCCACAATCTGCCTACCTCCTCCCCTCTCTTTTGGCCATGCAGGCGGCGGGAATCCCCCCTTATCAGCGTCTTGGGCGAACAGCACAGGCGCTCTCGTCACTTGCGTCATTTCGTAGGGTAATCAAGCGACCATACGCGTCTTTGATGGATTGGCCTCGTCTGACCTCGGTCTCTTATTTGCATGGTCTATTTCCCTTCCTCAATTCTCCTCTATTGCCCGAAACGCCAGGACCCCCAAATCAACGACTTTCTAGCCCCGTTTTCATTCCGCACCTGTCGTCTCCTTGCTCGATCGCCGGAAGGGCTTCTTCAAAAGGTCGACCAGCTTGCCGAGGCCGCCAAAGACGTGACCCAGGCCAAAGCTCCAGCCGCGGACGCGGACCGTGTAGATGAAGAAGTAGACGAGAGCCCAGTTGGAAATGCAGAATGCGAGGAAGATGCCAAAGTCTGCAATACAGGTTAGCACGGGCGGGACAGTGTGTAGTAGAGGAATAGGGGGAAACGGGAAGGGCGAAAAGGGGGGGGGGGTGGGGGGCGGGCAACGTACCTCGCCATTTCTCGTCGGGCGTCAGGTTCAGCGTCGCCAGGTACTGGTCGCCCGACGAGTAGGGACAGTACATGCAGCCCGAGGTGGCGTCGGGGTTCAGCAGGTAGCCGCCGGCCTGCTCGGCGAACCCACCGGCGTAGGTGCTGCACGACTGGCCGGGCGGCGCGTCGAACCGGGCCGTCTCGCTGGGGTCACAGCGGACCGGGGTGCCAGCCAGCGTGGCCGACAGGATGCCGCCAATCCAGTAAGTCGAGGGGTTGACGTAGTACATCCAGTAGCGCCAGAAGACGGGGAGCTGGCTGTAGGGGCGCACGACGCCGTTGAACAGGCCAAATACGACGAAGAAGAAGGGCAGCACGTTGGAGATGACGGTGAAGCTCGGCGCGAAGGCGCAGATCCACTGGCCCCAGCTGTTGATGAACAGGAAGAACAGGATCGTCATCAGGAACGTGTACCCGGACACGGAACTCTCCGTCGGCAGCCCCGTCGGCCAGTACCACAGCACCCAGTAGAGGAAGCCCGAGACGATGGCCGACGGGATCTCGGCTACCACGTTGGCGGTGCAGAAGGCGACCCAGCCGTAGATGCGCGACGGGTACTCGCGCGCCTGCCAGAGCGACATGTTGGTAAAGAACTTGGGCACCACGCCGTTAACCACCGTGGCCGGGATCGTGACGATGAGAAAGCTCGTGAACATGCGGTTCTGCATGTCCTGGATCGAGTACCCGAGCTGCCAGAAGGTAAAGCCGTTGAACACGCCCATGATGACCGACGTGAAGAACTTGCCGTACAGATACGACGGGTCGCGCCAGTGCTGCCGGAACATGCGTTTGGTGAGCTCGACCGTCTGCACCGTCACGGGCGCCGCAAACTCGCGCTCCTGCTCCGCCGTCGGCTTGTCGGGATTCGAGGCCCGGCTCCGGACCCGCTTCAAGCCATCAATCTCCTCGATGACGCCCGCCGCCTGCTCGCTGTTCTTCCACTCCTCGTTCCAGTCCACCTTGGTGCCGTCCGGTCGCGTGTGCGGCCGTGCCGCCGTCTCCAGGAGAAACTCGGCCACGTTCTTGTTGGGCGGGCAGGCCGCCCCGCGCGCGCCAAAGTAGTCGATGACGTCCTTGCCGTTCTCGCCCACCGGCCCAAAGTAAAAGGTGTTGCCACCGGGGTTCAGCGCGAGCACCATATCGAACTGCTGGATCAGGACCGACGAGGGCTGGTGGATGGTGCACACAATGGCCTGGCCCGCCTGCGTGAGCTTCTTCAAGAACCGGACAATGGAGTAGGCAGACTGTGAGTCCAAGCCAGACGTCGGCTCGTCCAGGAAGAGGAGCAGCGACGGTTTGGCGGCAAGCTCGACGCCAATGGTGAGTCGCTTCCGCTGCTCGACGCCAAGCGACATGATGACGGCATCCTGGAGCTCATTAAGCTCGAGCAGATCGATGATGCGGTCGGCGTAAGCCATCTTCTCCGCACGGGGGACCGAAGCTTCTTGTCGAAGCAGGGCCGAGAACTCGATGGCCTCACGGATGGTCTGCGTAGAATCGTGCAGATCGCCCTGCAGACAGAAGCCCGTGTTGCGTTGAAAGTCGGGGCCCAGGGACCGACCATCGACAAACATCTCACCAGTGACCACACCCGTCTTCTGTCTCTGCGCCAGCGTGTTGAGCAGGGTGGTCTTGCCAGCGCCCGAAGCACCCATGAGGGCGACCATGACACCAGGCTTGGCATATCCGTTGACCTTGTTCAGCAATTTCCGCTCGCCTCCGAGGTAAGGCACTGTGTACTCGACATCGCGCCACGTGAAGATGGACTCGCTTTTGGTCAGCTTCCCCATGGTCCCAGTCTGCTCCTCGCCGCTTGCCGGCGCGTCACCAAGCTTGGAAGACTTTTCGCTTGCCTGGCTACTGCCGGTGGCGCCCTTCTCCTCGTCGCCCGAGGCCTCCTTCTTGCCCAGCTGCTTCTTTGCTTTGCGGCTCTTCTTGAAGAGTAGAGCCCCCCCACCACCACCGGAGAAGTCAAACATCTCGGTAGCCACGACTGTGATGATCATGTAGAGAACGCCAAAAGCGATGACGACTCCAAAGTTGCGCCAAAGATTCGACCGCGTGTACCCGAAAGAGGTTGCAATGTAGTCACTGCCGGGCACGCTCTGGGCGTTGGCCGCGGCGCCTGTAATCGCGCAACCCTGGTAGGCCGGGTCGACACCGGGGCCCTGCGGGACAAGCTGGTCGCACTCCATGGTACGCCCGGAAAACTCATTGGCGAGGACCGATTCAAAGCTGTAGGAGAGGGGGTTGACCCAGTACAGCCAACCGAACCAGATGTACTTGTCCAGAAGCTGCGTCTTGGGGATTACGTAGCCGGTGTAAATGACGAGAAGATTGAGCGCAATGCCCGAGAAACGTACGGCCGTGTCGATTTCCGGGCTGAGACTGGCAAACATGCGATACAAGGCCGTGATCATCATGGTGGTGGTGTAAACGAAGAGCATGTAAATCCAGAACTTGCCGGCCTCCACGTCTAGGGTGCACATGAAGTACATGATCAGACCGAAGATGCAGACTTGCACAGCGACAACCGGAAAGTCTAGGATCACACGAGCGATGGAAACAGCCGAGGGTCGGTAAAAGGCGTAGTCCTTGTGGCGCGCGACGACGGCGCGACCAGAGACGGCCTTCATCAGTTCCGAAAGCTGGAGCCAACCAAGAAACAGGATCGAAAAGAAGAGAGCACCGCCCCGGGTAAAGGCACCCGAGGTGGAAAGAGGCTCGCCGTAGAACAGGGAGCCGACAATTAGGCCGTTGGAAACGATAATAAACAGCTTGGTCCAGAGCGTCGTGGTGTCGCCGAGCAGGAGCCAGAACTCGCGCTGGGTACACGCGACGGCTTGCCGGAAGAATGAAACAGTGTACGGCGATTTTTGGGGTACATGCTTGGATTTGGAATCCTGCACAGCCCCCTCAAACTCTTTCGCATCGCCGTAGCCGGTGTTCTCTAAGTGGCGCTCGTAGTCCTCGACGTCGGCCAAAAGCTTCTTGTAACTGGTCGAGTTGCGGAAGGCTTTTTCAAGCTCCTCGGGGGTCTTGGGTGCCTTATCCTCAAAACCAGGCCGGAAACGTCGCTCCGTAGGATCGGTGACGGCCGTTAGGAAGTCTGCTGTGGTCTGTCGGTCGGGGCACTCAAACCCGAGGTCGATGAAGTACTGCCTGGCGTCTTTGGCGGGCCCCGAAAAGATCTCGCGGCCTTGATCAATGACCAGCACCTTATCCATCAGCTCGTAGATGCCCTCGCCGGCTTGGTACAAGGTCACCAGGCTGGGATGGGTCAGCTAGGTGATCGCGAGAGCTACCGGGCAGGCTACTTACGTGGTGCGGTTGCTAACATCCGTCATGATACGCAGGCTCCTAGCATAGTCCAAGGCAGTTGATGCGTCTAGGCCACGGGTCGAATTGTCCCACGTCATGACGGTGGATTTGGAAGCAAGGGTCTCGGCAATAGACACACGCTTGCGCTCGCCCCCGGAAACACCTCGAGTGTACTCATCGCCGACCTGGGTGTGCTTGGTGTGACTGATGCCAAACATCTTCATCAGCGCCGTCGCAATGATGGCGACTTCGTCGCGCGCGCTCTTCTTGGTCTTGTTCTTCAAAGCAAAGTTGAGGGTCTGCCACACGCTCAAAGGCGCGAAGTGGATGTCGTCCTCTCCGTTGTAATTGACCTCGCCTCGGTACATTTTCCTCTGCTTTTCAGCCGAGATGCCACCGTAGCTGACCTCGCCCTCAACTGCCGCATAGCTCTCCCGGTTGTTGCTGACAGCTTTGAGGAAGGTGCTGCAGCCAGCGCCGGGGCGGCCGAGGACCAGCATCATCTCGCCGTCTCGTACGCAGCCCGTAAAGTCGTGGATCAGCGTCCGGGTCGACGACTTGCCGAACTTGAGGGAGGGGAAGAAGCGGGTAATGACATGGTACAGGTCTGGGCCAAAAGTGCCAATGACGGCATCAGGGACGGTGCGGACGAAGGAGGCGGTGCTCCCGACGCCCTTAACAGTGAGATGCTTGTAGAGGACGCCGACCTTCTTGGCTGAGCCGTGTTCGGTACGCTTCTCGAAGTGGCCTTCGCGCATGAAGTCGGACAATTCAAAGTCGCCTTCATCCTTGCCCGGAGCGGCTTCGGTTTCCACAGTGATGGCATCCTCCGACTCCTCGTTCGTCTGGGCCCGCGAGACTTGGCGATTGCCACGACTCCGCGTGTGTGACGCCTTGCTGGCATGGGTGTCTTGCGTCCTGGATTTGCTGAGGTAGCTGAGTTCACTTCGGAGAGCCTCGAACTCGGCGCGCGCGCCTTGCTCGTCGAAGCCGCCAACATCGCGCTCGCCCCAGGCGCCCGGAGCGGATGGGTTTTGGTGGCCAGCGTCCTCTTCATGCTTCTCGGCAGCGGAAGGCCCGGTAGTGGGCGGAGCCTCGTCTCGATGCCATCGCGCAGTCTGCATACCGGAATCCGTCCGCCGCAGGGCGTCTTGGTCGAGAGGGTTGCCCCACATTATGGGCCGCGACCCGGGACGGTATATGGAAGAGACGACGACAGGGGCTTGGGCCCCAAACTCAATGGCAAAAGGGTCACCAACTTAACGCCTGGCGAGCTGTATGTATGCACGCGTATCGACGCCCTTGCCCCAACGGTTTACTTCCGGGGTACAGACGAAGGAGGGCAGGGTTGGTGAACCTCCTGGGGCGCGTCGCTGTCGACGGGCGACAGCGAGGCGTCTTAGTGCCGGGACCCGGACGCGCGAGCGATCCAGGAGTGTACAGACAGCCGCAGGCGTGAAGTCAACCGTAGAAGGAGGGCCAGGGGGAGGTAGCAGGGTTTGTGGAGAGCTTCTCGTGGGCAGCAGCCATGGATGATAGGGTCAGCAGCGAGCGAGGGTGTCCGGGCATGGGCTCTTCATATTCCCGCCGGGCCGGTGACGCCAGCAGGCACCCCCCCCCGGGCCAGGCAGACTGCCAGGAATAGCGCCGGACTTTGGACTTAAGGGTTGTGGTCGGATTTCTAATCGGGTCGCTGGGCTCGGGGCATATGGTGCGCCTGGATATGGGGGTTTTTTTTTTGTCAGTATGTAGTCGATCGTTAGCTTGGCTGTGAGGTTATCAGTCTTAGTGTCCCCACCTCCTGCGGGAAACATCGTCATCGAATGGCGGGCTACCGGCTGCTGGCGCATTGACCCGCCGATGCTACGTACCCAATACTTGGATATGGACGCCGTCCACGAGTGGCCCTGGAAATGCGACGGAGGGCCGCCATGCTCCCTGACGAGGCCCCCCGCTCACACCGGCCACTATGGTTGTTGTACAACAGGACGATGTAATATCTCTCCGTATGTATGTAAGATGTAAGTAGGTTGCTGTCGTCCAAGAGCACACCCTCGGCCGCAAGGCCCCGCACCGCGAACGCTATCCAAAAGCGCAGGTGGGTTTGTAGCTTCCGTCCGGATCCTCAGGAGCTTCCATCCCAGTCGCCTTGAGCTCTACGCCCTGAGCATGCACGCAGGCTTTGTCAGTCCGGACTTTGGGGTGAAACGCTCGGCGGGTGACCCCCTTATCATCGCATTCCGTGGTTGTGTGTACATTTCGCCGAGTGACTCAACGCCCCCAGGCCGATCATGCGGGCTCAACGAGCGGCTAGCCGCTTCGTCCCGGCTGGACCTTGACGGCAGAGCCTTTTCCTTGGCTGCTTGTAGGCGCTTGGTACTGCCGTGATATGTATGGAGAGAGCTCTAGGGAGGGAAGACCCTAGAAAGGCGGCCCTTGGTTCTGTCTGTGTCGGCCCAGTGCGCCTGTCCCTGGCCACGGGTTCCACTGCACCACCCACACGAGTCAGTAGAGCCCGCCTGGCTTGTCCGATCTTAGTCGGGCGAGACAGAGGCGTCCGACTGCTTGGTAATCCCCGAGTTTGTCTTGCCCTTACGGAAGCTTCGACCCGCCAAAGCCCGCTAAGCCCGCTCCAGTGGAAGCCCCTTCCGCCCCTGGCCTACGACGAGCCCCCATCGCGGCCTGTCTTCATTACTCCATACCTATTCACATGGCATGTATCGTCCCGCGCCCACTCGGATGGTCTCCCCGTCGCCTCCTAGAGAACCCAGCGACGTCTCAACGGTCGCCCCTGTTGGCCCCCAATCGGGTACATGTGGCCCCACGCGGTTGGGTCGCCACGGGCGGGTTGGACAAGCCTCGCATGCACGCCGGGACCCGACCTCCCACCACAGCTTTCGACTCCAGACACGGGAGACCACAACGGGCAACCCGGGAGATCTAGTTTCCATCTGTAGGTCGCCTTAGCATTCGGGCAAGCGGTTATGCGCCTGATCTGCAACGTGCCGCCACGCCAGGCATGAGGCACCCACAGCGGCATCAAAACATCCAACAAGACCGCAATGCAATCCTCGCGGCTGCGCGTTCCGAGGCGGCACCCCGACTTAGCCGCGTGTAAACCGTCGCGTCTCAGAGGCCCACGACATGTGTCGGTCCGCCTCTCCGAGGCATGGCGCCCCAACCGTATTGCCAATAGAGGTCTGCCTGGGCTTGGTGCCGAGGAATCCCGCTGACAGTCTTTCCACCGGCTTGATAGCATCCCCAAGCATCTATTGCAATGGAAGCCCTGAAGCACACCATGCTCTAGTCCCGCGGGGTCGAGCTTGTTCACCGTCGGATTTGTAAGCTCTCACCCTGTGCCGCCCAAGGTTCCACACGCCAATGCGCGCAATTGACTGATGATGCACCTCACGAGCAAGGGGGGAAAAGCAAAGGTCGCGGTCAGACGAAATGACCAATCTTCTTCCCGCACGTGCACGCACGGGATATGGGCAATTCTCAATGCAGAAGGAGAGGATACCCTCTGTCAGCCCTGCAGTGCAGTGAATACACCGCTCGTCGCGCCTGGCCGACTTACGGGGTGTCAATAAGGGGTTCTCCAGCCCGCAGCCCCGTCACTCTCGCACGAAAACCCCCAAAGAGTGGTATGGCGTCACAAAAGAGCAACTCCGAGTAAGCACTCTTTGCTGCCACTCCGTCGACCTCCTCCCATCGGGACTCGTCACCAGCACCAGCTCCACTCGTAAGCTGCGCGGCATGCATGTCGCCACAAGCATCAAAGAATCCTTGGGAAGCCATTGGGACAATGGATGATCACGTGTTCCTCGTGTTACCTACGCCTGGCATAGTGAAACGTGGGCGTTATCTCTCGCACGCGCCAGATTCCTAAAACATGTGCGCCCGCGGCAGCTCATGGGATAAGCCGGGAGGAAAAGGCACATGATGTTGCCCCGTCAGCCTCGCTGCTTCCACGATAACTGCTTAACAGCTTTCTCTTCGGCACCTATGTACACTGACGGGCTGTTCCGTTAGCGAGGCAACGCCACGCTGCGTGATGGTGTCTCAGCCCGCCCCCCCCCCCCCCCCCCCCAGCGTGCGCGGTTAGCGAGCTTCTTTCTTCTTGAATCTGTCTAAGCCGACTCTCGCTGTCTTTTGTCTTGGTTTGCAGGGATCCGCGGCTCATCCGATCAGCCAAACCCTCTCCGCTGACATTTTTGTTCCAGACCGTCGTTATCGAATTCCCATTTTGGAAATCAGGGGGGCCAATCTCCCGCCCCACGCGACCGCCTCTCATTTTCACCTAACCTGTTTCCACCAGCAGAAACGAAGGATGTCCTCGGGTCGCGGCGATATACCACTCGCTTTCAATCCATAGCAGTGGACTCATCTTCGATCCTGCAATCGCCTCATTGTCACCATTGGTCGGCTTAGTACCACAGACTGAACGGCGGGCGAGGGATGGACTCCTCTCCCTCCACGGTGGCGTTGATTTGGCGACAGAAGATGGCACCGGGAGGCTAAGTCGGTTACGAGGGCCGGCATGACCTCCGCCATCGTGAAATACGGCAATACTTTTCATCGCCATAGAAGCTACCTGATGCAAAAATAATAGTTCGACCCGCTCCATTCTCTATACAACGCCGTCTTGGAAGCATGAGCACGACTAACATGCTTCCAGGCGTCCTTTTAGGCTTGTCTTGCCCCTGGAAAAAACGACCATGTGGTTTCCCCGAAACTAGAAGTCTGATTTAAGGGTGTGGCGGCTGTATTAGGGGTGAGCATGAGTGTTACATTGGATAGGCAGTCTGCTAGTTTTCTAGCCCTGGGTCTTTTCTACGAATAGGCTTAACCTATGGTACGGTCCATCTCGCATTGGGCATGATAGCCCACGCCCGTGAGACAGCTCGTACCTCGTGCCAGCCCTGGGCACCTACATGGGAGACCAGGTGAATGATGGAGGCATCACTAGATAAAGTGGAGGGGGTAGGATGTACCGAAGGTGCCCCTTAGGAGGGCAATAGCTGCAGTCTCACAACACAACTTGTCCTAGCAAAGCCCAACGGGTATACCAGCCTCACACTGCAACAGCAATAAATTACCTGTCCACTGTCAGGCATGCTCTCAATGGTTGCCGAGGGATCAATCCATGGTCCAAACTTAATAGCAATCCAACAGGCATCACGGGCGGCAACCAGAAGAGCTCCAACGCGCAGACACAACGGCGGCGACGCACTCACAGGCAAGGCACGCGACAAGCAAAAAGAGAACAAAACAAAACATACAACACCGAGGATTCCCAGGTCGTCACCGACCCTAGTACTAATTCGGCGCTTTCCAGCTTATCTATGGGAGAGCGGACGGGATCCCGAGTTCTCTGGAAGCTATGGTCGTATGTGCTGGGAAAGTCATGTAGAAAGACCTACATTTCTATGTCCACCAAATCAGGCAACGGCGAAGGTATGTACGGCTCCCATGTTCCGGGACCTATCCCTCTTATCTGTCCGTTATCCCTCAACACCCATGGGAAACTGCGCAACAGAAAGAACGTGCCAGGGTCTTCAAGTGGCGCATACGGTGCTATTGGCTGTCTGTTGGCGTCTCAAGGTCGCGCTGCTTCAAGCACCCGTTGTCGTGGATGATCCGGAATGTGTTTTAGGGGAGCACGCAGTCGCGTCAGTCGAGATTCGTCTCTAAGGCGTCAGAGAGCGTCTCGGAGTGGGATTCCAGTCCAGGTTGCTCACGTGGTGACCGCGGATTGGAGCGTTGGCATTCCACGCCAAAGCAGCAACCTCTCCGCCTGTGATTTCATTATTGTTGCCGTGGCTGTGCTATCTCTCGCGGCCGCAGTCGCGGCTGGAGACGTTTTCCAGGCCGAGCCAGCATCCTTCTACGCATCGACACCCACCAACAAGGGCTCAGATGGCCGCCCCCCCGTTGAAAATCTTCTTGGCGTCCCTGAGCTCGCTGCACGCGGGGTTTCCCCCGAGATCGAATGTAAGCACTTTGAGCACGCAAAAGGCACTGCTCACTGTGAGCACAGAACTGTGCTGCCTCTCCGGCTCAACCTAGATATCGATAGGACCTCCGTTGATACCATTCTGTCGGAGTACTTCGAGCCCCTCCATCAAACCATCCAGCGGCCCAACTTCAAACGGTGAACTGTGACGAAACATTGCTACCTCTTTAAGTCCAAGGGGGTTTGTCTTTAGCGGTGCTGGGTATGTGCATGATAAGCTGCGCTCCCTGCTGCTGCAATAAGGTATCATCATCCCCATGAAGTGGCTCGGATGACCTGAACTTGCCTAAGGAGGGCTTGCGCTAAGAAAGCCAGATTATGCGTGTGAGTTTCTTGGCTCTACCTTGACCATTTCATTTGGCCCAATCCCATGATGACACAAGCCACGCGCCCTAGACACAATATGGGCATATTTTCCCTTCGGCTCCTGACAAGCGGCTCGCCAGCGAGTTCTAACTGCATTTTGCTTCTTGCTGCTGCTGCAAAAAAGCCTTGCAAGGTGTTTTCCTGAGTTGGTATGAATGAAGCCACAGCGCGCTGTTCTTGTAGCCGCGTGGGGTTTCCTATTCAGCTACACGGGTCGAGTGAAAGAGTGAGCTCGCGGAAGTCGAAGTATGAGGTTAATAAGAGCATGGCGTTCCTGGCTTTAGCCCCGGGCTCTGCGTGCCGACAACTGCTGTATTCCGCAATCTCGGTCGATGGTTTGTTGCATACTTGGGAATATGCTATCACTATGGCCCGGTGTGCTGCTGCTCGGCGGCCTCTTCGGGGTGGCCGTTGGCGGCGGCGTGCCTACTACGGAAGCCTCTGATGACACATGTACCTACAGCTATATTCCTTTTAACCCGTCCACTTCGGACACCACGAAATACTGCAGTTGGTGGGTCAACACCTACTCGCGGCACTCGTGCGAACCCATCCTCGAGGTGAACCGCGTCACTCTTCGGCAATTTCTCCGCTGGGTAAGCCCCCTCCCACCCCTCAACAACAATACCGGGCTCAATGCAGTGGAAAGAACCCCTCCGTAAAATGGGACGAACTGCAAGACGGACGCTCGTACTGCGCGGGGGCCGCTGGGGAGCCAAAAAAAAAAAAAAGACATTCACGACATCAAGGGCGGCCACAGCCAGACCCATCCCGACTGCGAGCGGCTTCTAAAGGCCCCAAAGAAATTATGATGATCTTTCCTTTCGGGCTTGAACAACCCCCAGCGGGTTCTCCCCGGCGAAAACTGATTCTATCCCTCGACTACGTGCGTGGCTCTTCCGACTTCCTCCGGTACCCGAGCTCATGACTGGAAATCCGCAATCTACTTTTTCCACGTCAAGAAGCTTACAATTTTGATGCTGGCATCATGATGCCGGTGTCTATCCATTCAGGCGTGATATTCAGTGGCAGAACATTTGATCTGGCCTAAATTCGTGACGACTAAGCGCCCCCTGCTGTGTAGTACTGTTTCATTGCAGCGCTGATTAATTTCAGAAGCCTAGGTAAAGACGGTTCATTATCCTTGGTTCTTGGTGTCAACATTACGCCCGGATTACCGTGTTTTGGGGAGCGAAGTATCCAAATTACATTCCACAATCCATGGGATTTTATTCATTCTGGGCCTTTTCTTTGGTGATTAAATCCTAATTTTCGCAGTCGGTAATAGAGCTGCAGCATTGAGTTTCCGTGCCATGCGTCAACTGTTCTCTCCCCTTCTTCTTCCAGCTGCCCCTGAGTGGTCTTGACGAGGCAGCCTGTGACTGTAGACACCGTCCGAATCTCCTGAGGTCTGTCGGTTCTGGTCCAGGTTGTTCTCGCCGAAATGGCCTTGGTTAGTTGTGTGCCAATGAGCAGAACGATGGGTGAGCCGTGGCGTGTGGTTCAATGACCAAGTCGCGGGCGTAGTTCTTATGTGAATCCGAGGCAGCAGGCTTCATCAGCCTGCTTGCTATTTCTCGCGGTGGATGGCAAAGCCTCGGCGGCGTTTTGCGACAGCGTGTGAAACTGAAGCCAGGAGAATGCTTAAACGAAACAGCCCATTATCATTATCCACGAGGACATAGCCTGCTCAACTCCCTGCCGAACCAATGTTCACACCGAGACGCCCTAGGACTGCCGCCCCCGCAACTTCGCGAAAGCGAGCGACACTCCAACGGACAGCACTCCAGCCTCGGCCTTCCTCGCCTGGATGCGATCCGCCTTCAGATCCCGGCCTTATCCGAGCTGCCAGGGCTCCTTACTCGGTCTCCTTGTCAACACCGGGTCGCTCGTCGGTGAAGCAGGGCAGCTTCTCTAGATCGCCGTCCTCGAGTAGCTCGGCGGCGGAGATCGGGGCGCGCGCCGCGGCGGCGGCGGCGGCGGCGCGCTTCCGGGCGCGGTCGGCCATGTCGCCGGGGCCGGCGGGCCGCAGGAAGTGGAAGTAGAAGAACAGCGAGGCTAGGAAGTAGCCCACGACCAGCACGCCCAGGACCGACACCAGGAGAACCCCCTGCGTCCGGAGGGGGACCAGCTCGGCGGCCGCATACCTGTTGGTCGACGCCCGGGCAGGCGTCCGCGAGGAGGCCATAGGGGGCCGACGAACGGGGCTCGGCCGGGGCCCGGCCGCGTGGTGCTGCGGGGATCGCTGTTCGTCCCGTGCCGGGTTCGGAGACGCTGCGCAAGGCGGAGGCGCGGGCGCCGAGCGGGAGTTGGCGCCTTGTACAGTGCCGCGATGGCGCACTCGCGGATTCTCCGCAGGGCTCTTCCCCCCAACTGGACCCAGATCCGTTGCGACGCGCTTTTCGCACTTGACGTTGTTTTCAAGACCAGACAGGAAGGCCACACACAGGGAAAGCTCTCCGCACCTCGTGGCTACGTGGCACCTCGGACCGAAACCACCGACTGCCGCTCTCGCTAGGCCTGCCACATGTGCCTCGGGGCTATTTGTATCTTGGGCGGCCGGGTCCATCTCTTTCTCTTGCCGATACTTGTATCGGCAGTCTACCCGAGGTCCATGCTCATCAACGGACAGAGGTGCGCGCACCGACGTTGACCATGCACTGCGCTGACAGACGCAAGGCGGCATCATGTGCTGCCCCGAGTATCTGGCCGCCCATGCCACTCATCGTGGCGCTGCGCGCAGTACAGGCCGGCAGTTGATCGACCACTGCTTTGACCTTGACATCGGACGACGGCGGTAGTTGAAGCTCTTACCATGCGGCAGCCTCGGACTGGCGTAGGCCACGCGGCATCAGCACGGGCATGCCGTCGTCGTTTAACTCGGGATCGCACGAGACCCTATCTGATTTACCCTTCGCGATGGTCGCTGTAGCGTGCCAAGTGGCCCGGGCCGTATGAGGCCATGCCGTCCTCATGGCTGTCGCCGGTGCTCTGCCGGCACAGGGCGGCGACGCGGCTCGTTCTCGTTGAGCGAGTTGCGTCTCGCCTGCCGGCGTCCGCGCGGGCAGACGAGCAGGTGGCGAGGCCTCCTTTGCACGGCACCGCCGAGTCGGCGCCTGGGCGGCTTCATGCAAGCCACAGGCCCAGCAATCGGGCCTTTCGTCTCCTAGCGGGCCACAAGCTGTATTCTCCCGAGTCGCGCCGTGCATGCCGGGCAAGCAGGGGCTGACACACAGCGCCACGGCAGCGGCGGATATCAGTGGGCAGACGGGCAGAGGCCGATAGGCACAACCCGGCCGCTGGAGCCCGTGGTCACTGCACCGCCTCTCCACCACCTCGGCTGATTCAGGTGCGGCACGTGGGGGACGGTCGAACAGGCGGGGCAGCACCACCGGCTTCAGGCATCCTCACCAACGGCCATCCGGGACCCAAACCGCCGTGTCCGCCCGTCTGCTCAGCCAGACCAGCCTCAGCCACCGGCCTCCTTGCCTGGACTGGGATGCGCCTGATGCCCGGCGCCTCCGATGTTCGGCACAGAGGCTAGAGAGGGTACTGTCGGCACTTCGGCCGGCGGTTAGTGCAACCACGCCCGTGGCGTTGCAGCCGAGGAAACCTTAGGCGCAGGGGCCTATTAGTACGAATACACCCAGCTCGCCACCCCTACACCCCGCCAGCGGTAAACCTGATGCGTACGACAGTCGGGTTGAGTTTCGATCTACCGCGTCACTGCTCATCTGCCGAGGGGAGTGGCTGGATGAATGCCCCGGCCGCCTAGGCCATGCTCCTAGTGAAGTAAAACCGCGCGGGGTGTTTTTCGACCACCCCCTTCCGTCTGGCCATGCCACACCACGGTCTGCCCCCGCGGATGTGGCGTTAGGGGCAGAGGTCGCCGCCGGCGTGGGCTGCGGTGATGGCATGCCGACTGAAAGCCGCGAAGCAAGTTTGGATGGCGCGCGCGCGGACGCGAGCAGATATGGTCATCCTCGGTGGCCGCACCAGAGCTGATTATTGAACATGGAGACCGCCGCCGCCCATGGGCTGCTCGTCTGCAGGCATCAAGCACAGACCTGGCGGCGGGCCTCGGACGGCCGAGGCGCTCACTCGAGGCCACCCCGGGCAAAGAGCCTGGGAGCAAATGCTCGGACATGGGGTGCCGTCGACTGTGACTACAGGAGCACGCAGCCAAGAGGGGACTGGCGCGGCGCGTCTTTCGGACGAGGGCAAACCGGTGCAGCGGCCCTCGGCAACCGGCCCCTCGTCGGCGCCGGCGAGGCCTTCGATGTGCCTCGCCAAACCGAGCCGACATCCGAGGCCGTGGCCGCAAGTCTGCTGGGCAACGACTCGACAAATGTAGTATGACCGAAAGCACCGCCTGGCTAGCCAATACCCGATCCGGCTATCCACGGCATGGCTTCCGGGGGCGGTGCGATGCCGCAATGTTGTCGACTAGGGGTCTTTGGCCCCTGGCGTGCGGTTTTCACCGGCGCGTCATGGCCTGAGCGAGCCCACCTCCGACCTGTTCGAGGCGGGACCCACGAGCACATCCATGCTCCGCCAAAGGGCTGCCGTCGCAAACCTTGATGTGCGACCGGCCTCTCAGCCACTCCGGCGATGAAGGGGGGGGGGGGGGGGGGGGGGGTCGAGCAGGGCCAGGCACATCGAAGTGAAGTCACCCCCGGACAACATGACGCCGCATGGCCACCGCTACCGCCCCAAGCGAACCGAAGGGGCGGGCCGAGGTACGAGATACATTCTGGTTATGGCCCGAGCTGGCCCTGGGGTTGGCCCGCCGCGTCGATGCGGTGCTTGCGTCGTCGACCTCTTCGAGATGGGGTGAGGACAGAGTGACGAAGGATGATGTTGCGCGCGAGCCCGGCCGCCGGTACTTTGCTGCTACCTCGTCGGGGTCCGGCCGGGATGGGCCTGCTCTGCCGGATCTGGCGGAGCCGCAACCGCGGGTGCCGTTGGTCTGTATGTGTGCGTGCGTGCGTGCGTGCGTGTGTGTGTGTGTGTGTGTGTCTCAGGGCGGCTGTGCTGTGCCACCCACGCTAGGCGGGCGACGTCGTGCGGCCGCCTGGCTGCAAGGCACCCTCGCCGCCTCTCCACTCGGCAAGGCGGAGGGATCCCGACGACGCTATACCGACCGGCGGCTGCGCGGATGGCGACCGGCGGCTAAGGATCCGGCGCGGCGGCCCTCTTGTTCTAGAACCCCGGGAGAAGGCCGTGGGCCCGTGTGATTCGACGGCGACGCGGTGATCGGCGCCCTGGTCCGCGGATCTCGGCCGCCAACGCCGTGGCGCCTCGCCCACGACACGCGCACCAACTGCGTGGCCTTCGGGCGCGCCGCCCATGGCCGGAGAAACGGAAGTGGCGGCAAGCCTCCTCCCTGGCGTAGCCACCCGCCGCCGCATGGGTTTGGGGAAGGACATCACGATCCGAGTCTTCCGTTGAGCCCGGCGCTGCGCCCTTGGCCATCGATTGAGTTTGGCCCGGGAGTTCGCACGGCATCTGAGACAACTGGCTGCGAGACAGGCCGCTTACCAAGAGTCGGAAAGGCGTCTGGTTGCATTTACGAGCGAGGGGGTACGGCCAGATGGCCCGACGGGCTACCAAGAGGCCGACCAGGAATCTTCAAGCGCATCGAGGACCATAGCGAGAAGCACGTTGCAAGGTATTTGCCATTAATACATCTATAGGTACAAGATAGGGATTGCCAAAGGGAACTCTAGGCTTGGCGGGGAGAAAGTAGAGGGCGTGCATATCCCGCCCCCTCATCATCGGCTCGCTGGCGGCAAAGACAATCCCGAATTTGGGGAAGTCATGGGTAAGAAGAAAGGGTGGGCGACGTGGTGTCAGATCCCGCGGTCCGACGTGCGCACCCGCCGGCCCCAGGCGCAACCGGTTGCGCCAATGGTTTCCCTCCAGAATGTGCCTTGCTGGTCCCTCCAGCCTCGGGGCTAGGATGACGAGGATTAAAAAGGTTGCTGATGATGAAGTTCTGACGGCAACAAGCCAGAAAGAGGGAAAAAAAAACTTAAATCAAACAGCAGTAGCCGAGCCAAGCCGATGATGAACGCCAGTTGAAGTTCCCCGTTCACTCTTTTCCGTTCCGTCGTGATAGAGGGGCACTACCCATGCCGCCTCTCTCTACTACGGCTGCCACCGCCGCCGCTGGCTTGGACCGCCCCCGTGCATGCGTGCGCTTGTTGTTATAATCTGTGTAGTATATGCGTGAGTAGTGTGTGTCGCCGTGCCTAGCCGGAGGATGTGAAGGCGGGCGGAAATGAACTAGGGTCGATGGAGGATCATTAAGTGTCCCTTTTCAGTTACTATGTGTATTAGCCCATTTATTCTTTTTGTCCCAGGGGGCAACAGTCGGGGAAGGGGGAAAGGGGGGAGGGGAGACACATACAGCAGAGCCAGAGTCAGGTCGCCGTGGATGCGGGCCTTGAGGGTGACCTCGACCTCGAGGTTGAGGTCGAGGCGGAGCTTGAGCGTGTCACTCTTGCCGCCGCCGCCGCCCTGGTTGAGGACGCCGCCGGCGACGCCGCCGAGGGCGCCGGTGGCACCCTGCGCGAGCCCGCTCGCCGTTTGGCCGACGTTGCCGATGGGCAGCATGTCACCACCGCCGCCGCCGAGGACGCCACCCAGAGGGCCGCCGCCGCCCTGCTGCTGCTTGGCCTTGGTCTGGTTGCGGCGGCGCCGGGGAGGCGGCGGCTCGTACTCCTCCTCCTCCTCCGAGTAGTCGTCCGAGTAGTCGTCCTCGTCCTCGGGCTCCTCCTGCCGCGTCGGCTGCTTGCGCTGCTGCTTCGGCTTGTCCGTGCGCTCCTGCGACGACATGACGGGCAGCTGAGTGGCGGGTGGGTGGATGTGTACTTAGGTGATGTGGATGTGGGTGGCGAAGGTACGAGGAGGGCCGGACACACGATAAGGTCCACGGGCAAGCTGGGGTGGTTTTGCAACAGGGCCTGCTTGTTCAAAAGGCAAGGCCTGGTTTCGATGCGGGGGGTGAATGGTTAGAAAAAAGACAACGGTGTGAACGAACCTCAGTCGGATTCGACGTAACGGGAACAGCAAGCGGACGGGAAATATATTCACGTAAGGGGAGAGAAAGACTGGGGGGCGAAGCCAGCTTTCAGCCCAGGAAGCAGGACTGAGCGCGTGTATTGCCGAGCACCAGACAAGCGCGGGATCGACCTGCCATGCCCGCCATCCCTCCCCTACCGACGTCACCGACTCACTGGCAGTCCGCGGGCCAGGACCTGCGACTCAGCAGGGCGAATCCGGTTTTCCTCTTTTCCGAGGGGGGGTGGGAGGGGCATCAGTCGCGCGATGCAGGGCGTCTGGGCTCCGCAGCCGGAAACCCTTGAAGGCGGAGGCAGCACGTCGTACCCCGGAGGTACCTCTGCTTCTAGTCGTGCGTATCCCGAAGGGCAACGCGTCAGTCGACCCAAACAAAGCCCTGCCGAGGGCAGCAGGGAGAAGGGGGGGGGGGGGGGGTGTATGGATTTGCGTTACGGGTGAGTGGTGGTGGGTGGCCGATCGAGATGGTGGGTATTGCGGCTCACTCCGTCACATGTACATTGTACGGAAGGATCCCAGACCTGGCTAGACGGGAGGGGGGCGGGTATTCTTGGTCGTCCTACCACGGCTGACGACGTCGACGACGACGACAGCAGCGTGTCGAGGTGAGGAAACCAAAGAAAAAGGGTGGGTGGCTTGACAGGTAGCACAACGGCGGGGTGCACGAGAGCCACAATGGCCATAGTATTTTTCAAGGCCAGCCGCTATTGACAGGGATCACCCACTGAAACAGACCCAGTCAGCCCCCCCGCCTCCCGCACCCACAAGGAACAGGGTTTTGCTTGTTCTAGGCGGCCATCGGCCAAAGAAGCTCGCGTGGCAGATGCGACGCCTGGTAGTACCGCTGTGTACCCTCTCCGGTTCTGTTCCCCACGAGACGAACGCCCCTCCATCCTGTGTGTGTGTGTGTGTGTTTCTCCCTCGACCCTCTCATCCTCCCGTCTCCCCCCGTCTCGTCCTTCCCCAGCCCGAACTCTCGTGAACTCCCGCGACACACAACCCGACACACACATTTCTGTGTTCACCCACTTCCCCTCGACCCCCTTTATTAGCATTTCCCCTCCTGAATGCCGAGCCGCACGTCGAACCTCCCCCGAGATCCACCGTCCGCACGGGAGACAATGCCGCGAGGCCAAGCTCCAGCACAGCCGTGTGCTGTAGCGTCTTTCGTTTCCTCTTTCCCGAACGCGCGCCTCTTGCCATCTCATTACCGTATTAGAAAAATGCATACTACAGAATCTGCTTCACTATCCCCCCCCCCCCCCCCCCCCCCCTTCCTCTCCCTTTCCTTTCCTTCGCTCCCCCTGACTATCCGTTTCCGTTCTTGCCCCCGACCATCGTACTCGAAACGCCGAGCTGCAGTTCGCGGTGCAGGGTGATGATGACGGTGCGGCGCGGGGCCAGCTTTTGGGCCAGCTCCTTGTCGCGGTCGTAGTAGATGGACCAGGCGCTGTCGTCGCCCTCGACGGCGAGGAAGTAGGGCGACTGCTCCAGCACCAGCCACTCCTCGTCCTCCGACCAGTTCCAGGGTCCGATGAGCTGCCCCACCGTCGCCGGCCGGCCGCCATGACGTAGCTCCAGCGAGTCCTTGTCCACGTAGATCCAGTGCAGCGCCGGCGGGTCGTCCGACGCCATGGACACGAGCCCCTGGTGGTTCTCCGGTCCCGGGTACCCAAAATAGAACCCGTTAAACTTGTAGCCCTCGACCGGGTGCCCCGGATGGTCCAGGTAGAGCTACACACGGAAGAGCCCAACAAAGGGGCCACAGTTTAGCCGTCGCGTCCGCCCACACGGCCGAAACCCACGAGCGCCGGCCGGGATAGGGGGGGGGGATGGGGGATGGGGATGGGGGTTAGGGGAGGACGGGGGGGGTTCCCACTTACCTTGTTGTCTTTGAATACAACAGTAGCCTGCTCGCCCAGCGACTTGCCATCGAAGGAGAACCGGGCGGTGAGATTGAACTTGATCCTCTCCTTTGCCTGTTGATTCTGCTTCTTCTGTGCGTCGATGGCCTCGGCCACACCAATTACGGTAGGTATCGAGCCAATGACGAGGAGGCCAAGGCTAGAGAGCGCCATGGTGCCGACGTAATGGGCGACAGGGGAATGGCGGGCAGGCTGTGCTGGCTCGGTAGCCTGGGGGGGGGACCGTGGGACGCCGCAGCAGGAAGGGAAGGGCGAGGGCCACGGTGGTCAGTCAAATGTCGTGAGAGGATGGTTGCATGGACAGTGGCTGACGAGTACGTCCGTTTGGCATGGCTGGGAAAACCGGTCGTCTCCCCTGCTCGCCTGGGGGGGGGCCACGGGCAAGCTGTCGTGAAAGGGACCTGAAGCCCTGCTTTGGGTCGGCGAGGAGGGCAAGCTCTGCCACACCCTCCTGGCCAGGCTCCGTACACCGTCGAGTGTACTTGCCAGCCACCCCGGCGTCTCCCCAGCAGGCGCCGTCTCGCCGAGGTGGTGTGAAGGCGAGCGGGAGAAGCGTTGTAAGCATGCATAATGAGATCATCTGCGGCCACGAGGCCCCGAAACGGACGGGCCTCATCGGGTGGGCGGCGGGCGGGCGGGTACGAATAAGGTGATGTGGGGATGATGTACTCGGAAGTCTCTCGGATGGACTGGGGGCTGCGGCGACACACGGAAGCCCCCTGTCGTCTGCGGGCCAGACGCGACCATCGCGATTGGGCCGTGACTTCATGCCCACATAATGGCATTGCGTCACGTCTGCTGAAGGTCGAGGGTAGCGAGCCAACTTCTAGCCAGGGTTCGCGAGCCAAAATCCAGATGGCCAGAACCTGGTAACCTGGCAGGCAATAAAACCAAATGATGCCGCCGTCGCTAACGCTGCGGTGCCAACCTGGCCGATAGTAGCTTGACGGCTTCGAATGTTCATTCCGTAAAACCTAGACCACCTGATAACCGCCGCACCAAATCACTGTAATACCCTAACCACCCCCCCGCCATGGCATCCCAGCAGGACCAGTCGCCCTACAACCAACGGGAGGAGAAAGATGACGACACCAACCAGCAGCAGCAACGGGGCCAGCAAGCAGACGACGAGAAGCCAGAACAGAATGACCGCGACAACGGCGAGGAGCAGGAGCAGGAGCAGGAGCAGGAACATGAAAACGGTACAGAGAACAGCCAGCGCCGCCAACAGCAAGGTGCCGACGACGTAGGCAACCGGCAAGCCGACCAAGAAGAAGGCGAAGACCAAGATGATGACGACGACGGCCAAGCCAGTGAGCAGGAACACGCCCAATTCAACCAGGACGACCAAGAGGAGCAGGAGGAACAAGAAAAAGAGGATGGCCAGACTGGTCAGAACGACCGAGGTCGTCAGAACGGGCAACAAGAAGAGAAGCAGGAGCAAGATCAGCAGCAGCCTGCGCAGCCCAACGAGCCGAACGAGAGCTCACGTCAGGCGAATGGCGACGAGGGCCAAGAAGAAGAGGACGACACGCGGCCCGCACCACCCAAGAAAGAGAAGCCCTCCAAGAACGAGCGGGAGCCGACCTCCAAACCCCGCAAGGCACCCGTACAGGAGGCCGAGAAGGCGCCGTCACGCAAACAAGATGTGACCACGGAGGAAAAGCCCAAGCGCCGGCGCCGGCGCAACCAGCCGAGCTTCATGGAGGACCAGGAGGATGAGGATGAAGCCGCCAACGCCAAGCAGGTCGCCCCCCCTCGCCGGAGGCGCAACCCGAATCAAGCCGCGCAGCAGCAGCAGATGCAGCAATACCAGCAACAGCAGTGGCAACAGCAACAAATGATGCAGCAGCAGCAGCAACAGACACAACAGAACGACAGCGGCAAAAACCCGCTGCGTCTGCGCCTGGATCTCAACCTCGAGGTCGAAGTTACCCTGAAGGCTCGTATTCACGGCGACCTCACCTTGTCGCTCTTGTAAGTCACCCTGGCTGTTTCGGTACCTGCCCCCTATGATCCATCGCACCGCATTGCGTTTGTCTTTGGTTGCTGTTCTTACCATACCCGTGTGCGCAGCGAGTAAAGGGGGCGAGATAGCAAACACCGTGTGTGGATGTGGACGGCATCGATGGGGAGGCCAAGATGGGCGCAGATTGGCAGCATACTGATGCAGCGCCTTGGCACCTCGCACCATCCTGTTGTTGCCCAGCATCGCAGCACCACACCGCAAAAGTCGCTACGTACTGCAATTGGCCGAGAGAAGCAGCTGTTAACGAATCGTTTCAACAGTGAGGGCTTGTGAGCGCAAGCGAAGGGGGTTGGGAAGGCCCCAGCATGGCTGTACTGGTCATTTTCCCCAGCTGCGCCGCCACAGGGCCCGACTGCCCCACCGAAGATCTTCTGTTTCTGGCGGAGTCTGCCATGCCCATTTGAGACATTAGCGTTTTAATCTCGAGGCGGGAAGCATACGGAGTTCTGGGGGGTATTGCCGATCGGTTTGAAGTGTATGAGGCAGTGTATTTTGGAAAGCTCCCGAAAAAGGGGGTCTTCGTGTATCATATCGGCCTGGCTTTTTCAATAGACTTCTTCCGGACTGTTACTCGGCCAGGAATAGATTGCTAGGTTGGAAATGCATTGCTTGATTCGGGCGGCACCTACCTGGGGAGCAGACCCTTGCAAATCCGGCTCTTCAAATGTGGCGGGTCGACCGACGATGTAACTTCGTAATTGACGTTGCAAGACTGGCAAGCTTCCACGTAGCAGGTTACTGGCAGCCACAGAGTACGAATCCGTATTTCCCGGTGGTGCTAATACCACCGGGCCCCTCGTGAGCCGGCGCATGGATAGGAAGCACCCGCCGCCGCAGCGGCGTCTTGTGATCTCGATGCCAACGGTAGGCATTGTGCGCGGAGCAAGGCTCGTGCCTGACGAGATTCGAAGAAGCAGAGACACGACTCGCCACACCCGCGAACATCGAGCTGTCAAGAGAGACAGCGGGCGCCAAGAGACGTGGCACGCGCAGCGTGGCGTCATATTCCGCCTAGCACAATGCCGCACCGTTCTCTTCGAGGCCGTCAGTGGCTTGATAAGGGCGGCCGTGCTTCCCCTCATCACCCCGCCCGCCAATGAGGGCAAAACATCGACATCGCGGTCGGGGAGACGATTAATAGCAGACACCCGCCGAGTTGTCGGGTGCTGTGCGCAATCCCGCCAGCCAGCCAGCAGCGGGGCTGGGAGCAGCCCGCTTGTTGGGATGGGTGCAGACGCATCCTGGTTGGAATGGCATGCTGTGTATCGGGACTTGGGTGGCTGCTGGCTGTGCGAGCGGCTGACTGCAGTGTGGCTTACGCCGCAAGACGCAATTGAGCACGCACTGACTTGTCGTATGTTTGTAGGTACAATCACTGGACAGAAGTTTCCGTTAGTGGAGCCTCTTTCGCCCTCCACTTCAATGTCAACAACAACGCCACCTACTCTTCAAGACGCGATAACTTCATCAATTCGTAATGGATTTAAACGCGGTCGCATCCATCCTGACCGCCGGAAGGAGACCTAACCAACGGTGTACGGAAGCGATGATTGCCTCTATCTGTTCGTACGCTTCTGCAGGGGTCAAACATGAGGCAATTGCAAACGCGTTCGGATTGAAGAGGCCCCAGACCGTGGCTGACATCGTGAGGCGCGTCAGTTATCGCAAAACACCAAAACCTGCCCCTAAAAAAGGTGCTCCAAGGCGTGTGAGTGACCGGCAAGCCCGCTATCTCTTTCGAATTGCTCGAAAACGCCCTCACGCCACCTGGAGAGACCTCTGTTTAGCCTGTCCTCGGCCATCGGACGGTATCTCGAGGGCTGTCTCCGAGAAGACCTTGAAACGCGCCATACAGCGGATGCACCTTAAGAAGTGACGTGCGGCGAAGAGGATCCTCTTAACGAAAGAAGACGCCAAACAGAGGCTCACTTTTTGCCGTGAATACTCGTCACGAAGCAAGCAGCTGGTATTAATGAGGAGCCTCTTCTCCGACGAATGCACTATCCAGAACGAACCGGGCAGCCAAGGCGAATGGGTCTTCCGATTAGCAGGGGAACGCTTCCGACCGGACCTCGTCAACACTAAGACCCATGTGAAGCCTAAGATCTCCATCATGGTCTGGGCCTCTATTTGGGAACGCTTCGGAGAGGCCGGAAAGACGCCCTTAGCGTTCTACGACGGAGATCCGGACTCCCCTCGCGGAGGATTTAATTCCAAGGCCTATATCCAGGTCCTAGAGGAAACGCTGCTTCCGTTTTATAAGGCAGGGGACCCCTTTATACAAGATAACGTCCGTATCCATCGATCAAAGGCGGTGAGGTTCTTCTTAGAGTCTCACGGTATATGGACGATACCATGGCCGCCTCACAGCCCAGATCTCAACCCAATCGAGCATGTGTGGCGTATGCTAAAAGCAAAGATATACGAATTAGAGCCTCGCTTTACCGCCTACAAAGATAACATCGCCGAACAGGCTGCTGTAAGGGAGTTAATCCAGTTAGCATGGAGTGAGCTAGATCATGAGGCTATTCGGAAGCTCTTGCTTTCAATACCTCGTCGCCTCTCCTCCGTCCGAAAAGCTCGTGGATGGTACTCTCATTATTAAAATAGGATAAATTCTAATTTCAATGCATATCTCGGCTTCTTTATTGCTATTAAACTGGCTGAGATAAAGAACTTAGAAGATGGTGGTGTTGATGAAGGGTATGGGGTCTGGAGGCTCCACTAACGGAAACTTCTGTCCAGTCACTGTAGGTAAGCAGGGAGAGAGGAGGCCCTCGGAGCAGGTTTGCGTCGGGGATCGGACAGGAACCGATACCCGCCGGTGATATGTTGGGGGGGTCGATGAGCAGCCCTGGCGGCCCATTCGTAAGGTGCATGAGTTCGTCCCATCTGCCGGTAACGGCAGGGTTACATGGAACGCAGTAGGTGCACTCCAATCAATAGCGGGGTCCGGTTGGTTGCCGTTTCCGTTCAGCGTGCTTGCACTTGCCTTGCACCTACCTTCGAGTATCAGTGTGGGCTTCCGATGATATTCCCCGAAGTTCAAATCGCCGCACATGAGGTACGAAGAGCACGGCGCCGCAGCCCAGACAAGCGATAGGTAGGCATTATTTTGGCGAGTCCCTGTCTTCCCACCTAGCTCAACGAATCCGATTTCTGCATCCGTCCGGCGTCACACGCCGTGTTGTACGGAACCTTGCGCCGAGCGACACCCAATCACGCACGGATGTTCACTTGATCTGGTACCCCCTCGCCCTGTCTCGCCTGCTCCTCCGCATTTTTATCCGTGGGCCCCAGCGACCCAGGTCCTTGTCGTCAATCTGCCGTGTCTACAATCCACAAGCGCTGGGGACGTCCTGTCGTCCGCCGCGACCACGACACTATCGCGACGTCCTCGGGCCTGATCATTACGTACCGCGCCTCTCGGCCGGCCGGGTCTGCTGGGCCCGGTCGACAACCAGAACAGGAAGGCTAGACTCGCAGCGCCGTTGCTATGATGACCGATTGACGCGCCCTCCCCGAGCTTACTCGCGCCCGCTGACCGTTACGGCTCTGTGACCGTGTAACCCAATCGCGACTGCGAGAACCCAATTCCAACTTCCCGTACCGGCCATCCCGGCCTTTCCACACCTTCGGACCATGCCTGCACGACACACGAATCGAAGACAGATCCAAGCGTCCACGTTCGATCGACACGTCTCGGCCCATCTGCACAGTGGGCTCATTGTTGTCCTCGCCCCCATCTCCGCAGTCCGAACAGTCCGGATGGCGCCCAGAGCACCGGTGCAGTGGGCATCGCGGACCACCGATGGCACCATGAAGTCATTTGCTATCAAGAAAACGCCGATGGGATTGCCACTCGTCATTCCCCCTTTGCGCCGAGGACCCAGCAAGTCGATCCGTCATGGGCTCGAAAGGCACTAAGGGAAGGGCCGGCGCGCCGGGGTAAACGGCCGCGAATTCTTGACTGTCTGCTTCCAAGTTTTGCACAGCACAAAGCGGATATCCACAGCGCTGGACCTTGACTATCAGGCCACTAGATATACCCACTGTCACTTGGTTCCCAGCGGCGGCTTTTCGCGCGGACTGTTGGGCAGTGAGGCGGGCAGCAGGGAAACCGTACCCTTATACACCGTTCTATGTAGATCGGCCCGGCGGCCTGGGCTTGGGCCAACGGTATCACGTCACTGGCTTGCATGACAAGCGTGATCTTGTCGGTTATCCCCACGGCTTCTAACGCTCCACCTCCACTGCCCACCGCGAAAATACGGGTAGACAAAGGCTAGACGGAAAGACAGACAGGCGAGACAGGGTCCACGAATGACCGGCTAACCACTCAGGAGTCTCAGATGCCTTATGTGATCTGTTGGTCGACGACGCTACCCGTGGCCGGCCAAGACAGCTAAGCGGCTTACAGTCTGACGTGTGGCTGAGGTCTGAAGATCGACCGCCAACCAGGCCCCCCCAGCGCCCCCCCTCATGCCGGAACCCTGGCAGCCTGGTCCCTCCGCACCCTTCGGCCAAGATCGCGATTTGGGGGAGGGGAAGAATCACCCGCTTCCTACCGCCTACGCCACCATGCTGCGACCTCCCGTTCGTTCCCTTGATATGGCCCGGCCAGCACGCCGGGGAAGGCGCCAGCACTCTGCCGGAGTCGTCCACATGACGCAACGCGCGATTTCACCGTGAATTCATGAAATGCGCGACCAAGCTTAGACGGCTCTTTTGCTATGAATGGCACGTCACACCCGGGTCTTGTCTCCGTCAGAAGAAACCTTGAAGCGACAGCCCTAAACTTAGCGCAGCCAACGTACCTCCGGGTGTTCGATCGTTGGCCCGTTAAATGAATCCGTGGGCACTGCTCGCCGACGAAGATTGTGATCTAAACCAACACGCCCTTCTTGGACTTTACATCGCTGTCTTCCTTTATCTCAACAAACACCGCATCTGCTGGTTAGCTTCAAAGATGGCTGACGCGGTTGGTGCTCCGCAAGCCCCGAGGAAAGCACTCTTCAAGCCCTCGACCAAAACACCCCCTGTGAGGAAGTTCAAGTCAAGATCAGTCAAAGCGGCTGGCACCGCAACGCCGGGAACCGAGCCCCCCAAGGTATTCAGAAGCGTATCAAAGTCTTCTCAACTCTCTCGCACCTCGTCCAAAGCGGGTGGCGACGAAAGCGCCAAACCTCCACCCGAGACATCCACCAGGTCCAGCAAGGCCGAATCCGAGCCCAGCAAATTGGGTCAGGATTATGCCGCCTCAGACACAACAGGAGAGACTGCGACGGGAACGGTAAATGACGATGTCTTCACCCCCGATACCGTCCGCAGCAACGAGGCACCGCACGCTTTATCCCGCAAAAGCTCGGAGGTCGTGGCAGCCGACCAAATTCGTCCGAACAGCCAAGATTCAGGCGACACGGAACCCCAAGACAAGGACGAATGCACTCCTGGCGAGGTGCAGGAACCGCGGTTTCGACCAAAGCCGGCATCTGTGGTCTCTGAATCCAAGGAAGGTCTCGACGAGGAGGTCGCTGCGCCCGTGAAAGCTACAAGGCGGCAAGTGCGGCCACGCCCTGTGACGGTGACGACAGGATCCAAGGATCAGTCTCCCCAACCCCTGTCTGATGACGATTCGGCCGTTTCCATGGGCGGCTCGCCGCCCCCTGAGCGTAACGACGAATCGCTCGACGCCGATGCTGATAATGACGGCACCCCCGACGTCGCCAATGAAGATGCCTCTAACGAAGCGACGCATGCATCCCATATACCCGGAGACGACACTGGAGAAGCCACATCCAAGATACCGAGTGCGGCTGGTGACTCACTCGGCAAGGTCGAAGAGGGTGCTGACCAGAGGGATGTTGCCGATGCCCAGGCTAACGGCGACACCGCTCAAGCCCCGGGTGATGTACCCGATCAAGGCACGAATGAAGCACCCGAAGTCCCTACCAACGGATCGGTGGAGAAACCCTCGGGCGAAGCAGTCCCCGAGACAGGAGACAAGATCGAGAAAACCAGTGTCGGTGATTCTGCTGAGGCAACCGAGGCGACCCCGGACGTCCAAGAAGATGATGCCACCAATGCTACGGCGGAGGGCCCTGGTGACGCCCCCGACAGCAGGGCCGCGGAATCCAGTCATTTCGATCATGTCGCTGCAGAGGGAACTGGTCATTCTGCTGATTCTGCCCCCGACGCTGCGGAAGAAGTTGGCGCAACGGCTGCTGAAGCCAGTGGAGCTTCTCGAGAAGCCGGCAAAGTCGACGTCGCCGATGAAGCAGACGCGAGTGCGGGGACTGATCCCGTCGTCCCCGCTGAAGATACTGAGAAAGTACCCGAAGATGCATCAGACAAGGTCACCAACGATACTAATGCGTCACTCGGTGGCGCCGCCGAAAGTCCTGAAGACGCGACACGAACCGCAGGTAGCGCCAGCAAAAGTGATGCTGGTGCCAGCGTTGAAGACGACACTCAAACCGCCCCAACCGACAGCGACGACAGTGCCAGTAAAACGTTTGCAGACGCGAAAGAATCTTTTGATGGTGGAGATACAGCGGCTGCTGACGCCCCCGCGGATGGTTCTTCCGCTGGCACAGCCGATGCGCCCGAGGGTGAAGGGCCAAAAGCTGTCGATACCACCAGCGCAGTCGAAGGCGCCCCCAATGTGTCCGCAGATAAGGCCGATGCCCCTGGACAGGACGAAGCTGCTGCCCCAGAAGCTGAGGCCCCTCATGTAGACACAGAGGATGCCATGGTCGATGCAGTCTCAAACCCAGAGGATGACGATGCCGACACTGCCACTGGAGCCCTAGAGGCTGATGCGAATGACGCTGCGCAAGTTTCCGCACCCGACACGGATTCAACTGATGCCGTTCCTGATGCTGACGCCAAGACCCCTGCTGTTGAAGGTGAAGCAGCCAAGACCACTGGGGAAAAGAATGTTGACTCCGAAGCGCCGGAAGCCGGGGCAGACACCGTGAATGGGGCACCTGGTTCTGATCCCAAAGGCGAGGCCTCCGCCCCGATCGCTGAAGGCGAAACAGCTAGCGCTGCTGACGAGTCTTCTGTTGGACGCGAAGCTCAGGAGCCAGGCATTGATGCCGCAGCGGATTCTGACACCGACACTCCTGGCGCTGATGTCGGTGGCACCGCGAAAGCGCCTGAGGCTGGCACCGAGGCCGCTGTTCCAGTATCAGAGACAGACCCTGTCGGTGCTGGAGCAACAGGGGTAGATGCCGATGCCACAGATGAATCTCCCGCACCGGCTGGTGGTGATGAGGCAGCTGAAAGAAGCGATACTGCCGTCAAGCCCAAGTCATCAGAATCCGAAACTGACGTAGCTCCTGAAGCGACTGAGGTCGGAACCGCCTCTGAAGCACCCGGAGCTGTTACGAATGACGGCTCTGAAGTTTCTGCATCGGCAGCTGGGGCTGAGGCAGCTGAGGAACACGCGGATACAGAGTCTGGAAATGCTGCGATTGATTCCACCGCAGCGTCCGAGTCGAAAGAGGATATCCACGATGAAGCAGCCATGCCTGTGCCAGAGGAAAACGTGAAGACAAATACTACTAAGCCTTCCGAGGATGTGGCGCCTGATGCCGGTGCTGACGCTACTGACACCGACGCTGATCTTGCCGTTGATGCCGCTAAGTCCACTCCCGATCACAACGCAGACCGGGCTGCTGGGGAAGTAAAGCCCGGGGCCCCGGAAGCCAACGTCGATGTTCCCACAGATGGCACTGAACCTGCTGTATCTGGTTCTCAAAACGACACAACCGCAGCAGAGGAAGCTTCTGGAACTGCTGCAGACGCTACTGCGGACGCCCTCAAAACAAGCAATGACCTTGCGGCAAATACAGATAAAGAGCCCGACAACAATACAGATGTTGCTCCCGAAAGTGGTCCTCCTGGCACCGTGGCCGAAGCACCCGAAGCAGGTGGAGAGGCTCCAAAGGCTGCTACCAATGCCAATCCCGGTGCTCCCAAGGATGACACTGCCACTTCTGGGGAGGAAGATGTAGGGGCTGCCGCCGGAGGCGATGTATCAAATGCACAAGGCGAGACCACTCAAGCTCCTGGCGCCGACCTCGGTGGAGCTCCAGAGGCTGGTGTCGTGGAATCAAACGTCATCGACGCTACCGATGCGCCTGGCTCAAACGAAGCGGCAGTCGACGACATGGCTAAGGACATGTCTGCAGATGCTCTTAAGGCTGCGGTCGATGATATCGATGCTGCCTCAGCCCCCAAGGCCAGTGCAGACGAACCAGGCAAGTTGGCCAGAAGCACTTCTGGGAACATCGTTCGGCCCCACTATGTCCGCGATCAGGTCGCCCATATCGAGTCGGGACCACGTCCAAGCGCTTCAAGAAAGACTTCCACAGGCCACAAAGACGAGACTGCTCCAAGTGTTGCCACCGCAGCGCCCGATGCCGACGCAGGTTCTGCTGCTGAAGGTTCCACCCCTGTTCCAGATGAGGCTACAGCTGAAGCAGGTGTAACTGGAGATGCCCCTACGGGCAGTCAAGTTGAAGCTGACACCGCCCGGGAATCTGGTGCTGATTTCGCTGGTGACACAACGGGCGAGGCTACTGAGAAGGGCGGCGACGAATCGAGCGAGCCGGTGGCTTTCGTGGTTGCACCCTCGGGCACTATCACCGTCGATAGTACTATCGATGATGCCCTCCAAAAGGCCGACGACACCCTTGACGACGCTGAAGAACATGGCGACGCCAAGGCTGGTGATGGTGCTCCCGTTGCATCTGACAAGGCTGGCGATGTCATCGATCAACGTGGCGGTGATGTTGACAAAACGGAGGGTGATGAACCTAGCAGCCCTACGGCTTTCGTGGTTGCGCCTTCGGGCACTATCACCGTCGATAGTACTATCGATGATGCCCTCCAAAAGGCCGACGACACCCTTGACGACGCTGAAGAACATGGCGATGCCAAGGCTGGCGATGGTGCTCCCGTTGCATCTGACAAGGCTGGTGATGGTGCTCCCGTTGCATCTGACGAGGCTGGTGATGGTGCTCCCGTTGCATCTGACAAGGCTGGTGATGGTGCTCCCGTTGCATCTGACAAGGCTGGCGGTGTCATCGATCAAAGTGGCGATGGTGTTGACAAAACGGAGGGTGATGAACCCAGCAGCCCTACCGCTTTTGTGGTGGCACCTTCGGGCACTATCACTATGGACGACACGATTGAAGGAGCCATTGAGAAAGCAGACGATGCTCTAGATGACCACGCTGTCAAGCCTGGTAATGATATCGAGGCCAGTACTAGTAAGATTGGCGGCGCCGAGCACGAAACGGCGAAAGATGAAGTCGGCAAAGGCATGGGCACTGCCGACGCGTCAGAAGCAAGTTGCGGCGCCACGGGCCCCATCAACGATGCTACAGCGGAGTCACAGCAGCAGGGGTTAAGCGACTCAGCCGGAGATCTGCCAGACGCCGTCGCAGCGGGTCATATGCAAGCCGCCGACCTCGTCAGATACTTCACGGAACATGGCAACCCGGAAATGGCAGAGTTCATAAAAGCTCTCACTTTTGTCGAGGCTCCGCATGACGCTGAGTCAACCATGGCCGCCGTCAAAGATGCCGTCGCCGACGCCACCGCACGAGGCCAAGACATTGCTTCTGATGCCGATACCAACGGTGCGACGACGGCCGTGAGCACCAACAAGGGCGCCGATGCCGCACAAAACGGCGCGCACGACGGCGCAGCTCAATCTCCTGCGGCGCAGATGGCAGACGGCGATGCATCCAACCTTGATGCCGACCGGGAGAAGGTGGCTGGCCACGCTTCCGGTGCATTAACAGACGGTGCTCAATCGCCACAGGGCGCTGCTGCGGGAGACGCCACTGTGAATGCCGACGACGCTGCAGACTCAGCCACATCTCTAACAGGGGACCCGTCCAACGGGACTGGCAATAACTCGGTAGATGCCACCACTGGTGTCGCTGGCGACGCTGCCGCAAGTGACGCCACTGCTAAGATCAATGCCAATGGCAGTGATGATGCTGCCGCGGGCGGTGTTGGGAATAGCGCTGCTGAGGCCGACGCGAATGCGCCCGGTTATTTCGATACTGCTGCCGAGGCTGCGAACGAGAGTACCCCTATCCCTGCCGTCGCCGACATATTTGGCATACCGGGTGCCGTGACACTAGCCCCCGGTGGTACGACCCTGCCCGGCGCTTCTGCTGTGGCCCCGGGCTCCATAGCGGTGCCGGGTGCCAAAGATGCGGGTGTCACACCGCGTTCGGCAGGGGCCGACTTACTTGTTGACCCGCCGGTGCAGCCCATGGATGCGGAGCCCGTCGTCGTTGAAGAGTCTGCTGAGGAGCCTGCTGAGGAGCCTGCTGAGATTGTCGGCATCACTGATGTCACAGAGCTGCCTCCTGCCGAGCAAGGTCCTGACTTTGAGGACATTGCCGCGCCCAACATCGAAGAGCCTTTGCCGGCGCCTGAAATCGAGGTCGTGGCAATGCCGGGCGATCCCATCCAAGCCAGAGAAATTGTTGACGGAGTCACGCTCGACCAAATGACGGCGCCGCCTCCGTCGCTACCCGATCCATCCAAGGCCGCTGAACCAACCACGTCGATTCCCGACCCGCCTAATCCGGAGGAAGTCGCCAACAATCTTCATCTACCCGACCATGTCAAGGCAGCGGCCAACGCTGCGCAGGAAACGGCTGCTCCAGCAGCGGCCGATAATGTGCAAGAACCCTCATCTACTCCAGCAGCAGGCGGCCCTGGCCAAGGAGGGACGAGTCGCTTTGTGGGTCTAGGCCCGGCAGCAGGCGGAGATGCTCCAGGAGGCATGAAAGGTGCCGCTCAGGGTGGTGGTGCTGCTTCCGACGATGCGGGCGTTTCCAGCGACCCCCCGGCGGTCGACAACATGGGCAATCCAGCCTACGTCAGCCGTCAGATCAACATTCCCCTTCCCCGACCTGACGGAGCCACGCCAAGGGCAAAGCCCAACACGAAGCCCAAGTCCGATATCCCGTGTGTGGATGACACGAACGATGCCAACGGCTTGGAGGATCCGCCCGAGGAGTTCCTGGATCCCAACATACACTCGCACAAGGCTGAAACATCGGGCGAGGGTCAAGAGACTGTGATTCCGTCGATTCCCAAGATCCCGTCCATCACAAGCAAGCCGCCGGAGAACCTCAAGCAGCTCGCAATAGGATTGGCCGGCCACACGGTGGACGATGTTGGCAACATTGTCGACGGGGAAGGCAAAGTACTTGGGCATGCTACTGGAGACCTACCTTCGATGATTGGTAAGATGGTCACGGAAGGTGGCGAGGTCTACGGTGACCGCGGCGAGCTTGTTGGGTACGTGTCGCTTAACTTCGTCAACCCACCGCCTGCGGAAGAGGCGGCACCCGAGGAAAGCAACACGATGCCATTCCCGGCCAATCTCAGGATAGACAGGAACGGTAACATCCTCGATGGCTCGGGTAACATCATCGGCAAGCTCAACGAGGCGCCGATCCACGCCAGCACTCGCATCCCGGCGCCTCCAACGCCCCAGCCGTCTGCGGACCAGGGACAGCTAACGCCTACCGAGAGGACTTCGCGGACCAAGGCGCCACCCAAGGCGGAGGCAGACCAGGAGCAGACGAGCACGAGCAAGCCGGCCAGCGGGGACAGCGGGATTCCGTCTGACATCTTCCTCGATGTCAAATCGACGCCGGAAGGGATCCAGCTGATGATCCGCATTCCTACGATTTTCAAGCAGGAGTCACGGTAGTGATTGGTTTATGTGTATTTCTGTTTCGCGGCGCATACGTGTCTTTGTCTTGATTGGATAGTTCTTCAGGGTGCGAGGCGCCGGGACGGGGATGATGTTACGGGTTACTTGCTGTGCAGGCAGTGGGGACACGGCATGACGGCTCTTGGGGAGGGGGGATTGCGCGCGCGCACAGCACACATGTGGGGTTTCCTCCGTTCTTTTACATCCGTACATATGTAATGTAGCCAGCAATGTCCAATCGCGGGTCACTTCACACCACGGGACACGGGGCTCTACTAGTTGTGATGCGTCTTGTGGTGGGCATGGAACAGCCTGCAGCTTGTTACATAGAAGCTGGGGGGCGAACGAAGACACATGGCTGGTGGGCATGGAGTGCGCACGCTCGTCAGAAGGGAAGCCACATCATGGCTGGGGAGGGGTTAGTAGGGGCTCGAGCGCGAGTCATGACGCTATCGCGCGTATGGCTGATATTTGAAACGGGGA
The DNA here is from genome assembly GCA_016758845.1 of Nigrospora oryzae. NCBI lineage: Eukaryota > Fungi > Ascomycota > Sordariomycetes > Amphisphaeriales > Apiosporaceae > Nigrospora > Nigrospora oryzae. The sequence continues at coordinate 335,004 of JADKYO010000001.1, forward strand.
AATGGACAGCCACAGGGGGGGGTTGGATGGGGCTTCGTCTGCGGGAGCAGGGATCGCGGGGCTTGATTGGCGGCAGGGTGGATGATGGACGCGCGCCTCTTTACACAGTACTAATACCTCTGGCCCTCCGCTTTTCCTGCCTTCGTAGCGTGTGGGCCGCCAATGCCCGGCCAGCGGCTTTTCAGACGATGGAAAGAAAAAGCCGGGCAAAGGGCGTTGGCCTTGGGAAAGGGTCTGGATGCTAGAGGGGGGGGGGGGGGGGGGGGGGCTGTTACGCCATAACTAGGCCGAAAATGACGTTGCTAGGGCGGGTGGGAACACGGGCGCACAACGGCGCGTGTATGTGGCTTGAAGGGGGACCCAGGGCCCTTGGAAGACCCAAAAACCGGTTAGCTGAACCGATCGGGTGTCGATGATCCCTGAGGGGGGTGACGTTGGCCTCGTAGGTTTCCTTTTCCCCCTCTCTCCCCCGTTGGGCGGGAGTGACGAATGGGAGACGGGCTGAATTCCCCAATGGGTAGTAGATGCCGCGACAAGCAGCAGCAGCAGCAGCAGCAGCAGCAGCAGCAGCGCTCGCGGGTGGTGTATGCCGCGTGGGACCTGGCCGGCATTGGAAGGCTGGCGGGCAATGGATGGCAAGGCATGGAGGGAGCCGTCCCTAGAATGGCTGGGACGGGATGGAGAGCATGGGACTGCGTGCAAGCTGGTGCTGGTGCTCGGTTGACACACACTCACACATGCACAAAGCCGACGCTTGCACAGGTCTAGAACGCCCAGTTGAACAAGGGTCACCCACTTGGATAGCGCTCGGAGGAAAAGGTCGATCAAACGGCCGGCTTTCGCTGGGTCCTCCGTCTTTTCTCCATCCGAACCCTACGATGCAGCCCCCCCACCTGCATACGGCCCTGGTATGGAACCTGGCAGTACACCGATCACACAGCGACGAGTAAGTACCTAGCTCCGTTGGTACTTTGGTACTGACTTACCTTACCTCATTGGAGCCCGCCCCGGCCCATCGTTGAGGCTTCAGCGGCGCCCGCCCGTCACATCACGCACATCTCCCAACAGCCGCGCCCCCATCCTTGCTGCCCAGCACCCGCCTTGGAACTGCCCGTTCCCACGTAGACCGGCTTGCCTGGCTACCACCACCAACATCGTCTGCCGTAGATGCCCATGCGAACAACCTCCTACCATGTACCGCCCGCGTCCTCGTCCGCATACCAGGATCATGGTTCCGCGGCTGCCAAGCAGCTGGCCCGCAACGGGAGGGGGGGGGGGGAGAGAGTGAAGGGCTTTCCCTTTGCATCTTGATCTACGAAGTATGATGTCCCCGGCACCCTGGCATGGAAATGGATGCCGTGTTCCAACTGCAACGCTTTGCTGGGCAAACTGATGCCTGCGTTGCGACCGTCGACGCCATACACTGCCCAGAATTCCAAGTTTTGCTAGAGAGGCAATAAGGGCCCGCCTATCTCTGGCGTCGTCTCCTCCTCCCCTTCGCCCCCCCTCGGCAATGGCGCTCGCCAGCTCGACTCGACGACATGACGGCCCGCCCGGGCACTGGTAATAGCAACAATCCACCACAACCGCCACGCCCCCCCCATGTGTTGCGTGCTTGCTTCGGCTGGATGCGGTTTGCGCACCCTTCGCTGCCAACGCCACTCTCCACCCCGGGCCCCCTCCCCGGCCGAGAAGGCCTTCCCTCTGCACGATCGAGATCCCCCACCCCAAGCCGCAGCTTTGCGGGTGGGAACCACTGTCATGCTCTGCCGTGGTGCGAGCTGCAGTTGTTGCTTTCTGGTCGCCCGCCGGCGCGCGGAATCTTGTTTTCATCCCGGTCCACGAGCACCCCTGGTCCTGTTGCTCGGATCGAGCGGCCGGCTCGTCGTCTCGTTGCCCTTGTTGGTTCGCAGCCCGGCTCCGTTTGCTGCAAGCCGCCTGGCTCCCGTCCTACCCTCCAGTGCCGGCCTCGATACTTGCCGTTGGCTGCTTTCGCTGGCGGGCTGGTGCACTCACTTGCTGGGCCTCGCGGGTCCGACATGGAGCCCGTCAGTGGCCAGCCAGTCCACTCCCGCCGTGCCGTCTCACGCCGGCCTCGAACTAGCAGCCACACACAGCCCCCGGCTCCCCTCCTCTCCCTCTCTCGGCCCCTCCTCTGCTCTTGCGCCCTCTGCTGTGTCTCCTGCCCTCCCCCTCCGCGTCACCGACGTGCATGAGGATCTACACGTCCGTCACGACCTCGGTCTGGTAGCCTCGTCCGGTTGTGGCTTGATGCTCCAGGCCCTCAGATCCCCGTTTTGGGGTAGCCGGGGCCGGCTCGACGCTCCTGTCGTGGCCCCGGGCGTGAGACTGACGAATCAGCCCCCGAAATGACGTGCCTCGGCGAGCTCGAGTCACCCATGACGTCGACCGAGTTTCCATCCCCAGTAGCCAAAACAATGGCCCCCAGGCCACACTCGGACGCCCTCTTGGCTCCGACCGCCGACAGATGGGAAAGCGGTTTGCCCAGCGGTAACTCGACGGCCGTGGACGGCCATGGCCCGCCGTCCCTAGCACGACGGCGACGGCTTGTCGCTGCCATCCCGGCCGGTTTCCCATGGCCCCTCCCCTTCCATCGCCTATTCTCGTGTGACGTAAGTCGACTGGAGCTGGGCTCTCGCCCTTCCCTCACGGTTCGTGTTAGGTATTGATGGAGTCACTGCCCCTCCCCAACGCCGGTCCCCCCTGCTCACCACCAACGACTATATGAGATCACAGCCTAGGGACATAAATATACATATCACCCATCCTCACTGTCTCGCTTCTCTTGGACTTTCCTCCTCATGACCAATTCAGATACCACCCCCGATACCCCTACCCATACCACCACTCATACCACCCACCCAACCACCAATACCACAAACCACAGCTCATCCTCACGAACCGAGCGACACCCTACAAGCCGCAGCAACACGCGAGCAGCCGACCTTTATCCTGAGTTCAGCAACGTTACCTCCAACCCCAACCCCAACCAACTCTTGTACCTCAGGAGGTCCCACGACGTGAACATACCCCCTTCGCAGCCCTACCAGTTGCCACCCCAGTTGCTCTCCACCGTCCTCCATCCCGCCAGCACCACCCCCAACACGACGACCAAACTAGACCCCTCCAACATCCACCCCGCCGCCATGTCCGGACTTCAAGACGTCACCAAGAACCTCACCGGCGCCGTGCAGGACACCACCAAGAAGGCCGGCGGCAAGGCCTCGGACACCCGGAAGGTGCCCGAGAAGTCTAAGCGAAACGCGCCGCGCTCCATTCCCGACGACTCGGCCTCCCACATGGACGACGACGAGCCCACGAACGAGGGCGAAGAGGGTGAGATGGTGCCGGCTGCCGGCCGCATCAACGAGAAGGGCGAGGTCATTGACGACGACGGCAACGCCATTGGCCGCGTGACCGACGGCAACGCCAAGGACTTCGTGGGCTACATTGTCACCCAGGAGGGCGACGTGCTCGACGGGCAGGGCGGCGTTGTCGGCAAGGCCGAGCCGCTCGAGGATGTGGCCTCCGACATTGGTAACTACACTACCCAGTCCAAGGCCGCTACCCAGGAGGCCACGCAGCTGGCCAAGCAGCAGGGCGGCGGCTTGGGCTCGGCCCTCGGCGGCGTCGGCAAGGCCATCGGTGGTGTGACCGGCGGCCTGGGCAAGACGGCTCAGGGCGTCACTGGCGCCGTGGGCAACGCCACCGGAACCCAAGGGGTCACTGACCAGGTGGGCAACACTGTCAAAGGTGCCACCGACACGGCTGGCGGTGCCGCCGGGGGCATCGCCGGCCAAGCCGGCGAGGCGGTCGGCGATGTCACGGGCCAGGTCGGCGAGACGGCCGAAGGCGCCGTCGGCGCTGCCGAGGGTCAGCTGGGCCTCAACAAGCTGCCCCAGGTCAAGATCCCTGAGTTCTCCCCTTCCGTTGCCGGCCGCGTCGTGGCCATGTATGAAGGCCCCTTCACCGTGGCCAACGACGGCTGGATCAAGGACACCAACGACAAGGTCCTTGGCCGCCTCGCCGACGGTTGTGACATCCAGGACCTCATTGGCAAGGACATCAAGGGCATCGACGAGCAGGGCCAGCTGCTGGGCGACAACGAGACTGTCCTCGGCAAGGTCGATATCGCCCCCGAGGGCACTATTGCCGACCGCATTCGGGACGAGGTGTCCCGTGCGGGCGACCGTCTTGATGCCCTCAACGAGGCGAAGCAGAACCTCCCCGACATCTCCATCCTCGAGGGCCTGACGATCAACAAGTCGGGCAACGTTGTTGACGAGAAGGGCAACCCGCTCGGTAAGGTCAAGAGCGGTGATATCTCCAAGATGATTGGCAAGATGCCCGACGCCGAGGGCAAGATTTGGGACAACCAAGGCAACGTCATCGGCGAGGTCGAGGTGTTGCCCGAGGCCGTTCAAAACGTGGCCAAGCCCTTTGAAGACTTCCCCGACGCCGTCGTCGACGAGAACGGCAAGGTCATCTTCGAAGGCCGCCAGGTTGGTGTCGTTGTCGGCGACGACTGGGAGAAACTCATCGGCAAGAAGGTTGATGCCGACGGCGACATTATCGACAACAGCGGCAACGTCATTGGCCACGCCGAGCGCCACCAGGCGCCCGAGGCCCTCGACTACTCCTGCCTCGTCGACAAGAAGGTCAACAAACTGGGCAACGTCGTGGATGACAAGGGCATGATCTGGGGCCATGTCGTGCAGGGCATTCTGGCGCAGCTCGTCGGCAAGAAGGTCGGCGAGGAGGGCCAGATCTTCAACGACGGCGGCAAGGTTATTGGCAAGGCTGAACCTATCCCTGCTGAGCAGCGCGAGGATGCTAGGCCGCCCGGTCCTTTCGAGGATTTCCCCGGTGCGCTGGTTAGCGACAATGGTGCTGTCATTTACAACGGCGAGCGCATCGGCACGGTTGTCGAGGGCGACCCCAAGGAGCTCAAGGGCAAGACGGTGGATGCCGATGGTGATATCCTCGACAAGATGGGCAACCTTGTTGGTCGCGCTGAGCGTTGGGAGGAGGAAGAGGCGGCCCCGGTCGACCGCTCCATCCTGGCCGGCAAGCGTGTCAACAAGGTGGGCAATGTCTGTGATAAGCACGGCGAAGTCTACGGTCGTGTCATCGAGGGCGAGCTGCCCCGCCTGGTCGGCAAGATGTGCGACAAGGAGGGCTTCATTCGCAACGAGGGCGGGGATGTGATCGGTAAGGCCGATGTCATTCCCGAGGCGGAGCGCGAGGGTCTTAAGGAGGGCCCCTTCAGCGAGCTCCCCGGCTGCACCGTCAACAAGGACGGCCACATCGTGACACCGGGCGGCGAAATCGTCGGCCGCCTCACCTCGGGCGACCCTCAGGTCCTCTTCGGCCGCGCAGTCGATGACGACGGCGAGATTCTCGACAAGAATGGCAACACACTTGGCACAGCCGAGCGCTGGCAGCCCGAGGAAGTCGCCAAGCAGGTCTCGCCCATGTCGGGCCGCAAGGTCAACAAGGAGGGTAACGTGGTCGACGAGAATGGCGATTTGATTGGCAAGCTCACCCATGGCGAGCTGTCGGTCTGCACAGGCAAGACCATCAACGACGAGGGTGCCGTTATTGACGGCAGCGGTAACGTGGTCGGCCAGTGCACCCTCCTGGACGACATCCCCGAGCCCGAGGACGTGAACCCCATGGCCGGGCGCAAGGTCAACAACGAGGGTAACGTCGTGGATGAGTCGGGTAACATTATCGGCAAGTTGACCAGCGGCGCGCTGAACCTGTGCGCCGGCAAGAAGATTGACAACGACGGCGATGTTGTCGACTCGAAGGGTAGTATCCTCGGCCATGTTACGCTCCTCAGCGACATCCCGCAGGAGGTCCCGGAGGAGTCGGAGGAGCAACGCCTGGCGCGTGAGCAGATGGAGAAGGACCGCGAGATTGCCAAGCGTATCTGCATCTGCATCGAGCAGTCGCTCGACAAGATCCGGCCCATCTGCAGGATGATTGTGGAGAACATCGACCGCGTTGAGCGGCAGCCCGAGGACGAGCGGGACGAGGAGGACCTGGTCAAGACGGTCAAGCCGCTGATCGAGGAGGGTGGCAAGATCCTCACCGAGGCCAACGGCGTGATCCGCGGCCTCGACCCCGACGGCCGCATCTCGGGCAACGCGCAGGGCCGGTCGGCGGCGCACGAGGCGACGCCTGAGGAGTACCACCTCGCGGACCTGCTCAAGGAGCTGACGGGAACCGTCACCGAGACCATCGAGCACGCCAAGCGCAAGCTCGAGGACATGCAGTACGCCAAGAAGGAGCTCAACCCGCTCTGGGGCTTGCTGGCCGAGCCGCTGTTCCAGATCATCGCCGCCGTCGGCCTGCTGCTCAGCGGCGTGCTGGGCCTCGTGGGCAAGTTGCTCAACGGCCTCGGCCTGGGTGGCCTTGTCAACAACCTGCTCGGCGGCCTCGGCCTCAACAAGGTCCTCGACGGCCTGGGCCTGGGCGGCATTGTGGGTGCCGTCACTGGCCAGGACAAGAAGAAGGGCGGTGGCAAGAAGTCGTGAGTGTTTCCACCCTGCTTTGGCTTTCCCGTGCACAATTGCTAACATTGAAGCGCAGTGGTGGTGGCTTCCTCGGCATCTTCTAGATGTCTTCTCCCGCCCCGTGGACCATCTCATTCTCCCACGTGGTACGAGTTTTGATTGTTACCGTGTAATGTCTGAATCTCGCGGTCTCTGACGGCGTTTGGGGCAACCGCGAGCCATGCTGGATTTAGTTTTACGTCCATGTTACGAAGCGATGATTTGACGAGTTTACCTCCCTCTCCCTCACCAACACCACCATCAGTACCACCTTTTCTTCCCACCTGCCGGCCGTGGTATCCGGTACGTGGGATATCGGGGGGATCATCTGGTATCCAAAATTGGTCAACTCAACATCTGCATGTATTATTATTTGTTAGCTCTTTAGCTAGTCGGTTTCGGAGAAGCCCGTGTTTCTAGAAAAACCGTTGACGCTACCTCGACTGCATCGCCCTGTACCGGGATACTCTAACGGCGTGACTGTAACCGTAACGGCGGCTTTCGAAACCAAGGCGCCGCCCTCGGCACTTGGACAGTTGACATGTACTTCCGTCCTCCCCCCCCCCCCCCCGCGCTTGACACGGGCATTATGTCCAAATCTGGGGCCGGGCGCCGACGCGGTCCAGAATGTGCCCTCACCCCCCGTGAAACCTTCTTTCCCCACCCGCGTCCGGCTTTACCAATGACGTGGTATATGACGTACGGACAGCGTCGCGTGCGAAATGGCGTCGGCCTGGGGGGGGAGACGTCAGAGATGGTGGCCAATGATGGAACGGTGCTTTTTAGCCACTGGCAGCTCTAGCTTGGGTTGTACGACCGGCTTGGAAGGAAAGCCAGTCCGTTCGTGGCTGGGGTGGCGTTTTCTTTTAGCTCTGCCCAGAACTGGTCTTTAGGCGCGGGGTGGGCAGGTGCGACTTACACACACACGCCAGGGAAACGGGATCGCAAACGAAACGGCAAGCGGGAACCTGACGAAGGGAAAACTCGATAACTTGGAACGGGCCGCTAGGTGATGCAGGATTGACAACGGTAATAAGTATCCATTTTACCTGGAGCATCTGCTGAAGGGTACGCGTCCTACCGCCTATTCATGACCTACACACGTATCGGTACCCCGTCCTCAGAGATACTCGACCCAAGGCCGTGCGGACCTTGGACGAGCAAATACCAGACCTACGTACCATAGGCACCCCACTGCTCACCTCGAGCCACCCACAGCTCCCATCATGTCATCGTCGTCGCCGTCGCGCACGCTGCTTCTGTGCTTCGTGCACGGCTTCAAGGCGAGTCCCCTCCCCCACGCGCGGGCGAACAGCGTCGCTAACCGCCCGTCTTCCCGCCCAGGGTGACGAAGACACATTCCAATCCTTCCCCTCGGACCTGCGCTCCCGCGTCGCCGAAAAGCTGGGGCCTGACCACCGCGTTACCACGGCCGTGTATCCGAAATACGAGACCAAGGGTGAGCTGGGGGCTTCGACCGAGTTGTTTCTGAATTGGTACGTCGTGTTCTCGGGACCAGCGGGGCCTGGGAGGGGTGGTCGGGGACTAACAAGAGGCGCAGGTTGAAAGAGCGAGTCATCGAGTTGCGCAAACAGCACAGTGAAAAGCCGTGGCCGCCAAAGGACCGCGATGTGGGCGTCGTGCTCGTCGCGCATTCCATGGGGTAAGTCTCGGATGCCGTGCCCCGGCCGACACCGGCTAACACGCACTTGCCCCCAGCGGCTTCGTCGCTGCCGACGCGCTCTTCTCCGTCCTGGACGACCGGCGCGCCAACGAGGTGGACGAGCACACGCCGCTGTACCCGCCGATCCAGGGTCTCCTGACGTTCGACACACCGTTCAACGGGCTGGCGCGGTCCATGTTTGTGTACGGGGCCTTCAGCAACTACCAGAAGGTCAGCAGCGTGTTCAACGTGATGACGGCGATCGGGTCGGCGGCGCCGTCGGCGGTCAAGAGCATGGCGCTGAAGCGGTCCGTCGGCGCCGGCGCCTCGAGCATGCCATCGGTACCCGCGGCCTCGGCGCGCGGCAGCCGGTGGCAAGGCTGGCAGCTCGTGGCGCTGCGTACCGGCACCGTGGGCGCCATAGCGGCCGGCGGCGTGGCCGCCTACGTGCACCGGCGCCAGATTGCCGAGGGTTGGCGCAACCTCAACCGCGACACCGTGCGCGAGGGCGTCAAGGGCGGCTACCAGAGCGGCGTCGACGCCGTCAGTCAGGGGCTCGCCTACATCAACCGCGGCAACGTGGGCCGCTCCTTTGAGTACCTGGCCGAGCACTTCACCTTTGTGGGCGCGCTTCTGAAGCAGCAGGAGCTGAACCGCCGGCTCGAGCGCATGGGCGCCCTCGAGGGCATCGGCCTGCGCACCATCTACACCTCGCTCGGTGCCAACGGCGTCTGGTCCGGCGGCTACTTCGTTCCCGAGCGCACCTTTTGCGCCGTGCCCGAGCCGGGCCACGCCGCCGCCCCGCTGTTCGCCCGCCACGTCGTCGCCGGCGTCGACGACGAGGTGCAGGCCCACGTCGGCATGTTCAAGCCCGCCTGCAACGAAGACTACGACGCCATGACGGCCGACGCCGCCGACACCGTCCTCGCCTGGTTCCACGCCGACGCCCCGGTTCGCGACGACCCTCGCTTCGCTGCGCCCCCGCCCCCCGAGGCCGTCGACGAGCCCGTCGCCACCGACGCCGATGGGACCGCCTTGCCCGTGCCGCCCGAGACGCTGGAGGCCGGGGAGGGCGAGGGTCCTGATGGGGCCGCCGGGGCCGGCGTGGACCGCCTCCCCGACGAGTCGCCGCTCGACATTGCGGCCGCCGCCTCCATGGTGCCTCTACCCGCGGACGACGGTGACAACGACGCTGCCGCTGCTTCTGCCGCCGCCGACGCGTCCGGTGCGACCGACGCCGAGTCTCGCACCTACATGCGCTACCTCATGGGCGTCGCCCAGCAGGCTGGCACGGGCCTGCGCGCCTACGTGCCCCGCACCATGCCCGAGATGCCCGCCGGCCCCAGCTTCAAGAGTTTGGTGCCCAGCGTCAGCGTGCCGTCCATGCCGTCCGTGCCGTCCATGCCGTCCATGCCGTCTGTCGGCGGCATGTGGGGACGCAAGGCGCCGCCGGCCCAAGGCGAGGGCGAGAGGAAAGGCGACGGGGAGACGGCCGCCACGGTAGAGGAGGAGAAGCCTTTGGGGGCCCGGCCGGAGGACCCAGCCGCGGCGCCGGCGCCGGCCCCGACGAGCAGCGTGCCCGAGCTCAAACAGGGCGCGTGAAGGGCGGTGGGCTGGGTATCCGCAACCCTACGCGACCGAAGCATTAAGGCAACGTGCAGCTAGGGGCACGTCGCGATGCACGACCAGGGACCGTGGCATGTGCCCGCACGCGAGCAATGGGGGTATTCTTTCCGTGGTCGTAATGGTTTTCTCATCGGGACAGGCAGACGCAGGGGCGGGGCCCGCATCTTCTGAGCTGGCCGGCTCGTTGCCACCCGAGATGGGTCTCCGTCGCCCCGGCGGCGGGCAGGGGACATGGTTTGGCGAGAGGGAAACATCCCCTTAAGCGCCACCAGGGCCGGTAGGTTGCACCAGCTCCAACGTAGCCAATGATGCACTGCAGAAATTAATGTACATGCTTTTCCAGTGGTTCTCCATAGTGCCAGCGGTACCAGCAGCTTGAGCCCGCACATAACGATACGTCACACTCCTTGCAGCCCTAGTTGACCCTAAGCGGAGCCCTGGTATCGGCGTTTCCGCCGACCTCAAACAAGGCTCGCTTTTGGACCGGTGAGGCCACCGTGAACCCTTTGCCGGCGCTGCAGGCGCCAGACTTGCGATAAACGCGTTGGCGTTGAGCCAAGGGAACCTCCCTCGAGGTCTGGATATCCGTCAGGTCACCATATCCATACTTACCACGCTTGCGGACTTATATATGCAAACCAAAGGCACCGAATAGTTCGGTATATACCAAACGCCGCCAGTCCGACTGCGTTAACGCCCTCTTCCACTCCAGCGGTCCTTGTGCGTTAAGCTGTATTTTGTATGTGTTGATACGAACTACCCAGCAGAAGTGAGGGACCCCTCGCCGGAAGCCTTTCCTAGACGAACGCAGCCGCCGTTGCCGTCTCCTCTTCGCTCGAGAGCACGCTAACCGGACCGCCGAGGACTAGAAGAAAGCCATCTGGACTGACGAGACTTGGGTCAATAGTACTCGCCCCCGCCGCCAGTTCGTGACACGGCAAGACGGCGAGGCCCTCGATGAGACTTGTATCTACGAGTGTCCAAGTTACCGGTCTGGATGGATGTTCTGGGCAGCTATCTCCGGAGATGGAGGTAAGGGTCCAGGGGTATTCTGGGAGAAAGCCTGGGGGACGATCCGATCTACCTCCTACCTCGAGCCTATCGTTCCAGTCATCCAGAGTCACGTTGCAACTATTCCGAACGCCATACTAATGCAGGATAACGCCTCTCGGCACGCCAGCCGAGTCACACACGAGACCCTACATGCTCTAGGCATCCAAGTATTAAGGCCGTGTTCGATAGCCGCTTCCAGCGTCGGCTTTTCTCCACTTATTCGATATGGGCATATAAGCTAGGATTCCAGCCAGACCTGTTCGATAGCCGCTTCCAGCGTCTCAGCTGATGATTTGGGCTCCGGACGAACTTATGGAGACTGACGGGCTGGTCCCGTAGGAATTGAAGCCTCAGCGTTTTGTAGAGAAGCGACGATTCTGCGCCTTTGGGCGTTTCTAGCGAATCGTTAGCGCCAGCCAACCTTACTGTGCCACACCATCCCAAGCATCCCAGCGCTGGCAGCCCTAGGGGGCCAGGTCGCCAGGCTTGGGGGGGGGGAGGGTGGTGTTGGTGTTGGTGTTGCAACTGCAAGGCCTCGACTGGCAGACTGCAACTGCAACTGCAACTCCAACTGCAGCTGCAAGGGGTCCTCACCACGCATCCTCCTGCGCTTTACTTCGTTGGTTAGGGCTCAAAGTGAGGTATAACGGTCTAGAGTGTGGAAAAAAGAGGTGTGGAGACCGATGTTGCTATTAGACCTGCCTGCCTACCGTAACTGACGGTTTTTTCGACCTTAGTAACTGTGTTTTTCGATCCTTAGCTATCTATCCATCCTTTTTTCCATCCTTCCTATCTTTCCCACCTTTCACAGCGCCTTTATTTATCGACCGCGTCGTCAGAATCGTCAGTTCTATCCTCCTCGGGGTTAAAATCACTGCTGACTGCCACTCCACAGGACTTATCGGCGTCATGGCGAGCCTTTCGAGGCTTTTGGCAGTGGGGGGACCGATGTCGAGAGGTCGAACTCTGACAGCCACCGCTGGCGTAGTCGGTCCCCCATATATGACCAGACCGTTGCTTCCCCAGGCTTGGTACACCACTCGTTCAACACCGCCAATAGCGTCTTGTCTGGAAACTGCCACTGGAAGTCCTCTACCAGCATTCTGGTGGCGGTACTCAGGTCGGCATGCTTTGCTTGGTGCTCCAGCGCGGCATCTAGACGCCTAGAGGCCTGCTGTTCTGCCCTGGAGATAGCTAGGGAGGTCCTTAACGCATGCCTGTTGGCGCGTTCTGCTGCCAGATTGGCGACCCTCTTGTGAGGCCTGTGGCGGCGCCCCCTCCATGAGGTGCTGCTGCTGCTGCTGGTAGGTCTCCTTCGCTCTAGACCGTCATCCACGTACTCGTTTTCGTACTGACGTAGCTCTGCAGAGTAGGAGTCCTCACTTGGAGCGTCGGAGTCGCCTATAGCGAAAGGGTCCTCGTTAAACCCACTGGTGTGAAGGACGAGGTTCCATTGGCGGTACGTCGCCTTGCGACTGTCGTGCTTTTTTTAACTTGCTGCCAAGTGCAGGGGTAGTCGCATACAGTCTGCAGCGTCCTGGCAATTGCGACGAATTCAGTCCGCTTTCCACAGCCGATACCGGTCCCCTTCTGCTCGCGGAGCATCTCTAACAGCCTCTCAGTGCGGTCGGAGGTCCAGATACACCGTTGACTTGGCGTGGGCTCAATTGGCGGTGGCTGCGTCGATGGCTGCGTCGATGGCTGGGCAGGCCCTGCCGAAGGCGTCGGCGAAGGCGTCGTGGCGCAGAAGATCTCCGTCTCTACGGAGCTTGAGGGGACGCTTGCGCATTCCATATCGCGAGTCTCGAGGTCTGCCAGTATTAAAGAAGGTGGCAGGAAGCATCACTAACTGCAGCAGTCTGCCAGGTTGCCCTTATGAAGCCCATGAGGCCCATGAGGCCCAGTGACGTACACCACTCAACTAAACACCACGCTCATCAACGCCAGACCGCGCCGGAACTCACGATGCTTTCCACCAGACCCCAGAAATTGCAGCTGGCGACCGAACACGCACAGCGTCAATTCTCGGCTGCTAGTACGTACCCCGAAAAAGCGTGGCGAAAAGCCGCCCTCAAGAAGCCGGATTGTGGCCGGGATGGCACGGACCAAAATAGACGAGAAGCTGGACCAGAAAAGCTGCCATCGAACACGGCCTAAGTTGGCCAGCCAATTCTCCAGACCTTAATCCTATTGAGAACACCTGGTGCAAAATGAAAGACTATATCTAATATCACCACCGCGACGACATCAAGCCGACATACCACCGCCTTTAAAGGCTACGTTTCCGAGGCTTAGGAGGCGATTCCGGAGTCTCTGGTTGTCGAACTGGTGTCGACGATGCCGCAGAGAGTAAATGATATGTTAGCTGCTAAGGGGGGTCGTATAAGCTGGTAAAAAGGAGAGTAGAACAGACCGACCCTAACTTCTGGAAGTCTGGTGGAAAGACGCGGTTAGGTCGATCCCATAGATTTATCCGTACATAAAGGGGAAGCCATAAAAGAGTGTGGTGGAAACCTTTAACCAAGGTCCAAGTAAGTCAGTCAGTAGGACATGAAGCCTCTAAATGGTAGCAATTGAGTGTCACATCAAGTATGCAAGGTGGTGAAAAGAAGGAACAAGATGGCATGTGTTGAATCTGTCGGCTATCTACCGAATGGTTCATGGCACTCATTTTATAGGGTGCACCCTGTCAATTCGGGGCTCCCTCACTGGTCACTTACGAGTCACTGGTCCTGTCTCAATACCTCTAGACCTAGAAACGGGGATGGAGGGTTAAAAAGTTGGCACTACTATAGTGTATTTGCTAAGGGCCAATTACAGACTGCTGAATAAATGGACCCTTAACCTTGCTACTTAACGTACTGCCCTCACTTATGGGGGGGACTTGGTACACCATGAGAGGAGGAGAACTGCAGCGTTATCCTTCCAGAGAAGCTGCCTCACGAGACTGTCTGGCGTTGAGACCGCCTGGAGGCTGTTCCGTGCTGAGGAGCGTTGTGGCTCACCCTCAAGTCCGCGGTCTACCGAAATGACCCGAAACCACATCCCCCCGGCACGTAAGCTTTGTTCGAACCCTTGTTGGTCGCGCCCCGATGGGCCCAGAACCTGCCGGGGCCCGGCCATCGAGGGCCGCATGACCAAGACCGCTGACCAGCGAGCCCGGGTGGGGAGGCGGAAGCAACCGCCCGCCCTTCGGAGAGGGGCCGGGGGCTGAATGAGACGGGGTCCGCGGCGGGAAGGGCTCGCCGTCGGGAGGGGCGGCCGATGGCGAGAGGGGGTTGCGAGACGTCCAAGGAACGCAGGCCACGCGAGTCGAGGCGCGCGGGGTTTGACTCGGGGCGGGGGCCGCACCCGGACAACGCGCCGGCGCACCAGCTCTGAGATCCAGCCCCCCCATCGTCCCTGCTGGCCATCGGCACTAAGACGCGCCGGCGCCGAGTCTGGGCCGAGCGGGGGCCGGCTTAGCCCGGGGCGCCGGGCCGCCACGAGAGAGGGGCGACATTCCGGGAAACCGGGTGGTCCGGGGCTGGGTAGGCCGGGCGGCGGCATCGGTTCGACGACTGGGTCCTGGAGGGGCGTTCCATCCTCGCCTTCTGGCGTGGCGGGCGTCGAAGGGTGCCCGGGAAGGGAGGGCCACGAATGACGCGGGGACGGGCCGCCGGGCGGGGGAAGCATGTGCGTACGAATACAAGTCCCGAGCCGACGTGAGGGACCCCTCTAGCGTGCATCCCTCCACCGCCCAGGCCGTCCACCGTCCAACCCAAGTCCGGTGGCGATGACGGCAACGTCCGCATGCGGCATCGAGGGGTCGCCGGCTCCCTGACCGCCGCTCCGCTCCTCCCCCGGCTCGACCTCCACTCGTCGGCTCCAATGAGGACGATCGCGCCTCGCTAGACGGGCCCCCGGGATGGAGGGTGGGAAACTTCCCACGGGGTTGGCCTGGACCGCGCTGCTTGCGGTAACGCCTCCGCAGATGCTCCCTACCTGGTACTTATTCCGGGCCTCTGCCCTGGCGACGGCGGTCCCTCGCGCACGCTACCCACGCCCACGCACATGCACAGACGTACACCCGAGCCTCCTGGGGTCGACTTCCGCCCCTTGCTGCCATCCCACGCACCGCAGGGTTTGACCACGCGCACACGCCGCGGCCCCCCCAGACCACCACGCACACACGAGGCCCGGCCGCCCGCCCCCCGTGCCCCGTACCACGCGACCGCTTCGCCGGCCCCGCCGCACCATGACCACCGAGAACCCGCCGCAGCCGCCCGTGGGGCCGGCGGCGGTGGATGACGCCACCGCCGCCTCGGCCCCGCCCGCGGATTCCGGCCTCGTCGGCCACGTCGCCGGCGGCGTCGACGGCGCGCTGGGCGGGCTGGGGTCCGCCGTCGGCGCCGCGGCCGGCGGGCTCGGCGCCGGCCTCCAGGCCACCGCCGCGGGCGTCGGCGGCGGCGTCCGGGGGCTCGCCGACGGCGTCGTCCGCGGCGTCGCCGGGAGCGGCAGCGGCGCCGCCGCCGAGAAGGAGACCCGGGAGTGAACAAAGCACGGAGAAAACGCCGGATGCCGGATAAAAGCGGAAAGGGGAGGGTGGAGGGACAGGGCCGGTCAAGGGCCCCATGGGAATTCCATGCGTCGGGGTGGGGGACGGGGGAAAAGTCGCAATACGGGAGGATGGGGATGATGCAGGCGCCGTCGGTCGGTCTTGTTTTCCCCGTCGGGGTCGGCGGGGTTGGTGCGGCTGGTCCGGGCCTGTCCCGACTCGACACTCCTTTACGGAACTCGGCAGGTCGGGAAGCGGCGGGTGTTATCAGGGGCTGGTTATCATGGGCGGACCGGAAACCGTTAGCCGCTGGTGCCGTTAGCAGAAATTGAGAAAATACGATGAAAATGCGATGCGACTGGATCGTGGCGCCGCAAGGCAGATGAAGGTAAACATTCGTTACTTGCATAGAAAACACACACCCCAGCTTTGCTCAGACGGAGAAACACACCAGAGTGCCCGGCAGTCCCCGCCCACCCACTACCACAGCACCTCATGCCGGGCGGGGTGAAGGTCTGTTACCCGGCGTCCGTCCTTCGCAAAGAAGCTGGAGACACTTGTTGAGGGACGGTTTGGTTACGTCCCAAGGGGCGAATGGGCTCGTAGAATTACCAGGCAACCACCCATCCCAGCGCACCCGGCTTACCCACAGACCTACAGGCACGATCAGGGTAGAGCACAGGCCCCGTAGGGCCTAAGCAAAGAAAAGAACTCGGGGACATCGAAAGTAGCCGACAAAGAAAGAGTTTGTGTCTCGGGAGGCATCGACGGCCAGGGGGCCCGCGAGATATTTCCTCGGTTTCTAGGAGCCGGGACCGCGCGCGGGGTGCCACACGCAGGTTGCAGGTGGGTGGTTCCGAAGGAATCCATCATCCATGATGTATGCCCCCGCGATGCCGAGCGCGTCGCCGTGGGCCGGCATGTGAGATGACAGCTGCCATCCGAGCTCAAGTTTGTCCTCGCGACGGCATGGAGTGGGGATGGGTACAGGCCCTGTCGTCGTAACAACAGAAGAAAGCACCCGGTGCTAGATGGGCATATCTTATATGGGGAGGACGACGACGCCAAAGCGCGGGCGATAGAGTCGGGTTAGACCAGAGGGGTGATGACGGTAAGCCGGGGCCGCGCCCGTCAAGGTAGCGGGTCTTTGCCGAGTTCCATCTTGGAGAGGCTTCCGTGCAGGTGTCATACCAGTGCCGATGAGAGCCCCTGCTTCACTTGGCACGACGCTGCGAGGACATGGCCGTGAGTGGCTCGGGCAGCGCATCAGGCCCAGCGGTAGGAGATGAGATAAAATAAAGCAGCCGCCGCTCGCCCCTCCCCCCCGCTACTTGATATGGGGAAGATCGGCAAGGCAGGCGGATCTAACCGGCGCGAGTGACGGCCCGCGTCACCCGTATTGGCTAGCATGTCGTGCGGCTCTCGCCTTCTTGGCCATCCGAGGGAAGACGCCCGTGGTCGGGAGCATCTTGGACAGACCGCTTTGGCGACGATCCGAGGCATGGGGGGTGCCGGGATTGCTGCTTTCCGCTGCCAATGGCGCGGGAATAGCGGCAGGCAAACGTGGGGGAGCTGAACGTGGTGCTGCATAACTCGCGCTTGGGGTGCGGATCCCTATGCTTAGCGCATCGATAGCTTAGACCTGGCCCAGCTCCCATGCAGGCACATCATCGGCCTGCACGCGCTGGCATTCGCATGGCCAGCGCCGATCACGGGCCCGCTGCAAAAGTCCTTTTGGAGTACGTCGCCAGGATGAGCGAGCGACCCGTCCTATCAGGGCTCTCCGTGCTCTCGCTATAGAGCGCCACGACGGCTAGTTTTCAGCTTGCCGCTAGCTCGGGACCCGCATACTCAGTAGACCATCACGGCACTTTTGGGTCCCGACTGGGCATCTTGCGGCCAAACCTCCATGCCGCACTTCGGCAGCCAGGGCCATGGCCTCTTTCGACGTCATTTTGTCGAGCGGAGGCAAGGGTGAACGAATGAACGAGAGGCTGGGCCAGGGGCTACTCAACTCCAAGATATCACAAACTGGGACCATCATGTCTTGTGGGAATCCATCCCGTGCTGCGCTCGGTTCGGGATGGGATCTCGTGTATAAGAAGTCTTGAAATCCCTCGTCTGTATCCCATCTCATCACTCTGCTCACCCATCACACATTGCATCTTCAAGCACCTCCTACCGCCCCATCTCATCCCCAAGCCTTTCCCACCCTCTCCTCGCCATCTCAAGATGCAGTTCTCCATGCTCAAGTTCGCCGTCGCGGCCCTGGCCGTCTGCAGCGACGCCGTGCTGGGCCAGGCGACGCCCGCCCAGGTCGTAGACAACCTCCGGATGATCACACAGAAGTCGCAGGCCCTGCAGGCCCCGGCCCAGTCCATCACCATCGTCAACGCGCCCCTGATTGCCATCGGCCAGGGCCCCTTCCCGGTAGGCCGAAGTCCCGATCCCGCCTCTTCTTGGGAGGGGAGAAGCATGCTGACAAGCGTGGCCGCAGCAAATCATCACCGGCTTCGCCGACATCGTGTCCACGGGCACGGCGGCCATGGCCCAGATGACGGGCATGGAGCCCGTTCCGGCCGGCGAGCCGGCCGACGCCATCTTCGACGCCTTCCGCGAGTTTGTCCGCGTCCACCAGGCCCTGCTCAACATCCTGATCGGCAAGTCGGGCCTCGTGACCAGCCTGCCCTTCGTCGGCCCGCCTGTCGCGGCCGTGCTGCGTCAGATCGAGAGCATCGTGGACGTACGTGGAGGAGGCCCCCCCATCCATCTCACCCTTCTTCTTCCTCCCGACCGCAGAACAGGCTGACTGATACGCTTTCCCCTCCGCAGACACTCGCCTTTGCTCTCATCGACACCGTCCAGTCCCGCTCCACCGATCTCCAGAACCAGGCCAACATGCTCGGAAGCACTCTCGAAGTCTGCATCCAGAAGTACGACAACCTCAGCCTCAAGGCCAAGCGCACCACCGCCGCCGCCGCCCTCGGCAGCCGCAGCGCCGCCTTCCGCGACGCCCTGCGCGTCTGAGCGGCACGAAAGCCCCACGTGACGCATGGCGGCCTGCTCGGAACCACGCCTGAGGAGTGTCATGAGGAATTTCTAGCGACGAGATGTCCCGGCCTAGACGACGGTACAGCGATCGGGGAGGGGGTTTCCCGTCAAGGGCTTTTTGTCTACCGGTTTAGTGTTACACGGGCCTTCGGCCATTAATACATGGCCTTCAAGGTGCATTGCACCCTGCATACAATTGCGCGCACGGGAAGTGTCTAGACCAATCTTTTGGATGATGGGGTTTCACCATCTTGATTCCGGGAGGGAGCGTCAGTCTCTGGAAAGGAAGAACAAAGACGTATAAACGTATGAGCTAGGCCGACCGAACGACTGACTGCCCCCCGCCGAGGGGTCATCCGCTTTAATCCAATGGAGAGGATATATCTTAACCCCCGAGCGACTCTTTCTCTACCAGCCACCCTTGCTTAGCGATTTGTGAACCGCTCGGCAATGGTGTGCTCACTCCTCATACAGCGTGGCCAATTGGGATAACATCGCAATCCTATGAGGACTGGCTTGCACTCGCCTACCCGAACCTTGGGCCATCACTGGGATACTACCAATCCTCGGGTGATTGTCGAGCCTTGTTCTCACATCAGCAGCAATCCCCGCCATGTTCTTATTCTTTCCGCCCGCTGGCAATCTGGGTCGGACATTGGCTACGGGTGGAAGGGGCAAAGCCGACGCTCTAGAGGGAAGGAGGGGCCCATAGCTGATCATGGTTACGAGGCCGGATGGGGGACAATATTTTCGTTTCCGATTCGGTCACGGGCGCGGTTTGCGAATTGGGGAGCCGCCCCCCCCGGCGCAGGCGAGAATGCCCAGCAGCTGGGAGGCAACCGGGGCTTCTCCTCCCCTGCCAGCTCGGAACCCCCGTTTCCCTCTCCTGGCCCCGCGAAACCGCCGCCTAACCCGTGGTAGACTCCCGCAGCGAAGGTGTGGGGGACGATTACGTTGTTGACAACAAGGGACACCTGACGACGGGTCGAAATGCCCGGAGTGCCTCGGTAACTGCCAGGGCGGTATTTTAGCAACTGTGCAGGCTGGGATCGTGAGTAAGGATGCGTCGTTGAAAATCATAGGGAGTCTTGGGTGGGAGACCAACTATACCTATTATATGATATCAGTTTTGACGTTAATCTGTCACATACGACCATAGCTTCCAGAAAACTCGGGATCCCGTCCGCTCTCCCATAGATAAGCTGGAAAGCGCCGAATTAGTACTAGGGTCGGTGACGACCTGGGAATCCTCGGTGTTGTATGTTTTTTGCCCTTTGCCGCTTTTTGACCGCTACCAAAGTGTTGACTAATTATGGATGGTTTACCATCTCCGTGAAACTTTTGCATCTTTGAAGTCCCCATAATCAGTCCGTTGTCTGTCGCTTACTGCGCGCAACGGGTACTATTCCAGGGGTTTGGGGCCAGAAAGTGGTCCTCGCGTGATCTCTACGATAGCCCCAAACCGGACGGCGAGTTGCGTAGAGGAATTAGGTGGAAATATTTTTGGCAACACGTTTTGTCAAACTTGGCGCGCAAAGCAGCGCGGAAGACGAGACCACATTGCTAGCATATCGGACACGACGTTGGAAGGACCAGGGTACGTCCGGCCCGGTGCTGTCCATTCGGCATGGTGTTGAGGTTCATGGAATGAGTCACGAAAGAAGTGAACAGAACCAGAGAAGGGAGGAGAAACCCTCCTATATACCTAATATCGCACCATGAGGGCATTCCCAAGTGGGTATTGCGTAGTCAGGTCACGTGGAGGGGCCTTGCAGGGGCCCTGGCCAGCGATTGTATATAGCACGCCATGCCTGGCATCTCTTTTGTTAGTTCCTTCTAATAGATAACCTTGTATTGCCTCGTTCCATCTTGCCAGCGCCTACGAGGTGCGACACCTAAGTAGTAATGTCACAGTGGAGACCCGGTGTGGGGGGCGCCTGAGTCGTCTGGTGTTGGAACCCTTTTCCGGAATCCTGGGGACTAATAATGCGACCATCTTGCCAGGTGCCCCGGCGAGCTAGTCTCCTAGAATGATGTCGCAAAAAGAGGCTATCGCCGCGTATAGCCTGGAAGGTCACGTGACCTTACAGAAGCAGCCAGGGTAGCTTGTCAGCTGCCCCGTGGCGCTACTGTTTCTATGTCTGGAACCTCGGATAGTTCTCCTTTGTTTTCTTCTAATAGAACAACTTGAACCTCGTTCCTCACGTCCCCTGAAGTGCGACAAATGAGCTGGTGCTTTTGTATTTCGCACTGCATCCACGGGGCCATGGAGTCTGGAAGTCGCGTTGCGATGCAAAGCTATGGTCTCAGGAGCGGCCGAGCAGGGCCCATCCCAGCGGCAGAGGCCTTAACCGTGGACGCTTACGATCATCGGCGTCCCGGTTCCCCTGCACGAGATTTGGAGTTCCAGTTCCAATCTTCACAGCCCGGTGAAGCAGTTTTGGTTCGTCGGCAATGAGAAACCCGCTCTGTTCGGATCGTCTGTCTCGGCTATCTACTGGGGCGCAAGTCCACGTGGTGCCCGGAGGCCCCTCCGGCATTATTCCCGGGCGGTGACGCAGTCATCCGTTTGCGGCTTGGCCTTGGCGAGGCTTGTCTGATCAACGCAAATGGTCTCAATAACCATCGTCGAGCCTACCGGGTATTGAGTGGATCTTGCGGGTGGCGTGGCTTATTTAATCGGGCGCATGACTATTTTAAAACCCCACTGATTCTAAGAGCGACATGAGCCGACGAGTTTGCCGTCCCAAGTCATGCACCGCTGCCAACGATGCCGGCACTGGTATCGGCACGAGTCAGCGCTTTGTGATTTCCCGCCATCCCAGATCGGATTGGCACCAGGGGGGGGAAGTTACTAATGGTCCAGGCAAGGGATAGACCGGGGGGCTAAGGGGCTCTGGAAGACCTTTTTGCTGGCTTTCCAGGAACCCGTGCTAGTCCTCCCCACACCACCAACCCCGCTAGGAGCGCGGATCATTGTCACGTCTCAAGCGCTAGCCGTCCTCCAAAGAGGGCAAGAGGCAGAGAAGTGGGAAGGGGATACGGGGCCACAAGGCCAGATGGCGGCATTCGAAATGTATTCAGGGCTGGGAGTAGCAGGTTGGGACGATCGACAAGCTACGTGATAGCGGGCAACCGGGCATGGCCTCGCTTGCTTCATCTCCCAACTTCGTATATCCAGCCATACTGGCGCTACGCTGATCGAGGGACCTTCAAAAGAAAAGGCCCTGCCAGGGCCATCTCTGGTTAACCTCATTGGCCGAGCGTTCTTCCCCTACCCATGTCCAACCAAGTCCACATGGACACGAGCCTGACCGCCCGACGGGTCTGTGTCTCTTGGACACGGGGTGGGACCTGTTCGGCGATCTGCGGGGGCCCTTCCCCGCGGGGGTGAAGCCCCCATACGCTCGGCGTCGCCGCCGGGGCCAAGGGCTGGGAGGTGCCGGGCAGAGGTATAAGAGCTGTGCCGTGGACGGGCTCGGAACCCCTGATTTTCGTGGGCCAACCCCCCCCCCCCCCCCCAACGTACACGCAACGCCGCCGGTGCGTGGTTTTTTTTTTTTTTTTTTTTTTTTCGTCGGGCCGCTCAACGCATGTCGCGGTCCCGGACGCGGCTTCGTGCCTACCATGGACAACTTGATCAGCAACCCCAGCGAGACCCATGGCCCCCTGATGGCGGGAAGCCTATGGGGTCTGTTTGTGTTCGCGAGTATAGTCGCGGGCCTGCGGCTGTATGCCCGGGCGTCCTACTCCAAGCTTTGGTATGACGACGCGCTCATAATCCTGGGAGAAGTCAGTTCCGCCCCGAAGCCCGCCAGGCCTGCGTGCGCAAGCTGAATGCTGACGTCCCCCTCCGGAAGCTCGGGTTCCTGCTTCTCGCCATCACCAACCAGCTGGCCGTGAACTTGGGGTTCGGCAAGCACGCCTTGGACAGTAAGCCACGAACCGCCGTCCACGGCGCCTCTCCCGGGCCGGACTTACTAAAGAAGCGCCTCAGTCGACCTTGCAAACCTGGACATGATTGCCGTTTACGGAGCAACGGCCTTGAGCGGCACCGTCGTCGCTGTCACCGCGAGCAAAATCGCATTCGCGGTCATGCTGATTCCTCTGACGAACGGCTGGGCCCGAAACTACATCTACTTCGCCATCGCTACGACGGCTTTGTTTGCTACACCCATGGCCATCATGCCGTGGTTACAGTGCAAGCCACTGGTAAAGACGTTTGTTAACTTCTGGCCCGGCAAATGCATAAACAAGCGCCCCTCGGTGGTTTATGGCGAGTTTGCCAGCAGTGGGTCCACGCCCTCTTTCCTCTGTGGTCCGCACTGTGCTGATGCCGCGATAGTATGGTCGGCCTTGGTTGATTTCTCCCTCGCCCTGCTGCCTTGGAAGCTTCTCTGGGCCCTGCAAATGCGCACCGCCGAGAAGATCGGCGTGATGGTGGCCATGAGTCTGGGCTTACTGTAACCTCCCTTTCCGAACCCGAGCTCCCGCGGGAAGGCCGCGATTAACGGGTGTCCCACAGATCGGGAGTCACTTCGATTATTCGAGCGTCGTACATCAAGCAGCTGGATTACATGGATTTGTCTTGTGAGCAACTCGCAGAGGTACCGAGGAGGTCGGGCTTCGTGGCTAACGGACATCGCGTGCAGATGACGCGCTGGACAACAACATCTGGGCCGGCACCGAGATGGCGGCCACCATCATCGCCGCGTCCATACCGGTGTTGCGCGGCTTCTTCAAGAACAAGGTGTCCACGACGGGCCGCAGCGCGGGCCCCAAGGGGCGCAGCAATGGCTCAAGCGAGCAAACGGCGGATGGAGAGAGCAATAGCGTGGCCAAGGAGAACATCCGCCTGTCGTCCAGGGTGGCCCGGGGAAACTCTCTGAGACCGCAACCCCACGCCTACACGGAACTCGACGAACTGGACTTGGAGGGCGCGTACCCGGTCCGATGACGCCAGGGCCGGCATGGGCGTCCCCTACAGAGCCATCTATCTAGACGCCCGTTGCCGTCGTCACCGCCTATGCATATTTGCTGCGCTGTAAAGCCGTCGAGGCTCTCGGGGGACGGGCCTGCGCTATGCAAACCTCGGCTGCATCGTGGATGGAGGGGAAGAGGGGCTCTTATCACCGCGCCGTCAGCAGAAATGCCAAGCGGCCTGCACAGGAGGCGCCAGTTGCCGACTTCCCGCAGGCGAGCCGTCCGCCGTTATGCACGCTTATACAAGCCCGAATTGCGCGCATCGATAAAAGCCGCGCGCTTCGGGTAAGCACGGCATGCCGTGATGGCGACTTGCCAGGGAAGCGCCGGGGTTCTCCGCTTCTGCCCGCCGCGGTCCGGCTTCGCATTTAAGCGGGCGAACGCGTCGTCGTGCCCTGCGGGGTACCCATACCCCATAGCCCCGTCGCAGAACATGGCGGACGCCCCCGAGGCCATTGTCGAGCACGCCTACGACCACATCACCGAGTGGTACCTGCAGTGGGTGGCGGGCCAGCGGTCGCCGCGGGAGCGCTACACGCGGCAGCTCCTCGCGGGCCTGCCCCCGGCGCCGGCGGTGCTGGAGCTGGGCTGCGGCCCGGGCGTGCCGGTGCTCCAGCTGCTGCTCGACGGCGGCGCCCGCGTGGTCGCCAACGACCTCTCGGCGCGCCAGCTCGCCCTGGCCCGCGCCCGCTTCCCCGCCGCCCGGCTGGTCGCCGGCGACATGGCCGCCCTTGCCTTCGCGCCGGCGCGCTTCGACGGCGTCGTCAGCTTCTACACCCTCTTCCACCTGCCCCGCGCCAAGCTCCGGGCCCTGCTCGCCCGCATCCACGCCTGGCTCCGCCCGGGCGGCCTCTTCGCCTGCAACCTCGCCACCGTCGACGCCGAGGCCATCCACGGCGAGTTCCTCGGCTACGGCATGTTCTGGAGCAGCTACGGCGTCGACGCCAACCGCGCCCTGCTGGCCGAGGCCGGCTTCGACCTGCTGCAGGTCGAGGTCCTGCAGGCCGGCGACGGGCAGCTGGCCGAGGACGATCCCGACTTCGACGCCGAGTTCATGTGGGTCATGGCGCGCAAGAGGCCCTCCCCCACGTAGCCGGGGACGAGGGGCCGAGTCGGGCCTGCGTGCTTACCTGCCGGGCCACGCAACCTGGGGCCCCGGCTGCCGGGCACCGGGCTGCTCGACAAGGTGCGGGGGTGCCCTTCGAGGACAACCACGCCCGAAGGGATGGTGCCAAGGCATAAAGCAGCACGGCGGGGCAGGTGGTACCGTTCACGACATGTTGGGCACCGCAAGGAGACGCTCTACAGGCTCTGCATCCTCCCCTTATGTCATGTTCCGACCCACGCTGGGGGCGGAATGGCTATGCGCCCGGTGCTTCCCTCTGCCAAGCGATCGCCCGGCGCCGAGTAGGAATCCCCAGGGCCTCTTCGGCCAAGCAATCGATCAGGGCAAGGCTGACCCGCCGGCCGGAACTCGGGAATGTCGTTTTTCCTCTTGCTTTGTTCGTCCAAGGAAGTCTGGCGCTGGCCTGTGGAGATATTGGGCCTTGGCGTGAGATTTCATGAAAAGACCACAGTAGGTAGCGCGGGGGACGTTTCTGGGTAAAGAAACCATATGCACTCTTCATTTTCAAGTAGAGAAATCTATTCATCTTCAACATTCTACTTGTTTGTACATTTCCATTATCAAACGGTACGAAATCACCTATCCGTGCTTGCTTCCCGCGCCAAGTCCTTGCCCTTCCACGACAGGGCCTCGCGCGTGGTAGGGAACGGCCAGCCCGCGTGACCTAGGTCGGCGAGCCAGCGGCCTCGGGGCGCGGGGGAGTCAAAGTGGTAGAAGTCCAGGCCCTGTGCGGCGCAGGCGGCGGCGAGATCGTGGGTCAGGGGCGGGCGGCAGACGGCGGCGTCGTCGAGGTAGCGGCTGACGGAGCGGACGACCTCGAGCGCACGCAGCCGCGGCGTGGCGCGCCGCCACTCCGGCTCCTCCTCCCCCCTCCAGTCGGCGCGTACCCACCGACCGCGCCCCTCCCCGTAGTCGTCGGCACTGCTGGCCGCGTCGAAGGCAAGGTAGCGGGTGGAGAGGTGTGGGTTGGCGGCTCGCGGGCCCTGCCACCAGGCCCCCGCGAGCCGCGCGCCAGCGATGAAGCGCATCAGCGCCGTCGCGGCGCCCCAGTCCCAGAGCGGGAGGTAGAGGTGGTAGCACTGGGCAATGTCGTCGTTCACGGCCAGGTACTCGAGGTTGGGCGGCAGGTTCTCGGCCAGCGAAAGCCGGGGGTGGCCGGCGGCTATGTCGGGGGATCGGTCGAGAAACAAGCCGAGCGATAGATCGAGAGACTTGAGTGAGCGCAGTGACCGCAAAGACCCGAGACTTCCCTCTAGCGGATCGGCGTCGTCCTGGGTGATAAACAGTTGCAGCCGGATGGTCAACGTCTCGAGGGTTCCCGCCACGAGCTCGAGCCCGTGGCGCAGCTGCGGCGTGTTCAGCGGGGGGGTTGCGTCGTCAAGTTCGTAATGCAGGTAGAGGTGCTGGAGGTTGGGCGTCCAGGATAGCACCACGGGGACGACGTGGTGCAGGGTGTCCTTCAGGCCCATGCGCAACTGGGTGAGGTGCAAGGCCGTCGGTGGAGGCATGGCCACGAGCGGCCAATGCTGGGTCACGTCGGGCCGCGTCCGCAACGCCGCGCGGTCTTCCCGGGTGGGATGGGGCAGAGCAAAGTCCAAGGTTTGGAGGCTGGGGAGGTAGAAGAAGGCCAGAAACTGTAGAGGGTGCTGGTACGCAGCTCGCCTCCACCGATAGGGATACGGCGAGACGAGGCCCTCTAGATTCGCAAAACGGCCCTGCGGAATGGCGTGGGCGAACATGTCCAGGGCGAGGCCGTTGGCAAACAGGTAGCGCCAGTTGACGTTGACGGACCTGAGGCCGGGGCAGTGCCAGATGATCATGGCCACCACGGCCGTAACATCGTAGCGCGATAGATGCCCCTCCCAGCTTGGCCTGTCAGAAAGCCGCATTCCCGCGAGAGCCTTTTGGATCAACAGCAATTCGCTCTCTGACCACAGGTTTAGCGGCTGGCAAGTGTCCCTCGGCCCATGCACCGTGGGGCACGACATCTCGAATCGCCGAACGAGTTTCCCCGTCTCTGGATCTGCTGCGAGTGTGCGGAGGAGTGCGGCGGCCTTCCGATCACACGATGCAGGCTTTGGCCCATAGTCGCTGGGGAATACTAATCGGATGTCGCGGTAGAGAATGGGCTTCACTGCGGTTCGAAGCGCATGGCATGTCGCCGAAACCGCCGCCACATCTCTCGGGTCCAGAGAGCGCAGTATCCCGTACAGGAGCTCATTGGGGAAGCCGGCCAAAGTCGCCATGTACGCTATGGTAGTTGCTTGGTTCGTCCAAGACCGCGAAACAAAGAAAACCAAGGCAGGGTGCAAGATCGACCCGGGATGTTCCTCCTAGCTCTTTTTGTAGAACCTTGCCAAAGAACGACTGTTGCCTAGTCGGTAGTCGTGGAGAGATCCACTAGACCAGCCGCGGGGCCGACCCGAAATAGGCGCTGAATTCCAGCGCTCTTGTGCCTCGAGCGCTAGCCCCGCTAGAGCTGTGCCCGCCAGGAGGCCCCAGCACATAGGGTACTTATCCATCGCTGCGCCATCGCTCCAGCTGCAAGGCATTCTGAAAGGCATCCCATCGAGTGGGTGGGGAGAAGTTGCCTAGGCTGCCGTCTTGAGGGCTGCCGTTCGGGGAATGGAGTAAAAGATAGGCATCGCGTTCATGGCAGTCTCTGGACCTTTGGCGTCGCCGGCGTCGCCGGCGTACTTGCGGGCTGTGCAGGTTCTCTGGCTGGGGCCTGGTTCATCGCACCTAATTGCAGAACCACTTTTGCTAAGAGGCAGCACTACCTCTTCTCGTTGGTCCCTACTTGGTAAAAACACAAGGCCATGCATGCAACCACCACCACGGCGTGCCGTAGACCAGGAGGCGATATTCGAAATATTCAGACTCCGCAAAAGCTACATCAAGCACCCCCAGTCGATGTTCTCCAGTGGGTGGTGCTCGGTCCGAGGGCACCTCTGCGTATGACTCGCGAGACAGCCCAATTATAACGGACGCCCCCGTGGCCCGCGCACGGCGCCAGCATCCAGCATGCATCAGACACGATCAACCAACCCCGCCTTCACCATGGTGGGATACAAATGACCCGCGACGATTTCCGGCTCCGAACTTCAACGCCGTGATGGGTCTCGACGAAGAACAAACACCCCCACAGTAAAGGCATCGGGTTCTTGGGATGCGATTGAACCCTTGTGTGCCCGCAATTGGACGGCCCGCGAATGGGTCCTCGGAGGCTCCTCTATTTGCGGGTGGGGGTGGACCTGTACCAAGCACCAACTCCACCGGGGGTTCCGGCTTCGCGATCCCGGCTTACATGCAGACTTGGAAAAAATGAACGACCAGACAGCTCGAGTTGGTAACTGATCCGTGATAAACAGGCATGGTAGTTCCGCTAGGACTGATGAGAGGCAATCTCCTCGATTCGACTTGTCCCCAAGGTATGACTGTGAGCTTCGGATTTCACGGCACCGAGTATGCATCATGTACTACCAGGTAGCAGAATGCGACCGGCTCAAACTGCGTATTATATTGGGGCGACAGCAAGCTGGGTCAGTGGCCTGTGCATTTCCCAATCACACCAACATTGATCTTTACATCCTCCAAGGGGTGAGTGCAAGCGTGACGCGTGACAGCACAGCGCCGACCGCAAAGCCCAGCGCATTGACCATCTATGCCTCGGCATCCTTGTTCTTGTTCTTCTTCTTCTTACCACCGCCCGTGTTGGATACCGAGGGAGTAGATTGCAGCCGGATGTGTAGGACGGGCCACTCTTCGTTCTTGTACTTCTCGATGTCCTCCTCCTTGGTCAGGTATCCGGGAGGGCGGTCGCCGGCCCACTCGAAGCCTTCCAGGTACGGCAGCTCGAGCTCATCGTCTGACTGAGATGGCATGCTGGTCAGCTCTATGCCTCGCTGGTGGGAGGATGAAGACGCAAGGGATACTTACCCGTTTCTTGTTGGCCTTGTGAATGGCCTCTAAGGCGTCCTTGATGGTGACGCCCTTGAGATTCCGTGCCGTGATTTTCATGCCGAGAGACGTGACCAGATCAATTCGCTTGACCGGTGGCTCCGTCAGGTGTTTTGTCAGGATCTCCTTGTCCTCCACCTGGGAGGAAGACGTGTTGATCTTCCTGCACAGGGAAGCCGTGGTTAGAAAGTGCGGGGTAATGGGGTACAAAGCTAGGGATGGGGCACGCCCAAGGCGGAGGGCCGGGTACGAAGCCACCAAGAGCAGGCAACTGTACGGGAAAAGAGTAGACTCACCATCCCGTTTTCTGGGTCTCTATGGCGACCTCAATGGGAGTACGCTTCTCCGCTGCAGTCGAAGAGTGGTCAGCTGGGTTGGGAATCCCAAGACGGGGGTGGCACGTCATACTTAGCTCATCGATGTTGAAGACGCCCTCGACGTGAGAGCTGGCTCTACGCTTGGTCTTGGCGGGCGAAGTGGGCTGTTCAAGACCCTCGACGGCAGAGTCGACCTTGGAGAGCGGTTCTGACATGGTTGCGATAGAAGCTTGGGGTCAGGGGGGAGGGGATGCAGGGGGAAACTGTCGCTCTTCAACGGGGAAGAAGAGCGTGGGGAGGGCAACTGCTTCGGGTTGGGTTGGGATCTGAGGGGCTATCTGGTGAGAGATAGCCGGACTTGGTGATTGGCGATTGCTGGAGGCTTGATGATGACGGTGGTGACGATGAGGAGAAGGAAGAGGTAGGACGAGTGAGAAGACAAGAGGGGAAGCTGGTATTCATGGGCCGGGCAAGGAGGGGGTTATCATTGATGCGAGACTACCTAAACCGGGAAGCAGGCACCTGGAGAGGGGAAAGAGACAAAGAGGGAAGGGGCGTACGGGGCGGGCGATCTGCCATGCGAGCGTGGGCAGCTGACCATGCGACCACCAGCCACGGGATGGGGCAACGACAGTGAGGGCATCAATCAGCGGCAGGAAAAGCTCGCGCCAGAAGCGACCATACAAACGCGGCGTGGGCAAAGGCGGGGTGACGAAATGGCTGGCAAGTACTCCCAACGCGGCAGTTGGCTGCTCGTGGTACATCGGTACCCCAGGGAACAAAGCGAGTGTGGAGGCGCCGACGTGAGGCCATGGTGGGCGGGCCGATGAGACGGCGTTGCGGGTCGCGTGACTGGGTAGCTCGATGTATTGCGCGGACCTCAGCTGTTGGTCGTTTGACCTCGTTCGACTGGCATCATAGGCTGGCCGAAACGGGCTTGGCTGTAGCGGCTGGCCGCTTCCCCAGATTCTATTTTCTGGGGTATCCCCACTCCTCGTCAGCGTCACTCCACTGGAGCTCGTTGATTCGAGCCACACCTGCCCGGCAGTGGAGGGAGGAGAGGAGGCAGACACAAGACTTCCTCAGCCCGAGGTTGGATTGTAGATTCAGTGCATCTGCATCGGGGAAAGGTGCTCGACGGGCTGGCGGCTGAAGGGATCCCGTCCCTCCAGGCCTCATTCATCCCACGTCTTCCGTCTCAATCCGGCCCCGGCTCTAGCGAAGAAGCTATCGGTATCATCCCATCCCTTGGCGGAGACCCGGATGGCCAAGCCGCCCATAGTCAGGCGCACCTAATTCAGCGGGAATCGCTGCAGGCTACCCGTCACTCCGCGGTCAGTCAGCAACATGGGAGCTCGAGCTACAGTCGACCCCCCCAGCGAACAACGCCCATGGGCATCCATCTCACATGCAGGGCCATGGTCAGAGCGACGCCAACTGAGCATCCATCTAAAGTCAGTGGTAGGCATCGTTCCCCTCACTGTCCGATACAGACGCGTTTTGAAGGACCAAGGTGTGGTGGCAGTGCCGGAGACTTTGCTTGGTAGAGCTCCGCCGCAGCGGGCGGGGTCAGCGGTACATCCACTGCAGGGGGGGCCCTCTGTGGAATGGGAGTACCTACTTACCTTGGGTGCACGGGTAGATTAGGCTACGCCTGGGCATCGAGGGTTGGCCCGAATGGCAGCCCTCCAATACGGGTAGTGTTCACCAATGCAAGCACAAAAACAGACGTCTCACAAGACTCGAGACGACGAGGATTACCCAGGCACAATGCGACCTGTGGGACGGTCGGGCGCCAAATCCAGAGATCAGGCACGGCGTCACCATCGAACGGTCGGCATCCCCCCCCCCGCCTGGAGAAACCTACTTTACTCAGGCCGCGGGTGTCCGAGCTCAAGGTTCATTGGACCCTTGAGGAAACAGCGCTTCTTCTAGGGTGCACGGCTGCGTTCTTAGCCGTTAAAGAAACATGAGGCCACGGCTGGGCGTGGCATGATGTTGATGGTTCGAGGTCCCCCCACGATTCCATGCCTCGACAGCTGCATCGCACACTAATCCAGCTGTTTCGGGTTAGGTCTGCCTCTGTATCACCTGGGCACCCGCCCACATTCTATGCAAGGTTCCACCATCCAGTACTCCCCCAAATAGCCCCCTCGTTCGTTGGGTAAGTACTTCGAACGCTCAGCAGCGGACGATGCAAACCGGAGTTTAATAGAATACAAGTTTAACAGTAGGGACGAACGAACTGGTAAATCATCTCGGTATCGGTTATGGAGCTCGTCGACGGATAGCCACGCCTGCGCCCCTTCAAGATGAGGCGGCGCATAGCCCCCACTGCCGACCTGACTCGCACCGAGACCGAGCCACGAGGTAGAGAGCAAGCTAAGCGAACCCGACAGCAATCAATGCGAGCGTGGATACCCGCCTAGGTGACCGCCCGACGTCCCAGACACCGACCAGCAATTGTCGGCTCCGACACGGCCATGACGTCATCGACCTGGCGCCCACGACTTTTCCGCGCCCGCGCTTTAGCTGGGTCGGAGCATCGGAGCCCGGTTTCTGCTAGCAGGTAAGCAAGATGCGCAAGAGAGGGTTCTTGGAGGCGTTTGGAGATCTTCCCTGGCACATCTCCCGCTGCTTTCTTGTGCGGATGGGCAAAAAGGAATAGCCAAGACCCACTGCCGGGCGCAGTATCAGGCTGGATAGAATCCACGGGATGGCTCACTTGTCCAGGCGCGTAGTACGGATGGATACTGGAATGAGATGCACATAAAGAAGACACGAGCCCGGCTTCCAGACAGCATGAGGGGATGAGATGAGCCAGCAACCCCCCAACAAAGTCTCGATTCATAGCAACTACCCATCTCCCAAGCCAAACGGCCTTGTCACAAACGATGCCCCTCAACATCCTCGTGATCGGCGCAGGCTGCTGCGGGCCTGCGTTCGCGACGCTGCTCCTGCGCGCCGATCCGAGCCATCGGATCACGGTAATCGAGCGGGCGGCGACGCTCCGCACAGCCGGGCAGCAGATCGACCTGCGGGCGCAGGGTATCTCCGTGATGCGGAAGCTGGAGCTGCTGGAGAAGGCTAAAGCGGTGTGCGTGCCCGAGGCCGGCATCGCCTTTGTTGACACCGAGGGGCGGCAGCGCGCCGTCTTCGCCGCCAACACCTCGGGGCACGGCCAGCAGGCCATCACGAGCGAGTACGAAATCATACGCGGTGACCTCGTGCGCATCCTGTACGAGGCCAGCCTCGAGGCCGGGGAGGCCGCCGCCCGGGCAAGCGGCGGCACCGGCGGCGTCGAGTACCGCTTCGACACGACCATCACGGCCCTGACGCAGAACGACGGCGACAACGACGTCGAAGTGACGTTCGCGTCGGGCCAGAAGGCGCGCTACGACCTCGTCGTGGGGGCCGACGGGCAGGGCTCGCGGACGCGGCGGCTATTGTTCGGCGAGGCGGCCGGGCGGGCCACCTTCCATTCGCTACACTCCTTCATGGCCTACTACAGCATCCCGCCGGGCGAGGGCGACTCGGACCTGGCGCAGGTCTGCCACCTTCCGGGCTCGCGGATGGTGTGCCTGCGGTCCAACGGTCGGCCGGTGACGCAGTGCTATCTGATCCTCCACAATGCGGACAGCGAGCAGATGCACCACCTGTTGAAGCCACAGGCGTCCATCGATGGCCTGAAGGAGGCCTGGGCCGCCCTGTTCGGCGACGCGACGTGGACGGCGCGCGACCGCGTGCTGGCCGGCCTGCGCGCCGCCCCCGATTTCTACGCGCAGGAGGTCGGCCAGGTGCAGGCCGAGGCGTGGCACCGCGGCCGCGTCGTGCTGGCGGGCGACGCCGGCTACTGCCCGAGCCCCATGACGGGCTGCGGGTCGACGGCGGCGCTCGTGGGCGCCTACGTGTTGGCGGGCGAGCTGGCGGCGCGCGGCGGGCGCACCGACGACGTCCCCGCCGCCCTCGCCGCCTACGAGCGCGTGCTGCGGCCTTTTGTGGCCGAGGTCCAGCACCTGCCGCCCGGCACCCCCGACTGGACCGCGCCGAAGCGGCCTTGGGGCATTACCCTCTTCTATGCAGTCGTCCACACCATCTCCATCCTCGGCATCGACCAGCTCGCCAACCGCCTGCTGCCCGCCGACAAGGGCGGCTGGAAGTTGCCGGAGTACCCCGGAATGTACCTGGGGGAGCCCGGGGGGCAAAAGGCATGAGGTGGGTAGCAAGGGGGGGCGATCGGGGCCAAGGGGGGGTGTGGAAGGCGTGCGGCTGCGCCCGCTTTGCATTTTTGTTGTCTTGTCTTGCCGAGATACCCGAAAGAACCACAGCTATTACCCACCACTAGCTATAATGTATGCAAGTCCACTCCAGTCCAACGAAGCCCCTGAAAGTTACTAAGAAACCCGCCCCGCCCGCCTGCCCCATGTCGATCCACCTACTCGGACTTCAGGAGGTGGGTGTCCGTCCTCGCGCCGTCGGGCTTTTTCCAGTGCACCTTGAGGCCGCCCCAGCTGTGGTCATTGTACTCAGTCTGGACCTTCTCGCAAGTGCGCAGGCCCCACTCGGTGACGCCGAGCATAAGGCAAGTCTCGAACATGAAGGCGCAGCTGTTCTGGCCGACAAGCTGGGGCTGGAGGTCGGCGGCGCGGGCGGCCTCGTAGCTGGCGGCGTCGGGCCCGTGGCCGGCCATGACGTTGTGCAGGGAGGCGCCGCCGGGGCGGAAGCCGCCGGCGCCGCCCTTCTTGGCGTCGTACTCGCCGCCGATGAGGCCCATGAACTCGGCCATGGTGTTGCGGTGGTACCAGGGCGGGCGGAAGGTGTCGGCAGCCACGAGCCAGCGCGGCGGGAAGATGACAAAGTCGGCCACGGCCGTGCCCGGCCGCTCCGACGGCGCCGTCAGCACCGTGAAGATGGACGGGTCCGGGTGGTCGTACGAGATGGACCCCATGGTGTTGAAGCGCCCCAGGTCGTACTTGTACGGGTAGTAGTTGCCGTGCCACGCCACGACGTCGAAGGGCGAGTGCGCCTGGCGCGTCACGAAAAGGCCGTGGTGGAACTTGGCCGTCACGGTGTAGAGGGCGTCGCCGGCCGCCGCCGTCTCGCCGTGCGCCTCCTCGAAGCTCGCCACGGGCACCTGAAAGTCGCGCGCGTTGGCGAGGGCGTTGGAGCCCAGCGGGCCCAGCTCCGGCAGCGAGAAGTGACCCTGGTACAGCTCGAGGGCGTAGCCGCGGGCCGGGCGGCCGCCGACGAGGTGGACCTGGAACTTGACGCCGCGCGGCACGACGCAGATCTCGAGCGGGCGCACGAGCAGCCAGCCGAGCTCGGTGCGGATGTCGAGAGCGCCCTCCTGCGGCACGAGCAGCAGGTCGCCGTCGGCCGACGAGAAGGCCGCGCGCGCGTCCATGGACCGCCCGGCCCCGTACGCGTAGACGCCGAGCCCCTGCTTGAGCGTCGGGTCGCCGGCGCCGGCCAGAAGCCGCAGCCCCGCGACGAAGTCGGGCGCGGCGCCGCCGTCGGCCCCGTGGTGGTCGAACGGGTCCCAGCGCAGCTGGTCCGGCACGTAGCGCAACTTCTGGGCGCTGTAGGGCCGGTCGGGCGTGAAGGGCGACGCCGCCGTCGTGTCGGCCTCGAAGGCCGGGTGCGCGCACGACGGCACGATGCGGTACAGCCACGACTGCTGGTTCTCGGCCCGCGGCGCCGTGAAGGCCGTCCCCGACAGCTTCTCGGCGTACAGCCCGTGCGGCGGCTTCTGCGGGGAGTTCTGGCCTATCGGCAGCGCACCGGGCACAGCCTCGGTTCTACAAATGGGAAGCAAGGGCGGGGCGTGGCGTCAGTCACGGTCGTGGCCTCATGGCATTGCCCATGGCCGGCTGTCTCGGGCATGGGCGGTGGGGGGAGGCAGGGGCTGGCGCAGGACTTACTCCATGTGCGAGCCGAAGCCATGGTGATAGCAGTACTTCTCCGGGAGGTCAAAGGTGGTGACGGGCATGATCATGCAGTCGCTGGGGTGCTTCTGGTGTGCGTGGAAACTGCGGGGCGAAGAAGGGGCATGGAAGGTCGTCCACGTCGGCGGAACACCAGGAAAGGGCGTTTAAAAACCTAAATAAAGTATCCTCGGGCATGGGGGTGGGGGAGCAAGAGGACCAATCCTCCCCCCCCCCCCCCCTTCTCGCCCATCTCACGGGTCGCCCCATGACCGATGTCCGCGCAAAGGCGCGCGGCAGCGTTTCGGCTCGTCCCCCCAGGTGGCCGTGCATTCCCCTTTTCCGGACGGCGTTCAATTCCGCACTGGCGAACGTGGGTGGAGCGGGCGGACTGACGCGGGGCCGACAGTACCCACGGGTAGCCGATGGCGGGAACCCCGCAACCATCGTGGGAAGAACGCAATCTCCACTGATTCCATACCCGTGCCTAGACCGGTGCAATGCCGTAGAATGCCCGAGCTCTCGGGCTTCGGTTGCGACAGCGGCAGCTCGGGCGGATATCGAGGGCCGTGGAATGACGTGCCCGACGCATCCCCATCCGGTCCCACCGTCGGGACACCACTACAACTGGAGCTTGGCCGGGCACTAGAACTACGCCGCGCAGGTGCCACGGGCAGAAACAATGGATGAGGATATCAACGGGGCCAACCCAAACAGCATCCGGGACCTCCCGGACCGCAAAATTGGGCAAGCCGCTTAGGTACTCGGAACAGAGCGGAGAGACGCTGAATAGGACGAGAGGGAAACCTTAACGGGGGAAAGGGGATGACTGGCGAGAACGGAAAGTAGAGAGAGGGGGAGAGATCGGCGGGATGGTATAGGAAAACAAGTAAAATAGGGATGGTGATGGTGGAATTGCCTTTCTTCGGATCCCAGTGTTCGACTGGTTCACATCAAATCTTTTTCTTGTGGCTAATTTACACCAGGCGCCAACCTCATCCTCGTGCTGAGTGATAAAGCCCTCAACTCCTCACCGTAGTGAGGGCATTATCAGTTTAGATGTTGATCAGGCCTGCTCACTAACATTAGACTGGTGACGGAGGGAATCTGGGAGGCAGTTCTCATTCGCGAGGGGCACTATTCTCCACCCCCGGGTTTATTGAGCAGCCGGTTCCAGGATTCGGCCCTTTCGCCTTATATTCGAGAAGCTGCCTCGTAACACCGCTTCCGAGGCACCGCAGCCGAAGCCCCCCCTCAGAGAGCAGGAGCTCCTATCTCCTTCGGCCTGCGGATAGACAATTTTGGCTTAAACCTTAATCGAACCAATTAAAAGACAGCATTTAAGGTTCAGAGGCTGGAGAGTACTTACGCTACACCAAGAGTACACCAAAAGTCCGTAGTACAAGGCCGCCAGGGACAGGGGTCTGTCGCTAGTTAGGTCACCGCTGCTGCCACGCTGGACCTCACGATAACCGGCTTGGTGTTGAGGCTGCTGCTGCTGTTGCTGCTGCTATTGAACTGGCTGCTGCGCTGGCTGCTGCCCTGGACCTCACGATAACTGGCATGGTGTTGAGCCTGCTACTGGACTGGCTATTAAACTGGCTGCTGCGCTAGCTGCTGCCATAGCTAGCTTGAAGTGAGGCTTAAAGAAGGTTAGTCTATATTGCTTGCTACGTTAGGCTTAGTAGTGAAGCTAATTAGCAGATATAGGCCAAAGATGGAGCCTTTTATGGGCTGTGGCTGGTGATAGAAGCCAGGAATACCTAGTGTACATGTAGCGTATAGTGTTTTATATGGGAAATCAAGTACCAGCTGTAATAGGGGCTTCTATAAGAGACGTCTCATATATGTTCCGCCTTGTACAGGTGGGTCGCGCTAAAATTGTCTATCCGCAGGCCGAAGGAGATAACTGACTCTTTTGTCGTCACCTTCGGCTATTTCTTTGCTCGCCGTTCAAAGCCACCTGGAGAACATCAGAACGTGTGTTACGCCAGTAGAGCTTACTT
The DNA here is from genome assembly GCA_016758845.1 of Nigrospora oryzae. Lineage (NCBI taxonomy): Eukaryota > Fungi > Ascomycota > Sordariomycetes > Amphisphaeriales > Apiosporaceae > Nigrospora > Nigrospora oryzae. The sequence continues at coordinate 371,831 of JADKYO010000001.1, forward strand.
GCACGGATCGCGGGCCTCGAGGGTCGTCTCGCTTATGGATGGTTCTCCAAAGTGCTACTCTGCCTCCGTGTAGCCGGAGACCGATTGGTTCGGCAGCCAAGAATCGCATTCCGTCCCCTCGTTCCTCGTGAATGCCTGCATCAGTTTGTGGAGCGATCAAGTGGATCGCCGACTACCGATTTTGGGGCTTGGCTCACAAAGGCACCCACAGTTCGCCTATCAATTGTCGCGATCAATGGGCCACGCTCGTGGGTTCGTGTATTGTACGCCATTTTACCCCTCGCAAGGAAATAACTGTCAATCCTTCGTCAATAGAAGCATGATGTCGGAAAGCAGCCAATATTGCATATTTACACCGCCAATCTGAATTTGACGTTTTGTGCGGAAATCCTTAACCCACCCTGTAGGTAATGCTAACACTGCGCACTAAAGTCTGTCTGGCCATTTGCCAGTATATTAACCCGGGAAGCTGATTTAACCCACGTTTGGCAGCCAAAATTGAGTGACAGGGAGTGAGGCTGTAATTTCTAAATGATGCTGGTGGTGCTTTGCTGCTTCACAGACACCGTGACGTGCGTCATGTTGCTACGTAACATGACTTCTAGTTCTTTCAATGTTGTTTTTCTTATCCCTTCTCACTTTAAAATAGGCACGCCTGGTATATGATAAATCTTGCACCGTCACAAGTTTCCTATCGGTAGGAACGCTTTTGTCTGAACTGCAGAGAGTACACTTGAAGTGCCCCATTCAGCTTGGCATCAGAAACCCTCTACCATGGCCCCTGTGGAGCGCAAGTACGTCATTTGGGCTCGTGACGTGGGCGAACAAATACTGTTCGCCTGGTTGCACTGTTTAACCCTCGGGGCTTTCCTTTCTGCGATTTCCATGGTCGCTATCGCAAGAATGAATAAGCGAGTCTCCCGCCAGAGGTTTAGACAAGGCCAAGACTCAGAAAAGGGAAGACTGGAATAAAAAGCAAGAGGTTTCGAAGGGGAAATGGGCCACGGCGATAGTACCGGCTTACCCAGCGTTCCTCTGGTGTATTTAGGAATGGGATCAGGTATACCAAAGTCGCGTGTTCGTCTTTCGATATCGCAAGGGCGCGCATTCTGACATCCTCGTCTAGAGCATGGATAGAATTCGCGAAAGAACATTTCGAGCACCAAGACGGCTTGGAATAGGAGACATGGGATACGCAGTCAAGTAGGATAAAACCCGCCCACTCGTCGGCCGGGGGGAAAGGTGAAATAACTGCCAGGAGGCACAGGGAAAACAGCTAAGAGTACGCCTAGGGCTCTAGTTTCTCGTAAAGCACCTCCAATACGCCCGTTTATACGGGGATCTCGAGTGAAGTCGATGTATGCGGCTATGATGTCGGGAATGCGGCTCGGTGTTGGTCCGCATCCCCACCAACGACCAACGGTGCGCATTCCTTGTTTCGTGTTGCCGACTGATGACGGGGGGAGAGCAGATTTTGATGCCGATGACCATCTGGGCCAGAAACCAATGCCTAGGCTCTTTCTCCCTTGCGGTTATGCGGTGAGTGGCAGGGTCTTTCTTCTCGCTATTTAGGCCGGAGGGCCCTGCCAAACCGCTGCGCGTGGCCCAGGGACGCCGTGCGTCCCCCCTCCGCCATTCCACCTGACGGCCTACCGCAGCCAACACCCGCAGTGGTGAGTCTCGCAGGGACTCCCAGGGAGCCGGGATTTTCTCTGCATCCAGGCACATCGCCCTGATTGACGCGAAGTCATTGTCTTCCCGGCCGGGCCCCCGCCCGTACCGCCGGCCGTCGTCGTGGATCTGTCGCTGGGCTCAATGCCCCTCGTGCTCCCCAGGTCATCATGCTCGTCATCATCATCGGGGGTGTCTGCAGAGCAAGGACGGGCATGATGGAGCTGTCGTTGAGCGAGAGATGGTTGCAACGCATGAGCAAGCCAGGGATCAATCTAAGATGAGGCATTTGTCTGCCCATGTCTTCCCGTCTCTGTGCCTGGTATTCAATGGGCATTTGCCCAGGCGAAATAAACTCGGGCTTCTGAACATGCCTAGCAACCCACAAGTGGTAGTCGATATGTGCGCCGGAAATTGATGCCCGTCCCCTTCATGTTCTCGCAGATTACCCTGGCGGGGCCAGAGCCTCTTTATAGGCATGTGCAGTACCTCCAGGCTCGCAGCCGTTTGTTTTTGGCGAAGGATACAGGCTCGTTTTCCTCTTCCTCCTCCGCTTTTCTTTTTGCTGGCGCTCCTGCCTATGTCCCACTCAGCGACTTTGCTGAAGAGGGAAAAGAGGAGGCCTCTGCTGACGTCATGAATCAGTACTCGCCGAGCTTCGCGGACGTTACATGTCCATGTCATTGGGGATATAGGCGGGATACATGAACGGGAAGTACCAGCGTAGTGAGTTTGCGGGAGACGAAGCAGCCGAAAAGGGACAAGATACGCCTGGAAATGCAAAGGAAAGGGTAATTATGTGGCTTCCCGACTGACACCTCCCTCCAATACCATTACAATCTTTGAATTACTCTTCGAACCCCTCCAAGCCTGACCCATCTAATACCACCACGGCTTCCATTCATATATGCTCCTTAAGGGGGAAGCCTCCTTCTTTTCAAATCCCTCTCTCCACGGCGCCTCACAGAGTCTTGCCTCAAGCCGCCGCCCCACACGGGAAGTTCTATCCATTCTCCTCATCTATCCATCTAACGTACCGCCACCGCTCGCCGAAACAAGACAAAGCGACAGGCACTCCATCATCTTGGTGGTGTAGTAGTTATGACATCCAGATCAGCCGTGAATTCTCGCCATCGTGTCGGTTTCCTACAGGGGTCTGGCCAGAATCAAGGAATAGCCTCGTGGTGATGGCATCATGAATACAGGCTTCTAATGTGACAATGACAGCCTTGGTATTTATGCCCTCTTCCGCCTTTTATGTTTGATCTTGTTCCGTTGCGAATACCGCAGTACTCATTGTGGGGGTAAGGTCGGAATTTGGCGAGTTGGGACAGTAAAGCAGGCTCCCCGTGTTGAATTAGCCCCAGAACATTGATACCTACTGACGTATATCAAAGCTATTAGAAATATGTGATGAAACGACCATTTTTTCTGCCTAATTCCACAGGTCGGGCTACAGGCTAAGCCTGAGGGAAATGCCCAAGGTAAAGTGAACGGCAGGGTGTGCCCGAAGAACACGGGACCTATCAGTATGGGCTGCCATGGCCATCAGCACGTTTTGTCAGATGAAGATTAGGCCTACACACGTCATACTAGGAAAGTCCGCCTGAGCTTACACGCATCTGAGGACAGGATGAAGCGAGCTGGGTGACCACCGAGAATGATACCTTTGAGGAGACAAACATATGCTGCATCTGAAAGCTGGAAAGAGCATCCTGACAGCTGGTGTGGTGGTGTGTCGTGTGCTTGGAATCACGTGTACTCAACCGGCCGCTTGGAAATAGATAGCGAGAAAGGCCTCACTCACGCAACGTAAGAGTGTGTGACAACCCACTTGAGGGCATGACGAATACTACCTGACTTTATGTTACAGAGACCCGATCAGCCCCCAACGCCTTGAAAGGGAAAGCGATCCTGGGGGGAGGTCTGGGGAATGCCCCCCACGGAACTCAATCTCCACCACCCGCTCGCAGGACCTCTCAAAAGTGTACCAGCATGAAAAAAAAGACCCATTGCCTTCGGAAAAACAAGGGACGGCGAGGGTGGCTGGGAGCGGATACGCTGGCACGTGCGGCCAGATGGGGGGCAGATCGGCAGATCAACACCGAGACAGCAGGAAAATTTCAAGTACAGATGCAAATCCAGGGGCCAGGGAGCTGTGGAGGAGCGAGGGAAAAAAAAAACCTCATGCCAGCTTGGAAAAGAGGGAAGCAGGACCGTGGTGCCGGAAACTGACAAGGGTCGATCGCATACATTCCAAGGGGTTGGCGCAAGACTGATTTTTTTCTCCAGAAAGACAGTCATTATTCATCGGCTGAGTGCTGCTGGTTGTACGACTTGTGTCTCAACCTATCGCGGCCGCCGCCCCGGGTTTAAAAATACTCGGGTTGCCACGTTTCCCAGCTCTTCAGCAAGTGGCAGCCTCGGGGATTAGGAATACGGGCATCCAGACACCTACTGGTCGCTTCTAGAAGCTCTGGGCTACGGCCGCTCGAGAGATACCTACGTTTCGTGCTTTCCCTCTTTACCAGGAATCCGCTCTTTGCACTATGGCGGGCTGGGCCCAACCCCACGTCGGTCACTGTCGCCCCCATTTCCCCATCGACGCCCAACCGCCCGAGCTGGGGCGAAGAAATACGGGAAAGCCAGAAGCTCGTTGCTGGCCCACGGCGTCCGGTCGTGCGCATACACCCGTCCCATTGGGGGGCTGGCAAGAGGGGCTGCGATGCGCAACGGTTGTTGAGCATTTTTCTGAGTCAGAGGGAGAAAAGGGACGCGACTCCATCGCCGCCCCATCACTTCCGCGCCGGGGATCGTGGAACCTGGGGACGGTTCCACGATGGCCTCGACTGTTGATTGGACGTCGGGAGCCGTCCCGTGGATGCAGACAGGAAAGGGCCCTGGGGGCATGTGTGGGTGTAGGCCTAGTTAAGTAAGTACTTGACATGGTATGCAGTGTGTGTGTGTGTGTGTGTGTGTGTGTGCGCGCGCTCTCTGGGTCTGGGTGTGACGAGAAGCCCAACGGCTTGCTACTGGCTATTTTTGATATCAGAATTCGTGCCCAGGCTGACAGCTGGGGGGCAGGAGGTTGGTCGGGTCAGTCAAGGCCGGGCGAGTAAGGTGGTCAGGGAGTGCGGCCACCCGGGGGGGGCAGTGCCACGAAGCCTCATTTTCCCCAGTCATCCGATGCCAGTGTCCAGACCATTCTAGGGCGCAGGGGAGAAGGGGCGGTGCGTACAAGCGAAGAGAGAGCCTCATTGACGACGCGCGTGCGGGCGGCCAGCAATCGCGGCGGCCATGCCGGAGGGAGGGCCTGCCTAAAGAAAGGCCCGTCCATGGGCGCGCGTCCGCGACTTGTGCGTGCGTGCGCGGCGGCGGGTATCGGCATCGGGCCCACGGGCGGCCACGACGCACGCAAACAGACAAACAGAAGCGCGAGCCCGGGCGCGGCGGCAGGCAAACCGCGCGGCTCAGGGCAGAGGGTTTTACGGGGCGGGCCCAAAAGGGGGGGTCAGTGGATAGCAGGATGTGCATGTACGAAATGGATGGGAACTGACACGCAGGCAAGCCGCAGCAGCAGCAAAACCATGGGGCGGCGAAGCAGTGACTGAGCCACTGAATGGAGCATGGGCGAGGGGGTTGTGGACACGAGCGTGGATGGGAAGCCTCCGAGCTCACGCGTGGATGGAGATGCTCACGCTCGTGCTGGCCACGGACGGCCCAGGGCGGTGCCGACGACGACCCAACTGCATGCCTTACTTTTCCATACCATCGTACCCGCCGGCCTCGTGGCTCCGCGAGTCAACATGCATGCGCAGCAGCACGTACGGTACACATTTGCACACGCGCGCGCGCACCCACATCCATCCACCCACGCACGCAATGCCATGCTTACCGGCACCCAGACCACCATTGGCCCGTTGGTCGCGGCAGCCTCGATCGTGGCCCCCCTCCGCCGCGGTGTTGTCGTTTGCCGTGCCAAAACGCGGGCGAGAGCGACGAGCAGCGGCCCAGCCCCCCTCCTCTCTCGCCCCAGCAGCGAGGCCCGGCGGTCGATCCCCCGTGTTGGTGGTGATGGGCAGGGCTCCAAAAGCAAGCTGCACCGTCCCCGTCACTCGCACGCCGGGGCCAATCAGCGGGGGCCGTCACATCAGGTGACCAAGCCTGGGGGCTCCGGACGAGAGGGCCATGACGCAGCGCATGGGTGATGGATGGGCTGGGGGGACATGTTCGACCGTCATCGACCATGGGCCGAGGCGGGCGAGAGGGCGTCGCAGCGATGGTAGCCGGGGGACGTCTCTTGTTCGGCCGGAGGAGGGGGCCCCTTCTCGCTGTCGTGTCGTGCCGTGTTAGGTAGGAAGCAAAGGACGGAGCGGCGAATGGGAGCGACGGGGGCCGAGGAAGGGGAGCTGGTGTCCAATCGTCCCCGGGGGACGGGGGCCAGGCGATGGAAAGAAAAGGGCGGCCGGGCGTGTGCTGACCGTGGGGTGCATACATGGGCAAGCCATGCAGAGGCAGACCCAGGGCTTCCTTGCGCGGCGTCGACCGACCCGACCGGACTGCCAAATCACGGGAGCCCGTGGCGGGCGGTGCTGGTGTATACCGCTCTCGGTTGCGTCGCCCGGGGCAAATTAGGCTAAAGAGCCACAGGACCAGCCAGAAGGGCAGCGGGCGTGACGGGGGCGGATACGCATAACCGCGGCGTTACGTTCGGCGCAACCGGTGCCAGCAAACATGCGCATGAACTTGGCCGGAGGCTCGCGCTGCGTTAGCTGGTGAATAGTTTGTTCCTTTCTTTCCACTTGGACGCATTACGGCCGGTGGGCTGGCTGGCTCCCCGCCGGCAGAGGCCAGACCGGCTCTTTTCCCCTGCGGAGGGGCCAGTGGAGCTGGCGCGCGCGGGCGATGTACCGGACGGGGCCGTCAGGCCTGGAAAACGGGGCCAGTGCGTGCGCGTGCGGGCGTTTTGCATGGATGGATCGCCAGTCCCTCACCACCGCTTCCACGATCTGTACACTGGGTATGCCCTCGGCGCACGCTCAGGAGGCCACCCCCCGTGGAGACCCGCGCCGCGCCCGACGAACCGGATCGAGAAGCTCGCTCGCGCGTGGCCCTCATTCCAGGGCGGGTGGGCTCCCCAGGAAGGGGGCGTGTGCCCTGCGCGCATGCACCCTTCAACTGAGACACCCCTCCCTCCATCCCCTCCCCCGCGACCAACCCGTTGCGAGCATAGGGGCCATGTTTGTTTCCTTTGCTTTCCTGTCCGTCCGTCTGCTTGCCCGCTTCCATACACCCGTCCTTTTCTGACCGAAAGTCGAACGCGTCTCGCCTTCCTACCCCCACACCCACCGTCGCGACATTTTCCCGTCTCGGTTCCCGCTGGAACCCCCTCTGGGCAGGAGGAGGCAGGTATTCGCCCGAGTTCCTCGGAACCCAAGCCCCATGGACGCCCCCATTCGTGCCTTTCCACGCCCCCGTTTTACCCACCTTGGACTCTGAAGCTACGGGGGGTTAGGTTGCGGTCGCTGCTGGGCGAGGCCTGGCGGGCTCCAGGCTTGACCGACCGCCTGCTCCGGTTTCTGGTGCGACTACGGAGGGCTCAACCCCCTCCAAAGACGGCGCCGGAACGTCCCAAGACCCCTTCCAGCCACCCCCGTCATGCGTAGTCGTGCCCTTCGATGTAGAAGCCCATGGGAAAGTCCCTTCCCCCCCCCCCCCCCCCCGGTCGTCCTACCCGATTGGCTGGCTCCGCGTGGCGTGCCAACATCGGGTGCCGACCACATTTGTGCCCAACCGTCGACGCGGGCCGGACCCCTGCCATTGGCCTGCGATTGACATGTTTGGCGCGCGCTGGGCAGCAGTCCCGCCCAGTCGCGGCGACTCTATTTTTCGCACCAGCGTCCCCAGCCAGCCAGGGCCGCCTGGGGGCACCTGGGCCCGTTGTGCGTTAGGTACCCTCCATCTGAACCGACGACCGTGCCAGCCGGGCCACACAGACGCGGGCACACCCGTCCACCCCTCCAGTATCCCTCGCGCACCCGAGAGCTGTGGGCAGCCAGGGCCAACGCGGCGGCCAGCGCCAGCCACCCGGGTCAGCCGACGGTGGTGTGTGTATGCGTGTGCTCGTGCGCTCGTGTGCTCGTGTGCCAGGCAGGCAGACCACGTCGGACGCCCTCCCCGGGGCCCTGGCGAGCCCAACGGCCGGGATCTCGTGTAGGCAGGCAGCATGGGGGGGCAGGGCCCTGGGCCGGTTGAGTCAGGCGCCGGACGACGCCAGAAAGGCCACGGTTAGTTGGCCCCGTCCCGTGGGCGTATGCAGCTACGGTATGGCCAGCGTATACCCACGATTGGCTGCCCGGCAGACCGCAGCCAGGGCAGAGGCCCGAGGGACGACGCCAAGAAACAGCAATCCAAACCAGCCGTCGTGTGTTGCGCGCTTCCGCCTCGTCGCCCGGCAGGCCAAGCAGCGCAGCGCAGCGCAACGAAGCGCAGCGCAGCGCCGGCGCCCGCCGGGCGCACCGTCCGACTGAATCCCAGCGTCATCGTGCTGCGCTGTCGCATCTGACAGCGCCCGCCACCCCTGTCTGCGTTGGCAGTCGTTGGCGTCTCACCCACGCAGCTGGCGGCCGTGGACGGTGATCGATGCATTTCAGCCCTGTACCACCGTGACACCTCGCCCTGTGCCCCTGCCCGCGTCCCGCGCGCCCCCTGGGCCCCTGCCCGCCTCCGTCGTGCCCGATGGGCATGTACCGCAATCTAGTTGCTGCAGAGCCCACTCCTGATCCGGCCGGCCTGACCTTCTTCTACCCCTTCCCACCCTGCGCCCGCGCTGCCCTGCCGCCGATCCCTTACCAACACGCCCAAACCCCTCCCCGAACTTTATTATTACTGAGCAGCCGTCCGCGTCCTCGCTGTGGCTTCTCCCTCCTCTTCGCTTCCTCACCGCCGAAAAGCACCCGCGACCGCAAGATGCACAGCAGAACCACGCGCAGCTACAACGACCTCGACTACGTACCTAGCACCGGCCGCCTGGGACCACGAGCCCGCCCACAGAACGGCACCTAAGTGAACAACTCGCCCTCCCTCCCTTCCTTGCACCATTCACCGCCCACCCTCTCCTCCACTGTCAACAACCACCCTCTCACGCCCACCCTCCCCAAACCCACCATCGACCGGCCCAACGTCCCCCGGCCCCGCGTCCAAGTCAGGAACGACATGGCCTCGCAGTATCCCCGCTACCCGGAGCGGCCCGCTCACGCGAGCCGGGGCCCCCCGTCGGGTGGCCGGACCCCCGAGGCCGAATCCTCCTCGTCTGGGTTTTCCTTCGGCCCGCTCTCCTTCGGCTCCAAGGCCGCGCAGCCGGCCTTCACGGCCCGGTCTCTGGCCGAGCGCTTCTCTCTCGCGCCCCGTCGCGACGAGGTGGAGCCGCAGGCCCCGCCGCCCAAGCAGATCCAAGCGCCGCCGAGGCAATCGCCGCCGCCGAAGCAGCCGCCGCCGCCGAAGCCCCAGTCGCAGAAGCCGGGCTTGCCGCAGGTGCACATCCAGGTCCAGCCGCTGAAGCCGGCACAGCCGCCGCCGAAGCCGGCACCGAAGCCGGCACAGCCGCCGCCGAAGCAGGTGCCACCGCAGAGGCAGATTGCGCCGCCGCGGCAGATGCAGCCCCCGCTGAGGCCGGTGCAACCCCTGAAGCAGATCCAGTCGCCCCGACACTCGGGCACCTTCGTCCGGCCTCCGCTTATGTCGCCGCCCTCGGACGACACCTATTACCACTTTGACACCGACACCGAGTCGGCCACCTCGGAACACTCGTACCTGGACAGCACGGATGCCTCCAGCGTCGTTTCCGACGACACCGTCACCAGCGAATCCACCGCCCGCTCCTCTCCGAGCTACCATGGCAAGCAGATCCGCCGTATCTCGTCCCAGGGCAGGCTCGCCATGCCCACCCCGCGAGCGGCTCTGCCCGCACCCCCCGTGGCTTCCTCGTCGCGCTCCTCGTCCTCGGCCACGCAGAAGAGCGTCAAGTTTGACATCCCCGAACGCGTCCCCGAGCGCTTGAGAGAATCAAGGTCCCCTTCCCCCTCCACCTCGGTCACTTCCTCGGCCTCTTCCTCCGTCGCCTCTTCTTCTAGCGACCTCCAAACCGCCCGCCGCCTCGAGAAGGAGCTGCTGGACAAGATCGACAAGCTCCAATCCGAGGCCAAGGACCTGCAGGCGTCCAACGGCCGCCTGCGACGCGAGCTGGACGAAACCACGGACCTCCTCTCCGCCCAGACCAAAGAGACCAAGGACCTGCGTGTCGAGGCCAAGGATTTGGGCGAGTCCAACAGCCGCCTGCGACGGGAACTCGCCGACACGGCCGAGAGCCTCTCCTCGCAGTCCTTCCAGAGCAAGGAGGCCGAGCGGACGTCGAACCAGGAACGCATTCACAAAGAGATTGCCCTGCGCGACCTGCAGCAGCAGCGCCAGCTCCTGGACGAGTACCGCTCCAACTTGAACCTGCAAAAGGGCATGCTTGATAGCACCGAGGGCGAGCGGGACAGCCTGAGACGTGCCGGCGAAGAGTACAAGGTGCAGATCGCCAACCTCCAGAAAGACATGGAGGCGCGTGCCCAGGAGCAGGCAACCAAGGAGGACGAGCTCACGCAGCGGATCGCTGCCTTCGAGACGGCTGCCGTCGCCCTCGAAGCACGTATTGCGGAGCAGGCCGACGAGGTCAAGACGCTGACGACGGAGCGCGACGGCCTCCGTGACGACATGCGCAACCATATGACCGCAATCCAGGTTCTGGCCGAGGAGAAGAAAGCCTTCTTCGCCGAGAAAGCCGCCCTGGTTGCCACCCACGAAGCCTTCGAGGAGGAGAAGAAGTGCATCGCGGAGACGCAGAAGGACCTCGAGTCGCGCCTCCAGCAGGCCGAAGAGGACACGGTCGTCCTGCAGGCCAAGATTGGCGGCCTGGAAGAGGCCGTCGCCGGCCTCGAAGCGGAGAAGCAGACGCTTTCCGAGCAGCTGGTCAACGACAAGGCAGCCTTCGAGGTGCAGCTCCACGACGAGAAGCAGGCCTTGGAGGAGCAGCTCCGTGGAGAGAAGGAGGCCGTCGAGAAGCAGCTCCTGGAAGAAAAAGCCGCCCTCGAGAAGCAACTTCTTGAGGACAAGGACGCCATGGAGAAGCAGCTGCTTGATGACAAGTCGGCGCTGGAGACGCAGCTTCAAGAGGAAAAGGCGGCCGTCGAGAAGCAGCTCCAGGAAGAGAAGGCGGCTATCGAGGCACAGCTGCAGGAAGAGAAGGCGGCCGTCGAGGCACAGCTGCAGGAAGAGAAGGCGGCCGTCGAGACGCAGCTCGCGGAGGAGAAGGCGACCGTGGAGACGAAGCTTCAGGCCCTCGAGAAACAGCTGCTCGATGACAAAGCCGCCATGGAGACACAGCTCCAGGGCGAGAAGGAGGCCATGGAGAAGCAGCTCCAAGACGAGAAGGCTGCCATCGAGAAGGAGCTCGCGGACGAGCAAGCCGACAAGATCTTCAACGTTCAGCGTCTGGAGGACGACCTTCAGGGTTCCAAGATGGCCAACGTTGCCATTGCCGAGGAGAAGCTCTCGGTCGAGAAGAGACTCGGCGAGCTTCTGGACCGCTTGTCCCACATGCGGAGCGCCATGACGGCCTCCCAGACCGACGTCGCTGCCCTCGAGGCGCGCAACCAGGCCCTGGAGTCGGACAAGATTGAGACGTCCAACGATCTGGAGGCTGCCCGCAACCGGCACATGGAGCTCGAGGGTCGCATCACGAGCCTGCAGGCGGACATTGCCGGCCTCGAGGAGCGCAACAAGGCGCTCGAGTCGGACGTGGAGCAAAAGACCAAGGAGGCCGAAATCACCACCAAGCTCAACGGCGAGCTCGAGGAGCGCGCCAGCGGCCTCAAGGCGGACCTCGACACCATCGTACCCGAGGAGATGCGCGCACGCAACAAGGAGCTCGAAGAGGCGCAAGGCAAGATGACGGAGGAGAAGGCGGCCTTGGAGGCTCGCATCGCCGAGCTGCAGGCCGAGCTGCAGGCCGCCGTCGACAAGATGCCTGCGCTCCAGGCCGAGGCGGACAAGGTAACGGGCCTCCAGGCCGAGGCAGAGAAGGTGCCCGGCCTGTCGTCACAGAACCAGATGCTCGCCGGCGAGCTCCACGGCCTGCGGCACCAACTCCAGGACGCGCATTCGGCCCGCGATGCGCTCAACATGAGGATCCACGACCTCGAGGTCCGGCACAAGGAGTCCAAGTCGTCGCGGCGATCCGAGGAACGCAGCAGCTCGCGGTCCAAGAAGCACGCGAGATCCTCATCCTCCGGAATGGTCTTTGTCCGCAGCGCTTTGGATCGCTCCAGCACAGTATGTATTATGCGACGCGCAGACGTCTGAGCAAACTCCTTCTACCCACCCCTGCAACCACCCCCTCCCCCCCCCACCCCTCTTTTTTTTGGAAAGCGAGAGAACACGGGTGCGCGATGCACATGTTCGATGTAAAGGAACGTAGGCTGATGACGCTGTACGAATAGCGCAAAAGCCAACGATGATGGATGGGACCTGCGCGGTACGGATAAGGACAGCGCCGGCCGGGACTGGACTATGGTTTGGATTTCTTTTGTCGGCCAGCACGGCCTGTCACGATAGCATCGTTTCTTTCCTTTTCCGTCGTCTTCTCCTACGGCGTGGCCGCATGGGCGGCATACCGGGACAGGCGCAGCCCGTGGGCGGTGGCATGACTTGAAACGCAGATGGGACGTGTAATGAGATGGGAGGAGGAACGGGCGATGGGCGGGAAGGACCACGACGGAGGTCCCGTCACGGTTGGTGGAGGCGTGGGAGGGCGCCCCACGGCCTCTGTCGCATGTAATTATGTACCACGCTCGCATTAGAAGCAGGCAGGGAGGGTTCCGGGGCCGGGTCGAGCTGCGCAGTGTACGGATTCGGGAAGACGAGAGCGGGACCAGGGCATCTGCATGGGGCGCTGGGTTTGGGTTATTAGCGAGCACGGGTGCTTTCTCTGCAGCAATGGACTTTTTTGTCGTGGGGGTTTTCCGTTTGGGCCTGGCCTCGGATGGCGTGGCCTCTCGCCCCCAGTGGGCGAAGCCCCGCGATGCCGAGAGGGGGACAGAAGGGGCGCATAGCGTCGGCAAGGCGGGCGGGCAAAGTTCCGCGCCTGGGGCCCCGCAGGGCGTCGAGATGCTGAGGATGTGAGCACCACGCGCAGCACGTTGGAGGGCCGCGTCCGTCTCCCGACTCGCACGCGCGCTCTTCTGCCCCTCTGCCCCTCTGCCCCTCTGGATGTGATTGACGGCGCCCCGACGCCTTCCCGACGACTCATGGCGACGACGACCTCGTGGGTGCCGGGCGTGACGCCCGACTGCCCGTTCTCGCTGGCCAACCTGCCGTTCGGCATCATCAGCACGGCCGACGACGCGGCGCCGCGGCCGGCCGTCGCCATCGGCACGCAGGCGCTGGACCTCCAGGCGCTGACCGCGGCGGCGCCGGCGTGGACGGGCCTGGCGGCGGGGCTGGGCGGCCACGAGGCGACGCTGGCGCAGCCGACGCTCAACGCCTTCGCGGCGCTGGGGCGGCCGGTGCACCGCGCGGTGCGGGCGGCGCTGCAGGCGCTGCTGCGGGCGGGCGGCGAGCACGCGGCGCTGCTCGAGCACGACGCGGCGCGGCGGGCGCGCGTGCTGCGGCCGCTCGCCGACGTGCGCATGCACTTGCCGCTCGCCGTCGGCGACTACACCGACTTCTACGCCGGCTACCACCACGCCCACGCCGTCGGCTGCCTCTTCCGCTCGCCCGCCGCCGCGCTGCAGCCCAACTACACGCACCTGCCCGTCGGCTACCACGGGCGGGCGTCGAGCCTCGTGGCCTCGGGCGCCGCGGTCGCGCGGCCCGTGGGCCAGATCCTCGTCGACGGGCAGCCGGCGACGGCGCCGTCGCGGCGCCTCGACTTCGAGCTCGAGCTCGGCTGCTTCGTGGGCGCCCCCACCGCGCGGGGCGCCGGCGTGGCCGTCGACGCCGCCGACGAGGGCCACATCTTCGGCTACGTGCTGCTCAACGACTGGAGCGCGCGCGACGTGCAGGCCTGGGAGTACGTGCCGCTGGGCCCCTTCAACGGCAAGAACTTCGCCTCCACCATCAGCGCCTGGGTCGTCCTCGCCGACGCCCTCGAGCCCTACCGCACCGCCCCGATCGCGAACCCGACGCCGCGCCAGCCGTACCTCTGCGAGACGCGCGAGGACTCCGTCTTTGACATCCAGCTCGAGGTCGACCTTACGAGTACGTTTGGTGGCTTGGGCCCCCCGCCACCCCCCTCTTGAAGTCTCCGAATCGCTGACCCTTCCCCCCTCTAGCACCCGAGGGCGACACAACCACCATCGCACGTACGAGTTCGCGCCACCTCCTGTGGTCCTTCCCGCAGATGCTGGCCCACCACACGCTGGGCGGGTGCAACCTGCGGACCGGCGACCTGCTGGGGTCGGGCACCATCAGCGGGCCCCCCCCTTCTTCTTCTTCCTCTTCGTCTCCCTCGGCGGTGACGACGCCCTCGGAATGCGGCAGCCTGCTCGAGATGAGCGCCGGCGGCAAGACGGACATCTTGCTGGCCGGCATGAATGCCCGCCGCTTCCTCAAGGACGGCGACACCGTCACCCTACGCGGCGCCTGCGGGCCCCCCGGCGCCCGCGTCGGCTTCGGCGACTGTGTCGGCCGCGTGTACTCGGCAGCCGTCGGGGGCGCGCCGCCTCAGTCGTAAAGGGAAGGGAAGGGGGGGGGGGGGGGGGGGGGACGGCGGAAAAGTTTTGGGTTGGAGGGGGAAGGGGAGGGAGAGGATATCGGGAATGGCGGGAGTGGGAAGCGTTGGGACCGCGGGTGGGACGGAGATGAGAAAACGTCGCATCAGTTGGTCGGCGTCGGGTAAGGGGAGGAGAGGAAGTCGCTAGCCCAGTAGACAGAATAGCAAGGTTAGTGACGGCCCGGTCAGGGGACCCCCAAGCAGTATTACTTCCCGCCCCCCTCCAGTCCTCCAATCTCCTTCTTGCCCCCCTGCTAAACTCTATTATATAGCATCTCTCTCCACGTCTGTCGGAGCGGCGGGCTGTTGAATCGGTGAACTTCCAAAGTGGTCGGCGCCGAAAAACGGTGACTGCGAAACGACGAAACTCGGGTACATAGTCCTAACTAAGAGAAACCACCGATCAAGAGATGTCAGGAACAGCAAGGTAGCGGAGAGTCTCATCGGATGCGTGGCTGGTGGCCATCCAGACGGCGATCAAAACCGCCCGGGGAGGATTGAAACCAGAAAAAAGAAGAAGAAAAAGGAAGAAGAAACGTAGCCCTGTCCGTCGTCCATGTCGCTAGAGCCCTCGGAGGAGGAGGTTCAGGGGTGGGGGGGGTACCCGGACCGAAGTCGTCTTAATAGGCTTTTGCTATAAGCGGGGCGCGTAATCAAATGCCGGCTGACCACGATCCCCTCCTCCCCCCGGTCGCGGGCGTCGTCCGGGCCCGTAGTCTTCGTTTTTGGTCATTTGCTTTTAGGCACAACGCATCCATTACCACGGACTCGGTCTCCCCCCCCCCCCCCCCCCCCTCTTGCGGCCCGTGGGCGGGCTCGTCCTATGTCCACCATCAGGTCGTGCCCGGGACGCAGATGCATCGACGCGAGGCAAGACGGCGCGACCATCTCGAGCTGACCGGGGTTTTTCCTCCGACTGCATCCATTTCCGGGCCGCCGGAAAGATGAAAAAAAAAAAAAAAAGGCCGACGCACCCGGAACGCCGTCCCGGAAACAAAAGTCGGAGCAGGACACGAATGCCAAGGATGGGTCTTTCTAGGTTGTTGCCGGGGGGGGGGGGGGGGGGGGGGGTGGGCGACATGAAGATGGCCCTCTCCTTCCCCCTTATCAGATCTCCGTGGCTCCCTTGGTAGGTAGGCAGGTGGGCGACAGAAGAAAGGCCCTCGGTGGCTTTGCCACGTTAGGACGCCCCGGGCCGGCCGAGACGTTGGTCTCGTCGCCCAGCTGGGTGGGTAGCCCGAGCAGGCCGCGTTGCCGGGCGGGTGCGGCCTCTCGTGTCTGGCCATCGAAACACCCGCCGAGGGAGGAGGGCCCCTTTCGATCATGTACCGGGCCTCGCAGTGGACCCTAGATGCCATACCCATCTCAACAGCTCGTGTGGGGGCAGGCGTGCTGCTAGGCCGGGTTTGGCTCCATGCTAGGCTTCGATGAATTCTTTGTTTTTTCCCTGGTCGGGTACGCGGGCCAGCGCCCCCCCCCCCCCCCCCCCCCCCCCCCCCTCCCCCTTCAAGCGCCAGCTCGAGGAGGTGGGGGGCCTCGTGGCTTTCTGACGGGCGAGGGGGTCACCAGACGAGCAAGGCACCGGGGGGGGAGGGGGGAGGGGGCATATGTGCGCGAGCGAGTGGGCGAGGAAAAGAAGAAGGCACCGTCAGCTTCCCTTCCTCTGCCCACCCGCGGAGATAGCGCCGCACGCCACGAGGGCCAGTAGGCGCGTCGAGCGATGATCTGGTGGCGAACAAAGAAATAGGGGGGGGGGGCGTGTGAGCAATGGTGAGAGAGCTCTACTGGTTGCTGGGCGCGAGCCGAGAGCCTCGGCTGGCGGGCTCGGAGAGGGTAGGGGGGGGGGGGGGGGGGGTTCGTGAACCGGGATCTTCGCTGTTGCGGATGCGACGGACCGGGCACCGGCTTGCCTGACTACTGGTACGGTGCGACTGACTTACAAATAGCCGGACGACTCGCTCTGGCTCTGGCAGCCAACTGCGCGGGGCAGGAGGCGGGCGGTCGGTGCGCGGCGGAGATGCAAGATGCAACCCGCCGCCCTCCCTGGCGATAGAGTTACATCCGGGGGCAGCCCGTCCATGGGCATGACATGACAGTTCTCAGCCTCCGCGCGGGCGATGCTGTCTGTGGTTGGCTGGTTGGCCGAGGGTGGGGCAGGCCTAGGGCTGCCTCGGGTGCCCCCCCCCCCATGAGGATATTTCATCACGGCACATCCGAGATTTCGTCATGGGAGAAGCTGTGCTGGAATATGCGGAAAAGAAACCCACGACGACGAGTCCAGGGGCGACACGGGCCGGCTGTCAGGGTATAGGCGGGCGGAGACGCGACAGGGAAGAGGGGGGGGGGCCGGGGCTGCGCCGAGGACACACCCACCCTCCACTCTTCCGATCTGCCACAGAGCCCTGCGAGACGGCCCCTCGGGCCCCTACGAGGAGGCGAACAAGCGGGCGGGCGCGGCATAGGGAGGGGCGCGCCCGGGCGCAGAGCCGCTGACACGCCGTGCATGAGGCAGCGCACAAACACGGACGGGCCGCGCACCGGAGCGGGCGCAATGGGGCCTGCATTGGGGGGAGGGGGGCGACCCGCGTGCCGGTGGACGACGGGATGCCAGCCTCCCGCCTGCTGACTACGTATACGCAGAGAGGTGCTGGCCGCGCATACGGAGCGAGAGAGAGGTGCAAGCGGCGGGCGGAGACTGCCACGTTCTTTCTGGAGACGGGCCATCTGCCATTCCCGGGCCTGACGGGCGGCCCTGTCTGTGGGGATCGGCCCAGGTCGCACATATAGGAGGGTGGGCTAACGGGGAATGGCAATCAGAGCGTTGCCGTTTCCCCCTACTGGTACGCGGCGCGGCGCGGCGGGAGGGGAGAACTGGAGCCGTTCTCCATTGCTGCTCGTCACGTGAGAGCCGTGCCTTCCGGCTCGGTGATTGGTTTTTAGGCGGGGGGGGGGCGAACCCGCTCCTGGCCGAGACTAA
The DNA here is from genome assembly GCA_016758845.1 of Nigrospora oryzae. NCBI lineage: Eukaryota > Fungi > Ascomycota > Sordariomycetes > Amphisphaeriales > Apiosporaceae > Nigrospora > Nigrospora oryzae. The sequence continues at coordinate 389,293 of JADKYO010000001.1, forward strand.
AGGCGCGTGGGCGGCTCCCCGACCCTTCCCCCCTGCGGAATTTGCAGTGCATCGTGCCGGGGGGACTTCATGGACGAGGCTTGCGCACGAGAGACGAGCCACCCGTGAAGCGCTGCGAGAGGGAAAGAGAGCGCGCGAGAGAAAGCGCGCGAGAGAAAGAAAGAGAGGTGCGCGTGCGCATTGTCCGCCCGCCCGCCCGCCCCGTCCCACGAGAGCGGGACCGCCCAACCGAGAGCCGAAAGACGCGAACGAAAGAAGAGAGCCAGAGGTGCCCACGGCGAGTGCCGGTGCCCGCCCAGCGCGCGCGCCAGCGAGAGGGAGGGCAAGGAGGGGAGCGAGCAACGCCGGCGACAGAGGCACGCGAGAGCGAAAAAAGAACCCCCCCCCCCCCCCATCTTTCTCTCTCTCTCTCGCGCATTCGGAATGGACCAGCTCGAAAACCAGGTCAGCGACCTTCGCTACCTGACGACGGCCATCACCCCCATGGCCGCCGACGCCGAATCCGCCTTGGGCTCCCCTACTTCCCAACTCAATTCCGCCAATTCCGCCCTCTACGACCACCACCAGCCGCCGCCCTCGGTGGGCGGCACCAAGCGGAAAAGCATCGACGATTCCTCCCCCAGCACCGCCAACAACGGCAAGCAGCCGCGGAGCAAGCGGAATCGCTACATTTCCATCGCCTGCAACGAGTGCAAGCGCCGGAAAATCAAGTGCAATGGCGAGACGCCGTGCCAGCGATGCGGCAACCTCAACCTCCAATGCCTCTACGCGCCCAACTGCTGCTCGACCAACTTCCGGGACTCGGACGACTTCCGCCAGATGACCTCGACGGTCGCGCGGCTGCAGGAGCAGGTCGAGACGCTCTTCAACAACATGAGCGCCCTGCGGTCCGAAGCCCTGCGCCTGGCCCCCATCCACGACCGCGGCCTGCCCGCCCCGGCCGCCATGACGGCCACGACGCCCTCGTCCTCGGCCTCCCAGCCCGCCGGCCCCCGACCGACCCTCCCGCACGTCGCCGACGCCGGCTTCCGGGGCCCCACGAGCGCCCACTTCAACCTCGACATTGCCAAGAACACCCTGCACAAGCTGGGCTACAGCAACGTGGGCGCCGGCTCCCTCGACGGCGGCCCGGCCGGCGCCGTCGACACCCCCAACATGTCGCCGACGCTCGCCTCGCAGGCCGTCGAGCCCCCCGCCCACCACCGCTCCGTCGACCCCCTGTGGGACTATGACAAGGACGAAATCATCCGTCTCTGCCGCATCCACGAGGAGGAGATCAACGTCATCTACCCCGTCTGCACCGTCGAGAGCGTCATCAAGCACGCCAAGTTCCTCGTCTCGTGCATGGACGCCGTCAGGCGGGGCACCCTGGTGCAGGACCTCTCCGAGACCATGAACGACGCCAAGTCGCTGCTGCTCAAGATCATCATGTGCATCGGCCTGGTCGTGGAGGAGCACGGGAACAGCGCGCGCGCCACCCAGCTCTTCGAGAGCTTGCGGCCGACGGCCGACAGGCTGCTCATGAGCGACCCCAGCGACGTGGCCTACCTCCCGTTTCTGGTCCTCATCGGCGCCTACCGCTTCCTGGCCAACGAGGAGATCCTGTGCTGGCGCACCATTGGCCAGGTGGCCCGCCACTGCATCGAGCTCGGCCTGCACCGTCGCCACACCATCGGGCGCATCCAGGACGACGAGGTGCGCCGAAACGCCATCCACTCCTTTTGGACCGCCTACATCCTCGACCGGCGGTGGAGCTTCGCCACGGGCCTCCCCTACGTCCTTCAGGATGGTGATATCGACTCGCATTTGCCGCCTCCGGTATGCAAAAAACCTCCCCCCCCCCCTCCCCTTTTTCCTCTTCTTCCTCTCCTTCCTCGTGTCTTGGCTGACGCTGACTCTAGCAGGACGAGTTCCCGTTCCTGCGTGCCATGGTGAGCTACACGCGCGTGAGCTCCAAGGTCTGGCAATATCTCCGGAATTTCGACCAACCCGCGATGGACCTGCAACCAGGCGAGTTGGAGAGTCTGGATCAGCAGATCCAGCAGTGGTATACCGGCGCGCCTTCGGACGCGCAGCTCGACCTGGCCGACTGGGACTCGATGCCCCGTTATTTGAACCCCCCGCATGGCTCCCAGCGGGAATACGACATCCAGCGCCAGCAAATCTGGACCTATCTACGGCTCAACCAGATGCGCATCTGGCTGTACACGCCCGTCCTCCACACCCACAGCAGCATCATGGAGAACCTGGGGCTCGCCGAGCGCGCCGTCCGGCTGGCCAAGAACACCATCACCTACCTCAGCCATCTCCACAACACTACCAGCCTGTACCGCCGGTCCCAGGTCTTCTACCACCAGTTCCTGTCGCCGGCCCTGGCCGTCCTCTTCCTCGCCTCCTGCCACGCGCCCGTCAACTTCAGCTCCAGCTGCCGCGACGAGTTCTACATGGCCCTGGAGCTCGTCAAGGACATGTCGGCCAAGTCGGACGCCTCGCGGCGGCTGTGGCGCACCATCCGCTCGCTCAAGGAGGTCGCGCCCCGGCTGGGCCTCTCGCAAGAGGAGGACCTGCACTCGAGCGCGGCCCTCACCATGGCCGGGCTCGCCACGGGCCACATCTCGCAGAACGACGCCAACAACAACGCGCGCAACGCGCCGACCGCCACGCAGGGCTTCGGCGGTCGCGCCCCCCCGCAGCAGCCACAACCCCAGGTGGGGGCCGCGGCGCCGAGCGCCACCGGCTCCATCAGCCCGACGGTGCAGCCCAACGGCTGGCAGATTTCGAGCGAAATGTCCAAGATTTTTGAGGGCTACATGGGCCTGAACGGCTACGACGAGCGCGCCGCCGCCGCTGCCGCCGCCGCTGCCGCCGCCCCGGACGTCCGCCCCCTCGACGAGGACGGCGGGCCGCCGGCGGCCTTTGGCGTCGCCATGGAACGCCACGGGAGCATGTACCAACACTTTCGGGACTTGCTTTAGTTCCCCCGCCCCCCCTCTTGGGAGCCCGCACGCCAAATCCGGGGTCTCGGTTTTGTATATAATTTGTCTCGGTCCGGAGGGACGATGAGCCGGGCGGCCCGTTAGGTCAGCCGCTCCCTCCCAGGACGCACATGGGTATGGTGTAGGATGATGACCGGCCGGGTCCGGGCGTCGGCCTTTTCTTTTTCGGGAGTGGCCCGTCCCTGCCGTACGAGGCGTCGCACAGCGGCGGTTTACGTTATAGAAATGTAGGCTCTATGAAGCCGTGTCACCCGTGGCGGGGCCGACCTGACGACGATCCGCCCGACCAGGTGCAGTGCGGTGGTCTGCTCCGTGGTGACAGTGCGAAGATCAGTCAAGCAACCTGCCGTTAGAACGGTTTGAGGAAGCAAGCAGCATGTTAGCTAGCGAGGGGCCTACCGCACACGGGGCCCCTCATGAAAGCCAGCAAACTGGCTATAGATACCATTGTTTCCTCGTCTCGATTGTTTCGGTCCATCTCCAAGATGCCGCCCAGCAAGTTTCCCAGCCCGCCCCTCACCAGGCCGCCCACGGGCGCGGTCTGGACAATGCCCCCAAACCAGGAGATTCCCCGGCGCTCTCCCCGTCACCACCGGAGCATCCGTGGAGATCAGAGTCGACCCCCTGGCCATGCACCCCCTGCGATACGCAGCGGAGGAAACAAAGCCGGGATGGCTGGAGGACGGGAAGAAGTTCTCCGTTCTCAGCAGGCCACAGCTCAGGTCCTGCGGAGCGTCTGTATCGTGCAGCTGGCCAATGGCCGAGGCGGTGCGCCAGATGGATCCATCCGCTTGTTGGAGCGCCGCACGTGACCTAGTGTCAGCGCCAAGCTTTGTGAACGGCCTCCACTTTTGCCACACTCACAATGCTATAGTACAGCCTACCGAGTCGAGATTCATGCTTGGCTATCAGGTGACCCCGAATTCCACGCCGTATCAGAGGCCCCCCACCTTCTGACTCTTCTTTCACTCGCCAACACCGCAACTCTCCGTGCACCTTGTGGTTAAATTGCTTCGGCCTGCAAACCGCAAAAAAAGATCGTTTGCACGGCTGGTGCTCCCAAGGCAGGCTTGGAACCTGATCAAAGGCCTTGTAGCTGTTCACAACTAACCCTTGGCTACCCCAAGACGAAACAGGAAGACATCGTTGCCGGAGAAAGGAGGAGTCTGATCATGCTTCCCCGTGGGGGGCTCCGGAACCGAAAAAACACGGGTGGCAGTTGAGTCCATCTAGGTTGCTGGCCTCAGTCAACATCCTCCCCAAATCCCGATGTGGAGCGTGCTGGGGAGCAAAGCTACGGGTCCATAAGAGAGTAGATCATTCGCCCTGGCCTCTGGAACGAGACCGGAGGCCATGCACTGATTCCATGCCAATCAGGAATGGACTTCCCGGCCGTGCCGTTTCCCCACCGGTTTTCCGAGAACCGGCGGTCTTGAGGCCTCGATCCTAGAGATCCGCATCCCGCGACAACAAAGATACTGTGCCCATAGAGAGGGGGGTGATTCGCGCTTCCATGCCTTTGCCGGAATAGGTTCTGCGATACCGAGAGCCAGTACCGTGCCACGCGCGGCGGAATCGGCACGAACCCCGAGGCTGCTGGAACGTATCCCCGTCCGGCCCTGCACGTACGACGGAAACGGGGTGGCGGTAGGTCCCTTTCTGGACGGGCCTTCTTCCATGTGGACAACACCTGCGGCTTCCGCTTCTTCTAGCTCCTGATGCCGCTCCTGGGGGACGAAACCGACGTGCTCCGCACGGGGCGAACTGTCCGGCGGGCCGCATTCACGCGCCCCCGTTCCGTGCGCAGAGCCCTCGTCGACACCAAGAGCGGCCAGGCCGCGCCCAACACCCAACACCCAACACCCCCCTCCCCCCCCTTGCTCTTTTCGTCTATCCGACGCGCCAGTGTCGTCACGGGTGGGAGGAGGGATTCTCTAGGGGCAGGAAGAGGGGGGCGCAGGCAGGCACACGCCCCTGTACGGGAAAACGCGTGGAAAGCAGCGGAGCGCTTCCACCAACTCCCCTCGCACGCCGATCCCCCCACCCGGGGGAGGCCCCCCCCCCCCCCCCGGCAGCGCGACCGGCCGACCCAAGCCTGGTTCCCATGAGTGGGCATCCCGCCTTGCCGGCAGGCAGGGCGCCCGGGAGCGCGCCCCGGACGCCCCGGGGGCCCAGTAGGGGAGACGACCGGGGGGGGGCCGCGAGGAGAGCGGGGGCTGGCCGGGATGGCCATGCGTAAGCGCGGGCCGTGGGGGCCGAGCCGGTATGCCCTCTGCGCTGGCAACCCGGTGGGCTGCGGTAGAGGGGGCCTCCACCCTGCCTCTCGTGCGGTCGCGGACCAACGACGAGGCGAATACGAGAGACCGGGGGGGGGGACTCTCAGCACCCGGCCTTTTTCTTTTCCCTGCATCCCTCTACCCCCCGCCCCGCCCCGTCTGTGGCGCAGGGCTCCGAGGTGCCGGCCGGTCGGGTCAGGAGAGGCCCGCTCATTGCCTGCCCGCGCGCGCCCGCCCCCCGGTCCCCATGTGGGCGCCCGGGACGTCGGCGACGTGGCGCCCTCTCCCCGCCGGCTGGGGGGGGGGCAAACCCGCAAGCGGCGAGGTGCAGGGGCCGGGGGGAGGGGGGGCAACGCTCCGGGGGGCCGCGGGTGCTCTTCGCGGGGCGCTCGGGGGGGGGCCCAGGTTGCGCTCTGGCCCGGCTCGGGGCTGCGTGCAGCCTTCTGGAAGAAGCGACGGTTTGTGCGGTGAGAGAAAAGGACAGGGGGGGGGCAAGCAAGCGCCCGGTTTCCCTCGGGCGACACGACCCGGGGCACGCGGCGAAGCAGGAGGGGGGGAGCAGCACCGGCCACGACCGACGTAAGGGAGGAAAACAACCCCGCATCTGGTTGGCCCATGGGCGCTGGGCCCCAACGCCCACATGTGCCCCAGGAGGAGCCAGGCGGTTGAGGAGCCCGTCGTGCAAGCGAGATTTGGGCCCGCGTAGAACAGCATGAACCTCGCCCCCTGCTCGCGAGACCCGACAGTTTGGGACCGACAAAACCCACGTACCCCCCCCTCCGGCCGCGCTAGACGGGCATACCGGGGTGCGCACCGCATCTGCCGACCTCCAATAGCCCGAACGACCTAGTTTGCCAGAAGCCCCTCTCCCCCAGTGGGCCCGTTGTACCGTCGCAATCTCGCCATCACCCCCTTACTTGAAAGCACCCAGCGAGACCGATGCTGGATCCCGTGTGCGTTCACCGTTTCGCGCCCGCCCCCTTGCTCGGAGAAACGCGTCCAAATGACGTATTCGGGACCACGGGCCCCTTCGTCCAGCATCCCTCGCGAATCCGCTCATCGTGCGCGCGGGCCATCTGGATTTCCGTCCCGCGGAATATGGGAAAACAAATAGTCATTGTATTAATTAGCAACCATGCGGTTTGCCCATCAAACGCGCCGTCGCCTTCGTATCCGTGTAAGCGTCATGTCTCGGAATCGCAATCATAAGCCACCCCCCCCGTCCAAGCTCCAGCGTATGCCTGTCCCGGTTGCATCGCGTACATGGCGCACCGTGACGTGGCCTCGTCCGCCGCCTCGGTGCCGCGTCCCGGCCCCTCACATGGTGGGCACGCCGAGCTGGTGAACGGGCAGGCGGAGCTGGCGCGTCGTCCGCAGCAGCTCCCCCTCTTCCTTGTTAAAGTAGCGGCCGGTCCAGAAGCTGCGGCAAGGGAGCAGGTATCGTCAGCACGTGGCAAACCAGAGGAGAGGGGGGGCAGGGGGGCAAAAGAGGGGGCGGGGAGGGGAAACGTACCTCCACAGCAGACTCCCGAGCACAATGCCCCGGAGGCCGTCCAGGTACTTCAGCACCACGCGGTCCACCTGGGAGCCCCAGCTGGGCATATCCGCCAGTGCCATGTACCAGCGCCGGTACCGTTGCTGGATCATGCGGCCCGCCTCGTCCATGGCCTCCTGCAGCGTGTACCCCTGGGCCCGGAGGATGCCGATGACTGACAGCTCCTCGCCCTCGATCTGCAACTAGCGTCAGCAATGCGACGTTGAATGCACCTTGGTTTCACATGTCGCTTGGCCTTGGGGTGGGGAAGCGGGTAGAATAAGAGGTTCAGGGTCCGTCGCAGCAGCCCAGGTAAGGGAATGGGCTGGTCCCGGGGGGGGGGGGGGGGGGGGGGGGGGGGCACGAAATCTGGGGCCGGGGCACGTACCACGTCCTTCTTATAGGACAGCACGTCGTTGTCCCTGCCGTTGGAGTCAGCACGTTGCCATTGGCTCATCTCGCTTGGCTTGGCTTGTGCGACCTACAGGAGCACTAGGTCCACGGCCACCTCCTGGCAGGCCTGTAGGGAGGGGTGGTTGATGATGTGTTCGGGTACCTCGATGTTGAGCGCCATCCTAAGCGTGCCATGTCAGTAAGCCACGGCACCGGCACAATCACCAGGAGGTCATGATAGGAAATACGCACTCCACAAGCACGGTACACGGCATAACGCCAATGGTGCCGCGCCGGAAGACGAGGAACTCATCCATGGAGATGGTCTTGACGTCCAGTTTCCGCGAGTTAACTTGGCCTAGAACGCCCAGCATATAGTGTTTCATGTCTGGCCGGGTTAGCGATTGCATCAAGCCGAGACGCCGCTGGCTGGCCGAGTTTCAAGACACGGGGCGGGTCATCCGATTGGCTTCTTTGCTTACATTTCTTGTAGCGATGATGGATCACTTTCGTACAAATTAGGTCAGCCCCATTGTTTCTTGCCCCGTGCTCATGCACCAGCGGTACCTACCAGGAGACGTGCGCTATAGTCTCAATGTCAGCCTGTCGTCCCAAGTCAACGGAAGGGCTGTCATGAGGCGTACCTTTTGGATGTTACGCCAGTTGACCTGGAAGGCGTAGCCAATAGGGTCCTCTTCGCGGGCCACGGGCGGATGGCAGTCGTCCAAGATGGAAGTCATGTTGATAATGTTGCGGGCCGCACCGTGCAGATCCTCTTTGAGATGGCCCTCGTCAAACTCTGTATTGGCAATAGTCAGCGAGCTGCGTGGTGGCCGGGCCTCCCCTCTGTACGTGCGCAACCCAACACGGACGGCACGCCGGTCCAAGAGCCAGGGCCGCAGTCCCGCAGGGACAAGCGGACATAAGGTGACAGCGGTCGCATTCCGCAATGTGGACCCGGGTACAACAGCCACGTGGGCGAAGAGGGGGACGAGCACGAGTATGGTGGAAGAAAGATGGGTACAGAGGCAACTCACGGTCATCCCAAGGAAAAGCCTGTTGGTAGGTTCATGAACATAGTCAGCACATGGTCACCCGACGGCGGTGCGCTTTGCCCAAGTACCCAAGTCCCCCGAAGGAACGTCAGGTGGGATGCGGATGGTGGCTTACCCAGTGGTTCCAGTCAACCATGTTTCGAAGAGCTTCGGCGTCGCAGTCCGGAGCCCACCATGACACTAGGTAGGAGAAATCGGCGCGGGAGTTGCGTGTCGCCTGTTTCTCGCTCATACCGAGTGTCCTAGGGGGGGAGTGTCAGTGTATTTCGTCGCTTACAGCCACGACCGCCACCGACACGGCGGGCAGAGGAAGCTCGCTTACTCGGCAATCCAAGCGTCGGCCTCTCGCTTGACCTCGGCATAGTGGGGGCTCTGGATGGGCTCAATAGAGAGGATGGAGGTGAACATATCAGGAACAAGCACTTCCGTCTCCCGGTGCATCATGGGAGGGGGGGTCCGGGGCGGCGTCAGGCCTCCACGAACGGGTGTGTCCACCATGGAGAGACCCAACTGCTTGATGGAAGCCTCATGGCAGCTGGCATCAAGGGGCGTCGTTGGCGAGGGGGGCAAGACAACAGAAGTAGTTCTTGTGCCACTGGCCCGGCCGGGCTGTTGCAACGGCGGCGGTGTCTGTGGCAGCGGGCTGGGCTTCTGAGGGACAGACATGGTGCTGGCGGTAGGAGGCGGCGGCGGAGAGACCCACAGCTTGCGATGTTTAAGTTTCAGACGCATTGGAAGAACCATCCCGGGGACATGGAGGCGGGCTCTTAAATTACCAGTTGGATGCTACCGAGGGAAGGGATCGAGGGTGCCGACCGACCTTTGAATATGGCACGCAGCGGTCAGAGGCCTGCCCTGGAGACAACGGCGTTTGGCTACAGTGGGACAGAAGATCCATGTCCCTCTCGGATTGAAGAAGGCCCCCGATCCGCACGCATCGCGCCCACGAAGAGGCAAACTGCCAATCAGTCGGCCGAAGCCGCCGATAAGTGGGACATCGAGTATTGGCTGCGTCGGGGCCAGTCGCGGGTCCAGCGGGCGTGACCGGGAGTATGGCGTGGGTACGAGTAAGTCGACGAAGGGAATTTCCTTGAAGAGCGCGGGGGCAGGGCTGGGTGGGTGCAGCCAAGAGCGCCGCGGACGGGGACTGTCGGTCCTACGGTGCGCAAGCGAGGGCGAGCCGATTGTATACACTGGCGTGCCATACTGGCCCGGCCGGGGCTGCTACGGATAGGAAGATTCGGTTGGAGAGCAGGGCAGAGAGCGTGCGAGGGAGAGCGGCAAGCACGCATGGCGCGAACCCGGCCGCGCGGTAGCCCGGCACCAAACGGGTTCGCAGGGCGGATCAGGCACGAGTACACCCCGGGAGGTCCCATCTCGATTCCCGCCAGTGATGAAAGTGAGCTGTAGGCAGAAGGGGGAACGAAGGGATGACCCACGGGAAGGGAGAACCGTTGTGCCGGACCGCCGGGATGCCAAGGCCAGTGCCACTCCGATGTGGAAGCCTTCACTGCTGCATCAGGGGCACCACCCTGTGGGGAGGCATAGTCGGCCAGGTCCCCGACGGGCGGCAGCCGCATCTGCTGATATCTCCCCCTTCCTCTTTCGCCAACGTCACATCGATAGCGCGTGAGACGCAGTCGCCTGGGGTCGTGGACCCGGGTTGGGGGCCCAGAGAGCAAGGAATCCGTGGTGACCCGGGCCGATGGTGTCGTTTTGCCCGCTTCCGCTCTCACTGCCCGCCGGGAAGGTAGCCGTGTAGGCCCAGCTCGCGTGTCTCGGACCGGCCAACAGACAGGAGGCCTGTAGACCGTGGAAGGGCAGGCCGAGCGCACTGTGACCGGCATGGCGCAAACCCCTCGCTCTCTCTGGACCGTACCAGATGCGGCGAGGGTCAAGACTCGGCACCTGCCGTGATGGCGGCGATACCCACAAGGTGCAACGGCCAGTAGTGCAGGAGCGGAGGCCCCCTCCCCGCCGCGCGGGCTCTTTGCCGTGGCGGCAACAAACCCATAGCCGCGGACGAATGGATGGGCACCGCCGTGGGTGGACTGAAAGCCGAGGGAGAGAGACCCGGGGGGGGGGAAGAGGTTGGACGATGGCCATCGACAGCCGGTGTTGTGGAGGTGCAGGACTCATGCTCGCCTGGACGCATAGGTCGATGAATGGGCAGGGTGGTAACGAGTGACGACGATACGAAGTCGGAGGTGGGCCAGCCAACCAAGTGCCGCGGATAGAGGCACAGGCCCTGGGGGCTCCAGGACAGCGCATGACAAGCAAACTATCCGGGCTGGCCTCCACCGGCCTCTCCACCGGCACGTTGGCTGACGAGGTGTCGTCCGGCCCGAAGCCCATTGGCTGAGGCCCTTCTGGAACCCGGCCATGCCAGTTTCCCTCTGCCGAACCCTTGCTCAGGGCTGCCGGCGCTAGAGGGGCGCTACGCAATTAGTGGCCCCTGCCCCTGCCCCTGCCCGCCCCGCCCGCCGTGGTGAGGCCCCACCAGCCCACCCGCACCGTTGGAAGTAACCCGTCCAGGAAGGGGGGTTCTGGAGTCCTGGCCCTCTCTCGAGGCCCTTGGAGCTGCCGCCCCTCTGCAAACGCCCAGTCGGCTCGCTCAGTTCCAAAAAGTAGTATCGTGACAGGCGGATCAAGTGCCGACTCCTGGCTCGTGCTGACCGCCGGCTGACGGCGCTGGGAAGCCTGATTGCGCCGGGCTAGCGCCGCAGGTGCTTGCTTACGCTAGGCACCTCCTCCAGGCAAGTACCGAGTACCTTCGCGTGCTTGGATCCGGGCTGCTGGACCTGCCGACTGCTCGTGAAGGGTACTTTTGGTTAGGAATGCTACGGGCCCGTTCCGCCCCCCCCCCCTTCCCCATTCCCCCGCCCAATTGTCCCTGGGCGTTTTCCCCTCGTCTCCTCAGGCCATCATCCAATATTGTCGCCGACCTCGCCCTCGCTTAAGTCAGTCCGCAGACTACCGAGGCGGCCCGCTGCCCAGCCACTGGCGCGGGCAATGTTCGTCTGAAGAAGCAGCGCACGGGTGCCGAGTGCCTACCCGCTGCTCCGCCCTTGGGCTTGGACTGCACATGGCAGCCCGGCCGTTGTCAGCCTCCTCGCCGGGTTCCCAGGTTGCGCTCAGGGGACGGGAGTTTGCGCGAGTGGGGTCGGTCCGCGTGTCTTATGTGCAATAAGAGTATGGCAACAGGCCGGCCCCCAGCGTTGCAGGTCTCCGAGACAGGCGCGCCCGGCCTGGTCCTGGGTGCTGACTCGGCCGACTGCCGAACCCGGTTGCGTTCCTGTTTTCGTTGCCGTCTTGGCCCTGTTCCTGCCGGTCGGTACTGCGTGCCTATGCAAGGGGTTGGCTGGAGGCGACGACCGCTGGTGACGGATCGACAGAACTGGGTCCGAGAAAAGAAGCACGATGGAGACGAGCAGATGGGGCGCGGGTGCCGGGGTGCCGGGATTGCCCAACTGCAAATGAAAGGAGAGCCCCGGACAGCAGACGGAACAGGCTTCTCCCTCTGTCGCCGCCCGCCCGCCTGCCTGGGCAGCGAGGGTCAGAGCAGACGGCCCTGGTCCCACTGCCCTGCCACTCCCACCCCGGCATGCGCATGACATGTGCTGCACGCACTCGCTTCGTTGGTTATGCAGGGAGAGACAGCCCGGCGCGGCTCCTTCGCGTATCCCTGCCCTGCCCTGCCTCGTCTGCGCTCCCTTGCCTCCACGCCCGTTACGAAGGGTCAGGGTACGCCCGACCGTCGTCGCTACCGGGCCGTCGTCCGCGGAACCAGTCCCGTGCAGGGTCGGGGCGGGCCTGAGGGGCCCGACCAAGAGCCTGCCAAACTCTACTGATGGAATGGTCGCAGGCCCGGGCTTGCCAGGGGACTGAAGCAAACATCATCCTAGCCCCTGGCCTTGGCATCACTCGCTCACGACAATTCACGACTCACGTACAAGCCCCCCCCCCCCTCCTCCGTCCGGCTGTCACCGCTCATCTCAAGGGTCCCCACCAAGGGGCCAGGAGAAGCATGATGATCGTGAGGGGAACGCGCGCCGTCGATCAACCACCGTACCATTGCTGAGGGCCCCGGAACGACGACCAATATATCCCACCTTCACACGTTGTCGCTCCGATCTCCAGCGCCCCGTACGTACTTAGTGAGCGTTGACGGGCACAAGGACGACGGCGACCAAGACGATCGATCCTTCCAACCACCACGACGAAGCAGGCGGGAGCAGAACCGCATTCGACCCGCCACCATGAAGAGGATACGGCAGTATCTTGCGCGGATCAGCAAGACGTCGGCACCTGAGCCCAACGGCCAGGAGCAGCACCTGCAAGTGGCCAAGTCCACGACCACCCTTAGCACCACCCATAGCGATAACAGGCCTTCTTTTGACGAGAATGGCGTCGGCGCCGTCGTCGTCTGCGAAGGAATGCCTGATGGCAAAGAAGACGAGGCCATCGACATCATCTTTGTGCACCACGCCGGCGGCAGCCGCGTGAAGTCGTGGACCAAGAACGACTGCTTCTGGCCGCGCGACCTCCTCGCCCAGGAGTTTCCTCATGCACGCATCATCACCGTGAGCACACCATCGCGCCGCCCGCCGCCCTGCCCCCTCCCCCCACCATGGTCCTCTCCCTTCCCCATCGTGCCACCCGCTAACCACCGGCCTTGCAGTGGGGATACAATCTGCCGCCCCTCGGCAAAGTAGACCAGTTCAGCGAAGGGCTGTCCAATTCGCTCAGTGACTCGCTGGTGGCCGACATGAACAAGATCAAGGCTGGGAATGACCGCAGCATCATCTTTGTGGCCCATGGACTCGGTGGCAGTAAGTCTCGTCCCTTGCCCCCCTGCCTATTCTTCCAGAACGTGGCGAGATCACGCCACCTCCCGCGGTGGGCCTGTTGGCGAGCCGGCCTCGGCGGTAGTGAGAATGTTCGCTAACCTTGGCTGCTACCTCAAAGTCATTCTCAAGGATGCGCTCTCGGCGGTGGCCGTTTCGCAGGTCTATGGAAAGTCCGCCGACGTGGGCAACATCTACGCCAGTACCATCGGCGTTGTTTTCCTGGGCACGCCGCATAAGGGCGTCGGCAAGAAGCCGCTGGTCGACACCATCGCCAAAACGGCCCAACTGGAGTTGCGCCAGCAAGATGAGGCCTTTGCCCAGATTATCCGCGACCATGTCCATCTCCTGACCAGCCAGCGCGACGAGTTCGTTCTCATGTCGCGTGACATCTCGGTCGTCTGCGTGCGCGAGCTGTACCCATACACGCCCATGTCCCTCGTAAGTCGCGTCCGGTGCCCTACCCCCGTGTTATTCCTACCATTTGGATGCTAATAAACCCAGATGGTCCCCAAAGCGACGGCATCGTACGACGGCCTGAATGTAGCGGTTGATGACGTCGCGGCTGATCACTTTGATATGGCCCGATTCGGAACCCGACGCGACCCCGGTTATTTCCAGATCGTGGGCCACATCAGCAAACTGTCGCGTCGCACCGGACTGCTGGAAGGTAGGTGATATATAATCGCCATGGAGCGGTAGTTGTGCGCCTCGTGCTAACCCAAGCGCGTCTAGACTCGGAGGAACGACTGGTTCGGACAAAAGGTAAGCGGCAACGTCCCCCCAATCACGGCGCGGCTTTCGACTCACAGGCACAGAAATCCTCGAAGCTCTCAGCTTCGACTTCCGTAGCAAGCAAGACGACGCCGACATCCAGTACGCACCGCAGTGTGCCGATATCTTGTTTGGCACCGAGGGCGATGAGAGTATTTCAAGCTTCGATAGCTGGCTACAGACGCCAGGGCCCACATTCTGGGTTTCGGGCAATCCGGGCTCGGGGAAGACAACGCTTATGAAGCACGCCTTCCACAGCGAGATTGTACGCGGGCAGCTGCAGAAATGGGCCGGCAACTGCCAGCTCATCGTCGCCTCCATGTTCCTCTTTGAGGGCGGTGGCCATTTGCAGAAGTCGCGCGAGGGGATTCTCCGTGCCATCCTCTTCCAGGTGCTGACAGCCCGGCCGGAGCTTGTGTCGGTGTGTTTCCCCAGCCACGTCACCGGCCCGTGGCCGCCGCCGTCGCCCTTCAACACCGTCGTCAACCTGTCCCAGGCTTTCTACCAGCTCTTCAGCCGCATGGGCAAGACGCTGCGCCTCGCCCTGTTCATCGACGCCTTGGACGAGTACCGCATCGCGGACCAAGACTACGGCGCCGCGGAGAGTGCGAGCCTTTCCATGGATGGCAGTACCGAGGGTAGCGGTGCCCTTCTGGGTTCGACCAAGTGGATCAGCGACTCCCATAACGAGATCGCCACGCTCATCACCGAGATGGGCGGCGCCGACTTCATCAAGCTATGCGTGTCGTCGCGAGAGCTGCCGCCTTTCGAGGACGCCCTCGAAGGCGCCCCGCGGATGCGCGTGCACACGCGCACCGAGAAGATGATTTCCGAGTACTGCGCAACGCGGCTGGACCTGGTGGCGCCGGGGTTGTCGGCGGGCCAGAAGCCGCTCTGTGACGAAGTGTCCCGGAAGTCACGCGGTGACATCCTCTGGGCGCGCCTTGCCATTGATCTGTTGATGGAGGGCTCGCTCAAGAAGCTGCGCGACACGCTCGAGTCGCTGCCGCAGCAGCTAGGCGGCTCTAGCGGTCTGTACATGCGCATCATCCAGAACCTACCGCCCGTCAAGCAGCGCGAGACGTGCCGCATCTTCGAGCTGCTCCTGCGCGCGCTCGAGTCGCCCGGTCTGATCTCTCTGGCCTTTGCCGTTGAGGGCTACCTGGCGCCAGTACAGCAGCAGCAGCAGCAACAGCAGCAGCAGCGGCAGCATCAGTCGACGCTGGTGTCGGTCCAAGGCCAGAAGAATGGGGCTGAGATCGGCGAGCTCGCCGTCACGCAGGACAAGGCCAACCCCTTTACGGCCGAGGACCTGCATAACATCTCGGAGCACATGGAGCGTCGCATGATGTCGTGCTGCTCGGGCCTGCTCGAGACGACCAAGACGAAGAAGGTGGTATTCATGCACCTGACAGCCAAGGAATTCGCTCTGCGCGGCAGCATCTGGGACAAGGTGCTGGTGGCACCGCCCAACAAAGCCGAGATGGACCTGTCTCTCATGAGCGCCAACATCCGCTACCTGCGCTGCCTTGGCACGCTCAACCGCCTCATGCGGCGTCTGGCGCCGTTGCGCTTCACGGGCGAGAGCTGGCTCATCATCTCCAACACGCTGAGGTACGCACACCGGCTGGACAACGTGCCGTTCGACACGACGGCGTACATTGCGCTGCTGGACGAGCTGGAGGAGACTTGCCGCACACTGACGCGCGCGCGCGACCGGTCGCCGACGCCTTCGGGGGCCACGCAGGACCGCAGCAGCACGCGGTCCGCGGTGCCGGTGCACTGGGCCAGTCTCGAGCCCATGGAGCTGGGCCAGTCCCCGCGACGCACGTCGTTCCTGGCGCTGGCGATGCAGGCCAACCTCTTCAACTTTGTGCTCAGCAAGCTCATGGCGCTCGACTACGAGACGCGGCGGGCGCGCGCCCAGGAGCTGCTCGAGTACGCCGTGTGCCCCGAGGGCGACTCGCGGGCCGAAGGCGTGCCGTCCGTGTCGGCGTGCGTGTCGCTGACGGGCAGCTACA
Source organism: Nigrospora oryzae (assembly GCA_016758845.1). Taxonomy (NCBI): domain Eukaryota; kingdom Fungi; phylum Ascomycota; class Sordariomycetes; order Amphisphaeriales; family Apiosporaceae; genus Nigrospora; species Nigrospora oryzae. The sequence goes on from JADKYO010000001.1 coordinate 405,189, forward strand.
AGGACTTCCACCACGACCTGCCCGAGACGCGCTTCGTGCAACTGCTGTTCGAGCTGGGCGCCGACGCGTCGGGTCAGACGCCGGCGTCGCGCGACCTGTGGCAGCGCACGGTGCAGTCGGGCCACCGGTACTTCTCGTCGACGGGCGCGCTCAACGCGCTGTCGTTCAACCAGACGCCGGCGCAGGCGTCGCCGCAGAACCGGCAGCGCTGGGTGGCGGCAGTGCTGCTGATGCTCGAGCACGGCGCCGACCCGCACTGCCAAGTCGAGACCATGGGCGGCTCGCAGTTCGGCACCGACAGCGGGTCGCTCGAGAGCCGGCCCGCCATCGAGATCATCCGCCGCACCCTGGACGGCGAGAAGGAATTCGCCGGCGACGTCATCATGATGGAGGCCCTAGCCGTTCGCGCCCCGCCCAGCCGCAAGGCCAGCCGTCGCTCCATGATTGTGGTCGACAACCTCGCCGCCCCCTCGTGGCAGGAGAAAAAGGACTTTGGTCACCTCGGCATCACCCTCGAGCCGCCGAGCCCCAGCTGAGGAGGGTATAGGAAAGAACGAGAGGGAGAGAGAGAGAGAAACGCGTGGGGGTGAAACAGAAGACCCCCCTCAAACCCACCACGACAGACAACGACAACAGCCGCAACGCCCATGCCGTACTCCATGTCTCGGCGCACGGGGGGGGGTCTTGCTTTTCCGTTCTTGGATGTACATTGTTCGACTGTATTTGCAAAGGTAATACTCCGGGTGCCGATAGGAATGAAGGACCGGGGGCGGCGGCGAATGACGAGGAGGTGACCTCTGGCGGCTGGCATCACGGCTGCATCCAAGGAAACAGACGATGGGGGAAGGGGAAAGAATTGCTTTTTCTCGAAAATCGAGTACAGATACCTAGTCTCGCGTTTGTTATCTCGGAGCCATCATTCTCAGGCTACATCCGGTCTGATTACCTTTTCCCCCATGTCCCGGCCTTTTAGCGAACAGCACAAGGGAGGGGACGTCGGCCGCTCCGCGTCGCCCTTTTCCGATGCATACCCCAGGAGTGGAGGTTGCCAACGCCACGCCCGTTTGATCCCTCGCGAACATGAATCCTGTCCCTTGTCGTGGCGGAGACGGCCGACCGTTGATCCCAATACGGTGGGCATGCGATAGAATGAAACGGCCCCAGCGTATCTTGATGAAGGGACAGGTACACCACGACGCACGCCGCCTTTGCACGCCGTTACTCGGCCGCGGCCGACGCGGCGTACTCCACGGCGGACGAGGACGGGGACGAAGACGACGGAGAGGTCGACGATGACGAAGACAGCGTTTATGATGAAGAAGAAGACTACGTCGAGGCTGACGAGGAAGCCATGGTAGTGCCGCCGCCTGTCCAAGGGAAGAAGGCGAAGAAGCTGGCCTGAGTAGCAATCCTGGAGGAATGGGTAATGGGGATTAAGAGGTGATCGGTATAGATTTCTTTTACAAAACAGCTACGCTCCTTTCATTCTATATACACTTTGCCCACATCAAGTTTTACCGAGATGCTCAGGTTCCCACGGGGGAATGTTGGTAGCCTTATTCATTATACCCAGCGCTGTCTGATTTAATTCTGGTAGTCGGCGCTTCAAACAACTTATCCTTCATGGAAGAGAATTTCTGCTATTGCAACAGGCGGTTTCACAGTAATGCCCATCATCAAATAGTTTTGCAAGGCTTCTCGATTATATTTGAAGAAGATTGCGGTCTCAGTGGTGAAAGAGGGGAATCAGAATTCGCATATGCGTCCTCAGTATAAACAGATAGCTCAGTGAAATGAGGGTTAAAGCTCAGTATTGCTTAAGAGCATGGTGATGGCATATCGTATGGTAACGGGGCATGCGGTGCTACAAGAAGACCCATCAACGGTGAAGGCTGAACCGCCAGCAACCCCAAACGCTTTAACAGCTCTCGTTGTTCGAAAAGAAAAAAGGAGCCTGGTCAGAGGTTCGGACTGGGCTGGGCGGCCGAGAGGGGCTCTTACCCACAGGTTGCGAAGACTCCATACCGATGTTCTGGCTTGGGTGGATCGGGCGATGACAGCAGGTTACAAGGGCTTGATGGTGCTTTGCCACTCGGGCGACGGCGATAGATTCAATGAATCACTGAGGAATTGCCCGAGTATCTCCTCACACCTGCTGTTTCTCTCACACTAACCCAAAAGCGGCCTGCGCGAGCGTCTCCATGCACAAATGGTTGGTTGCGGTACTTCTGATGACGATTCGGCCGTCAGCTCGATGATCGGTCAGGCCTCTCTTTCGCTCCCATATTCTCGTTCTATGCCTTAATTTGCTTGCTGCGGTTCAGGTCTCCCGTAGCTCGTACTGCTCCTCGGCTGTCCAACCGAAATAGAGAGGTCAGCTCTGCGCACTACTTCTGACAGGTAGGCTTTCGCACCGTCGCAAAGCCCAACTATACCTTCTCGCCTTCATCTTTTACACGCTTCATCGACACTACACATTGTGGAAAGTGCGAGACACAGGAACAATGACGGAATGATGCGCACTTGATAGTCGGTGGGTGCTACACGTCGATGATTTGGTCTTTTTGTTTATTTGTTTCTCTTAATGCGCCACTAAGAACTGGAGTCAGATGAACACAAAAGTAGGACTAGTACCCCCCTGATTAGACCAGCGTGATATCCCTCAGTTTCCCGTAGTAGTTCTCCTCGGAAATCAGCTCCCACTCTTGTACCTCTTCATCTGTCGCGTAGTCGTACATAAGTTCATCATCCCCATCATCCGTCTCATACTCATCTGAATACTCATTTGAATACTCATTTGAATACTCATCTGGATACCCATCTTCCAAATCTGGTGGATACTGGTATCCAATACAGATCTTAAGGAGACCATACCTCTCGTAAGTTGCCTCTTTCTCTGGCACATCCTCTACCAGTATTCCCGTATAGACCCTGCCATTTTCACTGGCGTGTCGACCTAATAACAACCATTTCACCTTGATATCCTCCATGACCGTACAGTACTCTCGGTATTCTGACTCCTGAAAATCAAAAGGATAGCCGTCTTTTTCGAGTCGATTGTCCAGAAAACACTTATAGGACTTTGCAAATGGCTTTCCCCGACCGTTGACTTTTCTTTTGAGGAGGCCAGCCCCCCTCTCAATAGTGGCGGCTCCTCCCTCAAAGCTGACCTCAATCAAGGGTGCTTTGATATACAGTTCGGTGCCTGTATCTGCGGTGGTGTCGTCTGTGCTGATATCTTCGTCTGTGTCGATGTCTCCGTATGTGCTGACGTCCTCGTCTGTGCTGCTATCGTCGTCGGTACTCATACTGTTGTATATACCGAAGCGCTTGCGTTTGGGTCGCATAGGGAACAATCTCTTGGGGTGGTTTTCGCGGAGGAACTTTGTAAATCCCACAAATGTGAAATAAACAGGGCAACTGCCTGCCCAGCACCAGGTGGGGAAACTCCTTGGTTCTTTCCAGTCCTGCTTCTGTCGGCAGTCAAAGTCTTTCGATGGGATGGAGTGCCACGCGAGCCCTTTGGCAACGTGACCCCTCAATACCCCATTGAAATATTCACACTCGGTTCGCTCCACAACATGACGTGCGACACCCTGAATGGCGTCCAGGCGGTCTTCCTCATATGTAAGTTGCTTCTTCGAGTATATTTTCATGAGTTCATACCAGGAGGAGCCGATATCCACGTCAGGATAGTGGAGTTCGTTCTCAAATATGCCCCGAGGGTTTCCCAGCATGTCTCCAAGCCAGAGACGCGCGCGATGGACTGTGCTGTCTTCTGGGAACGTGTGGCTTGGGCATTGGAGAAATAAACCGTGAACAGTCCAATGCAATTTCCGTGGTGACAGCAAATACTCCTGCATATACCAGCCACGCTGCATCAATGGCGATGTATGGATCATCTTGTCCAGGTTATCATTGGATTCTCTGATCTCAAAAAACCTTGTTGGCTGTGTAGCGGATGGGTCAGAGAGCTTCAAAGCTACATTTTGGATGGGATAGCGCAGCGGTAAACGTTCAGTTAGAAAACCATCTGAACTGTCCCCCGCAAGCGATGCAGAGATGCAACATTCGGCATTGGCGTAGTAGCCTCCCATCTTAGGGGCTTCCAGCTCGAAGTCGCTAGGTTTCCTTTCGTCGTCCTGGATAATGCAGACAGCATCGACCCATAGGTATTCGAAACCCATGATCCTCGTAAGCGTGATTGCATCTCGTATAGACTTAGGAAGATCGGTCGTGGTGATTCCGTCGCGTAAGCGACGGGGAAGGTTATCCATTGTCGTTTTGGCGGTCTCATTGCCTTCGCCCCAGCAATAACTCAAAATCAGATAGGAAAGATCTTTAAGCTTGAGTCGAGGGTCCATTTCGACAAGTCTGACAGAATGGCGGTTGGATTTGTCGATGTGAATCAGTCGTCTTGGTGGTACCTTTGCTTTATCGGAAGTGATACGGTTGCAATAGAGCTTATGGCTTTCCTCCAGCATGCGACAGTCGTCCAACCAAGGTAAAATCTGTTCTTTGACCAAAGCCTTCAAGTCATGGAGGATATGACCCTCATTGGCCAAGGTTTCCAAGTCGTGGAGGATATTATCCTCCTTGGCCAAGGTTTCCAAGTCGTGGAGAATGTTTTCTTTTCTGAAGCCTGGTGTGGGTAATTGTAAGTATGGCATCAACCAGTATAATATGGATCCCAGTAGAAAACTCACGTTTGATTTCCCGTGCTTCCAGCTTGCTTGCCAATTCCTTTTCGTCTCTTGTTTCTGCGAAATCCAGTCTGCTTTCTACCACCAGCTCATCCCCCTTTTGCGCCTTCAGCCTAAGATCCATCGGGTTATGGTTTCCAATGACTGAGGCGAACAAAGCGATTTCTGATGGGGCTTCAGTGAAGAATTTTGCATTCACTTTTGTGACTCGATAGTTGGTCATTATACTTGACCAGAAAAGCTGGCACACAGCACATCCCTGATCGGCCGATTGTTGGAGCTCATAAAACGTCGCGCAGTGTGGAACATGAGTGAAGGATTTAATATCGGGTAGGAAGGAGGAGTTAATGATAGACTTGCAATGAGTGCATATGTGCAAAGAAGGGTCCAAAGTACGAAATGCCATGGATCCAGTGGTGCTGGCGGCTACGCCAGAGGAAATTATCGGAGACCAAGACATGGGTGAGACAGATTGGGGAAGGAGGACGGGGATGCTTTTTCGATCTAACTCAATGGATTTCAAAAATTCGGGGTTTATATCGTATGAAAAGCACATATCAGTAAATTCCCTAGGTTCCCCCCGTTATCTGTGTGAGCTGTCCCTTCACGCCTAGCTTTCTGCCTCGGGTATCTATGCATAAGTCTAGTCTGCTGAGCATTCCCACTTGAGAAGAAGCGATCGACTGCCAAGCGGCGGCTAAAATCTGCCTTGCAGCTCCCACTGGATGTCCATGAAGACGGTGGCGGATGATTGGGCAACCAAGACGGCGGCGAACAGGCTGTATGCACAGTCGGGACAGCCACTGCATTTTGTTACGAGCAGGAACCACATTTACCCACTTGGTGCATCAACGCGACTAATCGCCAGATCTTTTGGGCTCCATATCTATTCACCATTCGCCCCCGGCAGGGCTGTGCATTGCATTTCGTAGACGCAGCAGGTGCCTCGTGACCACCCTCCTCCTTCACCGAATTACCCTCGGTATTGCTCTCGGTCTTGGCCTTGTAAACACTCAGGGCCACCGTGCGCTGCGCTGTCATGCCCCCACGGGGCTGGGGAGGCAGCCGGCGATGAGACTCGGAGCGGCCCGGACCGTGGGACTCCTCGAAGTCCCGCTCACCCCCGTACTCTCCATCGTCACACTCCTCATGGTATGGCGACTAGCCGTGGGCCGCGAGGTCGCGTTGCGATCAAGTCGGCCTTGAGCCGGGGGCCTGGAGTGGAGGCTGCTGTCGCTGGGTGTCGCCGTCGCTGAGGTCACGGCCGCTGCGGAGCCCGCCCACGGTGGAGGTCGGGAAGCCGGCAAAGCCGTCGATGCGCCGTCCGCCCCAGACGGCCGTTGTGTTCTCGCAGCCGCCCCGGATCAAGAAGTGTGGTGCGTTGGCGATAGCGACGCTGCTCGTGTTGCCACGGTGATCAGGGCCCGTCAGCTTGGGGTACGGGTACGCCCAGCGGATACGCCCAGTGGACGATGGGGAACTCGAATCGCAGGGACTGCATGTTCTTTTTGTGTCTGGCAGGGAGGGCCTTGAAGAGCAGCGCCCTTACCGCCGTTTCCCTTCATCACCAGCCCCAGAACCCGACAGTGTGGGTGTGCTTGCCACGCGCTCAAGGCTCTGCGAGAACCTCCTGAAGTACCGTAGTGAAGAGCTGATGAACCCTCTGAGCGGTTGTACCTGCCGCATTTAGCCTCTAGGTCTATCGAACGTCAGAATTTGGTCGTAATGAAGCCGCAGGTGTTACGGCGGCAGGACTTGTCTCAAATTTTGTGTGCTGCTCTGGAGGGTTTGCGGTCACGGCATATACCCGCCTAGGACCTCACGAAGGTGGGATAAATGTCCCAGGCAACCAGTAGCAGCGCTTCTGTCTATATTTACCCCCCAGGTGGCTATCAACCAGGCAGAAACGACGCAGCCGACCGTGTCGAGTCTTCAAGCACAGCGCACGCCCCCCCCTCTCGGAAATGCCAGAATAGGGCTTCTTTCATTTAGTGAATTGTTTGGCTGGGCGCGTCGTTGCTAGCAGTCGCCATCGCGTACGATGACGTTCCAATTTCCGTCCTCGAAGTTCTGGCCAGAAACAAAGTCGCCGGCGTTTCCGTACTGGCCATGGGCCGAAGGGCAAGTACCCAGGATAGCACTGGCGCTGTTGGCGATCCAACTCCAGCTATCAAAGTAATGGGCGGTCGGTGCCTGGAAAGGACGAGGAGGGTCAAAAGGTTGATCGGTAGCGAGCCATGTGTGTTTGGGGCACTCACATCGTTGCAAATCCAGATGGCTGATTTCCAGGAACAACTGACGCGGCCGCAATTCCCGGGCCCGGGACCCTCCGTGAGGCCTCCGCTCAGCCCGCGGAGGTAGCTGACTCCGTCTCGGAGCTTCCAGATATCACCTTTCGGAAGCTTGTTGCATACAATGTCGTTTCTCTTGGCTAGGGCCGCTGGCTCGCTTTCCGTTCCCTGTTGAGACTCTCCCTTGGCCGGCACGAAGTCGGGGTTCAGCTGCTTAGCTTGTGTTATGACCTCCTCGACAGTGCCGTTCAGGTGCTCCATCTTTCCAGGGTGGACCTCGAGGTTCCATTGGATCTCTTCAATACCGTACCCCGGCATGGGGGACTCGACAGCTCCGAGCTTGAAACACTTAATCAGCCATTGAGTTTTGAAAATTCGACATAGTGCTTACTGCTGCGCTTATCAAAGCGGTAGCGGGTAGTAGTGCAAGACGCATTGTGAAGAAAGGTCCTTCTGGATCAGAGGAGGCGAGGGTGTTGATCAACGGTGAGTCGTGAAGATGAATACAGGAAACCCGGATCTGTAGAGTGCGAGTAATCACAAAGTGTGGCGATTATATAGATGTCAAATTCGCTGAGGAACTTCTCAGAAGCAAAGGGCGAATTACAAATGATCATGGGTAACAGTATCGGAGACTCTCGAGCTGGGAATTCGGCGTGGGAACACGCGTATTGGAACCAATCATATACCCTTGGGAAATGCACCCCTTCCACTCTCGTGAAAGGACCTGGCATGGCAGCAGATGTCAGTTTAGACCCCTGGGTTCAGCTCATGTAGCTAGAGGTCCAAGCCTCGCTGGACTGAGGCTCAGAAACTGGGGCTGGAATTATGGGCTCCAGGGCCTTGTTGGTAAGCTTAGGGCGCTATTCCCTACATCGGTCTGTCGATCATTGGCCCCCCCCGTCGGATAAGCCAATACCCAACAACCTAGGCAAGATTCCAGCGGCAGACCGTATCTCACCTCCCTCATATAAGTGACCCCACCTGTGGACCACCAAGCCTGCCGCGTGCAGAATTTTTGTAGCGGTGGTCCAATCGGTCCGCGGCAGTGCAACTGTTGTCACGACGAGGCAGCTGTTTGGCGAGTCTCAAGGCTTCCATCAAGATAGCAGAGAGACAGAGTTAGTTTGTCTGCCCTGACGACTCCGAAAAGAGCCCCGGCCTTATGAGGTTGATCTTTGGGGAAGAGCCCCAATAGGATTTCCGAGTAAGCTCTCTATGCACACAGACCCGGCCGACAGGAGACCGCCCCAAGTGGGCCGCAAGTTGCCGGGGAGCTTGTCCGTGGGGCTCGGCAGGACTTGCGGCTTATTAATTAATACCTCGGACTGGGCTCCATTTCGAAAGTCCGATACACGGCTTGGGCAACTCGAATCAGACAGGGGGTCTTACTCCATCCTCGCCTCCCCCTCCCTATTCGCCAGGCCCTGCCAGGAACCCGTAAGCTCAAGAAGGATGTGGCCCGGAGCCGGGGCAGCTTGACTGTTCACAAGCCGTGTCCGCAACGCGGGAGTGGCTGAGGTGAGATGCTGCAGACAACGCTGTCCATGATGCGAAGGGCTGGCCCGTTTCTCCGTCGAATGACAGGAGGCAGGCGGCACGGAGAGCCACTCTGCTTACGCCCGGGAAGGGTACCTATCGCCTCGGTTTGTTTAGATACAGGGTCCCACAGTGGACCGCCCGGAACCCAGCCCGCTTCTGCGCTGATCTGTTACCCGAAAGAAGAAGACTCCACCAACGCACCATGAGGCCAGTAGATGCTGGGCCGTACACGCCGTTGCTTGTCTACGTTGGCGAGTATAAAGTTGCTATATGCCTCCAAGATGCGAGCAACGACACGCTATTGTTTGTCTCAACTCACTTTGCGCCTCTTGTTTCTCTTGCCGCTTGCGAAATAGCCTCTTTTGTTTCATCATGCGCACATTTGCGGCAGCTATCCTGGCAGCAGCCCACGTGGTGAGGAGCCTTTTGCAGTAATACCTCATTCTGGAGCGGGGGATTTACTGACAGTCGGACCGTAGACTGCTGCTATCCAGGCCCCGATCGAGGGCTACGGTGTCGTAGAGATGCAGTGGGAGATCGAGGTCGCTCCTGGCCGGGTCAGTCCAGCCCCGACCAACTCGGGATGGAGCAACGCGACTTACGACTATGGTCCAGATCGAGATATTGAACGGCACCATCCAGGAGGCCCATCGCGAAGCCAAGATGATCAACCCGGCCTTCAGCCCGGCGCTGCCGTCGCCGGCCCCCGTGGGGGCTCGTTCGCCCGCCCGCCCGCCCCTGGACCGGCGCAGCGACGTCCGTTGCGAAACCTTTCCGACGGGCAGCTACAGCTCCCTGTACCGGCAGACGCAGGAGTACCTGCGCAATGTGCCGGGCAGGCCGTCCAACGGGCCCGGGCCCGGCAACTGTGGCCGGGTTAGCTGCGACAAGGGCTCGGGCATCTGGTGGTGCAACGACGTGAGTGCGGCACGGAAACACGGGGGAGAAGACGTGGTGCTGACCTGCCGGCTCGGGCGTCCCAGAATGCGGCGCCGTTGACCATTAGCAGCTACGACGCGCTTGCCAACAGCGCCCTCTACACCCTCCAGCGGTGCAACCACATGAACGATGATACCCAAAATGGTGTGTTGCTGAACAGGGTCTCGGGCCAAAACTTCGAGCAGGGCGGTTGGAACACCATTGTTCGCGGCGATGAGGAGAACTGCTAGGTCTAACTCATGATCCTGCCACGGGTTGTGGGTGCACACACACACACACACACACACACACACACACACACAGTACACGTGTATACACGGACACCCAATATGGATACATACATTGACAAGTTTTTCCAGTCTTCGCCAAGATGCTGTCTTCATGCCGTGCCTTTTATACATCTTGGGCTGTTGTTCTGCGTTTGCACACACGCAAATGTGCCCGGAGGAGAGAATGGACTGAGCAAAGGCTTCATGTGTAAACGACCAAGACCGAGTGGCATGGTCTCCTCCCCGGCCTGAGCGTTCGCTTTTGTCATGATGTCTCGCGGTCTGGGGACTATTAGGATGGATTCAGCAGGGGGGGGCTTTATGCAAGGGTCTTCCCTGCGGCGCCATCCTTGCGTGCTTCGGTGCATCCCAATACACCGTCACACCATCTCACGCCCCGCCGCCGCCGCCGCCGCCTCCGTCCCCGCCACCTCCACCACCTCCGCCGTCTCCGCCACTCCCGCCGTCTACGGCCCCCACCGCGTCCAGGACCCCCCCCACCACGTCCGAGGCCACTTCGAGGTGGCTGCTGTCCTTCTTGTCCTGGCGGTACATGACCATGCTGATGACGAGCAGCTGGTCGATCATGACCGACTCGGCCGTGACGTATATTTCCGTCTTGGGCAGACCGCCGTCCTTGGAGCTCTTGGGGTGGACGCGGACGAGCTTTTTCCCGAGCGTGCTGTCGTACAAGTCCTGCTTGTTCCCCCAGCCTCCGTACTTCCACTGGAGCTTGTTGCCGTTGATGGGCGAGGCAAACTCTTTCTTTATCGTCATGCCCTCCCAGCTCTGCTTCAGCTTCGTCTGCCGCCCGTCTATGTTCACGACGACAGAGCCACTCAAGGACGAGTAGGTAGCATCTGCGCAAGGCACCCGCTGGCCGTTGGGCACGATACGGTAAATGAGGACTTGGGGTTTCTTTTTGCCGAAGTTGGAGACCGAAAAGACCGGGACTTTGTTGCTCTTGGAATGCTTGAAATAGACAGTGCCATTGCGGTCGGGCCCAAGAAACGTGTAGGCGGGCGCCATATTGTTGAGTGGTCAACGCCAGAAGGACGGTACGGTTAGGAGCCAGGGTTGAAGAATAACTGACAACCCGCAATCTCAATACGATGGGTAGCTTTATGTATCATGTCGGGCATGTGCTATTCTGGCTGCTAATCACTGGTGGCTGTGCTTGATTAAGACAGAACAGGGCACGTCATCGGTACTAGGCGACCTCCTCTGGCCCAATGCAGCTTAGCACGGCTCACAGCCTCTTACGTAGTTTGATGGCAGCTGGCCATGTGTCCTCCCCTAGTGCTGACCGTGTATAAGTAGCGTGAACCATGGCCACTTCGCTATTCGTCCGTCCTGCTACCACCATGGAGAAAGTTGTGGCGTATCCGCTCGAGCTCCCCAGGACCGCGAGCAGACACACGGCAGGCAGTGCGATGAATCTGGAAAGCGTGCCGAGAAAACAGAGTATTGGGTTGGGGGCCAGCTGCTTGGCGCGGCGTCAGCGGAATGGACACTTGGCTTACGCCTATGGCGACGGATAACAGCACAAGCAGCGCATGCCGCGTCTTCAACCGCCAAGCCAGTAGCCCTGTCAGCTGCCCTGCAAGGGTGGCATTCACAGCCCCTTGGCGGTGTTCGAAGCTTTTTGCACGTAGCGGGGCCCCCGCGACGGTATACGCCACACAGCGTGAGGGATGACGCCGCTGTTGGATGTCGGAGGCGGCATGCGCCGTATGGAAAGCGCCGCCATTGGCCAGAGAGCCGTGGCTCGTCCCACAGCCTCGCAGGCATGCCAGCAAAAGCAAGGGCAAAACACCTGAAAGGTGTCGGCTGAGCCCCGGTTGACGAAGGCATTATTTCCGCGGGAGGAAGAAGGGAGGGGCCCCGGGGAGAGAGTATATGGCGAGGGCCGGGAGAGCAGAGGAAGAGGCAAGCCGCGTGCGCAGGGCGTGTTTTCCCCACATGTGTATCGGCGTCGTCTTTTGCCCGTCCGGTCCTCGGCGGGATTTCACGGATAACGGTCCTTTGCATTTCGCACCAACACGGCCAAGGCAGGAAACCGGAGCCGAGACCGCGGCCCCGTCGGGAGCATGCAATTCCTGTCCCCTCATAGCCCCCGGCCGCTGTACCCGGCCCCCTTGCTCTGCGGCATGCAAGGGGGACTTCTGGCCCCAGGACGTTGATCCGCTACCGGAGAGGGAATCGAGGCACGCAAGGCCACACCCATGTAAAATGCCCAGGTGGCATGGTTTCCCGAAGCGCGCACGAACGCAGGAGGGGGGGGGAGAGTGTGTGTGTCCGCTGCCCCGTGCATTGCGCTTGCCACCCGCCTATCGTGCATGGCCGTTGCCCTCGGGCCCGGCGGCCACGCCCCGGGCCGGAGCAGCGGGTGGGCGCGGTGGTTCGGAGTCGGGATGCGTCTTCCCCTAGCCACTGTTGGTTCCCACGGCCAGACCGAGGGCTGAGCGGCGCCCGCCGATTGGGTCCCAGCGGCAGCGGAGCGGTTGGGTCCGCGACCGCCCCGCCTGGGAACGGGCGGACAGGAGGTCGCGGGGGTGGGGATCGTCAGCGGTGAGGGCTGGAGCCAACGGCGGTTGGTAAGCCAGGGTCAGTCCTACCGCAGGGGGAGGGGAGAAAAACCAACCGTCGGCAAACCAACCCCGGCATGCCCCCCCGGAGCAGACACACCTCACAGCGCCGTCGAACTCCCCTTTTCTCTTTCAGCCGGCCAGGATCCACGATATAAAGCAACGCTTACCCCCCCACCCACACCCGTCTCGTCTCATCTCCCGACCCACCACCATCCCTACCTCGACGCCTCGTGCTTCTTTCCATCGTCCCACCCCACCGACCACCTCCAAAATGCAGTTTTCGCCCCGAGCCCTCCTCCTCGTCGCGTTCCTCGCGCTTTCCGCCCGCGGCGCGGCAATCCCGGCACCGGCGGCGGAGGGCGACATGACGGCGGCGCAGCGGCGGGCTACGTGCATCGTGCTGCCTGACGACCGGGGCACGCACTGTTGGTAAAGAAAAGGGGGCGAGGGCGGAGGACCAGGGTGAGTCCCTTTTCTGGGTGGAGGTGATAAAGCCAGAGAAGACGGGAGCGAGTAAGCGTGTGGCCGAGGCTGACGGGATGAATGTTGGCAGTGCGAAGAGGTGGTGGGGGTGCCAATGAGAACGGGGGTGGAGCGATGGGGTTGGAAGGAGCGGCTTCTTGACAAGCGATCAATGCGAAGGATGGGCGCGAATTTCTGGAGGCAGGGGTGCGGTGCATAGGCGACACTTTTACTCGGTACGGGTCCGGCTTCATGGGCCGTCAATACACCAAGAAACCCGTCCTGGAAGCCAAGACAAGGAAGTGAGAATCGAAACTCGTGAGATTGGTATTGATGCAGCAGTACGACAATGTGCCTCTCCCTATCTATCATTCAGGAAAACAGCCCTATGTACAACCGGCAAAAGCAGAAAGGGGGAAAAGAGCCCATGCGGGCGACAGGCGCCTGTTCAGGGGATGGATGACGATGCAAGAGAGTGCTTGCGCGCGTGGGGGGGTATCAAAAACGGGGAGGTCGAAGATTGGGGGGGGGATACTTCTGGGATATATGGAAGCAAGCCGCAGAAAATGTCAAAGCACTCAACGACGATGACGAGTAGCATCGGTTAGGCCGTAGCAGCAAGAAGCAAAGGCAGGTCTACCCAGTAGCAAGCGGTAGGGGCAGCCGTCATGACAGGCGATCAGCCACCGCCGACGCCGCGGTCCTCGAGGCTCTCGTCCCAGCCGCCGGTGCTGAGCAGCCACTCGCCGACACGCTCCTTGACGCCGCGGACGGCGTCGCCGAGGGCGCCCTCCCACGAGTCGTGCACGAGGCGGACCTTCTCCTGGAGGTCGGCCGTGGCGCGAGCCTGGTCGGCAGCGCGCTCGGCGGCGGCGACGTCGGCGTCGCCGCCCGCGGCCGCGTGGGCGCGGGCGCGGGCGCTCATGACGGCCTCCTTGACCTCGTGCAGCAGACACAGCAGGTTCGTCTGGCTCTCGATGAACTGGTACGTGCTCTTCTCGGCGTGCAGCAGCAGCGAGTACAGGTACTGCAGCGGGTGCGCGTGGTAGCTCGGGTTCTCGGCGTACTCGGGCGCCGGCACCTGCACGTGGAAGCCGCCGTCGAGCACGGCCGGGATCTTGTCCAGCAGGCCCTTGAGCGGCGTCGCCGTGTCCCAGAAGGCGTTGAGCTGCATGTCGACGCCGCGCTCGACGTTCTCCGCCACCACCCCGCGGAACTCGTGCGTCCGCTGCAGCACCTCGGACGCAAACGCCACCCGCCGCTTGACCGCGTCGTCGGCGAAGAAGACACTCGCCTCCTGCGCCTTCTCCTCGTTGCCCGCCAGCTGATACGGCCGCACAATCATGTCGCGGTACCGGTCGTTGCGGTCCGACAGCAGGTCGTAGATCTCGCGGTGCAGCATCTCACGCGCCTCGAAGATCCACTTGAGCAGCGTCAGCTTCTCGAGCAGCTCGGGCTGCTCGTCGCCCTCCTCCTGCGGCAGGTTGGGATTCGACGCGTGCGTGTCCACGAAAAGCCGGGAGCGCAGTTCGTCGAACAGGGCGGTGGCCTTGTGAATGCGGGCGGTAAGCATCTCGTTCAAAGGCCGGACGACGGCCGTCTGGAAGCGCTCAAAGTCCTTCTTCTCCAGGTCCTTGGCCTGGGCCTTCTCCGTCTCGCCCGAGTCGGCCTCAATGGCGGCGGCTTCGGCGTATGACATGTGGCCCGCGCTGACCTCTTGCTGGAGGTTGGCTCGGAGCGCCTGCTTGCGTTGCTTGGCGGCATCCTGGAACTCTTCGCGCATCTGCTGGCTCTCCCGCTGGAAGGTTTCCTTCGCTTCTTGAAGCTCCGCCATGTCGCTCAAGGAGCGGACCGCGGTGCGGATCGATGTCAGTTCCGGATGATTGTTGTTCACGGCTGGGTGGTGCCGCGGGTACGGGGGTGGGATCGTCACGAGACGCGAAATATCCAAATGCGACGGGCTCGGGGTGCCGGGCACCGACGTGGATTGCGACACAAACGAGCTCTGGAACGGCTGCGGCGTCTCCGACTCGTCCTGCTCGTGCCACCCGACCTTCTCTGGCGGATATTCGCCCGAGTCACGCACACTCGAGCTGCCATGGGCGCTGCTGCTGTTGTTGGGTGCGTCGCGCCATTGCAGAGCCTCGCGGGCCTCCTTGGGGACGCCCATGTATTTGGACTCCCGTTTGGACCGCTCCATCCGCTGCACCTGCTCTCCGTTCGAGTCCGTCTCCCACCATCGACTGGCGGGGCGTCCACGGGAGCTCGACTCGTCAAGCGCCTCGCTGATGCTCATGCTCAGAATCGGAGACAGGGACGGCATGAAGTTGGACTGCTGCCAGTTGGCACTGTTGGCTGGCGGACCGCCCGGTGAGCTGGGTAGGTTTGCAGAGGGCGGGGCCGAATGGGATTGTGCCGCCGGGTCTCGGCTCAGGATCGAGCCGATCGAGTTACGGTTGGACCTGGACTCGGACATCTGCGGTGTCCACTCGCTCGTCTGGGACGTATTTGAGTCGCGCCTTGGTCGCATGGGCCGGAACAGGTCCCGCGTGAGGTCGAAGATCTCAGACCCCATGGCGCCAATAGCCGAGTTGTACCTCTCGCGCCGCAGCCTGGACTCGTTAACGATGAACTCGGCGAACAGTTTGACGCGATCGGCGTCCGAGGCTGCCGAAGCCTCTTGTTCGGCAAACGACTGGAACCGCTGGATCGAATCCTTGGAGAACTGGTCCGCTGTCTGGCTGATGACAGTGTGTTTGGAAATGGGCGTGGCAGGCATCGGCCCCCCTGGTGTGGCGTGGGCATCGGGCCGCATGCTCGACGTGGACGCCGATCGGCTCTGCAGGGGCGGCGTCGGCAAGGCTTTGGGAGCCATGGAGTGGGTTTGATCGGTGACCGGGTAGGTCTTCTGGGGTGTGGGCGAAAACGGTGGCGTGGGCGTTTCGGAATGCAGGCCGCCCGACGGGCGCGGGGTGGAATGCCGCGAATCCATGAGGGCGTCGCCGAAACGACCTCCGGTGCCCGGTGTGTCTGGACCCGCGCGGCCGCTACTACGCGGCCCCCTCCGAGACGGCGTTTCGTTGGCGCCCGGCGGGACGACAATGTCGGCCAGTGGCTGGATGCCAGGGCTGGGCTCGCCCCTCGCACACCTCGTCCGGCTCTCTGTGCGCCGCTCGCGTAGCGACTTCTCGCAACGCACAGCCCCGGCCCTTGCCAGTTGCCCGCCGGCCGAGCTCGACCCCGAGGCCGAGTCGGGAGGCTGGGAGGAATCGGTCGAGGTACTCGAGGTATCGATGTTGAGAGCAGGTGGAGGTGCTGCTCGCGTGCTTTGGCGCTCCTCTTCGACCCAGTTGGCGGGCGTGGGCGGGACGGGACCGAGGGCAGCGATGCCGTGCGGCGGCGGCCTTCGCGTGGGGGGCGAGACGATGGGTTCGGGCGTCCTGTTCAGGCTCTGCGACCTCGAGGTGGTGGGTGGAGGGCCAGGCGGGGGCGGGGGTACAGTCATGCTCGGCCCCCAGCCCGTCTGTGACGCCGAGCGCGAGCGTGCCGAGACAGGCGTCTCAACGGCGCTTGCGGACGCAGCCCGCCGGGCACCGGGGGGCATCGCGAGCGGCTCCGTCTCGACGCCGCCGATGCGTGCCGCCGGGATCTGGATGCTGAGGGGCAGCGGCTGGGCGATGGGCGCCGGGGCGTCGGTCGTCTCACGCCGCCTCAGCGACAGCGAGGGGAGCCCGAAACGCCGTTCTCGCGAGGCGCCACGTGCACCAGCGCCCGGCGGGGGCGGAGGGAAATTGATGGCGCTGGGCGGCGACGGTGTCGGGTGATGCGAACTGCTGGGGGGCCCGCGCACCATGGCGATGTTGGCCGGCGGCGTCTCGAATGCCGTGCTCACGGGTCTTTGGCTGCGCGGCGGCGAGTATGGTGGCGGTGGCAGCGGTGCCGCAGGGGCTTGTGTCACGTTAGTCGCAGCGCCGATGACGGGCAGCAGGCGAGACAACTTTAGGAAAGGAGAGATGAAAGCGGCTATTCACCTTGCAACTCGGGCCGGCCGGCCGGGGGCGGGAACTGATGGCTTCGCTCAGGGCCGACGGCGGGCGAGGGAACCCACTCCTGCGGGTTGTAGGGCAGGATGGAGCTCTGCGGCGTGTGGCTCTGGCTCTGGCCTTGCGAGTAGGCAAAGGTGGACGCGACCGAAATGGCCGAGTGCGGCGTGTTTGGCGGCTGCGCGAAGCCTCCCAGCGACGTTGTGCGGAGGGGGTTCAGCGTCTGGCGCAGGCGCGAGTTGGGATCGCGGCCGGTGTTCATGGTTGGGAGATGCGACGGGACGCGGGGGAGTCCGTTTGCCTCTCCTTGTCGTCGGCGAGAGCCACGCCTCCAGGCGACTCGTCCCGTTACCACAGATTGATCAGGTCAGGGCCGAAGGCGGCGGTGTCCATGGCTTGCTTGCGGGCGTGCGTGCTCGAGGCGGAGACGGGCAGTGGTGATGGTTGGTGTACGGGCTGGGGAGGATGCGTCACGGTCGACACGGCTCGACTCCAAAGAGAGGGCGGGTAGCGTAGCGCGGGTGAGCGAGGCGGCAAGCAAAGGATAAAAGGGCAAGTCGAACGACCGGATGGGTCGCCGAGGATCGCGGCGACCGTCTAGTCTCTTGGCGCTGGTGCTGGTGCTGGTGCTGGTGCTGGCCCGTCTGGCGTGCATCTCTCCTTCTCTGGAGTCGAGCCGTCGATTGACGGGCCTCGAGTGTCTCACGTCCCTCGCTAGTCTGTATCGGGATGTTTTTCCCGATACCGCCCGCCGTCCACTGCTGCTGCTGCTGCTGCTGCAAGTGTTCGCTTCACGGCTCTAGCTGAACCGGGCTGGCCGAGTACAACCAGGGCCCTGAGCACGCAACCTCTCTCAGCACACACGCACACACGCGCGCACACACACGCACACCCCACTCCATCTCACAACGATCGGCGTGGGACGAAGGCAACTCCAAGTACGCAAATTGCAAAATATGCACCTAGTCACGCACAGGGCACACCCGATACAATGCAAAGTGCCGACCCCGGCCCACGCACCGCACACAGACGCTCTTCGTTGCGTGGACTGGGCGGGCTCCGGGCGTACAACGAGTAGGGGGGGGGGAGTTCGGGGGCAATGAAGCGGTGGGTTTGGCGGGAAAGCGGGAGCGACAGGGGATTCCGCTCGGCGCCTCCATTGGCTGCCACGATCGAGCCCGGTGGAACTGGCCGTTTTCTATCTTTAGATCCCCCGCTCCCATTGGCCGCGGTTCTTGGGCGCTTAGAAGACGGCCTGTCGTTGGCCGCCCCCCATGTCGTCCACCAGCCCCCGTTTCCACTGAGGGGGTCGCGGCCGATGCAACGGTGACCTTGCGAGTGAAACACCCACCGCCCAAGAACCCATGCCAGGGGGGCGACACAGGCCGACGGACGGAAAGCCGGCCGGCGGAAAGTCGCCTTGTTCCCGCAAACTTTGAAGAGGCCATCGTCATATCGAGTGCTGAGGCTCTGCTTAACACGCCCGCGCCCGCGCGGTGTGTCTACTGGACTGCGGCGACGGCCATCGGTAACCCGCAATGCTCCCCTGCCCTGCAGGACGGGTAGGCAGGCAAGACCTCTAGTCGGTCAGCCACGGCTCCACAGATTCCTCGGCGTCGAGCCGACCCTCCACATCACCACGGTAAAGACTCTGTCGGGACGGAATTGACAGCTCGGCCAAGAAACACCGCTACTCGGCCCCAGCCAAAAGAAAGTTTGTATTACTTACGTTATCCATTAGTAGAAATACCTTGCTCTCAGCACGTCCTTCTTTTTATGGGCCGCGGGGCCCCCTCCCTCCTCACCCTTAAGCTCGGGAGTCGTCGCTTCCGGGTGTCCACAAGCCCATCCATAGAGCCGCGGTGCCAAGATCCGAGCCTTGCGTGTATAGATCCATGCCAGCCAACATCTTGGTGGCTGGCCCGCTGGTCCATTTAATTAGTCACCCTGCGTCCGAAAACGACCTCTCCCGGCACTGACTGGCTCGGTTACCGCAGAGGCGCGTGGTGGCCCTGATGGGTTCCTTGCTCCCCGGCCTATCAGTTCCGTCGTTGCCCCCCGCGTCTCGACCTGCCCGGGATGCATATTTATAGCACGGCACGTCACTGGCCGTTGCTTTCCAGGGTACCGGTTATCATCTGCAGGCACGGGAATCCATGTGTTTGCCACTGCCGTTCCTGGTAAATAGGACCCTGGGACACTCAGCCTGACTCGTGCTTCGGCTCAGTCAAGGTGGTAACACGGAATGGCTTCCTACCCTCGCAAGATGGAACCCAGATCTATTATCGTCAACACCAGCCGCCAGTACCAGCGTGCGGCATGATCTTCATTTAAGCGAATACTCTTGACAAATTGACTCCTCTATCTTGATCGGGCACGGAGTAGGTGAAAGAAGGGGATTTCCCTTGCTTCTTTAAGAGTACTAGCTATAGGGCCGTCATCGCGGCCCTTCCGGCATCTTATAAGAAAAAGTATCTTACGCTGAGTTATACTAAGTAGTGATTACTAAGCTTGTAGCGAGTCTACCCTGGAGGTTTTATCTCTAGTCTGCTCTGGAGAACCTGTCTCCTGTCTGCGCTGGAAGTCTAGTTAAAAAGCGCCACCGCAAGGTACAAAGATAGGCTCGTGCGTGTGGCGAGTGGGACAAATGCCAGCCCATTATTTCGGATGTGGCTTGTCTATTTTTCGAGTGTTCTAGACGTCTCATAGAGGTACCGCCAATGGTGCCGAGCCCTTGACACCTACGCTGTGAAAACCACATGGGCTATTTTGATCCAACTCGCCAGCCTCTTGGCATGCAATACTGCGAAACTACGCCAACTCAACACGTGAGGAGTGTCTAGCGGTCCAAGGGGGAAACATTTCAACTCCTCCGTTTTCTATTATCAGGCTGGGCGACAAACCTTGCGAGATACCCTGCGCGTTGATTGAAACATATGTTAAGTCAACAACAGCCTACATAAATATTACTGCATCGCCGTCCATATCAGTGCTATAACTGTCACGGGTCAAGGAGTTGGAGGTCTTTATGGACCGAGTGATTCCATTGAGATGCGAAAACTACAGTTTTATAGTTTAAGAGCTATTGTAAATATAACGCGATAGATAAACCGGCAAATCTATCATGAGCTACCAATTATTCGTAGATATTCAGCGTCCAGAGTAAACCAAACTTAGACGAAGTTGAGGATTGATGCAGTCATTTGATGTAGCTTTGTTGATCGATCTAGGTAACACGGAAGCGTGCTTAACGCCCCTCTATGTGTCCGCGGCGCGGATGGGAAATCGATTCTCGAGTTGCTGAATCCTACACCGGTTATCCTGAAATGCCGCTCATCAGGGTGTACTCTAGAAGCATCATCTCCTTGCCTTGGAGATTCATTTCACTTAGGAGCCACATCTCAACGATGGGGCTTGAGTGGGCCGTACGAGTGCCCCCTGTAATTGCTACCCAGAAGATGATGATCCATATTGACGTTCCCATTAGGGTTGGATGCCGCGGCTGGGCGTCAGCATCAGTACCACAAAAAGTCCATTTTTGGTCCTAAATGCCGTACATGAACCCTACTAGTGCTTATTCAAACAATGGCTACCCCTGCGCAGCGACAAAATCTTACGCTGGAACGCCTGCATGATCGCGTGGCTCAGCCCTGGAGACCTATCAGCCCACCTCTATAATCTTACTGATCATTATCGGATACACAGTAATAGACCCCGTTTCATAAGGCTGACGAGTGTAACCGTAACCCTCCTAGTATAAATCTCTCATATAAATCCGAGATAAGGGACCAGTTTTCATCATCATCAACATTTACCACTCCAATTAGGACAGTCATCAAAAAGGCGACGACTACCGATGAAGAGAATGGTCGATCGACGATAGCCGACCTAGCGACCCACTGATTTCGACACATGCAATGGCGCCCGCCGACTTTGTCAGCACAGCCGAACCCTCGCCTCGCCTTGATAAAACTGCGCCACGAGGCATGTCGTGTGCCCCTTATGTGGCCATCTCCATCGACGAAGATGAGAATGACCCCAAGACTGCCAACGAGATCATGGCCATGCCAAGCCGACGCGGCATTTGGGAAGCTTGGCAAGACTGGACGTGGAGTCTCGAAGTCCTCTCGTTGATTCTGGCTACCGCTTCCACCATTACAGTTTGCATCATCTTGGGAAGATGGAATAACCAACCGCTCCAGGCATGGCCATTCCCCATCCAGCCCAACTCTCTCATCTCCGTCTTCTCGACGCTGGCCAAGACTGCTTTGATGCTGCCAATGGCAAGCGTCATCAGCCAGATGAAATGGATATGGTTCGAGAAACCACGGAATCTGGCCCAGTTGCAGGTGTTCGACAGGGCCAGCCGGGGCCCATGGGGAGCCCTCAACTTGCTGTGGGATACCAGGGGCAAGGCTTGGATCACAAAAGCTGCCTGTGTTTTGTCGGTCGCTGCCATGACCTTTGAACCGACCGCCCAGCAGGTTCTCAGTTTCGAACCGAGAGAAACTCAGATCAAAAACGCTACGGCCTCCCTCTCAGTTGCGAGGAACTGGACTTCGGAACTCTTCACATCAAATATGTATGCAAGTACGTTACACATCCCTTTACATTTAAGCGTTTGCCACCAACTAATACGGGACATGTTAGGACGATTGGAAATGCAGAGCCAATTATTCGGTGTCTTCAAAGCACATGCCGAAATCTTGGAGCCCAAGTCTACTTGCACAGCGTCAGTGTGTTCTTGGGAAAATGTCGAGACGTTAGGGGCCTGTTCGATTTGCTCAACAGTACCTCGCGTGGCTTCATCATCAGTGCACGCCGAAGGCGACTCGTTCAAATTGTCGCCTCCGCCAAACGCGACCCTGGGTCTGCCTATTACCGGCGAAGATCCGTTTCCCGATGTTTACTGCGACCTGTCGCGATCGATCTTTGAGATGACGGCCCTTCCACCCGATCATCTATTGAACGCTACTTGGTTCTTGAAACTCGCAGCTGTGGACCTCATTCATATCGGCCGTTGGGCGGGGAACAACACATTAGCATGGGGAAATCAGACAGTGAACTACACCATGTGTCAGATCCATCCATGCCTCCAAACCTTCGAAAGTGTCTCGGTTCGGAATGGCGTTTACAGCTACGGCAGACGAACAGACAAATGGCTCACATTGGTAGATAATGATGTCAAAAACAACCCCTCTTTCGCCCTCTACACTGACGGGGCGACATCCACCTCGACCTGGCCTATTGAAAAACGTACAGCGCGGGGAACAAGGGATATTTTGGCCGAATTTTTCACTGCCGCTATATTTCGGGATGGTCGATACGCGGAGCAGGGAATTTTGGCTTCGGTTGTTTCTTGGGTTGCTCAACACGGCACGTCTGAAATCATGGACAATATATCCAACGTTCTATCGGCCATTATGCGCAGCGAAGACAACTTGGATCTGCAGTTCGTCTCCGGCACCGCCTCCGGGCCACAGACCTTCATCATCGTCAATTGGGTTTGGATGGTCGGTCCGCTTGTGCTTTTAACGGCGACAGCAGCCACTCTGGCCATCGCCATGCTTCAGAACGCCCCATCAAGGCACCGGCTAGCCTACAAGGATTCGTCCGTGGCCCTCCTGGGACTTGGTTTCCGCGACCAGGCGGGCCCGGCTGGCAGTTTGGTTGGCGGTAATCCGTTCAGGATGGGCCCGCGCTATACAGCATATGAAGCGGAAATTGCAGCGTCTAAACTGAGGGCAAAACTTGAAAGAGATGCGAATGGAGATTACATGTTTATTAAATGCTAGCAACATCCTCTGGAACGGGATCTGGCTCTGCTGAAAGAGCAAGGACAAGGCATATTTAAACAAGTTCTAATTGCAATCTTTTAGAATAATTTTATAAAGGGCGTAACTGCCGTATAGATAAAAAATAACAACATATATAAAAAAGTAGAAAGAGAATTATTCATATACACTCAGAGATGCATCCTAGAGTAGTGATTATGTTGACTGTATATTGGATACCTTCTATTCAAGATACTTATAGTTGCTACGACCTGATATAATCCTAATATACTGCATTGTAGTGCCATGTAGGATGGCCCTATATGCCGATGGAAACTGCTCCCCTCCGGTAGTTGTTAATTGATTTACCTTGCACATTCATGTCAGATACCGTCCTCCAAAGGGGTCAGGCCCTGAGCTGTCCCAATCTTATCCTCAAAATAGAAACGCAGCCTCTCGACATGGGCCCGGTCCGCCATCCACTCGCGAAAGTAGGTCACATTGGTTCCCGGCATCTCCATCAGGGGCGGGAAGCCCTTGGGGGGGTCCATATCGGTGCGAACGGGCCAGAAGGTGCCGGCGGCTTGGTGCTCCTGGGACAGGAACCAGTTGTGCAGCAGCTTGGCGCCCTCGGGGTGCGGCGCGTCTTTGGGGATGGCCGCCAGCTGGAACCAGCTGACGAAGGAGCCCTCGACGGGGTGGCTGACGTTGAGGTTGGGATTCGTGGACGGCCGCAGAGCCGACGTCGTGAAGGTCGCCGCCCACTGGCTCTTGGGGTCCTTGAGCACCGTCCTCGGCGTCGCCGTGCCGCGGACCCAGCGGGGGTTCTGGGCGAGCAGGCGGTCGAACCAGGCTTCGCCGTACTGCTGGAGGCTGTTGGGGGGAGGGGGCGGTCAGTCTCGGAGCTCGATATGCAGAATTCGGCCTCGGAGGACGCCGACGAGCCTAGTCATAGGAGTCCAACACACATAGCGAACAATAGCTGAGCGGCCAAAGTCCAGTGTGCAAAAAAGAGGACAGAGGATGAAAAGCGGGGGATAACTCACATGAGGTCGAAAGCGTACAACACGGCATCGTCGTCGTTGGGGTATGTCAGAACCAGCTTGTCCTTGAACTCGGGGCGCAGCCAGTCTTCCCACTCGACGGGGCCCTTCTCAAGACCGCTAAGTTTATCTTCATTCCAAACGCCGGCCCAGGCGATCGTCATGATGCTGTAAAAGGCAGCGTGAATATCCCGGGCCGACTCGTACAGCTTATCGAAGCCGGCAGGGGCATAGTGCAGCAATGCGCCTTCTTCCTTCCAACGAGGGAAATCGTGAACCGTCTGCAGGATGATGCTGTCGATATAAACGTTGTTGGCCGCCAGTTGCTGATCAAAATGGGTGTCGTGGTATTTGGATAAGTTAATGGTGACGTTGAGGGTCATGCCAGGAAAGCGGCTCTCGAAGGCCTGTTTGAGACTAGCCTCGCCGGTGTGCTCGTCGCCACCCTGCCAGACGGTCACCACGCCACCCTCGGCAAGGGCTGCTCTGTAGATCTGGTCGAGGGATCGCGTCTCGACCTCAGGCGCTTGGTTGAAGCCGAGGAGCTGGTCAGCCGCAACAATGTGACCAGCCAACACGGCTGAGGCCAGCAAGGTCCGCAACGTCATGCTAAGGGGCCAAAGGAATGTGGGATGCGAACGAGTGGTTGGGCGGCGGCTCTGGCCAAGCAGTCGACCGATGTGTCCGATCGTCGATCGAGGCAACGCTACATATATACATTCCATGGCTTTCATTCCTACCAGCCCTGGTTCCCAACGGTAAACCCAGTTCCCGAGAAATGAGATGGAGTTGCTGCCTGGGTGTCCTCGTGCCCCCTGTACGCTTACCATGCATACACGACCCCAGTGTGGATTTGAAGGTGGAGTGGATCCGCCTTTTTCGGTCGGATGGAGTCTCCATCGTCCAAAGCTTGTTGTCACCTTGTCTACCAGTACGCAGATGACGGTCCGACTTCTGTATATTTCCCTTTTGCCCCGACCGATCTTCGTGACTAAATACTTTCGGTCTTGGGTTAGACTTACTTTCTCACCACTTAGAGGTTGCTGGCACAGTTTGGTGAGGTCTGCTAAGCGATTCGTTGTCAGCTGATACCGCTGGTGCGATACACTGCAACGCATGACTCGCCGCCACTGCCACCACAATACGGGGAAACAAAGACAGCAGGGGGCGCCCGCTTCACTTTTCCGAGTTGGATCGGTGGCCCCGGATCAAATTATCAGGACCACACACCATGTCTTATGCGAACCAAGCTTCGGTGCCCAGCTTGGATCCGATCTAGGTGATAAACGGCACACTATCCCTGCCCCTGAAGAATACACCATAAGGTGGACCACCCATCTGCGCGCCAGCCCCTCTGCGCGCCACCAGTTTCAGCCACGCCTCACGATGCCTCTTTGACCTACACTCCGCCATATATAGACCAATAGTTATCGTGAGATGCTGGTGCTTAACCCAGTGGATTTGCCAGACTCCGCTCTATCTAGTGGAGTTTTTCCCATGGAGCCAGCACAAATAGCCGCCGCGCTGGACGCGGTCGGAGCCGGCACCTCTATCAGAGCAGTCGCTAAGCAGTACCATATCTCTAAGGATTATCTGCGCCGCCGTATTCAAGGCAAGCGGACCAGAAGCGAGGCTAACGAAATGAGGCAATCACTATCCTCTAGCTAGGAGCAACTGCTGGTCGACTAGGTGTTGTTATAAGCGAGGCTGGGCTGGGCACCGCCTTATAGCCGTTTTCGCCTCTTCGCGTAGCGTATCTATTCGCAGTCTAGAGGCTAGAATCGCCTCGGCAAGCACTAGCACCTCCGTTTCTTCGGCCGCCATCTAGAAGTCAAGTCTATCCGGTCTACTGGAATCGACTTTTTACGTGTAAATAGTGCGTGTCGCTTTAATATAGAGGAGTTCTTCGATCGCTTTGATTATCTAGCGCTTACTAAGGTGTTAGAGGAAGATACTTATAACGTTAACGAGATTAGCACTATGATAAGCCTTAGAGATAACCCTATGGTTATCGGCCCTTCCGCTATAAGGAAGGTCTACACTATGGACCCTGGAAATCGCGAGTGGGTGACGATATTAGAGACGGTTAGCGCTAATAGCCGTGTCCTGCCGCCCTTGGTTATCTTTAAGGGGGCTAACGTCTAATAGCAATAGTTCCGCGGCTAATTTAACGACGAGGACTTCGAGGACTGGCTATTCGGAGCCTCTCCGAAGGGCTAGACGAATAATCTAATTGCGCTGCGCTAGTTAAAGGACCTCTTTCTGCCGGCCACGCGGCTTTCGCACGGCGGATGGCGACACCTTATTCTAGACGGCCATAGTAGCCACGTTAACGAGGAGTTCATGTTAGCCTGTCTGGAGGCGAAGGTCTGGCTGGATTTCCTTCTAGCGCACACCTTATAGGTCCTCCAGCCCCTTGACCTTGGTCCCTTTTCGGTATTGAAGCGTGGATACCGGTAGAAGCTATATAAGGCCTGCGCGGCGAGCCTCACGATGGATCCGAAGAAGCCGGAATTCCTGGACGCTTAGAATATGGCCAGAAAAGAGGCCTTCACGCCTTCGAATATCGCAGCAGGCTGGCGCGCGACCGGAATCTTCCCTAGGGACCGCTCTAAGGCCCTTAATAGCCGGCTAGCTCGGCAGAGGGACTAAGACCGGCTAGACCGCGCGAAAACACCAGTTCCGGAGCCCTTATAACTAGATTCGCTTAAACTGCTGTCTGCTGTGGTGTTCGCTACACTAAAGAGCTCCCGTCAATTGACTGATATCGTTAGCGGACTACGTGGGCTGGAGCCAGCGTACGAGAGGCTAACCTTCCGGTTCTTCGCTAGGAAGGTCGGCAAGGCCCTTAACGATAGTTCCGCTCAGATCGCCAGCCTCACGCACGAGCGCGACTAACTGGCTGCTACGCTAGAACGCCAGAAGCCTCAGAAACGTTGCAAAGTGAAGCCGACCGCGTAGGAGCGCTTTGTGGCGATACCGGACGTTAAAAGAGTGAAGAGAGAGCTTGGTATAGTTGCAGATGAAGGCGACATAGATATTGACGCTCCTGAATGGATTGACTCAGATAGTTCCGACGAAGAGGTGGTTAGTGAGGCAGAGGAGGAGATCAGGATCTCTTAAAACTAATCGGCTAAGCCATATCTATTCGCGTTATCGAGATATTTGTGGTTTTCCATGTAGGGGGCATCGTGAGGCGTGGCTGAAACTGGTGGCGCGCAGAGGGGCTGGCGCGCAGATGGGTGGTCCACCTTAATGGGAAAGTGGATGCGGCCAATCTACCGAGGTATTTGGAGGTGGAAGCAGGCCAGTAGTCCTGCTGACCATCGAACTAGGCCGGGCACTAAAGCATGATTTGTCAGGCAACCTCCACTGAAGCGAGAGCAAAATATCTAGCCGGACGTCAGCCGCCTACAAGGTTGACTGTTTACAAGGTTGGAGAGCAAGGAATAGACATTAGTTGTCAATAATATATCTATGGGCCTTACTTGGTCACTACAGCATGTCGGATGTTCGTGCCTCTTTGGTCTCCCTCCGGTGTTGGCAACGAGACGTCAAGTGTGCCACATAGCCACATTCTTCGTGGCCACACACCCGTGTTGCCGATACTACCTTCCCGCTGCTAAGAAAGCCACTCGTCGTATATTTCAAAGGTCGCCAGTGAGCTGCTCGATGGTCTGAGTCAGGAGGCCGCTCACGTCCGGGCCGTTGTCTATAGTCTCCTGGGCACAGTTCGGCGCCGCCGCCAGGAACCCGGCCTTGACCTCTTCCCACGGCTTGGGGAAGCGGGAGAGCACAGGCTGCAAGGCGGCCAGGGCTGATGATCCTAGCATTGCGCGGAGGCTTTTCCCCTTGTCTATGAGGCCATTCAGGCACTGGGCACTGATAATGGATACCTGCCGGGGGCATTAGAAGAAACGGGAAACGAGGCCGGACCCCTCTAGGGGGACGGCGGAGTAAGTCTCACCTTGCCAAAGGCGTCGCACGCCAGCTCCTGCGCCTCGTCGTCGAGGACCTCGGTGCCATCGCGTACGAGGTCAGCCTGTTCTCTCAGCTCAGAGCCAATCTCCGTGAGCGTGGTAACCATTTTCTGCATTCCCGGCGTCCGTTAGCGGCGTGTGCAGACCACGAGGAGGGGGAGCGCCCCCGCACGCACGTACCGGAGCGACGAGCAAGGCATTTGAGGGCTTGATTGTGTTGATGTAATCCCACATCTGGTCTCCCAAAGGGAGAAATCTTTCGTAACCGTCAATCAACGTCTGGGCGTCGATTGCAGCGACAAACGGGGCCGCTGAAAGCAGGGCCGCGGCGGTGAGGACGGTGAAGCGCATAGTGGCAGACGTGGTAGGCTAGAAATACTGAGATGAGAAACGAGTTGTAGTGCTGCGAGCAGCGAAGAATGAGCGTAGAAAGGTAGCAATTGTGGGAAAGAAGACGGACAGCCAGGGGCAAGTGTGCTGAGCAGCTACTTTTCCCTGATCCAAGCGTCCGATGACATGTGCAGCATTCCGGTGTCCTATACAAGCAGTGTATCGCATCTCCTGTCCTGGCAGCCATGCACGCTATTTTTGCCTCTCACTGTTACTCCCTGCACCCCGAGTTCATCCCGGAGCAATGCGTTTGGTCTGGGCTTGGACGTCTTCGCCGTCTGTGTTTACATGGCGGCATCCGACCCGTCCTGAACTTTACCTGCCGGGCGTCGTGGATCTATTTCCCCAAAGACGGTCGAACCGATGTGGGCCCGTCTCTATGTCGCACATGACACGGGTCTCCCGAACTCCTTGGCTGTGTTGGCGGGCCGTTACCCGCATCTGCGCTCTGGCCTACTCTCATAGCAACACCCGCCGACGATCGAGCATAATGAAACGGGCCGGGCCGATGAGCGAGGATCAAGGGCAATAGAAAAAGACACAGGAAACATGACCCGTGTGCAAGGTAAAAGACCCAGGTGTCCTTGATTTCCAACGTTGTTGGGAGGCTGAATAGACAACACCGGCTACAGGGAGCTTTCTCAGGGGAGCGCCCCTGCCTACTAGTCTTGAAAGGCCTTGAGATTAGCCTCTATCGGGTATAATAGATTCTCGAAAGCCAACAAAGTACCATTGGCATCTCATTGAAGTAAAGCGGTCAGACTATCTCCAGAGTAAAATGTAGCATCAAGAATTCGAACTGGGGACAACGTTTGTGGCGCCGCGCATTCCACTCTCGCCGCCCACAGCACGTCAGCAACCAACCAGTCGCGGAAGATGTTGAGCAGGCCGAAGGCACTTACCTAATTGATATAATGGTTTACCCGTTGCAGAACACAGGCACGGGATAAGAACGCAAACGACACCGAAGGCGACGCATAAACCGGTCCAAACCAGCTGCTGGAGGGGCATGCCCGCGGATCTGCGGGCGACGATGGCGCAGCAGAATTCGGGGACGCAGGTGAAGAAAGGGAAGGAGAAGCATAATCACGAACTACGGCACGAAAAGACCTTGGGCGGTTAATAATGATAGGATTCAGATGACCCCCTGATCGCTCATCTGTCCAAGGTCTATTGTAGGGTGTTCAGGGCGGCACATAGCCGAACCCTGGCCCGTAGCTATCATTTGAGGCAGAACGGCGCCTGCTTTAGGACTGCCGAACCGGGTTTTGCACGACGGGGTAGTCGGGGAAGTAGGGCTTGTAGGCTTTCTGGCAGCGCGCATTGAAGTCGGCGGTCGAGCCCTCAAGGACGGCGAGCTCGTCGGCGGGCGCACCGATGCGGGCAAAGGGGCCGTCGACGGCGGCGGCGGGGGCCCAGCCGGGGCCCGCGGCGGGGTCCTTGATCCAGGCGACGAACCACTTGTGGACGGCGTCGGCGAGGGCCTGCTGGGCCTCCGTGACGCCCTCGAGGCCGGCGAAGCACTCGTTGCCGCCCAGGAAGAAGGGGATCTCGGTGCCGTGCGTCGGCGCCGTGCCGGGGATGCCCACGACGTTGTCGTAGGCGGCCTCGAAGCGATAGCGCCACGTCGGCTGCCGCGCGCTGCGCACGTCAGTCAGGTAGTCGACGGCGCAGTGGAAGCGCGCGTCGCCGTACTGGGCGCCACTGCGCGCCGAGTCGTCCGAGAAGTCAGCCGCCGGGTACGCCGCCGCCAGCACGTCGTCGGGGATGTGCGCGCTGTCGGCGTCGAAGCTGTCGATCCACTGCGAGAAGTTACCGTTGGCGCCGCCGTAGACAAGGGCGAAGAGGCCACCCTCGTTGACCGTGTTGCCCGTCAGCAGCGGTACGTGCGCGGCGTACCGGCCGGCAGCGAAGCGCGCCGCGTAGTCGTCGAAGCGCGTGAGGCCGTCAATGGCCGGCGTGAACCACGTGTTGGCCGTCGCGTTGAAGAAGGCCGTCTGCAGTGCCAGCATGTCAACGCCCCGCAGGCACTCGAGCTGCCCGGCCCCCGTACCGCAGCCGGCCTCGGCCGCGACGGCGTCGAGCGCCACGTTGGCGGGCGCGTAGGCCGGCCCCGACACGGCGTTAGCGCTCATCTGCACGGCGCCCTTGAGCCACGAGTCCGGGTGGTTCCACAGGTAGTGGTCGACCTGGACGGCGCCGGACGAGTGCCCGCCGAAGACGATGTGGTCCGGGTCGCCGCCGAATGCTGCTCAGGGGGTCAGTCAGCAAATTCCTCTGCTCGCACCTCCTCCCCAGGCGCCGTGGGTTGCCGCCAGTCACGCACCAGCGATGTTCGCGTGGATCCACTCCAACGCCTTCTCAACGTCGAGGATGCTGAAGTTCTGGCTCTCGCCCGTCCCCTCCAGCTCGGCCGAGTTCGGCGACGCCCACAAGCTCTCGCGCGTATTGAAGCTCACGTAGATGACGCCGTTGCGCGCAAAGTTGTTACCCTGCAGCAGCGGGTCGCTGCTCGACCCCGTGACCATGGCACCGCCGTACATGTACACGAAGACCTGGAACTCGGTCAGTCTCTCAGTCATCTCCATACGCCGAGCGCGGTATTGATTGCACGCACTGGCAGCTTGGTGCCCTCGGCCGGGGCCCAGATGTTGAGGTTTAGGCAGTCCTCATCCTGTCGGCTGTAGGAATCGCCGCGGATGGCCTGGGGGCATGTCGGCCCATACACTGTGGCGTTCACTACGACAGCCGTCCCGTGGGCCGGGACAGGGAGATCTTGAGGCTTCTTCCACCTGCGTGATAGTATCAGATTTGCGTATTTCGAACCCCGGAGCGAGCTGCTCAGAACTTACCGGTTCTGGCCCCCAGTCGTCTGGGCAAAGGGGATGCCGAGATAGACCGGGTTGCCGTGCGAATCTCGGAACCCGTGGACAGTGCCTTGCGGCAGAGCCACCACTGGTGTCCGAGGGGAGCGGCTGGCGCACGGAACCGCCGCTGCCTGCAATACTGTGAGCGAGAGGCAAGCGGCCGCTTGGAGGAGCCTGACGAAGCCCATGGTGCGTATCCGGGGTTCCGGGACTTGACTGCGGGTAGAGAAGCTTCAGATCGCGGGTGAGACATCGTGGGGGAAATGCGCTCTAGTTGTAGTCGTATAGGAGTTGAATGGCGGGGTGGTATCGTGTGTACACTAATACTAAAGCCATCGCCAAGGCGGCGCAGCAAGATGACTGGCCCACATCGCCCGTCGGCGGTGTGCCGTTTCTCTCTCTAGCTTGACCATGGATGTTCAGCTCGAGCCCACAGCATGAACGCTTCCTGTCTGCTTGTGGCATGGCGCCGGATCGGACCACCCGGATCGTGGCGCGTCCCTGAAGGGACGTCGGCCAGAATGCGACTGCACTTTAGTTATTGTCGGACGTTTGGTTCTGGATCTGGCCCTTCACTGTTACAAGTACCGGGGCGGCGGTAGCCAACATCGGCACTAGGGGTCTCATGGCCCCGCCGACATATGTTACCGTTTGAGGTTTAATGCCGACTCCCCGGGAAGACGACATGTCGGCCACTCAATTAGCCTTGAGGAAACCGGAGACAGCTGTGGACAGGTAGGGGCTTCGTCGTCCCCGTCCTAATGCGTTGGTGCAATACACATGTCCCTAGTCACTAGCAAAAGTAGATTGAAAGCGGGCAAGGAGTCTGTGGCTCCAGACTGGTCACGATGCCAATTACCTCCATCGGCGGTAGCACTGCGGGGCTTGGTGCTCGAGGCTGTCTCTGCGCACCGTTCCGGGGAGATGCGCTGGACAGCGAAAGGGGGAGGGGAGCTTTGTGAGTGAGGCTTGGCTGAGTTTCTAATTAGCTACTTACTCGGCTTGGCCAGCATTGATGACTGCTATCAGCATCATTCTCAAGAGAAATACTACTTACCTCGGCTGCTCGAGGGCTGCAGCAGCGCTGGGCAACAGCTGGGTGCCAGTTTCCTGGGCCTCGATGTCAATGCGGTCCAGTGTGCGACGATGAACTGGGTGCCGAAGGTGGCAGCGAATTGGCTGGCGGTGGCGCGCTGCTCGAACTCATCGGTAATGCGGGTGAGGTCGTAGCCGGGCGGGCCACGGCCAGGCTCGTTGTAGAAGCGGGCGTTGCGCCACTGGCCCGTTGGGCCAAGCTGACGCTGCAGCAGGTCGTGGTCTACCGCCACGGCTGCCGAGGTGCGTAACCCACTGGCGGGAATCGTGACGGCTCCGGTATGCACTTGACGCATATGTCGCCCGAAAGTGGAAATACTATTCTACGGACGACATGATGTAACTTGGCCGTACATAATGTCCTCGACACCCGGGTGCGCTGGGCTTCGCGGGATTCGTAGTTCTGCTCATGGTGCAGAGCGGGAACTCTCCACTGGCGACTGGGGCGGCGGCCGAAGGGGGAACGAAAGCTCGAACCTGAATGGGCCATGGGCCGGGGCCGGGGCCGGGGCCATCGGCGGCCAGGTTCGGCCGGGCCGTGAGTGTCGCCGTCAGCTGGAGATTGGCCGCACTCATGTCGAGGTCATCAAGTATTGCCCAACCCAGGTAGAGAGGGATCGGGGTTGTACTGGTTGGTTGGTTGCTGGTGATGGCGTTGATGGGCGTTGATGCCGCCGACCGGTGACTTCCAGTTTCCACAAGTGTCTTATCGATCCGACTGGATGCCGCCTGCTCCACTACAGTTTGGCTCGCCTTTCTTGGGACGTGCTTTAGTAGCCCCGGCAGCCGCATCGGATCGACAAAGCAGACACACCACATAAGACGGATGTTGTCGATCGGGCCGTCAGAACACGCCCTTTGGCCAAGCCACGTCAAGGCATGGGAGGCAAGAGCCGAAGGCCGCCGGGCGATCGCATCCCCGTCGCACCGAATCGGGG
This sequence comes from Nigrospora oryzae, assembly GCA_016758845.1. Taxonomy (NCBI): domain Eukaryota; kingdom Fungi; phylum Ascomycota; class Sordariomycetes; order Amphisphaeriales; family Apiosporaceae; genus Nigrospora; species Nigrospora oryzae. The sequence continues at coordinate 438,116 of JADKYO010000001.1, forward strand.
GCATCCGATGCCCGTCCTCGGATCGAGGCTCAGGAAAGCAGGAAAAACCAAACGGAAGGGGTAGCGGGGCGCAGTAGCGGGGTTCTGGCCAATGGCGACAGGGCTCAGCCCCAGCCTGCCTTCGATTCCGGCGGCACCTACCCATCCGCCCACCGGGGGAAAGCCTGCAGATGCAGGTCCACCTGCCCGGGACGGATTTCTAGAGCTTTCTGCCGACTTTTTCATCTCTCGCCTTCCTCTCCCTTCCTTCTTTTGTTCCCGTGGCCTTGCGCCGCGACCACTTCCACCACTTGTCCCGATCCATCGTCTCTTAATACCTCTCCCAGCCCACCTGCTATGTACACGTAGCAGAGCACAACTCCGCCTGACATCAACTCAACTGTCCGTACTGGTAAGCCGCAGCACCCTCCCGCTTTCTTCCGCCCCCTCGGCACCCGCACGCCGTGCGCTTTCATGTGATGATACCCCAGCTGGCACCAGTCATAGGGTGACTTGTACTCCCTCCATTGATGACCACAATGCTTTGGTCTATGACCTTCCTCTGATCCTGCGCACCCCCCTACCATGTCTTGTGCAAACCGCCCGTCGAGACAAAGACCGCTGACCTCGTTTGCCGCCGTCCGACAGATTGCCGAGCTTTCCCGATCCTTCCACGCCTTAATTTGTCAAGATGGCCCTGCATAACCCCAACAACTGGCACTGGGTCAGCAAGAACGCTCTTGATTGGACCCGCACCTGGTTCGAGGAGAAGCTGGTCGGCACCTCGGTCGAGGGCAACGGAGCCGCTGCCAAGATCAGCAAGGTCGTCAGCGCGGATGGTGACGTTGATGTCAGTCAGCGCAAGGGAAAAGTCATTACCATTTACGAGGTCCGCCTGGTCCTGGAGTTCTCTGGTTCCGCCCCCGAGGCCGACGATGTCTCGGGAACCATTACCTTCCCCGAGCTCGATCACGACAACACGGCCGATGGAGATGCTGCCGTAAGCCCGCCCTTCCTGCCACGGCGCCCACAGCCGCATAACAGCACCCGCTGACCCCCCATAGGTTGAGATCGACTTGCACTCAAGCTCCAAGGAGAAGCTGCCCGTCGAGGAATTGGTCAAGACCAAGCTCATGCACAGCGTCCGCGAACAGCTCCAGAAGCTGACCTCGGACCTGATCTCCGAGCACGGCAAGGACATCCAGCACGCCCCTGGCTCCAACCCTGCCAGTGGTTTCTCTACTCCCAAGTACCACGCTCCCACGGGCCCCAAGACCACCCAGACGGAGCCTGCCACCCAAAACAACAAGGGCAGCGTCGTCAACACCACTACGGTTACAGACTCGGATGAGTTCCGTACCACGGCCGAGCAGCTGTACCTGACCTTCACCGACCCCCAGCGCCTTGCTGCCTTCACGCGCGCCCCTCCGAAGAAGTTCGAGGGGGCGCAGAAGGGCGGCAAGTTCGAGCTGTTTGATGGCAACGTATCGGGAGAGTTCGTCGAGCTCGAGCCCACCAAGATCGTTCAGACCTGGCGCTTGAACCAGTGGCCCGAGGGCCACTTCTCCAAGCAGACTATTGAGTTTGACCAGAACAACGTTGACGGCGTGACGGTCATGCGCGTCAACTGGACCGGCGTGCCCGTCGGCCAGGAAGAGGTCGCCCGTCGCAACTGGAGCGAGTACTACGTTCGCAGTATCAAGCAGACCTTTGGGTTCGGAACTATCCTGTAAAGGGAGGGTCTGCCATTGGATTCCGGCGTTTTAGGTGTTGGAGAGGATGGGCTTTGGCCCTAGTGGCAAGACAGGGACACTTTGGTAGAGATGTAAGGCGTACTGCGACCGTGACGTTCCCAAGTCATGCTATGCATCGTCCAAATCACGCTGCTTTTGACAAGCAAAAGACGATGAAGATGGAATGTGATATGAAGCGACGTTAATAAAGAGCAAAAATCTTCAACTCACTTTTGGGCCCATACTCTGCCATTGACAACGGAAATGCCTGCTCACTGTCTACTACCGATCATTTGCTGTCGCCTCGTTTCCGTCCTATCAGTTGTGCCCAAGGTGTGCCCTCGAACGAATTTGTTTACGACTGTGGGAAGACTCGGTGTCACCCACTGGTCTTGTGTTCCCATCATGTAGTTAAACAAAGGGCTTCCCTCTCTGCATCTCTCCAATCGCTTCCACACTGGTTTAAAGCAATAGTAAGTTCAACACCCACCACTCGGGCCCCCCTAGACTTAGGCCACCAACAAAGTAAGCCCATCCTCCTTATGGCCAACAACTTCAACCATGGATATAATAGCAACCACAACACCAATAGATAAATGAATTAGACCATTCTTATCGCCGTTTAATTACGTATCTTCTGATATAGCTACCGACCGGGAAAATAAGCTACGCGCTGTTATTCGCGCCACTAAGAACGGCACTTCCGTCCGCTTAGCTACGAAATAACACTCTATCCCTAGGTTAACGCTTTAACGCTATATTAATAGTGGACAGACTATTTATAAGGCTCACGAGAAGCAGCAGAACCTATCACCGCGCTAGAAGGTCCTTCTAATGCGTTAAGTTAAGATATAGACTAAGTTAAGCTATACGCCGCCTTATTTAAGGTTCACGATATACGCTTTAAGGATCTCTCGAGCGTCTAAAGGCCTTAGTACCTTTAGAAGATATTAGGTTTAACGGTTTCTATAGAGGAATCCAGAGTTAAAGACCTTACGTAGCGTCCGGTATAACTAGCGGCGCGCTAACGTAGCGTGTTTAATAAATATCGTCGAGTTCTTCGTACGGCTAGACGACCCCTTAATGTCGGCTATCCCTCCTACTTATACTTATAACGCCGACAAGATAGGGACGATGATCGGTATTAGAGACGCTTCCTTAGTTATCGGACCTTTAAAGCTTAAGGAGGTCCTTATTAAGGACCCTCTTAATAGAGATTAGGTGACTATTATAGAGTATATATCTAACAACGGCCGAGCCCTCTTCTTTTTAGTTATCTTCGGCGGTAAAAACGTCTAATAATAATAGTTCGACGACGATATACTTAGCGACGATAGCCTTAAGTAGTAGAAGTTCGGCTCTAATAGCTCCGGTTAGTTTAGTAATAAGATAGCGCTATATTAATTATATAAGGTGTTTCTTCCGTAGACGAAGCCTTAGAATTATCGCTAATAGCGCTACCTTATTATTAATAGCTGTTTATGGAGGTAAAGTGACTATAAGGGAAGCAAACCTCGAGAGAGGCCTTATAGTCGAGTGCCGTCTTGAATTATCACTTCAGTGCGGAAAGGAAGTGATAGGAGTGAAACCGTGGTATTGATGTTGCTTGCTTCTATCTAAGAGAAAGGATTCCGACGGGGGAAAACACTCCTATAAGTAGGTGGATGAAATCCAGGTGGGGAAGACTGAGTAGGAAAGATTAACTTAGAACTATTGGTTTGGCGCACGCTAGGAACCAATAGTCTAAAGTTAAGATATGAAAGCGCGCATAAGAAACCAAACTGCACTATATGATCCGTAAGGTTCAATAGTACCTTAGGACCGTATCGGAAAGGTATAGTAGGTGTAAGACACCATACTAAACCTAGAGATTTTATCAGAAGTAGTCCGAGGGGTCTTACTTTCTGATTATCTCAGTAACTAGGGCTCGTATCCAGAAACGGATGGATGCATAAGAAAGAGCATAAAAAGCTCTATCCGGTAGTATGTTTGTCCGACGAAGTTGTCCGGAATCTCTATACTAAAGTCTGGATCTTTAAGAAAAAGGCTTTATCGAGGTATAGGATAAGTCTATACCTCTAACAATAGCTATAATAATTATATTAACGACGCCTTCCTCTTAGAGTGTCTTTAGGCGCGAGTCTAGCTTAACTTCTTATTAGCGTATTACTTATAGATCCCTTAGCCCTTTAATATTAGCCCGTTTTCGCTATTAAAGCGCCGGTTCCGGTCTATCTTATATATTACTTACTATTCTAAGATAATAACAGTTACCGGTAAACTAAAGTTCGTGGCGGCTTAGAATAAGGCTCGGAATAAAGCTATAATATAAGAGAAGATTCTAAAGGGCTAGGAGTCTACTAGAACTTTTCTAAGGGACTATTCTAAGGCTCTTAATAGCCGGTTTATATAAATAGCCGACGTATAAACCCTTAGTAAGCCGGAGCGCCTTAAAATATTAGATTAGAGCGCGCCGCTAAACGAAAACGAAGTCTAGACTCTAAGGAATAGCAGGGAGGTAAAGGAGTTCTAGTCTCGTGTGGTAGTAATAGATAATATATCGGAGACCGTAATCTAGCGGCGAGGCCTTTAGAAGCTCTAGTAGGGCTTCGATAAGTTAACCGCTAGAGTCGCCGGCTATAAGCATAAAATTAAGTAACTAAAGGGCGTAATAAAGAGATAGAGACCTCGAAAATAACGTCGAGTTCTTCCTAGGTCTTAATAAGCGTTCGTTAATATAAAGGGCGTCTCGGAAGTAAGGGATCAATTAAGAGATAAGGCGGATCGAATACGCCCTCGGAGGTCTACGCGCTATAGTGTAGAAGTGCGGTCGGAAGCACCAGAAGTGGAAAATAATTGGGATGAGGAGATAGAGGAGATCCTCGACGAGATACAGGTCAACTTTTAGCTAGTTAGGCCCAGTGGTTGCTGTAAAACACCAAATACCAGCTCATGAGGCCTTAAGATCGGTGTGGTGGCCCATCTCTAGGGGGGCCCGAGTGGTGGGTGTTGAACTTACCGCAGCCGAATGGAGACAGCCGACGGCTCACCTGGACTCCAAATTTCGACGAGAATGCGAGCAAAGCATTCAACCGTCACATGGCTCTGAAAATAGCCCCAAATGACTAACGTATTAGATGGAAATGACTGGACACAAGTCGAGATCTTGTGCGACTGATAATAAAACCCGAAATATGAAGCGAAAACTCCCGTGACCGCCAAAAAGCCATCAATAAACAGTTTCCAATATCCGCGTAAGAGTGACTGCATCGATACTATGGATGGAGGTGCGATGTTGTGTCCGGAGAGATGAAGGAACCCCCCCCCCAGAAAGCCGGCTTCCTCATCCCAAAACCAGAGGCAAGTCGACATGCTTCATCTCTGGTCTGCTGCTCGAAGATATCGCTCCAAAGCCTGGTAGAAAATGGGCCTGTCGGGACGATTCAGAAATACGAAGTCGACATTTGTCAAAAGCCCGTATATGTGGAAAACCACCAAGGCGTCTATCACGCCGAGATACCTGGGGCCCCAGGGGCCGTCGCGCAGGGTGTTTTCGCCTACCGGATCATCGGGGCCCTGGTCGGGCCGGGCGTCTGTTCAAACCCGGAAAAAAGCGCACAACTGTCAGTTGGCCCCCCCTGTATGTAGGCACTCGCGAAGGCCCGCGGGGGGGGGATCCCCACGCTTTGAGGAACTTACGCAGCAGTCTTTCCAGGGCGTTGTCCACGCATCTCTCCTTGTACACGATGTCCCCCTCGGCTGCGAGTCGGAGCAGAACTCGCTTGGCGATTTCCCAACCGCGCCCGATGAGCCCTGGTGGACTAGCCCGTCGGGCGTGCGCGCGAACTGCTGGCGGTAGTGGGCCAGCACATTCAGCAAGGCCGCCCTGGGGAGGAACTCCCTATTTGGCTGCGTCTGCGTGGTGGGTGCTGGGAGCGCAATGTCAGTGAGCTGGGAACCCTTGCCATGCGGACATCTCTTACCTTTTGCCACCTCTGCCTTGATCATTGCCATGATTCCATCTATCGCCTCCTCGCTGCCCGTTTCAATGTCCTGGGGCTCGCCGGAGCGGACGAGTATCAAGTGGAAAACATGGCAAATTGTCGTAATGAAGGCGTCACGATCATCTCCCGTCTTCAAAATCGGGGGTTCTCTCACGAGCGTGTTCGCCATAGTTAGTTAGGATATGAGTAGATAATTACGATAGGTCCGGTAAGGGAAGAGAATACTCGCGGCTCTCGTTCAATACTTGGTCAAGTGGGGAGTGGAGGCAAGAATATTTGTCTTACATATACTCGTGATGGCTGGTTTGCGGGTTTCGGGGGAATGATGCCTTTCTGATGGGGTGCATGCCGTAGGAATTCAGGCGGGCAAGTTGGTTGGGCGGGTAGGAATGGCCTTTCGTCGCGGCACCGAACTGCACACGGAGAAAGGATTCCTCGAGGGGAGGTGCTGGTGACATGTTCATGATGGAATCGGGCTCCCGAGGGGATGTCACAGTATTACCCGTTGCGATAGTCTTCGCGTCTGGGCACTGCAGCCACCGTTTCGTCAAAAGCCGCCATTACCGGAGTGGCCGGTCTAACTCATGCCCCCATCCATTGCACGGGCATGCCAGAGGTCGCCGGGAACGGCAGGGTTCCCAGGACCTAGGAGCATATGGCTTACTATAGGAATCCGGTGGTCATGTTCTGGGGTGCGAGCCCTTGTCCAAAACGTAGGGTCGGGAGCTGTGCTGGTGCTGGGCCGCACCAGAGCAGCCCAACACTTTCCGTCTTCGGAAGACGGGGAACATCAAGCCAGAGAGGACGTGACACTGTATCTATTACATCCAGCCACATGGTAGGCTGGCCCCTTGCCCGAAACCTCGGGTTGGGAGTTTGGGTATCGCTGGGTCGTACCTACTCGCATTTTCAGAGTACCGAAAATGTCCAAGGAGATGATCTTCACAAAGCTTTTCGAATGAAATGAATGAAACATTCGTTCATTAAATGGGAAAAACTAGACATTGATACAAATGTCGCACGGAGTTGAAAGAATTCTTCAAGCACTAAACAAAGATACCTGTAACCGTTATCCAGCCGCTAGTAAGCGATGCCTCCTCGGATATCAAATAAGAGTAACTGTTCCAATGCCGCGGATCGATACTATGGATTGATGCACAGTATTACGTCCGAAAAGATTGAGAAGCCCGTACGTAGGACAAGGCGAACAATAAAAACGCCGACTTTCCTATCGTAAAGCTAAAGATAACAGTTTTGAAAATATTCATGATCCCGCGGGGAAGCCAGATACAGCGTCAGTAACGGTCTGAACGTCCTATCAGACTGATAGAGTCTGTATTGAAGGTGCGATGCAACGGCGACCCGCTGAGATACGGCGAGTATTTCTCGTCCAGTCGACAGATTCCATTCGGAGGCAGTGGGAGTCGGTGCGGGGCCGTCCGTGGTCGACCTCGGTTCCTCTTCCCCGGCAATTCAAAGCCTTTGGAGTTCGAGTCGATAAACCCCCCCGATCTCATTATCAGTATCGAGTATCATATCGATGTTGTTCACGAGGTTAGCCTTCGAAAAAAGCGCCAGGGCGAAGGCGAAGGCCCCCTTTGTGGCCCCGGCGCCCTGAATATAATCGATGTCCACGTAGCGGTAGCGGGATCCGGTCATTGTCGATACCGGCGGCAGTCTCCAGAATCGGCCGAGCTCAATGACTTTTTGTACCAGATCTGCGTCGTAGATCCATCCCTTGTCGGGTTCCGAGAGGGCGTGCTGGCTCAGCAATTGCCGTAAGGTGTGCAGATACGACTTGGACTCTTCCGTCGAAGGCTTTGTTTTGTAGGTCATCAGCAAATCTAGGAAGGCTACGCGCAGGACGCGTCGCACTTCCTCCCGCGGCGGGGAATCGGGTATCTCCAGGCCATCTGCCCCGAAGGTGAAGTCAGGCCACCATGGCTTGCCGTAAGCTCAACGGGATCTGATATCTTACTAATGGCCTCCAACGCGTCTTGCACATATGTAACCGGCAGCTGCGTGTTGCTCTGTCGTGCTTGGAATACCCTTTCACACTCGTTTGCAATCGCTCTGGTGATATTGCCGAGATCTTCTCGCCACGCGTCGTTCGCCGGCGGCATGGTCAGTCGTTTTCGGTATCGAGAGAGGCACCGGCTGTAGTGAAGGATTGCGGTCAAGCCTACTCGGAGCCAAACACGGACATGGGCATGGTCCACGTCGGTTTCACGTCATATTAATGCACCGGTATCGCCTTCAAGCCAGGGGGGTAAGGGGATAGTGCGGAAAGCCTTGCGCCTGAGTTATTTCCCGCATCAGGAAGAAAAAGGCGTTTTTTTACGTCGGATGATTCAAATCACCCTTCCGTAGGGACCCAGCCGCCATTTCCGGCCGGTCTTTCAGCGGTCATTTCTTTGTTTGATTCGAAGCACGAGGCTAACAGTATGGCCTGGTGGCGACCATCGGATGGCATGAAACGGTGACACAGTTGGCCGGGAACACCAGGGCAATAAGCACGTGCGAACACACGTGCCGGGGACGGAATACAGGGCGGAGTTCTTGGGACTTTATTCTTTGCCCAGGGTTCTCTCGTAGAGGTCCGAAGCTCACTTACGTGTGCTCGCGTTGGCCGGAGCACACAATGCCGATTTCGGCCTTACAAACACCTAGCCGGTTGGGTGCCAACGCGGTGACACGTAATACCCACCTACATTTCCCGATGCATTCAGTCTTTCGAGGTTGTTGGTTACACCAGCTTGAGTAGTCGCGTCCGCATGCCGAATCCGGCCACAGGATCGGGACTGTTGCCAGATGTTCCTGGCTTCGAGAATTTCGGCGAAGCCGCGGGCCCCCCCTGGGATGGCATGGGGTGTATGGGTGTTCTTCACGAACATCGCAGCCGCACTCCACCAATTTTCTTTCACACCCACTTTGTCACCGCTGGCAAGTAGCATGCATACTATTTCCATCTTTAGGTCCCTCTTTTACATGGTTATCAAGTAGAGTAAGCAAAGAGTCTGAGCTAGGGAAGCTTGATGCTGCCAATGAGGAAAATGTCATGTATTAAAGACCGTACCCGGATTAAAGAGCGACAGCGCCCGCGATCCAATACCACGGGCAGAATCTTCAAGGTGGCCCCTGAGGCTATGCCCAGTTTTGTGGAGATATGAGAGAAAGTGACGAAGTAAATTCGGAAATCAAACAACGCCAACATTCCGTCCCTTGGCTCGAATCAAACGCATAAGAAACACACGCGAACGTGGGAACGAATCCTACATGCTGTTAACGGCCGAAGGCGGCTACAAATACCAGCAGTGAGTACCATGCGTCGAGAGCCGGTGATAGAACATGGGGCCGTGCCTTGGGGAAGAAATCCCGACCTTGGCCTATTTCAGGCTTGGCTAGTGGGGGACGGGCGTATTGACAGCCGATAACTACTGTTTCACTACCGGCTCGTCTCCAGGCCGGTTGTTCAGGTGGTAAAGAAAACTCTTATATTCGTCGTTATGGCCTCTGTATAGTCGGGTGGCAGATACATCATCGACACTGCCATGATCGTAGAAGCGTGCCATCGCGTATTGATGGCCCTCCGGGAAGCCTTTCGCCGCTGTGGAGGTTTGCCAGCCCTCTGTCAGTACTGAACTTTGCAATGACATATCAGCCTTCGCGGGACTCACCCAGATAGTCCCCCAGAGAGTCGGCAAGCGCGGATGATTCGTTGACTTTCTTGAGCTGCAGCGGTACGACCAATCTTTCGAGAATGCCGGTGGCGTACTTCTCATACTCCTCATACCCCACCATTGGACCCTTGCCACTACGGACTGTTCTTTTTTTGTGTCCACACTATGCCATGAATTCGAAGAGGGGGTGCCAGATGATTTTCAGCAAAGAGCAGTCAGGCTCTGAGTGGTTCGATGGCAATTTATCACGATCTGTGCGGTGCATCTAATTAGCGTACTGTGTGATTGTTCCCGAGGGAGAGGTACACCACTATCTTACATTCGTTATCAGCCTCGTGACCTTTGGCCAGTATTTGTTCTGCTGCATCATTCATTGCTTGAAGCTCTTCAGCAGAGCCCTCCTCTTTCTGGAGAATATTTGCGCAGCACTCCTTGATGAAGCCACGAAGCTTCCTAACTTGGGGTTCCAATCCTTGGGGGTTGCTAGACCGGTTCCCAGCCATGGTTAGTCGTGATTCGAAAGCACTGATATCTAGCAAGTAGTATAGAAGCTTTTTCACTCGTGTTGCAGAGTGAGACTCGATGAGAATCATCATTATAAATAGGACCTTAAGCTCTGGTATCGGCTGGCGTATCACCTGACATGCGCTAAACAAAGGAAACTAATGATATAAATACTGAATAAAATACTCAGCCCTGAGTATCTGCTTGTAAGCTGTGAAGTGGGGCTTTCTCTGCCATTTCTGATCGTACCGAGTGTCATCTGATATTGATACTGGCGCGAAGCCAACAGTATGGTTTATTGGCAATACATGCTCGCAAGGCCGTGGGCAACTCATTGCTTTGGACCAGACTCCCTGACCACTTTTTCGACGGGAGAAGCGACGGTATGGCGCAGAACCCCGGCGCACTGGAAGAGCCACTCCGATGCGGTTGTGCCAACGCTGCCATTAATGTTAGTTTCGTGGCAGGTAGGCGACATTTTGACGGTAACTCTTGCGTCATCCAGATGTGCTGTTGGCAGGGCACCTCTGCTGGGATCAGGAACTCGGGGGTTCCTGCATTTCAGATGCACCAGGAATGGGGGCGGTAAAGGGTACAGTGGGCATCTTGTGTAACCTACCCCTAACATTTGTTCGCTTACCCCTGTACAGTCGCTTGGCCACGAGTCGGCTTTTCAGACAGGACCATTGCCAACGTCCGCAATGGTCTTGCTGAATGCCCTAGGTTCGGGAGGTGGGACGCTGTACTACTTGATACATACCCATGTTGATTCCCCGACTTCAAATTACACCCCTTGTGCTGAGGTGCCTGTATCTGCCTATGTAGCATTGGCTCGAGGTGACGGATAGAAATCGCTTGGCAGGTCCCGGCGTAGATATTGCACGATACACGAGTAATATGAAGTTGAGCATTGATTTGAACGGCGACCGGGAAAAAAAGTTCTTTACCTCACTGGAGTTCATCACAGGCGCAGTGACGGTGGATGTCGAGCATCGCGTGTCTTTTTCACGCCTCGAACTGTGCCTGGAAGGTACGTGAGACTCCCCTTCTGCTGTGTGATTGCTTCTGAGATTTCAGCAACCGTCTTAACTTCCAATGGCATCGACGCCGGTATTGGCGTCACGCCCACGATAGTGAGATACAAAGTTCGTACACCCGTTCACGATCAATGACGAGCCTCTCGTTTTGACCAATCATAGGCGCTTTCCAAGTCCCTGGTTATGTTTCCGACCTTCCCCCTTTGTCCAGAAACTCGGTATCGCCTGCGTGCGGGGCAGCATGTCTTCAGCTTTGACGTCGACCTTTCTATCCTGGGCCTGTGTTTGTCAAGCACGGCTCGGAATCGCTCCACCTGGCAACGGGTATACCAGCAGACAGGGTGTGTGCGTTACGCCCTCCGGGCCGTTGTCCGAGGATGTGGACATCTGAGGCGTCGGTTTTCGGAAACAATCGAGTTCATCTCCATACGACTGGACGGCCAGAGCGTATCACAGAATATCCTGTAAACATACGAGCCAGATAACCCCAATGCCCCCCGCTCCAAAGTTGAATGTCGCCGGCTCGTCCGATGGATATTTTCGGCTTCCAACGCACCAACGAACCGAATGGCCGACCAAGGGAAATTCGAGAAAACAGAGAGCAAAGGGGCGACCCGTCTTTCCCGGAGCTCACGCGACTGGCCTAGTCACGGGTTCCCATGCTTCTGGGCACGTGGACTTCGTGACCCAAATGGGGGAGCGAGGCATATTGGCAGCTGTAGTGCGCCCCCGTCTAATGCTCCGGGATGGACGGTGAGCAACTGGGCGGCTGTACCCACCATGGCGACGTGGCCTGTCCTGTGTGACTTCACATGCGGCTGGCAGCGAAGGCGGCACTCCGCAGGGGCGACGCGTGGTGCAGGGGCTCGATGGCTGAGATTAAGTATAATTGTACAAATAACCTTGCGGTTGCGGCGCGTGTATGTTCCCCGAACAAGAAAATCCCCTTCGACGTATGTTGTGCTATATGTACAGTCCCTTCTTCCTATGTTACAGTACTCGGCCCGACCCTCTCTTGATCTCTCTACTCGCCTTCACTCTGCCGCCCGCGGCGTCATGGTGACCCAAAAGTCCGTCATCAGCCAGAAGGCGGCGCTGTGCATCTTCTTGATGGGGTGCGTGGGATCTACGACGGTGAAGTCGTAGCGCAGCAGCAACTGGTAGAGGTGAAGGGTTAGTTCCCGCAGGGAAGACGCAGGGGAAGGGGGGGGGGGACGCTTACCTCCACAAGGACCTTGTTGATCTCCATCAAGGCGATGCCGCGGCCGAGGCACTTGTTCTTGCCGTAACCGAAGAGGACCTCGAGGGTCTCGGCCATCTCGTCGGCGCGGGCGGGGTTGTCGGCCTGGGCCTCGAGCCAGCGCTCGGGACGGAAGACGGTAGCATCGGGGCCCCAGTAGGCGGGGCTGCGCAGGATGCCCCAGCCGTCAATGCCGAGCTCGGTGCCGGCGGGCAGCCAGTGGCCGTCTACCACGACGTCGCCGCCCGCGGGCACCGCCTTGGCCAGCAGCGGCGTCAGCGACGGGAACACGCGCAGGCCCTCGCGCACCACCGCCTGTAGATACGGCAGCCGCCGCGTCTCGGCCTCGTGCGCCACCGGCCGCGCGAGCCGCCCCGCCGCCGCCGCCGCCGTCAGCTCCGCCAGCAGCCGGTTGTACACCCGCGGCGTTGACAGCAGGTACAGGAGCGTCATGCGGATCGCAACCGCGACCGAGTCAGTGCCGGCAACGCTGTAGCAGGAGGGGGTTGGTGTCAGGCATCAGAACACTCAAGAAAGAGGGGGTAAGCGAAAAAGAAGGCGGCAGCGGGTTGCTTACACTTGGACCAGGGCCTCTCCGGTGGCCTCTTCGCGCGTGGCGCCGTGTTTGAGGAAGAGGGCAATCATGTCGCGACGGGCCTCGGCCTTGGGCTGGAAGCGCTCGTCGATGGTCTCCTGGGCGAAGCGGATGAAGCGACCGAGGCCGACGGGGTCGGAGGGCTTGGGTAGCAGCTCGGAGAAGGGCCAGGTCTGGACGAGGCGGGCAAGAAACGGCAGGGTGGCGGCGGTCGAGGCGACGGGGAAGAAGCCCTCGTTCCACGCGACCCACTCGTAGATGTCGCGGCCCTCGTCAAGGAAGCCGAACGGCTCGCCGAACGTCATGTCTCCAACGATGTCGATCGACAGCAGCTGTGTCAGCACCGCAAAGTCCACGGGCCGGTGCCGCCCCTCGGTCGACAGGTACGCCCGGTCCACGAGCCGGAACAGCCGCACCAGCTGCCGGTCAATGGCATCCTCCTATACGGCCATGTCAGTAAGGCGAGAGTCTGGGCCGTCGTCCCTAAGACGCGGCCCGCGCGAACAGGGTGCGGGGAAGGGTTGCGTATGTTTCGGGTAGAAGGGGGGGGGGGGGGGGGGGGGGTGCGGGTGTGAATTTGCGTGTTCATGAATGCCACCCCCTACTTACCACGAGGTGACTAGCCGAGTATCCAGGGCCGATCTTGGTGCGCAGGGCAGTATGACGCTTGTCGTCGCGCATGCAGAAGGAGTGCTCAGCGCCTTTCTGGAAGCGAAAGGTGCCGTACCAGGCGCCCTTGGTGTAGGGCGACTTGGGGGCCTCCATGCGCTGGGCGAGCTTGACATCGCTGGTCATGACGGTATTGGGGCCGATGCGCACGATCGGTCCTATGCGTTTCTCCAAGGTCAGCGTGATCAGGATATGGCAGAGACCTCATTATTGCCTCCGTCACACCCTCCACACCAAGCCGGCATTCCTCCCATCCCGCCCTCTTTCCTCTATCACGTACCATATTTATTGGTCAGATCATTGAGCACAGCGTGGGATCGGCCGCTGAGGTTGCACTTGAGCAGCGGCAACGACGACAGGGAGTACAGGAGAGGCCCGGGAATGTGCCGCAGGCGATACCAGACCCAAGCCGTGTGGGCGACATATGCGACGACGGCCAGGAACACGAGGTCCGACAGCAGGGAACCTGTACTCGTGGCCGCGTAGAGGGTCCGCAGGCCGGCCATGGTGACGGGACGCCAATAGCGACAGGTACGCTGATCGCGGGCAATGAGTCAAGGAACCGTGGGGTTTATGCAGGATTACCACGCAAGCATGCAAGGCAACACATGCAGTAAGGTAACAAGGAGTGAAAATACGCAAGGGGAGAAGAATCGAGGCGGGCTGGGGGGCACTGGAGACGGGCGGAAGAAGAGTCTGGGATTGGGCCGTCCGGGGTCGCCTCTTATGAGATCTGATGAGTCGCCCACTTGGCCTGCAGCGCGCACATTTCACAGCCGTTGGAGGAGTCAGCCCGGGGGACAAGAGGACATGACGACGAGATAGCGCGTGCTGGCCATGGCACGAGCAGCCAAGGGGACAAGCTGAAGCAGAGGAGGGTCGCAATGGCAATCCATGTATGGCCCTGGGCCCCGTCGTGTGTGAGACCCCCGGCAACGGTTTTTGACAGGTCAGGTTCTCCATCATGAACGGACTGAATCCAGCTTCCCCGGAGGTGGACACGGTGGCGGCCCTAAGCCCTCTTCGTGGGTCTCAGCCTTTGGAAAAAGCAACGAAGAGGAGTACCGCCCCCGGCTGTGTCTCGTCTCTTATCGTGCGGGGTCGGAATCCGGGCGAGGCGATGTGTCGAGACCAGGCCCGCCGGTCCTGGCAGCGCCCGGGCGGTGCGACAGACAGACAGACAGAGAGACACCCGCGCGGGCAGAGGCATCTAGATAGCCCCGTCCGTCAAAAGCGCAGCGGGCGAAAAGCGACGATCCGTTCTGCAGCGGAGCACTGCCCGTTCCATGCATGATTGGCGCGCGGACGATGGGTAGGATAGGGCAGCCGTTGCGTCCGGGCACAGCACGAAATTGCGCCTGCCATCCCATGTGCGTGTGGGAAAGAGGGTCGCGCCGCGTGGGAGAAGGAACGAGGCCGGATGGGGGAAAAGCGCCGTGGCGAGCCCGGGATTGGCCATCCTGGTCTTGGCGACTGCACAAAGTACATGCCTCCCACTTGGGTACGTGGCTGCAGGGGCGGAGAGCCTGTTGATGACCTCTCACATCTCCCACGCGCATTGCCTAAGCAGGGTGGCCCTTTTCTTCATCGGCTATCCGAACGGGCCTGGCAGTTTCGGATAGAGCAGGCCGATCTGCCCGTCTCGAGGCCACCTCCCCGTCAAGACGGTGCGCCCATGGCCCGGCGAGAAGCAACTCGATAACGACTGATTCGGATATTGTGTTCGGGCTTGCTGCCGATATTGTGCTTGGGCTTTTTGGTTGTTTCTCCGGGGCGGCGCGATGTGAACCAGCGACGCCAAAGCTTGGATCGCTACGGGTAGTGACCCGTCCCGTCTTACCGCGGCCCTCTAGTCTCTTGGGAATCCCCCCACAGCCAGTCCCTCCACAGTAGGTATGCATCCCCAGGCCTACCTATGCATCCATCCACAGGGGGACGCATAGGAAATTCCCGGGGGAGGGCGCCTAGCCATGGTATAGTGTGAGTCGTGCCATCTCCAAGCCAGGCCGGGGAGGAAAAAAAAAACATCTACCCGCACGGGGAACCACCCGTCCATTACCCCCATTCACCATGGATCCCTCCCTTCCAATGCCGCACGGCAAACGGCCCCTCCCCCCACGCCCACGCAGATATACGCACACACACAATGCTTTCTCTCTTATTAACTCCCCTCTGAGACGGCCCAGACTAGGCTGGTCCGCACTTCCTGCGGCAGTTTTGCGCATACATGAGAAAACAGGCAAAGATAGACCAAGTCGCAGCCACCCGGGCGAGAAAAGGAAAGAGAAGACCGTCTCACTCGCCCGCTCTGGCCGACCCGGAGGCGACTTGTACGAGCCCCCGAATGATCAGTCACATCAAGGCTCTCCCATACCTTGCATCCCAAACATGGCCACCCGCCCGCCGTGCAGCTAATGTCGCCAATGCAGGTATGCATGTTGCACGCGCGTGGGCGGGTGAGGGGGTTCCTGAGAAGAACAAAAAAGAAAAAGGAATCGGGATATGGAGAGGGCGGCTCGAGTGGATAAAGCTCGCAGTCGCCCTCTTGAGACTCGGGATCCTTCCGTCGAAGATCTCCCACTCCTCCGCGTGGCCCCGTCCCGGAAACGTGCAACGGCCATCCTCTGTCCTGATTGTCACGCAGTTGATCTGGCTAGTTGTGCCATCTGCCCCCCGAAGGCCACGACGCGCAACGCGTCCCTTGTCCCCCTGTCGAACCGGCTCCAAGGCCCGCGAAGGTAGCGCCCGCCCGTCATCATGTCTCTCGGCCCCGAAGGAGCGTACCTGGTGTCCGTCCTGTGGGGGTTGACGGGCCTCGTGTTGTTCTTCCTCGTGCTCCGCATCTACACGCGTGTCGTGTGCCTGGCGCAATATGGCATCGACGACAGCTTTTACGTCTTTACCTGTGTACGTCGTTCCCGCCTCCCCCTTGCACCCGCTCGTCTCCCCTCCCCATGTGTTCCCTCGGTCTCCGGCCCGAACTAACCAGGGTCGGCTTCCGACACCACAGGTCATGCTCGTGGCCTACAGCGCCATGGCGACGGTGGCAGCCGAGCACGGCTACGGCCGCAGCAACCTGACGCCCGCAGAAGAGGCGCGGAGTACTTACTTCCGCAGCATCGCTCAGACTTTCTCGCTGCTGTCGACGGGTTCCTCCAAAGCCACCGTCGGTTTCTTCCTGCTGCGTCTTGTCTACGCCATGTGGATGAAGATTGCCATCTGGTTCATCATGCTCTTCATGGGCATCTTGTCAGTCTGTGAGTTTGGTTCCCGGACAACCTCGCTGCGAGGAGCCGCTGCCATGGTTTACTTTTTGTCCTTGGCTGACCATAACGCCCGTCTGGACGACAGTGGCCGCTATCTTCACCTGGGCCGCTTGCAAGCCCTTCGCCTTTAGTTGGGACGAGAGACTCGACGGCGAATGCATCAACACCATCCCTCTGTCCATGATCTTGGCCCGTACGTGACTCCGGCCCCGCTGTCTCCCAATCCTGCCTGAGGGCCCTGAAACTGACATCGACATCCACTGCACAGTGGGCACCATTGCCGCCGACTTGTTCTTCGCCGTGCTCCCGTGGCTGTTCATCTGGAAGCTCAACGCGCCCCGGCGTGAAAAGATCACGCTGGCGGCCAGTTTGAGTCTAGGCATCTTGTACGTCGGCCCCGTGGCCTCCCCATTTCGTAACCAAGCGCTGACCAGATTTGTCGCGTACAGTGCCGCCGCCGCCGGAGCCAAGCGCATTATGGAAGTAAAGGGCGTGCGCGACGTGCCGGTGGGCGTCATCGTGTGGTCGATGGTGGAGACCTCGGTGACGCTGGTGTGCGTGGGGATTCCCGTGTGCCGGCCGCTGTGGACGCGGCACTTCAGCAAGTACTTCAAGTCCAAGAACAGCAGCTACCAGGCGCAGTCGGACGAAGCCGGAGCGGGCCGTGGCAACTCCCCCATCGGCCTCAACACGTTTGGCGGCGGCGCGATGCCGGGCGCGCACGAGAGCGGCGGCAGCCAAGGTTCGTCCGAAAAGAAGGGCCGGCGGAGCGGCGGGAACAAGCGTCGCGGCCCGCTTTCGTCCTTGTTCGCGAGCCTGGCCAGCACTACCGTGGCGCGCGACGATACCACCGTCAAGGGCCGGGCCACGACGAGCGACAGCCACAGCGACGAGGTGGTGCTGACCGAGGAGTCGGCCGCCGTCGTCGACTCCAAGGCCTTTGGCGGCGACGGTCCCCACCCGGCCCCGGCCGCCGCGGATGACCGCGCCCCGTCCTCCGACGGCAGGCGTGCCGATCTCAAGCGATCCTGGATCGTGGGCGAGAACGGCACCCTGACCAGCATCCATCGGGATGGGGACACAGGTACCGCCGACGCTTCCAATCCCAACGAGGATGGCATCGTCACCCACATGTCGTACGAGATCCGCCGGTCCAAGCAGTAGCTTAATTCCATTCAGGCAGCACCCACGACATGCGAGGTCCGCTTATCGTTGGTTGCTCTGTGTATATTTACATTTTTCTCTAATGCACCGTGCCCTGGTTCTAACGGCTTTCACGTCTGTTCGTCGGTGCATGACCTGGCCAGATTCCAAATTTTGTGGTCCGGTGTATTGATCGCTCAAAGGACTAGTTGCCACTTGTAATGCACAAGTTGGGCGAATGGATAGATATATGCCCCTCCAACTTTTGTCGCAATGCCATACGCAGCCCTCCAACAGCTGCCGAGCGCCAAGTTCATCAATGACTTTGGCGGCATGGAAAGTCTGGGCTCCGTACGTCCGGGTGCGAGTTGGGCCTATCATCGCTTGCATAGGTCAATCATGGCCCAGATTCAGGGGTTTCTAACGCCGTACTGTACGGCTCTTTGCCCCCTAAGACCCATCCTCAGGATATGCTTGCCTGCAATTCTAACCAGCTGTCATTGTATGTACTTGCCACGGCGCAGATTCCTTATGCTTCATTGTTCGGCTCCATCGTTATACTGCCCCCTCGTTGGGGAAACATCCCGACCCGCGGTAATATCGTCTCGAGGTTGCCCGGCTGGCCCACCGCCGCCGGGTTGATAGCCGGCCTTGCAGTGTCTTGAATCGTACGAAATGCAGATGTCCGTTTTAGAGCCGGAAGCCCTCCCCCCCATCTCCTTCTTCTCGCGTGAGGCCAAAACCCCCGGTAAAGATACATCAGAACAGACAAACCCCAGATTCCGGAGGTCTGGCGGAAAGACGCGGTCGTGAGGTCGATCCCATGGGCATTCGGTAGGAGGAGGGGGGGGAGCCGTAAGATAGGCAGTATTGGCACGTATCCATGGCGGACACCATTGATCAAGGGCCCTGGTTATGTCACGATATCTAGCACTGCAGTGCTCGAGAACCAACGACAATGTAGTCGAGGCTGGACGAAGGGCAGAGACTACCTTGACGTGCCGCGACGTAATTCCGGCCTAGTCACTAGTGTCCGGCTCCATAGCGGAGGCTTCAATTGCGACAAGAGATCGATACGCCGCGTACGAGGTGCTATACCCCGCTTCGCTCGTTGATGTTGCGCTCTCACCGTATGGCTGCTGCCTAACCCAGAGCCATGGATACCCACAGCCATGACGTTATCCTGGCGCTAGTCGGCTGGCAATGTACAAAAAGCCCCCCCCCCCGGGACTATAAAACCCGGGGTTTGGAGCGTGCGTAGAGTCTCGCCAACAACCGCGACAGCATTGGTGGGATGGAGCCAATAACAGTCCGCGGACGCTACTTTTGGCAGGGCCCAGACAGGGTGAGCAGGTCTCGTCATTTCTCTCGCGGCGGGCCTACCGGCGCGCCACTGACCTCGACTTTAGTTTATCATCAACGGAGTCGTCTACCAACTCCACGGTTCGGACGGCCGTCAGTTGGGCGATCCGAAAGACGCTCTCTGTGAGGAGAATTCGGATACGGTCCGACGCAGCATACCCCTCTTCAAGAGGCTGGGCATCAACACCTTGTTTATCTGTGAGGGACCCCCGTCGATGCTTCTATCCGGCGCGGTGGTGGCACGCTGACGGCAAGCAGACTCCATCAACCCCGCCAAGAACCACGATGCCGCCATGCGCATGCTGGCCGGGGCCGGCATCTACGTGATCGTGGTGCGTTCCGCATCGTTCCCTGGCCCCCCTTCGGCATACGGCGCTGACGGGGAACAACCCAGTGCCTCGGCTCGCCCCCGAGCACGCCCGCCGAGCCTCATGGGTCGTTTTACCCCGCGCCGTCTCTGCACCGCCTGTTCGCCGCCGTCGACTGCATGGCTGCTTACAGCAACACCCTGGGACTGGCTCCCGCGAAGCTCATGCTGGTCCACCGTCAGACCCCGATGTCCGAGTCGGCTCCTTGGATGCGAGCCGCCGTCCGCGATGTGAAGCGCTACATGGCCCTCGCGTCGGACGTGCGCAACCAGCGCGTCCTGCCCTTGGGCTTTTGCACGGAGAAGGATGGCGGGCGGATCATGGACGAATTCCATTATTTTACGGGGGGGGCCCCGGAGGAGGCAGCCGACTTCTTCGCGGTGAGTATTTTGGCCCTCGTCACCAGCGAGTCCTCGGGCGGGGTCTGATCAAGCCATCGCAAGTTCGACGAGTACGGCTGGATCGGGGAGTCGTCCATGGCGATGTCGGGCTACGAGCAGATGGTAAGTCGGCCTGCGCCCCCTCGGGCGGTTTGGATTTCTGCACTGCTTACGGTAACCCGCGGCCGAGGCGGCAGGTCGAGCAGTTCGCCCAGGCGCGAGTGCCCGTCTTCCTTTCCGAGTACGGGGCGCGGGCGGGCGCGCGGGCGCGCGTTTTCGGCGAGGCGCGGGCGCTCCACGGGCCGGCCATGACGCCCGTCTTCTCGGGCGGCTGCGTCTACGAGTTCTTCCAGGCCGCCAACCGCTACGGCCTGGTGCGCGGCCGCGCCGACGGCACCCTGCGGCCCACCGCCGACTTCGTCTCCCTGCGCGCCCGCCTCCGGACCGCCCGCGCCGAGACGCCCCCCGTCACCCTGCCCGGCTGGGCCGACCCGCGGCCGCCGGCGCCGGCGTCAGCAACCCTGGCGCCCGTGGACGCCATGCCCGCCTGTCCGCTGGACTGGGAGAGTGTGAGGGCGCAGGTCGAGGAGGGGACCCCCTTCCTGAACAGCTGAGAGGGGCATACGGCCGTGGAGAGCACAAGGAAACGTGCGTCTGAGAATTCGCACTCGGGCATCTTTGGACACACCCTGCCCTCACGGTTGGGCCAGACAAGCATAAGGCGGGCCACGAGAAACGTAAGTACGGATCGGATAGCAACGAGGCAATGCAACGAGAGGTGGTCCTGGAAAGGATTGTTCGGGGCCTCTCGACAGACTGGGGGTTGCTCTCCTGTGTGCTTCGCGGCAATATCATTGAGGACCTTGCTCGTATGCTCCGGCGGGAGGCAGAAGATGCAGCTTGTGCCCCCAGCGTGGTGACGGTCACCCCGGCCTCGGCGGGTAAGCATGGGATGATACCACCTGTGGGGATGGGTCTTCGTGGGCAATCGGTGGCAAACGGGTGGGCTACCGACGGCCTGCCTTCGCCTGGTCTGCTGTGGGCATCGAAGCACGGGCGTGTGCCATGCGGCTCGGCAACTTGCGAGGGCGATAATCACGATATGAATGCAAAACCGCGGGGGGGGAGCTTTCTCTACCCAAGGCGCGAACATGCCGGGGCATTGCCAGCAGCGCCTCGGAACAGGAGAACTGGAGACGGGCGGGTCGTGTTGCCGGCAGGGCCGTGTTCCATGGGCGTCGAGACGCGGGTAAGAGCGCCACTGGCGCCCGCGATCAACGACGCTGGTCCACCTCCAGCACGATCGCCCGGTCGGACCCCTAAAGGGGGCACTCTCGGGGCCTCGGGCGCGCCGTAGATAAATAGAAAGGCCGGCCCTGCGGCAAGTGCAGGAACGGGCTGCCAATTCGTTCCTCTGCTGTCCTTCCCGACAGCCGCTGGTTTTCACTGTCGCCGAGAGCACCCGTTCTACTCATTGCTTCATGGCCGGGGTTGCCATGGTCGCCGGCTCTGGGTTGCAGAGTGCTAGCAGCTGCAGCGGCGGGTTCTCGGGCCAACCCCCATCCACGCGCAGCTCCCAGCCGACACTGAACAGCACCCCGTCTGGCGGCGACGGGGAGACGGGGGCCGAGAGTGCCGCCCTGCTGGCCGGCCGCTTTCAAAATGTACACACCTGCCTGGCTCACCCGGGCCGATGGGCCCCCGCCGTCGTGTGCTAACGCTCGCCCCGACAGATCGGCCACGTCGCCCAGGTTCTCGCACGCGTGGCGCGGGCCCAGTCCACGCTGCACGCCCAGGGCGAGCTGCCGGGCGACGTCGACCTGGCGGCCATGGTGCACCTGGCAAGAGACATGACGGCGGCCTTGGGAGCCATCCAAGACCTCAAGGCCCACCTGCGCCAGCGACAGACGCCGAGTTCGCGCTCCTCGTCGAGCCCGTCGTCTGTGCCGCGGAGGAGGCGACAGGTACGCGTGGCCCATCCCCCCGCCTCCCGGACTGCTTGAACCCCATCGCCACCGCCATCGCCACCGCCACCACCCCCTCCCCGTTCTCAGGCCCCGGCGGCGCCGATGTATGCTGAACCCCCGTTGCTCTCCCACCAGACCGCGACGCCCAGGCGCCCCAAGCGCTGCGTCGAGTGCTGCGCGACCCAGACCCCCGAGTGGCGCCACGGCCCTGAAGGCCCCCGGAGCCTCTGCAACGTCTGCGGCTTGCTCTACGCCAAGCGCCTGCGGGAACAGCGCCTGCGGGCTGGCTGATGGCTGGGGTTCGCGCCCCCGAATCCCCGACATTGATCGATCCGTCCCTCTCGCGCAATTCCTCCCGCCCGTTTCCGGCCAGCGTTCCCCGGCGGTGCGCGATGCCGGGCCCTTCCCCGGTGTGGCGTTGAGGCTTTGTCCCCCGCCACCACCGCTGCCCCGATCGCCCTGGGGCCATGGAGACCCCACGAACCGAGCGGATTGAAACGCTTCGCGCAAGCCCTGGCGGCCGCCCCGTCACCCGTTACCAACCTCCACACCTGGCTGGCCCAATCTCCAAACCGCCTTGAGCGCCTCGCGCCTAGCAGGCTTTCTGAGCAAGGCCGCTGCAGCTCTTGCTCAGAATGGCGTACGCCGCCGACGATGCTGCCCCGCAGGGCGCATCGCCAGCGCTACCTACCTCCCGAGCCAAAATCGTCATACTGGGCGTGTTCTCGCCGCGGCGGCCAAGAAATGGAACCCACCGACCTACAGGCCCCCGTGCCTTTCGGCTGGCCACCGAGACACGGGAGCTATGAATAGCAAATGGTGTCAGCATACAGGGTTGCCGTATGCATAGCTGTAGTAGAGAAGTATCTGGTGCTAATGAAACGCCCGCTGAACTCGCCCGTGAGAGCGTCCCTGGTCCCCCTTGCGTCGGACTCTGCCCTCGCTGAGCCCACGCAAAGCCCGTCGACAGTGGTAGTCCGGCCAAGGTTTCCACAAACAATTAAGCTAGGACCGTCTGGTCTAGTACTCGATCTGTCAGTGTGCTGTGACGAGAGGAACCTGGCCGTTTCAAAAGCCAGTCTGCGGGTCGGATGAAACGGTGCAGCGGCAGTTGTGGCTCGCCAATCGCGACCCAGCATCGCTATCTCTTGCCTTGCATACCATGTGCTGCATACGCCAAAAGCGTGTCGATGGTGCTTCTCTGAAAGTCAGCTTCCCAACAGCCGCTCGCGGTCGGGTCATACTTCCGTTGGCTTGCCCGGCGATGTTGCCGCTCGTCGTCCAGACCGGCTCATGCAGGAGAGCTTAAGGTTCGGGCATGGCATGATGACTTCACGCGGACCGGCAAGGCATCGCAATCTGCAGGGCATCGCGCGGTCGTGATTCGTTCATATCTTGAGGAGACGACGGCCAAGGGGCCAAGCTTCGCCCCGGGACGGCGACCACGGACACCTCGTTGTTCACTCATACCAACTCCAAGGACCATGCGCACCATGACCAACTCGGGTGTCTTTGCACCAACATGCCCGCCGCAAGTCGAGGAGCCCATCACGGGCTGCGCCATCACCAACGAGGAAAATCGCTACACGCAATCGCCCAGTGCCCTTTCGCCTCTGGACAGCTTAGAGATATCCGAGACTTCAGGAGAGGCCAGTGGGCCGAGGGCGGGGAGGCTCGGCAGCGATGCTTCGGCTCGCGTCGATACGCCAGCCTCGCCGCTCAAACATACCTCCTCTTGCTCCGGGCGCTGTCTCTTGCACAGCCCGGAATACGAGTCACCGCCGGGGTCCAAGGTGCCGTCGGGCGACTCGGGAAGGAAGAGCTCGGCCCGGAAGAGCTCGGCCCTGCCTGACGACTGCTCAGTGCTATCCAGTCGTATTGAAGAGTTGACCGCCGAGTTCGAAGGCCTGGCATCGTCGTCCGCTGAAATCGACGCCCCTGAGCCGCTGACGACGGTCCACCAGCAGCCGCGCCCATGCCCTTGGAAAACCATCTACCGCATTGCGGGACGCGCGTACCTCGGACCGCCACAATGGCAACACACCGACGCCGGCATCGGCCTTGTTGGTTCCATGCCCATACGGGACGTTGCGCAATACCTCGACCGGCATCCCGAGATCCAGTTCGTTGTTTTCCGCGAGTATGTACCCGAAAGAGTGCCCGAGGAACTCGACCTGGACGAGTACTCGCTTCCAGAGCCACACACGCAAGCCCTTTGGTTCTCGTCCCCTGCGGCCTTGGAGGCGGTGACGCGGCTGGCGCAGACGTATCCCGAATTGGAACCATCTTTGTCTTCCGTCAACCTGCAGGAGGAGATCTGCGAACCCTACGTAATTCTCTTCCACATGTTTGACAAGTGGGAGACCAACCTGAGGCAACTGGCCATGTCGGACCAAGAGATGCTCGAGTCCATCCTGGAATGCATCAGGGGACTCATTGGACCTCGGTATGAACGGGCGATCGACGCTATAAGCCGCGGCAAGATCTCCCGAGAGGACTTGATCTTCCTCCCGAAGCCCGGGGACATTCTGGTTCAATCCGCGCCAGCACTTGGCACTTTCATGGTGAGTTCCTGGGCGGCGCCGGGCGGGGTTGAAAAGAGCCACTGCAGCGACGCGGCATTGTGCGACACGGCTAGTGCAAAGTGGCATATCTCCGGTTGGAGCTGGACCATGTCGGGCGGCAGCCTATGCAAAGCTTCGAGGACCGAGAAATACGGCATCGGGGCCGGTACGGACGGAGAGGTGAACATCAACACGCTGGAAGTTTACCCGCTCCGCCACGCAGACACCGAGGTCCGCGAGTACCTTCGCAAAAGGGGGCAAAGCTTTTGGCGATATTACCACGAGTCTGCATGGGTTGCGTATCCGCGCCAAGACAGCGTTCCGGACGAGCCCGAAGCGGTACATGCCCCCGTGGCAGGTCTTGCCCGCAAACCGAAATCTCTGACTCCTCTCCAGGCACGCGATCGGATCATGATGGATATTTCCGGCTACCGGAAGGCGCACCCGTCGGAAAAGAAAGATACTTCGATCGAGGGCGAGGATGCGGAACGGGACACGGAGCTGATGGATGGCGAAACCGCGCCAGGGGACGATACCATCACCCTCTTCCCCGCGACACTGCCGGGATACAACCTGAGACGCAAGGAATGGGGTGGGTTTGGACCGCTTGGCGGGACGGCGGCGGAGGCTGACGGAAGTGTTGCAGTGCATGTCGACGTCGACCGCATTGAGCCGCTCGGCCCCGGATCGCGGGCCAACTCGGGCTCCGGCTGCGGACCGATCAAGAAGAGGGGCTTTGAGAAGCTGATCCTGGACGAGGAGACCAAAACGCTGCTGAGGAGCCTCGTCACGAACCACATAACGGAGACGCGGCCTCCCGCGCCCGCCGCCGCGGGCGAGGGGAACGGCCTCGCCATCCTGTTGCACGGGTAAGTGGCCCTTGCCTGGCCTGTCGCGGGGGCGCCTGTCGGCCATTGTCCACTCACCCTGGCCATCGGCAGAAAAACGGGAAGGGGGAAGACGTACACGGCTGGCAAGTTTCCCTCCCCCCGCAACCGCCCGCGGCGCTCCGCTAACCGCGAGCAGAATGGTATGCTCCCCACCGATGCGCGCCGGGCCAGCCAGGGGCACCGCACTGACACGGCGGCAGCATCGCCGAGTTGGCCCAACGCCCCCTGTACCGGGTGACGAGCGGCGAGATGCGCACGAGCGCCGAGGACGCGCACAAGGTGAGGAGGGATACCGGATGCCTCCCCCGGAAACGGGACTGCGGCGACTAACGCACGGCCGGGGGCGCAGGCGTTGGAATCGGCGTTTGCGTATGCCAAGGCGTGGGCTTGCGGTGTGTTGCCATCCCCCTCCGTGGGCCAGATCAGGTGCGGACAAGCTAACGGGGGCGATTCAAGTGATCCTGCTCGAAGACGTCGACGCCCTGCTCGAGGAGAGGCAGCTGGCCGACCACAAGCGGAATGCGCTAGTTGCGGGTGAGTCGCGGGAGGGGGTGGTTGGCGTGGCGTGCGTGCGTGCGTGACGGCGGCTAAGAAACGTCGATGCAGTGTTGCTACACCATCTCGAGTCCTACGACGGCAAGTCTTTGTATCCCCGGGAGTCCCCTCCATTCATCCCCCCCCCCCCCCCGTTTGCACGAGCCGGTTTCTAACCGCCACCGCCACCGCCACCGCAGGCCTCCTCCTCCTCACCTCGACGCGTCTCCAAACGCTGGACCCGTCCCTCCGGTCGCGCATCACCCTGGCGGTGCACTTTGAGAAGCTGCGGGCGCCGCAGCGGCGCCAGCTCTGGCGGCGCTTCTTTGCCGAGCTGCGGCTCGGGGCGGGGGGGGAGGGCGAGGACGCGGCCATGACGACGCCGGCGGCCGTCGACTACGAGGACCTGGTGGCGCACGTGCCGGACCTGGCGCACGAGGAGCTCAACGGGCGGCAGATGCGCACCCTGCTGACCACGGCGCGCGGAATTGCCCGCGTCGAGGGCGCCCGCCTCGCCTACCGCCACTTCGCGCAGGTGCTGCGCGTGGGCGCCCGCTTCGACCGCTACCTCAAGAAGGCGGAGCGCAAGCGCTTCGTGCCCTGGCACGGCCGGCGCGGGTCGGAGCCCTGGTAGGCAAGGCAGCCAGGGGAGAGGAGACGGACCATGTGGTTCCTGGCTTGGATGACGAGAATGACCTGGAGCGTGGGGGGGACGGCGGCCGGCACTAATCTTGTAGTACTTATTTACTGCTATTGGGGACGTGGAATACCACGGCAGCGTGACCTGCGAGCCCGCCATCCCACATTCCCGGACCCCCTCCACCTCGCATTCAACAGGAACCTCCTCTTCCTCACTTGCCCCCCCCCCTCCCCCTCTCCCCCTCATCCTCCTTCTTTGGTGGGTATCCGAAAGTGACCAAGTGACCTCGTAAGCCCCGCAGGCCTCGCGTTCATGTCCCTGGATAGAAGATGCATCCTGCAGCGACACCCACGAGGGCGCGGGAGCCATGCCCATGCCATAACGCGGCGGTGAATTGCCCCTACGCGCTGGGAGCTTCGCCTCTCCGGATCTGCGTTACCGGCGCATTGCCCTTTCGGCGGCAAAGACGAGGTTCAACAGGGTCCACTCGCGCTTGTTCCCCATGCGCAGCTTGTGATTGCCCTCCTCCCAGATGTACGTCTCCAGCGCCTGGTGCAGTCGACGGCGGTACGCGGCGGCTGCGCCCGGGGCTTCGCCGCTCATGCCGGCGAGGATCTGCTGCCGGCAGCGCGGGCCCCCGTGCACAATGTAGTAGGACGCCGACTGGAAAAGGTGCCGGGCCTCGGCCGTTTGCCATTTGCCAACCGGGGCCGCGGTGAAGTAGCGCTCGCGTATCCGCTCGAAGACGGGGTCGGCCGCGACGGCGGGCCCGAGATGGGGGACGAAGCCCGCCTCGAGCAGGATGGCGGCGGCGAGGTGCGTCGAGGAGGACTCCGGGCCGGCTGTGGCGTCGTGCTCCATCAGGCCACCGCTTCCATGGTTCCACGCATGGCCCCGACGTGCGCGGGGGGGGGGGACAGGGGGCTCACCTAGCCGCGCGGCGATGTGCCGGGTGAAGTCGGGGCGTCCGCCCAGGGGCCGTTCGTCGAGCGCGGCGAAGGCGCGCAGCAGCGCCAGCAGCGCGTCGCGGGCCTCGGCGAAGGCCGCGCCCCTCGCGTCGAAATTGGCGTCGACGGCCGTCTGCACCGAGGAGCCGAGCGCGCCCAGGAAGGCGCCGTGGCACGCGTCCACGAGGCCCTCGTCGCTGGCGCGCGGCGCCACCCACGCGTCGTACAGCCGCCGGGCCCGGGCCGCATCGCACGCGGGGCGCCGGCCGGCGGCCGTGTTCCGGACGATGGCGCGGACGTGCCCGTCCAGGAACGCCGCGCCGCCGTGCCGGAGGAAGAGCACCTCGGCGCCGGGTTCGTACTGGCGGGGGTCGCGCCAGCGCGCGTCGGGGTCGGGGTCGGGGTCGGGGGCCATGGCGGCGGTGCTGTCGAGGTCCCGCGGACGGGCTGGCGGGGAAGGAGAGGGCGCCTTTATACCCGGGTAGCGGGCCGGTGCCGCGTGATAACAGCAGGCCGGGCTCTATTCACTGCAGGCCACGGGGGAAGTGAAAGCCCCAGCGGCGCAGGGCAAGGACGTCCAAGCATGGTCACGGCCACGCCCTTCCATGCCTCACGGCCGAGCCAACCCGCTTTCGGGGGCTGCAATGGCGCGCATTCCCGACGGAAGCGGTTGGTTGTTTGCGCCGGCCCACGAGACCCGCCGTTTCCGGACGCAGGCACGGACGACGTCGGATGTTGGCCAGCCGCCTCGCCGACATTCCCGGCCGACTGGGCAGCCAGCACAACCCCGAGCCACGTGGTGGTGTCGACGGCTGGGGGCTGGATCCACGGGCCGTGGTGGAGCTTGGGTACAGCCCACCGCATAGGGACAGTGCTTGTTGACGGTGCCGAGTTGGGGGAACCCGGACTCTGGGATTCGTTTTCAAGACGACATCGTGCCCCGGTCGGGTCTTGGCGACCTGCATCTCCCTCGTCCGCGGCGCAAGGGATCGCCGCCGCCCGTTCACCTCGGCATTGCGGCGCGAGATACGGCGTACGAGCCAAGCCACGGCGCAGCGTCATAGGCCATCCATCTTGCCCTGTCCCGCTGCCTCCACTAAGCGATAGGGCAGCCGGCGGCCGCGTGGTTGGCCCTCCGTATCCCCCCCAGGACGGTAGCTGGGGGTCGCCCACACAATGGGGATACCGCTTACTGTGCAACCAAAGCTGGGCCGGCCAACGTTCCACTCCAGCGTGGAGGGGCTGCCAGGGCCACACCGTCTTTTATAAGCATCCCGACCCCTCCCTCTCGAGCGTCCCTGGATGCGCATCCCGTGTCCTTTGCACGCCCTACCCGTCCCACTGCCGCCTTCTTCCATCCTCCCGCTTCTCCGTCGCCATGGCCGACGCCCCGGTACGCCACGCCCGTCTCGCGCGCTTGGCGTCCTCGCCTCCCCGCTGACCTGGCCCTTGCTTTTTCTCGCAGCAGCCGCCCGCGGCCGGTTACCAGTCCCTGCTGCCCATGGACGCGGCCGCCGCAGCGCCCAGCCACGATCAGCTCCAGCGCGAGGCGGAGCGGCGCCGCGCCGCCATGGCCGCCGACAAATTCGCCGAGCGCGCCGAGGACGAGTCCCGGCAGGCCGAGCTGCAGGCCCGGGCCAACCACGAGCAGTACAAGAAGGAGCGGAAGGATCGCCGTCGCCAGGACATGTGCTGCGAGGGGAGCTTCTGGGCCTCCATCTGGTGTTGTTGAGGGGGGGGGGAGGGGGGCGGAGGAGCACCAACGGATCTCGGTCCTGTTGAAGGGGGCGTGGGCCGTCCAGGTCGGCTTGAAACAGGAATTGGCAGGGACGCAGACCGACACTTCACGCGTGAAGGACGCGCGATATGAACAGAGGAAACCGGATTGTAAGTGACTGCACCTTCCAAATTTACAAAGCCCTGGAACCTTCTCGATGGCCGGCTCGGCCCGGAGGGTGCGCAAGGCGGCGGGCGGAGCGGTGAGCAAGGCCCTGGACCCGGTGCGGAAGGGAAGCGGACGGCGATTTTCGCGGCGCGTCCTCGCGTGCCGGTGAGAGACGAGGCCTCGGTCCTTGACGTGCCGTAATGCGCGGCCGGCGGCAAGTCCTCGGGTACCGTACACAGGAACTGCCCAGCCGAGCACCCGTGCCCTACGCCATATGCCCCGGATGGGATGATTAGGTGACTAGCCACGGGTGTTTATCGATGGAGTCGGCATCCATGAGATCATTTGTCCAACTCTTCCTGGCTGTACTCCTGGCTGGTCAGGCGTTCGCGTCTCGCCTTGACTTCACCTTGAGACAACATGCCCACCATCAACACTATCGGATTTTGGCTAGTCATGTATGGGTAGGAATTCTAGACGGCCGTTCTGTGGCCTAGTCACCCGGTTTAAGCGGACTTTTTTGTTGTCCACCGGGTGACTTTCGATAAAGATGCGTGGACAGATATTCGACGATTTATCAACCAAACAGGGTGTGGTGATGTGCCGTGTTTCAAGAGTTTTGGTCACTCTTGCGCGTGCACTTGGCCTTCCAAGGCTGTGGGAGCACATGCAGAAATGCTCGAGTCGTGAAGCCACCGCAAAATGACCCTGGATATTCGGGGGGGTGGGGGTGATGAAGCTGATGGAGATCCAGCTGCCGCCGAAAGGGGCTCGGGATTGCCGTAACAAATGCCAAGTAAATAGCGACGAAGCCGAGTTGGCGAGGGCTCGAAGGGGCTACGGGCGGTGCGTGGACCTTGTAGAGTTCAAACATGTTGGATGGGGGCGGGCCTCCATTCTTGATCCATCTGCCGCACCAAAACATGTGAGGCTATGAGCCGATAGCATAACACCACCACCCGTCCCCGTAGACTGTGCAACGGCTCAAAGCATCGCAGGTTACGGAAAGTGAATACAAGAATGCTATGTCAATGCCGCCGTGCACATGTATCGCCCTCTCTGATGCTGCTAGAGACCCAGGCTGTTCTCGGCAACTTGGCCAAATACGCCCCTCGATGTGCAGGAAGAAAAGAGCTCTGCATGACTTGTAGCGCTCCTGCCCAGACTTGAAAACCGTCTCGCTTGCGACAAAATACCCCTTTCCTCCTACTGTTTGCCCTCCCCGGCTGTCCAGCACGCATCTGGCAAGCGATGCCTATCATGGCCGGTACCTCTATACACACTCCGCTTGCGTCCTTTGTATCTCATGGGTGTTCCAGGCAGCAACAAAGACGAGGGACAGAGATCGGCACAGCAAACACCAAGACCACGGCCAACCAGCCTAGGCCACGGTAAAGTGTCACGTTTATGACTCGTTTACAGAAGAAAAGGCTCGTTACTTTTTCTGGGTATGGTGCTTACCTGTGGGTCATTAATCATGTCAGGACAGCGAAGATATTGAAAGAACGGCCCAGGTGGCAGATATTTCTGTAGCCACGGAAAAGGTGAACGAGAACAGACTGGGAACAAACGTATATAGCTAAACCTAAACATGGGCATGACTCACAAACGTCGTCTTCGGCGAGTGGTCGACTACACCCAGGCCTCCACCCCCTCTGGTCTGGTCTTGTGGTACAAGTAAATGTTCAGGTCCGGGTGGCACCTGAGGCTCTGCCGAAGCACCTTGACGCAGTGGCCCTTGTGCTCGCATCGCTCCACTGCCGACTCGGACACCATGCCGAAGTCGATAGTCTCGTAGTAGTCCATGTAAGAATACAGGCGGATGTAGTCCTGCGAGCTTGGCGTTAGGGGACGCGACGGTTTGGACGTCAAAATTTGTGCAGTCGGTGCTCTGCCCGTTTGTGCGAACTTACGAGGCGGTGGAGTTGATGGAAGACCTCCATTCCGGTCTTGAACAGACCCGTGTGCTCACCGTCTTTCATGAAGTCTACGGCTCCTCTGGATCGGTTTATGGATTCCAGCGTGGGCCTGCCCACTCCGAAGTTGTGCACTTAGGAGAAAATAGATTTCAGTACAAGAAGCGGCCACGACGGCCTGAAATCAACGGCAGGGTAATGCTTACGCTCCCTATTAACGATGTCACTGAAACCGCTGCCAGTGCTAGATGCCGTTTCGTCTTATTAAGCCTTAGCATTGCTTGTATATCGACGCATGATTCCGGCTTATTGAGCAATACTGTCGTGCACTGGCCTTTCTTTCCTGCTCTCCTGTCCGATTTAGCTCACCATTTGATAGATGGAAATGCCATCTACCACGAGGCAACCGAATTCGTGTTCTGGCAAAGTGAGAAAGTGACCCCTGAAAGCTCCCTATATTGAAATTAAATCAATGCTGGAGGCATGCCATAGAGTACCCGGAAATCCGAATTCTTTTCTTCCTGAAATCCCTTCAGCCCGTTTGCAGCCGTTAGTGGCTGGGATTTCGTGGCAGACTCCTCCTGCTTGGCCCGATCTTTGAGAAACTTAATCAGTCTGTCCAAACCAACGGATGCATCTCCATTGCTTTTGGCACAGTCCCAGATTTTATTCCAGCAGGCCTTATCACTCCGGAGAACCCAGATGACCAAAGCTTGAACGACCTGGCCTTGCTCCGCCGAATGGGCGGTGGCGCTATCGTTGTGCACTTCAGTCACGTCACCACTCTACCTTTCTGGCTTCATGCTACAAGTGCTTGAATGGCCGAAGCGAAGCTGTATCAAGATGTCGTAGTGTCCGATGTACGCCAGCTCCCATATGCTGAGTCAGAGGGTTCGGATTTCCATTGGACAATACTGGGCAATCCAATAAAAACGGACATACATTTCTTCAAAGCCTACCCCATAGGACCTGGCATAACCTGCATCAGAAGTTCGTACCCGGGAAAGCAAAGAAGGCGGGCAACCAAGCTTACCTCCAGCAGCAAAGAAAATGGTACTGAACTCTCCCTCATTTCTGAAGGGGTTTCCTTGCCCGTCAGACATTCTCGGAATCTTTTGAAGACTGCCTCCTTCAGACATGATCAGTTCCGCCAAAATGTTCATAAGCTAGGCCCTTTGGCTGTTAGGCAGTGGCTCACTGGCATCCACTGGGACGAAGTAGAGGCAGCCACGATGGTGTCGACCAGAATCGACCCTGTGCCATGTTTGTCTAAAGTAACGCCGAGACTCAGCTGAATTCTTTTTCATGGGGGGGGGGGATACGAATGAGGAACTTACCAAAGCTCAAGTGCTTGGCAGCGTCATTCTTCTCCAAGTGCTCACTTCGAGTGATTGAGTGGTAGTCTTCCTTGCAGATGGACTTCGACACCTCTTAAGCCTTCTTAAAAAGCACACTGGTTAATCCTTTCGCGGAATCCCCTGGAAGCACCCCCGAGGCGGGTCTAACCTTAAAAAGGTTCTGCCCAAGAAACTCCACCATCTCCTTTTGAGGAGACATCGTGGTAATAGCGTCGCTCTTTTTGGTTGACTATCCCACTCCGAATTTAGCGTTGAAACGACAAAGACTATGGTATCAGGAGCTGTCACCATTCCCGTGGATGCGCTCATTGTCAGGACTTGGAATGAAGAGGAAGGTCAAGTGCACAGGACGAGGGGGATCGCCATCAAAACATGTCAAGCAGGGGTACCGTGGCATGAACCGTACAAAGAAACACGCCACGGGATATCACGTTATGCAAAGCCTGGGCCGCCTGACCCGTTGGGGTCCTCGATGGGGTCGTTGGCAGAGCACCAAAACCCGGACTGGGGTTGTTGATCGGTTCCCGGGGAACGATAGCCAAGTCTCAATGGGGTGTTCGGAAGCGTCGGGGACACCGGCCAGGCAATGAGCTCGATACCGCATGACGGCCCTATTGAGGTGTTGCTCCGCTTTTGCTCCAGGGTCGGGGCGTGCTGCACATCAACGAACGCAGAGGCGTAGAAGATGCAACATTGTGACCAGAGCACTAGCTCGATATCGGCAAAGAGCGCGCCGACAGAGTGTCCGAGTGCCCCGACATCTTCTTCGGACCCAGGAGAGGCGACTGACTGGGGCAGCTGCAGCCACCTGCCCAAGGATTACCGTGAGGGGCGCAGTCATTGCTGAAGCGTGGTTCGGAAATTATGGAGAGGGAGGGGATTGAAAAAGAAAGTAGAGGGGATCACGGAGACGCGAAAGCGGTGGACAAGCGAGAAAGGGTGAACCTGACTGATGGAGCGACGTTGGGCCGGGCCACTCGCAAGTACCGTTTCCGTCGGACAGGGTGTTGGCATATGGGGAGGGGGGCGACGGGAGGGGAATAATGTGAAGTGCCGCAGCCGTTGAACAAGTAGGACGGGGAGTTTCAGACACAGTGAAACAATCAAGCAAACGAGTCGGGACCAATTGACCGTGGCCGCAATGGGACGATGGAATAGACGTGTTTACCGGCATGTGCAAGTAGGTGAGTGTTGTCACGAGCGACTGGGAGACTCGGTGACAATGGGTACACAGATGGGCTCTTGGTTCAAGTATGGCATATTCTCGTTCGTTTGGTCATGGTATTAGTACACTGGCTCTATGATGTGACCAAAACCTAGCCCCCAGACACGGTCCGTCGTCTATTTGTCGTCGGTGCTCTCGTCCTTTGCCAGGTCCTGCTCCTTCAGCAGGGCATTGATCTCGTCGGCGCTCCACAGTCGGTGGTAAATCTTGCCGTCCTCGGTCTGGCCCACTGTCGCGAACTCAACTGGAGGAGGGTGTTAGCAGCGTGCCTGGAGGGAAACAGAGGGGCCGGGCCTACTCTTCTCGCTGCTCAGCTTGGTCGAGTCCATGGTCTTGCTCAGAACCTTGACGGCCATGGCGCAGGCCTCTTTCAGGGTGCAGTCCTCCTTGTAGTCCTGCTTCAGGAGACTGGACGCGCTCGCATTGTTGGCACCGGCGCTCGTGGCCTTCCAGCCGCCGTAGTTGCCCGAGGGGTTGCTCAGGTACAGCTGGAACTGGCGCTGGGGGTCCCAGCCGGCGTAGATGAAGGAGACGCCGAAGGGACGCAGACCACCGTGCTGTGTGTAGCCCTGCTTCAGGTCGCATAGCCGGCGGACGAGCTGCTCGCAGGGGATGTCTTCGTTGTAGGTAAGGAGGTATCGCTGGGCGGCTTGGCGAGCGTAGTTGATGAGGATGTTGGCATCGGCCGTCATGCCGGCGACAGCGCAGATCATGTTGCTGCGGGCGCACGGTCAGCGGGGGAGGGGAGGACGAGGAGCGAGGAGGCGGGCTTACTCGTTGAGAATGTACAGCTTCTCTGCCGAGGTGTCCTGCTCCAGCAGCTTGGATGTAACCTTGCGCTCGGCGGCCAGGACGATGCCATCCTTGGCCAGAATGCCGATGGCGGTACCGGCATGTGAGATGGCCTCGAGCGCATACTCGACCTGGTAGAGACGACCCTCGGGGGAGAAGATGGTTGTCTATTGACGTCGTCAGCGGGGGAGACAGGATCGGTGGCGGCAGGCGAGAGGCAGCGCGGGCTCGGCGGGCAACTAGGAGGCAGGCAGCGTCCACGCCCAGCCGGGGGGGGAGCTTACTCGGGAATCGTAGCGGCGAGACATGATGGCGAGGGGTGGATGCAGCTGCTACGGAGTGGGCGAGAGGGAGGTGTGGCCGATGGGGGTGCCGAAGCAGAGAATAATGGCGCCCGGTACTGCTGTGGCCGCTGGGGATGGGATGGCGGTGGGATTGGGTCGAGATGCGTGTAGCAGTAACTACTAGGCTGCGTGTGGGTGGGAAGGCTGAGGCGGCCAACGTCAATCACTCGGTAAGGCAGGATCGCTGGAGGAGCGGGAGCTCCAGCAGTGGGATCCAAGCTGCTGCTGCTGCTGCTGCTGCTGCTAGGCAAGAACCCCGACGCGTATGAGGTACCTCTGCCTCCTCCGAAGAAACCCTAGCCACACTACTGCCCCAGGTGATGTACAAGCAAGGAGGCTGAGATCTGGCAGCCACAGACGTGGTCAGAGCTCCCCGCCGCACCAGCTGACTCATCATCATCATCATCGTCAACCCGGCCAAAAAGTGGTGTCGATACGGGCAGCGCCAAGAACCCACATCGGAGAGGGACCATTCGGAAGCTGGAGCTGGAGCTGAGCTGTGCCTGTGTTTCCTGTACCTCTGTCCCGCTGAGGGCAGCGATTGCCGAGCCGGCCACGACACCAACGAGTAGGTAAGGAACCCTGGACGGCCTGGCCTTCTCCATTCTATTCCACCGTCGACAGCTTCTCCCCATCCCCTCGCAGGCCAGTCAGTCCCTGGCCCGAGCTGTGAAAGGAAAGACCCAACACCCTCACCACCGACCAGGGCCACCTCCACTTTCCCTCTTCCCACCCACCCCGGCACCCGCACCCGCCTTTTTTTCTGCCAACCTGCCTCGCGCCATCGACCCCGACTTGCCCGACATCGCGCAGAGTCATCAACAACCTCACCTTCATGCCCTACACCGCATTCTTTTGAAGCCATCGCCCCGAGAATCCATCACCATCGACGTCTTGGGCCGCTTGATCAGCGCTGCTTGTTGACGACGACATTTCATCCCCCCCCCCCCTCCCCCCCCCTTCCCCCACCGTGGCCGCCATCCTATAGCCGGCCGGTTGGTCAGCTTTGACGCGCCACCTCGTCGCGGCCCTTACCCACCGCCCACTCCGCACGCGAGCACCCAGTGCGTTCGCGCTCGGGGAAATCGCCCTCCCGCGGCCTCTCCAACACATCGGACTCGGCCGTTGCTCATCGGCGCCGACTGGGGAATAAACGCTCTCGCTAGCGTAGACGTTGGCCGGCCGGGGGGAACTGGGTTGACGCAGGACGGCTGTGCGACAACGGCGGCGGCATTCTCACCCCGAGTCACCTCACGACGGAGTCGCGCCCTGCCCTGGTCTCTTCGCCCAAGCGCTCCTACTACCTAGTTGAATTCTGCCGCGTAGACCTCATGATTGCCTGAAGAGTGACGCCTGCCTCCCCTTTGCTACCAAACTGTGCGCAAGCCAGTACCTAGTAAATACTGCGCACTCGCACCCACCCATCTACCCGTCACATCTGGCGCGTCAACAGCCACAAGCCGACGCACTACACGAGCCCACGCGACACCTTTACCTTCACCAACGCGCGCGTTTCTTCACGCTCGCTGACCGCGTTGACTGAGAACCAATTCCAAGCCCACTGGCTTCGTAATAGGCTCGCCGTCATGTCTGGTAAGCCCACCCACATCAGTACAGACCCCGCGCGCTCTTGGGTGCCAAAGCCGCCGCCGCGGCTCTTGCCCTCCCGCAAGCCTCACAAGAAGTCTTTGAGCAGGTTTGCCGGCGCAAATCCGCCAGGCGCGTGCACGAGTTTTTCCAGAGGCGCGCCCTGCAAGGCCCCTGGCGGCACCAGCAGCCACTTGTACAGAAAAGACACTCTAACCACTCGTGTTTACAGGCGAACCAGAACCCCGTCGCTCCGTCCGCGCGACCAAGGGCCAGCACACCAAGGCCTTCGAGGCCCTCGAGAACGGGCCCCAGCCCTCGAAACGGAAGCAGGCCGGGGGCAAGAAGGGCAAGAAGGCCGCTGCCAAAGAAGAAGAGGAAGAGGACGAGGAGGTCATCCGCTGCGTCTGTGGTGCCATTTCGCAGGACAACGACGACCCAAACGAGCCATGGATTGCCTGTGAGAAATGCGGCTCGTGGCAGCACAATGTCTGCATGGGCATGAGCATATTCGATGACGAACTGCCGAAGGAGTACTTCTGCGAGCAATGCAAGCCCGAGGACCACGCCGAACTACTGGAGGGCATCGAGAAGGGCGAAGAACCCTGGGTTACGCGCCGCCAGAAACACGAAGAGGACAACAAAAAGAAGAAGGGCAAGAAGGGCAAGGGTAAACGTGTTAGCGACACCAAGGACCGCTCCTCGCCGGCCGCTTCGAATCCCAAGGCCAAGCCGTCACCGACGCCCGAAGTCAAGAAGGAAGAACCTCAGGAGCCAGCAGGCAAGGGCAAGAGAAAATCACGCGACCAATCCCAGGGCCCGCAGAGCAAGCTGCGCAAAGTCTCGGAGACCCAAGCCGCTCCCGTTGTCCCCAAATACACGCCGCCCCCCGACTTGCCCGAGAGCATGGACAAGCTGGAGGCCCCTCGCAGGAAGGTCGCCCAGGGACTTCAGAAGTCGCTTGAAACCGCCATGGATACGGCCGTGAGGGACCATCTGTTCACCATCCCCAAGGACGCCACCAAGAAGGCCCTGGCCGAGCGCCACGCGTTGGAGATAGAACGTGCGGTGCAGGACAGTCACTCTCAGCCCGCGCAGGCCGCGCAGACGTTCCGGAGTCTCGTCTTCAACTTGAAGAAGAATGTGCCCCTCGCGGTCCGCGTATTCACGCGCATGTTGACGCCTCCGGCGCTTGTTGCAATGTCTAGCGACGAAATGGCCACCGAGGAGCTGCAGCGCGAAACCACGGAACTGAAAGCCAAGGCCGACAAGCAAGCAACCTTGATTTCTGACCAAGGACCGCGAATGCGCCGCACGCACAAGGGCGAGGAGATGGTGGAGAACGAGAGCTTCACCACGCCCATTGAGGAGGCGCCATCCATAGTTCGTCGGCAAAGCGTCCGTGATGCCGTAGGCGACGGCGTCAAGTCGCCCAGCCAGGGCGTCCACTCCACCGGCGATCAGAACGAGCGGGCGGGCAAGGGGCCCCTGCGCGTCGACACGCAAAACGCCCAGCATTCGCCACGACAGGGCGACTTTGATATAAACAAAGTCTTCTCGGCCGTACGGTCACCTTCGGTCCAGCACCAGCGCCGGCCGTCTGCGCCCGCGCCGTCAGCTGGTCCTGGCGAGGATGCCGACGTGGATCGCATGCTCGAAGACGACGGCCCCGAATCGCCGCCCTACTCGCCCACCGAAAACCTGGACCCGGACGTCGTCTGGCAAGGCCAACTGACTATGAGCTCACTGGCCAACTTCCGGGCAGTGGCGAAATATGTCGGTGGCGCGGACCTAAGCAAGCAAAACGGCCTCGCCTGGAAAGACCTGATCCCGCCGAACTTGACGGTGGCTGGACGGATACCCGAGGACAAAGCCGTGCCTTATCTCTGTGGTCTGCGGTACAACAACCAGATTGACCTCATCATCACCAGCTTGTCGCTGGCGGACGCTGGCGACGCCAAGGCGCGTGAAGGCTTCGTGAAGGTATTCAACTACTTCACCTCGAAACAGCGATACGGCGTGGTTGGCGAGCGCAAGCTTGCCAACGTGCGCGACACATATCTTGTGCCCATACCCGCAGGCGACCGGCCACTGCCGGAGCCCATCCAGAACATCGAGGGCCATTCGATCCCACACAACAGGCCGGAGCCCTTGCTACTGCTGCTCTTCGTGTACCGCGACGAGAAACTGCCGCAGTTCCCCAACGAAGTGGCCCAGGCCCAGCAGACGGCGGCGGCGGCGGCTCAGAGTCCTACGCCGGTCATGGCTGGCGACCGCAGACACTCATCCATAGCCGGACCGGCTTGGTCGCCGGGGACACCACAGGGCCCGACACCGCATGGCGGCTTCCCGCCTCACCAAAGCCACACGCCCATCCCTCCTCCTGTCATTCCTGGGCAGCCGGCGCCGCCGATGCCCCAGGTCCCGCAACAGCCCCCGACGCTGGGCCAGGCGCATCCCCCGCCTCACGCTCCGCAACAGCAGCCAATGCCTCACCACCAGGCGCCACCACCACAGCACCAGGCGCACCAGGCGCCACAGGGCCAACTCCAGCCTCTGCCCCAACAGCAGATGCCAGCGCAGCCCTCGGGGCAGCACCCGGCGGGTCCCTCGGGTGGCCCTGCCGGCGCGCCAATGCCGCCCGCGGAGATGGAAGCGCAGCAGCGCGCGCAGGCCGAAGGTGAGAGCAAGGCTCGTCAGGTGCTCGGCCCCCTGTTCAACAGCCCCACGGTGACGTTTCTGTTGCCGCACGCGGCCCGTATGAAGGAGGGTGAGTGGATGGCAGTGAAGCGCTGCCTCGAGCGTGACTCGCAGGCGTGCCAGGACCTCCCCCTGCTGAGCAAGCTCTTGACCGAAGAGGGCAACTATGCGCGCCAGAACGCCCACGGCGCCCCGGGACAGGTCCCGCCGGGCGCTCCTCGCCAGAACGCCCAGAGTCCACCGCCGCCGCCTCCTCAGGGTCCCGCCGCCTCGCCCGGCGTCGTCCAGACTACGCTTGCGGCGGCCGCTGCCAATCTTCCCAACGCACCACCGCCGCCGCAATCGGCTGCACCCCAGCAGCACCAGCCGCCGCAACCGCAGCCGCAACCCGTCACGGCACCTCCACAACCCGCGGCCCCGCAACCGAAGGCGTGAGGCTCCCCCGGGCCGGTGCGTGTCCTCCGAGGGAGAGGACAGGCAGACCGACCGGCTTGAACAGCTCAACCGGCCCGTGCAAATGCACTCGAACCGGGACAGCCCATCCGGCACATTATCCTTTATTCAATTCTTCTCTTCGTCCCGGCTGTCCATAAGTGGTGGTGGCTGTTGTGAGAAGCAAAATCTCAAACATGGATACCTTTCTACGCCCTGCCTCACCCGGCCTGGGTTTTTGTTTTTGGTTTTGCCCTGGTCCCAAGATCGTCGAACCCCATGCGCGGGGTCCCAACACCCCCCTTCCCTCCTACGAGCAACCAAGGTACTGGTAGAGAGGAGGGACGATTGAAGGGTCAGGGAAGGCGGGTGGCGTCGAATGAATTGTATCTTAACTAGGTATCTATCTATTGCTTGGCGGTGACGATGAGACTCTGTTGATGACGCTCGTCGGGCGTAAGGCCACAGGCAAACGAAAAGCACGTTTCTGGAATCTCGGGGGCCCGATTAGGTGGTCAGTGAATATGATGTGCTTGCTGCTGGTGGGTTCAAGGCCGTTCCGCGACGTCGGGCTTGTCCCCCTTGTGAATCCCCACCCCCGTCCGCTTGCTCCCCTGGGTAGAGGGCTCGCTGGGGTAAAGCGAGTAGAGAGCTAGGTACCTGCGTAGCCTCGGAGCTGCCCGGGATGCGGCGGGGATCGCATGCTACCTGAATAGTTGCCCAGTCTGGGTCCTCGTGGCCCTCGGGTTTGGGGGCTCTGCTCGTCATTCCTTGGTTACCCGCCATGGGTTGCTTCCCCGATATGTATCTTTTCTTTTCTTTTTTTTCTTCACTTTTCTTCCTCATTCTCTCCAAGTTCTCACGCATACACGCATCATGAAAATAGACGCGGGCGACGAGATGATAGCATGGCACTGGGTTCTCGCGAATCGAGTTTCTCAGCCTTCTGCTTTCCGGGGACATCAACCTGCCGCTTTGCGCTCTGCCAGGGGGAGGGGAGGCTTGGCTCGGGGATCGCCAGAGCTCCTCGAGGCTTTCCTCACGCCGTCTTCCAGGAACCACCGCCTCTTGCCGTCTTGCATCGCCCTTGCTTGGGGTCAAGGCGACCTCCTGTCCCTCATTGGAGCGGGACACGGAGCCTCGGGCTGCTTCACGGGCGAGTCCTGGCTCAATCTGTCTCTGCAGCGCATGCGACGGCCGTTTTCCTGGACTCTATCGACTCGGGGGATGGCGTCGGGGAGGGGATGGAGCAGCAAAGCACAAGATGCCCCCTGCCCGATGCTCGCCGTAGGGCTTCTTGTACAGCGCTCTTGAGGTAGCCACGTAAGATTGATCGGCCTGAAGCCTTCGTGCGGGCGGCGCACATCGCACGAGACATCTGTTTGTCCCCCTTGTTGGCTCAAGCGAGCGGGTGAATGCCGGCAATCTGGACCGCTCGTTCAGTTGACGAATAATACCGCGGGGCCCGCGAGGTGAGTTCAGTTGCCAGTCAAGGCTTGGCTTTCTTTGTTCGTTTGTATCGCAACAAGTACCTAGAAGGATTGTTCGAGTGTAATTAGCATACTGAAGGTAGCGCAATTAGCATATTGAAGGCAGCGCTTGCGGTCGGTCCGGACAGGAAGCCGCTGCTGGCTGTCCACACCTGTTGTTGTTTTGTTTCTCCTCACGTACCACCCTTCCACACCCTTCCGGCGCCTCTCTAGCCCCGGCCCTGTGTAGCACGCCCTTCCAGCCATCGTCACTTGGCCTTCTTATGCTTGCGACATCGCGCCTCTCGTTGGTTTCATTAGCCTCCAGATTGCTGCGGAACCGGGACATTGTCTTGGCCCGCATATTGCAGTTTGGTATACCTAGCGGCTTCTCATGACACACTCGTCATGTCTCCCCCACCGGATCCTGCTCCCCCCTCTTGTATACCCCGTCCATATAGTCATGAGTCGCCAGCCTTCTCATTGGCTTGTGTCCCCCCCCGTCATTCAAAGTCCGATACAATAATCAGTACTCGGCGGCCTTTACGGCTGAAGAGATCACGTGCCACAGGTAACACTCTAGGTAATTTGCATTGATTTGGCCACAACCATCCCGACTCTGTCGACGTATGTTAAAGCAAAACACATGCCGCCGACATGCCCTACGCCCCCCACCACTCCTTCACTTGCCTCATCTACACCTGCCCGTGCAACAGCCTAGCCTTGGGGTATTTCATACTTCATTTCATGTCTTCAGGTATACACGTGATGGCCAGCATCACAACAACAAGCTTATGCGATTCTCCGGCATGTGCTCTCCCACAAAATCCAATCGGCACTTTTGGTACTTTCTCCCCCTGCCCGAAACTCTTACACAAGTTCCGACTAGGCCCGCCGCCGCAAATCCCAAAGTTGAAACAGGAGTGGCCGGGCTCAAGAAAGACAACATGGAGGAATGGACGGCCATGATCTCGGACAAGCAATACCCCGCCATGCCCGTCGAAGTCGGGAACCGGGAGCTATCCAAAGTATTGGTGGTATAGACGCGACGTCATATTCATCACATTCCCCTCTCAAGTCCCTCTATCACCATCCCTCCATAACCCTCGATACGCATGGTCACACGGGTACCCTTTCCAGCACAACTTGCTCATCGAGTCGGCCCATCGGCATTGCAGTCTCGCCACCACCCCAAGTAGGTTGCTGCAAGTTGCATCAAGGGGAACAAAACCTGCCCAGGACCGCTATTCGCAGCGTTCTCTCCGCCCGGTTACGAGTACGTTCCAGAATGCGTCACCACCTGCCTTACGAACGCACCAAGGGTTATGGTCGTCCGGTCAACTTCATTTTTTCGGGAATGGCGACA
Organism: Nigrospora oryzae; assembly: GCA_016758845.1. Classification (NCBI taxonomy): domain Eukaryota; kingdom Fungi; phylum Ascomycota; class Sordariomycetes; order Amphisphaeriales; family Apiosporaceae; genus Nigrospora; species Nigrospora oryzae. Next base: position 480,692 of record JADKYO010000001.1, read on the forward strand.
GAGTATGGCCGGCATCAAACACTATAGGGTTTCTGCCTAAGACAGGGCTCAAAAGGCACATGGGATGTCTGGAAGTCAAGGTAGCTGACGGCGGATAATTGGCGCAAAAAACCCGGCCCTCGCGGAAGTAGAATGCTGTCCCCCAGGACACCGGGTCTCCCTAATCTGTAGGCTTTTCGTTGCCCTGATTTTCCTGTTTCACCCGCCGTCCACAGTCCTTCATCACCATAGTCATGCCCATCTCCTTGGGCATCGAGTTCTGGAAGCCGTTCCTCTCGTACAGGCGGCGGCCGGGCTCGTCAGCCGAGAGGGTGACATAGGCGTCGCCGCCCGCGGCCTCGTCCCGTATTCTGGCGAGCAGGTTCTTGAGAATGACGTCGCCGAGCCCGCGCCGCTGGTGGGCGGGTAGCACCGCCATGTCGGCGATGATGAAGTACCAGCCGCCGTCTCCTACGATCCGCCCCATGGCTATTGCGGTGTCCGGGCGGGCCGCCTCGGCCACAAAGTAGCCGGCCCAGCTGCCCCGGATGGCGGCCGCGGCTTGTTCGGCGTTCTTGGGCGTCAGGCCCGCCGCCCGCCGCAGGTGCACGTAGTCGTCGACGTTGGGGTAGCCCTCGCGGAGCAAATAGCCCGGAGGCACACCGGCGGCGCTCATGGTGGGCAGAGGAAAAACGAAATGGTGGGTATGGGAACGGGGGTTCAGGTGTTACGGTTCAAGGCCATTGGACATTACGATAGAGGCTTACTACCTATGCGCAGGCGGGGTGGTTATATATGTTATTTATCGAGTGCACGGCCGCCTCTGCTGCCTGATGTGACCGCCTAAACCTCGGCTTGCACAAAGCCGGCGTCAGCAAAGTCGAGAGAGCTGTCTAAAGTGTAAAGACCTAGAAAAATAAGCCCGGTTCCGCCCCCTACGTCGGGCCCCTTAAAGCCAGCACCGTCAGGACCATCTCGGTCTCAAGTTATACGCTCTACCTTTTATTTCTCTTTGGGGGGGTTACTTATACGGCGGCCGGCCGTCAAAGTTCGCGACTTTTCGCGAATAGCCTCGCTTAGTCACCGAGACCTCCCCACGATCTAAAATCCGTGCGTTTTGAGCCGCGCCCGACATCGGACCTCCAGGACTCCTAGAGGCGGGATATGTAGATCTCTACAGTAGACTAGCTATATGCTTAGTAATTACTTTATATGACTCAGCATAAGATACCATTTCTTGAAGGGTACAGGGAGGGCCGCTAGGGCGGCCCTGTAGCTAGTGTTAACTCATAAAAACAAAACCTCGCTTTGTTGTAGCATAAGTGTTCACATGAACTGTGCATACTCCAGCCATCAGCCCTGTTTCCCTTAGCTTATATAAATGCTACTCAAAGGGCTGACATTCCTACACCCTGTCCCAAATGACGATGATACGAGTACGACGTCCATCCCCGTTCCGTCGTTCCTGCTTCCTAGCCCTTTTCTCGGATGAAAATCACCTTGCCATACATGGATTTGGCCTTACCGGTGAGCCCCAGAAGACTGTCGATGATTATTCGGTGCATGGGGCTGGGTAGGCGGCTGCGAGCAGACCGTGACCAAGTTGTGGACGCCGACGCGGCCGAAGAAGTAAAGGCTGGAATCGGACGGGTGGGAGGGGAAGTATTTCCTTGCCTCCTTTCCAGGTAACCTGATAAACGCGGCTGGATGCGTGACCAACCCACCCTAAACTCAGAATACTTGAACAGCGGCGTGTTGCCATCCACCACGTGGCCCTGGTGACGGGGTCCGCTGGTCAGCCAAGGTGACGACGGAGGGGGATCCCGGTGGTCGGGATGCGGATCGGCCGAGGCCCAATTTGGAGCATGCGGGGGCAATTATGCGGACCGGCTGAAGATGGGCGATTCCGAACATGGGGAAATTGGTGGGGATCAATGCAGAGGCGGAAAAGCCAGCGATAATTCCGGAAGTAGCCAGGCAACGGCCGGCGAGAACGACGGGAAATCGCAAGAGCCCCGCCACATCACCTTTCAAGGCGCTCTTTGCAAAGGCAAGCGCGCCCGTGAGGCGGCGGCACCATCACTCAAGCAACCCCGCCCATTTCGCTGACCCACCCTGGACAGGATGTCATGTCTCTCCTTTCCGCTGGGCACTCCGGAGGGATCGGCCATCTTTCCCAGTGCGGATGACGTGCCTGGTCCACGTGCCACTGGCTGCATAGATCGCTAAGAAGGCGGTTCAGTTCTCGATGGGTATCTCTGAAGTCAAGCATCCATCTGTTGGACATGCTCTGGGCTCGTTCAGTAAGTACCTCCCCATCTTCCCTCCCGTTTTGGTTCATTTGCGCTTCTCCAGGCAGTCAAGAAAGGTGCAAACCTTGACAGCATGACGATGTCGCCTGCTTGGATAAGCTGAAATGGGCCATCTGTCGTTGCTGCAGCCCCCCCAGCAATTTCAGCATGAATCTGGGGTTGCCCTCCCTAACGAGGTTACTCGATCCATGCATATCCTGGTTTCTCGGTTCCAAGCGGCCCGGCCTTGATGAGGAACCACTGATCAGGGCGAGGGTCCCCCGCAGTACATCTAATGGCTGTCACGAGAGCCTTGTGCCTAAGAAACAACTCTAATAGATACGTCAACTTAGGTACTACGGGGGTCATTGATTGGCTTCAAGCCGGCTTCATCGGCCTCTTAGAAGCGGTGCATTATATTTTGGCCACTCCACATCGCTCTATATTACCGGAAAGAAACCCCCTCGTCATGTTCCTGACCCTCATTTGCACCCCCACCACGTTCACGGCCCTTGACCCCCGCCGGGCACCGTCACTATGCTTCTTGACAAGCTCCTGCAGAGGGCACTCGCCGTCTCGTCCCTCGCCCTCACGGTAGAGGCCCTCACATTTTCCGCTCGCTTGATCCCTAGGGTGGGCAAGCTCGCCACCGCGCCGTCTAAGAGATGGTCTTCCGGTGTTCTCGAGCGGTCTGGCGCCGCCTCGGCCGGGCATAATATCAGCCTTGAAGATTGGTTCAACCGTACCGATTGCCAATGGTTTGCCGAGATCGAGATCGGCACCCCGGCGCAATACGTGTAAGTCTTGGAACATCCACGACCCTCGGTTGCGTGGCAACACTAAGCATGGGTCTGCAGCACCGTCGCTTTGGGTACCACCCCGATGCCGCTTCTCGTGCCCGCCAACAACTGCACCACTTGTTCCAACATCCAAAAGTTCCATCCCGGCAACTCTACCACCTTCAAGCCGGGGGACGGAAATGCTACTCGGTTTGAATACTCGAGGGGCCCAAACCCTGTGCCCCTTTCCAGGCCGCTAGGAGCCAGATGCTACTTTAACAACGACACTGTCGGCTTCGGGGACCTGCGGGTCGACAGCCAGTCCTTCCTCCTGTGTGACGACTACGACCCCCTCTTCAACGAGATGCGCCCGGCCGGCTTCCTCGGTCTGGACACCTACGACCCCAACGTGCCGGCCAAGACGCTGCTGTGGAACCTGTGGGAGAGCGGCAAGCTCGACAACCCCATCTTCTCCATCTACATGCCCACGGGCCGGCTCAAGAGCGGCCGGCTCACGCTGGGCGGCCTGGACCCCTCCAAGTACACGGGCGACATCCACTACGTGCGCCTGCACCTCGACGTGGACGGGATGACGGGAGGCGCCTGGATCGCGGCGCTGGACGCCGTGTGGGCCAACGACCTCGTCCTGGGCAACTCGTCGAACAGCATGACGCCGCTGAAGTCGGGCTACGCCATCTTCGACACGGGCACGGCCTTCATCCAGACGCCGGACAACGCGACGGCGGCCGCCCTCTACGCGCAAATCTCGCCCGAGTTCGGGCTCATCGACCCGGCCGGCGCCTGGGGCGCGCTCTGCAAACACATGAAGACCCTCGCGCCCGCGCTGACCTTCGTCCTCGGCGAGGGCCTCGACGCCCGCAACTTCACCATCCCCGCCCAGAACTTCAACCTCGGCCCGTACCCGACCAGGAAGGGCTACTGCCAGGCCGTCTTCAACAGCCCCCTCGCGCCCGTGCACGCTCCCGACGGGAAGCCCGTCTGGGTCCTCGGCTCGCCCTTCCTCAAGAACTTCTACTCGGTCTGGAATGGGTTGGAAAAGAAGATAGGCTTTGCCGGTCTTGTTCGCACGGCGGAGGCAGAGCCCTCGCAGCCGCCGACTCCGCCCTGAGTCCTCCCGGTAAGATGGTGAGAGAAGGAAACGCGGATGATATGAGTAGGCAATACGTGGGACCTCTCGAGATTACTGACGGCATTGCGAACCGACTGCTCCCATTGGATGTCTCACACTAGACTCGCGCCTACTCGTACCTCTAACGAATGTTTTCTTCTTAAACATGAACCTCGCGTATCTATCGGCGCATGGCAAGACTGAGACCGATGTAATGTTTTTTTCCCCTCTGGGCCAGGCTAGATAATGGATTAGATGACCCGGGCTCGCCCTCAAAAGTAGACGTGCTATTAGGTGGAGGTTCCGGCGCCTTTTTTCCATTTCGCTTCCACCTTCCACGACATTCACGGGCAACACGTAGGTCAATAAGCACACCACGTTCTGCGACAGCAGTGATATGTACACCGGTTGGAAACCCACCGAGACCCATCTGGCCATGGTGATCTCGCGTGCGCACGCTTAGCCTCTTCCAGTCATTTGTGGATAGAGGCACTTACAGACGGGGGACGAGCGACCCAGTGTTTGACCCATGGCACAAGTACAACATCATCAATAAGCGGTCTGTTCACCAAGGCACTTTGGCGGAGTGGTTAACGCGATGCCCTGCTATGGAGCGAGGTCCCTCGATCATAGTGATAGGCATTCCCTTCGGGGGCGTGTGTTCGAATCACACAGGTGTCGGATGGCTTTCTTTTTGCCCCTGGGATGCAAATCTTCCTGTCCAGTCATATCCCCGGCTTATCGGAGGCCGTCCTTGCTGCGCGGTCGAATCGCGGCCCTGTGCCCACCGGGGATTGCCGTCTGGAATGCATCTCCACGTTTGTGGAAGAACAGGAGGGTTGCCTCCAGCCGATGCCTTTGGCCGACATGTCCTTCTCGGCTCCCATGTCCCAGTGTCAAGGGGCCTTTGCGGTTGTGACATTGCTCGCAAAGAACCAGTCGTCGACGTCCGGCGTCGCGTAGACCCTATAGTGCGTCGCGAGGGGCGCTGGGCATGATGAATTGTCTTCTTGCCAGCGGCCCATCCGTTCCACTTCCAGGCGACCGTCTGGGACTTGCCGAGCCGGTCGTGACGAGGTTTGCCGCCGAGGGTTCCAGGGACAGGTTTACATTCGGGGGCCTCTGCCGTGTGGCTTTCCGGGCGCTTTGATGTGCCTCAAGTCTGGGTCGTCGAATGAGCGAATCGGCGCGGGGTAGAAACAACTCCGAGGTATCAACGCGAACTGGCCCCCAGGGGATAGGGGCTCTTCCGAAAACTTTCGCTCGGCCGTGCTCCCTATGTAGTGGGAGTAAGGATCGCCTATCGGTGGTGCTGTCGGCAGCATCGAGAACTGCCGTGGCCCCGGTTGGAGAGTAAAGAACTGACGCCGGGATCGAAAGACCCCGACTTGTCGCAGCGTACGGGAGGACGTCGGTGGACGGTTCCTGTCTGCTGGGTTTTCCCGCATCCACAAAGACCTGGGGTCGCGGTGCTAGCATACTAGTCCAATTGGCTGGCACCATTTCAGCGTCGTGTTTCAGAAAAAGAAAAAACCGTATGGTCCGGATGGGATCGAATGGTTGCCTCCTTCAATCGAGTCCATGTTTCATAGCCTTCACCGTATAGAAGGGGCATATCGATATCGAAGAACCCCAGCATACAGTAGGCCATGCCCTCGACGCGAGCTGTCTCCCTTCTGGGGGAACCAAGACGTCTTCAAGCCATCGCTCGCCGCATAAATATCATTTTGGCGTAGGAGGTACCGGGGGTCGATGCCGGTTCGCGTTTCGCTTTTGCGGGCCACGTGGTCCTCAAACTCGAAACCACGCCGTGCCCACGTTTTGGAATGAATCCAGTCGGACACAGGCCGTCCCGAGTGTCTATAGGTTCTGCCATGCATGATGGCTTCGCAGCATCTCATCGGTGATTGGTGTTCTGGCGGGTTGCTGGGTAAAACAGCATGCAGCCGCAGCTTGCGCCATGGCACGGCCGACAAGACTTCCGATGGCCCCCTCTTGCCTGCACTCGTGGAATGAAGCCATCACAACAATCCCGGGGCGAATATGACGAGGAATGCCGCGGCCAGTTCCGCCCAGCGCCTTGATTGAACGTCATTCTTCAAAGGCGAGGTGTTTTCCATTTCCAAGCCGCTTGGGTGGGATTGAAGCTAGAAGCGAACCGCAAAGTGCAGGGTTAGTGATGTGCTGTCCAGGGCAGCGCCAACAAGAAGACGCAAGATTGGGAGACGGTTTCGAGTCCTTGCGAACAACCTCTTTCCAAAGGTCGGTCCTTCTTTCACCTCTCCATTTGTAGCAACTTGCGACCCAGCCGAGGACCGCAATCCCTCATCAAGGTCAAAACCCAAGCAGTCACTATAGTCACGCACCCAGGAACGCACATCTTGTTTAAACAGTCGGCACTTCGCCCAGAGAAACCGCAGGCGCCTCCTACCCGGTCGGGACCTCCCAGGCCTTGGTCGGCTCCGCAGGGGCTTCTGCGTCTCGCTGATGGAGTAGTGAGGCGCCCCGCATGTGTTGAGCTTCAACTTCACGTGATTCAAAAGCAACACACCACCTCGTCTTGACGCATGGGAATATCGTATTATTACCTTCAACTTGCCTGACTACCACCGGCCAGGCAACTCTTGGGGTCGCGTCTCGACGCCCATCTCGAGGGGCCTCTCCTGTGTGCGGAGCTCGTGGGGTTTGTGCTCGACGACGAGCTCGTAGTAGGGCTGCTCCTTTCCGGCGGCTGTGGCACCTGGCCCGCCAGCCGCCGCGGCCGTGTTGTTGTCGTTGAGCTCAATGGCGTAGTGCTGGTAGTTCTGAGACACGGTTGGGTCGTAGCCGCTGCCTCCTTGGCCGTTGGGGTCGAAGGCGCCGGCGTCGCGCACGCCCCCCGCCTCCGTCGTGTCACTCGACGGTACCATCTGCTGCCCCTGGCGAGCCCGCCGTCGTCGAACAAACCACCATAGTGCGCCCGCGACGAGGGCCACCCCGACGAGGCCGCCGACGACGCCTCCGATGATGGGCCCGTTGGAGGAAGATGACTCTTGGGAGGTAGGATCGGTCGACCCGTCGGTTGGCTGGCCGGATGTCGCGCCCGGGACCGGGTTCGCGTTGCTTTTGTTTTCTGCGCGCGGATGCCTGTTCAGATGCGTGCAAACAACCATGTATTCAAAGACCGGGGGGCTACGTACCACTCGTGACGAAAAAAGCCTTGACGTCGTCGTCGCTCCACTTGACCGAGTCGAGACCGCTGGCAAAGGCTCTTGGTCAGTTTCTCGTCCAGCAGCAGTCACTCGGGCGTTGGGGGAAAGGGGGAGAGAAGCCGTACCCGTTCTTGTACCAGTCGGCGATGGCGGGTGCAGGCTCGTAGGGCTGGGCGTCGGCGTCGTAGCGGTCCTTCCACGCGAGGGCCGTCAGGTCGAAGACGCCGAGGCCCTGGGCCCAGTCGTCCTGCACCGTGTAGGTGGGGTTGGCGCCGAAGCCGCCGACGACAAGCAGCTGCCGGTTGTTGGCCACGATGCACTGGTGCGAGCTGCGCGCCGCCGACGTGCCGTTCACCTTGAACCAGACGAAGCCCGGCAGCGACAGCACGTACATGTCCGTCTTGATGCCGCCCTCGCGCCGGTCCTGGCCGCCGTACACGACGCTGCCGTGCGTGTTAGCCTGCTGGGAGGTTCGCCTCGTCCCCGAAACACGACTCACATCTCGTAAGTGCCGTTCGGGCCCTGTACGCCGGCGACGCAGTGGCGGTCGCGGACGGGCGGGGCCTCGCCCGTGGTCGGTTGGGCGTGCCACTTGTCGCCGTCGACGTCGTAAAACTTGAGGACGGAGGTATCGATGAGGCTGCGGCCGTTGTCGTTCCAGCTCTGGCGGTCCGTCTCGTCGCCCCCGATGGGGAAGAACAGGCCGGCCTTACCAAAGTTGCCGGCGCAGGCGGCCGCGCCGTACAGGGTGGTGCCGTACGAGTTGAAGCCGACGGCCGAGACGTTGGCCCAGGTGCGGGCAGCGATGTCGTAGGTGACGAGGCCCGGCGTCGGCAGGTAAGCGCGCGTGTTGTGCACCGTGTCCGTGTTGACGTCCTCGTAGCCGCCCAGGTACATGCCGCGGCCGTTGCAGGTGGCGGACGAGGCGGCGTTGGTGCGCACCAGGTTGTTCTGGAAGGCCGGGTTCGCCGCGTCCAGGGTCCGCCACGTGCCGCCGCCGCTCGTGTCGGCCGTGAACTCCCACAGCTCCTTGTACTTGGGCATCGTGCCCGGCACCGCCCACCCTCCCCACATGTAGGCCGACTGCTGCTTGGTGTCGCGGAAGAGCGCGGCCATGTTGAGGCTGGGCGCGCTCTTCTTGGTCACCTTGACCTCCACGGTTGAGTTGACCCATGACTCCTGCAGCGACACTGACAGCGTGTCGTTCACTGCCCCCCTCGCCGGTTAGCAACTGCCACGCCATCGTCGAGCCACGGTGCCACCTACGCAGCCACTCGACCTTGCCGTCGTGCTTGGCGATCTGGCCGTCCACGCGCAGGGAATACTGGCCGCCGTCGATATAGAGGTGGTCGTTCAGGATCGTCACTGTTCGCGCCCTGTCAGAGTACCGCCGGGAGAACGCCGATGGTGGCGGGCGTGGTCCTACCCGAGTGCCCCCGGCGGGCAAGAAAGTCTGCGGCCGAGGGGGCCGAGGGGACGTTTTGGGCCGTGGCAACCGGCCAAAGTGGTGCCGTGGCAGCGAGCACCTGTAGCGCCTTCATCGCGAATGGCCGTGACGATTCCGGCGGGGGCGCGTCTTGGGCTGGGCACGACTGCGCGGCGGGGCAGAGAAGAGAGGCACCCGCGACGCCGAGCATGGCCACGGGGCAGAGGCTATTTTGTACGACGCGACGGGCGGTGGTGCCGGGTGCACCCGGGGGCAGGCACATCTGGGGCATAGGGGGTCCTGGCCCCCGGCCGCGGCCGACAGAGCTGATGGGGAGGATGTGGACACTAGATCCTGCGAGATCTTGGCTACGTTAGCGGCTGCCACCGCAAATTGGACCATCTCCATGCCAGGTCCACGGCTTGGCAAATGGAATGGAGGCACGAAGTGGGAGGTGTGGCGGGCAGGGTGTGGTGGAGACGCCCTACCACCAGCGAGGTGGGACGGATTGGCAGTGCTCTTTGCGCCGCGGCCGCCCGCGGGGAGACCAGCGGACCTGCGTGCAGATCCCACTCCCAGCACCCCTGCGGCCGTCTTGCTCAGCTGGGCTTGGTGAGGGACGGGAAAGCAATGCATGCATGAGCCCTTGCCGTTGGTCTCGTTTGCCGTCCCGAGGGCCCGAGTAATGAATGGCCCATTCCATGCTGGCCCGTCCAGGTACATCCGTCGCCCCGATTCCTTCTGGCGGCACGGCAGCCCGTCTGTTCCCAATTAGCACGCCCCGAGTCCCGCTAGGGAAGGTAGCCTAAGCCCAGCAGCTCGGATCCGCTACGGGATAGGGGCCCACCGCCACCGCTCCGGGCTCCATGGGGGTACATAACCAGCCGACGCCTCCTCTGTAGTGCCTCGCACTGCACGCGCGCGTGCAGACCCCTCGGAATCCCACGACTCCTAGCAACACGTGGTGGACCGGCATGCGTGGAATTGACTGATACCAACCTCCACCTTCAGCCTGGAATGCGTGCTACCAGGGGAGCCTGGTGAACGACACCTGGTTTAGATCCGGACCCCAGCTGCTCATTAGTCGGGCCCACAGCCACTGCGGGCCCTCGACTCCTCCAGAAGGGCTGTCGATTGATGTTTCTCGATGTAACGGATGGATACCACGACTCAGCTGGATGGCTGCGAGGCCCCACGCGGCTGAACTGCCCTTGCCAGGTTTTCCAATGCTCTGCGCGACTCCCCCAGTCCTCGAGGGTGCCTAGGACGCGACCATGCCCAACCGAACTCGGCGCGGCGCTCGTTGGGTTCTTGACGGCGCATTCGCTCCAGACTCTCTCCTCTGTCGGATTCCTCTCTGTTCCCCTTGGCGCCGTGATGCGCACGTCTTGCCGTGGCTGAACACGACGCCGCGGCATCCATTGGAGTTGACGTTCTGGCTGTAGCGGGCGCAGACAAACAGGCCGTCGTCGAGCGCCATGATGCCGCGCAGGAACATGAGGTCGTAGCGGCTGCCGACGATGTGGCCGACTGCGGCGCGGTACGGGCCACGGGTGATTCCCTGCGCCGCGAGAACGAGGACCAGGAAGTTTCACTACTACCAGAGTCCGCGCACCAAGAAGTCCGTCTTGTGCGCCGCGTTTGGGGGCTGCGTCGAGTAACGCCAGGAGGCCGGTTGTAGGTAAGCATCAGGTGTGGGAACGGCCTCTTTGTGAGCCACTGAGGTATCGATGGCCTCAGGGGCATTGCTGTGGTCCGGGGTCATGACAGCCGGAGGGCAGCGAGGATGGACGTGAAGGGTCTATCGAGGCAAAAATAGGCAACGCAGTGGATGGTAGCTAGGTAGAAGGCGCTGGCAAGAGATGACGTTCGAAGAAAAGAAAGAAACAAATGTTAGAAAAGATGGCTTTGTGGAGGGCGTGGATGTAGCTCGGATTATGGCTAGGGACTCCAGCCGTCCCCTTAATACCACGATATATTATTTTGACCTGTATACCTTCTTAGCGCTCAGATATACTCATGGATGTCACTGCATCTTGAGTAGCATAGACTTCCACAGAGCAATTGTTGCCGTCGCTTTCTTACTCTTCCTTCACTGAGCCTGTCAATGTGTTCTTTTCCACAGTGTACCAGTATGCTGGGTTGCCTGGGTAAAACCAGTGCTTAGATCGTGAGTCCACGGTACCTTCCCTAACCACGCCGCCTCAAACTGCCACCAAGGCAGAGGACCGGCCCCCCTCGAGCTTGTGGATGAGGTCCTCGAGCTCGCACACAATGTCGCGATAGATGGCGCTCTGCAGCCGGGAGTCGTTGAGGTCATCTCCAAAGCCAAAGTCGCAGTAGAGGCACTTCTGAGTGATTTCCTGATAGCGCGTGCCGAGTTGCGCCGCTCCCTCGGCCGGAGCCAGGGCGTCGACTGGAATTGCAGAACGCCCTTGACGAGCTTCAAAGCCAGGTGAAGTTGGTTGGAGAGGGAGAGGGCGCGCTCGATAGGGTATTGGAAGATGCTGTCCAACGGCCGAGGATCCCGGAGGTCTTGCCTGGTGAGGCACTCGCTGTGGTCGCAAGAGCTGCCGCAGACGGGTGACAGATAATGGCGGACTTGGTCAGTAGTGTCAAGATACCCACCACAGTCATGGGCCCATAATTGACTGCACAAGTCCCTGGCCGAGCAGAGGTTGGCGACTTTGGGTGCTCCAGCTCCTTTCGTGCTCTTTGTTGTAATGCTTTCACTCATCGTGCTCAAGGGATCGACTGTATCCGCAGAGGAATAGTGGTCTGCAAATCTCACCCTCCTGTCTCTGGCAGGCCGCTCCTCGCCAGAGTCCCACTCAAGGGCTTCTCTCGGAAACGAGCCAAATCTTGTGAAACCGAAGGCGCTTCCAGGGAAAAAGAACAAGAAGAGCAAGTCGAATGCTTGGGATGCCATCACGGCTGCTCTTTCTGGGCAGGGTGCTACTGGTGTTGTCCCAAGCCCCTCAGACTCCGCTCTTGAACCAGATAAACCCCAGCCGAGGGCCCCTTTCAGAAGTGAGCTGAGCTCTGGGTTCTCTTTTGAGAACCTCGGCGAGGAACCTTCGGCCATAGGTCCGAGTCCTGCACTGTTCAGAGGTCACAATACGCCTGCCTCTTTTACTGGTATCGACTTTGCTGCAGCAATTGCTGCAAGGCTTGAAGACGGTAGATTTGACCAGACATCGTTTTTAAAGATGCCAGTTACCAAACACGCAATTCGCCTCGGAAATGCCTGTTCACGAAGGCGCAGTTGAAGAGATTGCCGATAGGACCGACAATTCTGGGGAAATCCCACCGAAAGTCACCAAGCAGGTGCGTAACAAAAACTACTGCGCTCACTCTTGTTCCAATTTCTGACTGTCATATAGGACAAAACGATGGGTAAGGGCCGATTTGGATGGAGTCTGCGTCAGTTTGCCCACAGAGTGCGACGCCGCCTTTAACGGCGCTCATGGTAATAACGCCTGCTCTTGGGATTCCCACCGCTGCCCTGCAATCCGATTTTTCGTCGCCCGGCACACGGCGACAAAAAACGAAGGAGCAGAAGGTTAATAACGATGATGCGAGTAGTGCACCCTCCTAAATATTAGTAAGAGAGGTAATACACACATGCCTATATACACAGAAGGGTAGGTAGGGAGTCGGCGCCCAGCTCCCGCCCAACAAGAAATTCGTCCCACTCCTGAAAGGATATGTGTGACGCGTCATATGAGCGCTCGCACAATGGATGAGGCTACATAGGAAGACATGAGGTAGTAAAATGGTATGAACCTCTACCAATAATTCAATGTGGCTCATAGGTGTCTAACAACGTGTTGATTAATTTGTTGTAAGTGATGGTCCCCGTGGCCTTCCTGTTCAAAGGGCCAAGAATTTCGGGTACCGTCGTGCTTTGGGGGGTTTTAGCTGTTGAGTCTCGGACTCTGGTTAAATACATCAGTCGCTTCATGAGGGCATAGAAGCGAGACCGATAGCTAGACTGATATGAAGCTGTTGATATGGTACACATTATTAGACAGGGGATTATTTATCGTTGATGATGTGGAATTCGTTCATTATCAATAATACTTAGTCATTCCGCTTGATAACTAGACAACGATCAGGATGTCACCGCACCCACCCCTTCTTCAAACCTAGCCCGATTCCGTTCTGCGAGCGACTTGGTATTAATGCCCAGCCTCCAACCGTCCACCTGATCAGGAATCCACAGCTCACGGCACACGCGCCGGATTGTCGAGCTGGGGAAGCAGTTCGTGATCAGTAACTTGATATTGAGTTGCGGGAACTCTTCCATGAGTTCCATCAAGAAGTCCACAAACACATCGCCTTTGGATGCATCTCGACCCAGGCATGATATGGAATCCAGAAGGATAACAACCACGCCATCTTCCGGGAGGAGGCATAACAGTTTCTCCAGGAGGTTTTTCGCCACTTCTCGGCTCGCCATCGCCTTTTGCACCATCTTCTTTGTGAGCAGGACCGGTGCATCTCCATAGGGACTCTCCTCGTGAAGGAAGTGTAGAAGCTGCCTGTTTAGGCTTTTGAGCATATCCAACAGGCCCGTAGACGGCCCATTGCTGCTGCTGCTGCCATCCAGACACCTTGCTCTCATATCACAGAAGTGACCAAGAATTGCGAACCGACCCTGGATACTTTTGCTTCGCAGTGTGGCATAAAGCATTGCCGTGTTGATGGACATGTAGTTGATCACCTCTCCAGCTGGTGTCTCGGCATTGATCGTCAGCGAGGCGGACTTAGCCTCGCCAAGCCACCCCTGGAACAGGTCCGATTCGATGATGTACTGCAATTTATCTTTGTCGTCCAAACTGATACGTTCTGCGTTCATGAGCATTGCCTTGACCTGAGCGTCGAGAAGTGTATCCGGATCGTCGAACTGGCTGAGCAGTGTCTTCAAGAACTGTTGGTTCCTTGCAATCTCTTTCATCGGATCCTGGCGACCTCTTTGTTTGTTGAAATCAATATTGACTATTTGAGGTCAGTGAAAATATCATAGTGTTAGGTTTAAAAGGAATCTGGCGTACTCTGGCCTGTCTGGGTATCAAAGCGTTCATCCGCACCCAAAAACCTATAAACCAGGTTGTATACCACGGCTTGTTTAACCTGGTCAGAGATCCGTTGCATGTATTCGTCTTTTACTTGATTTTCTCTCTGTAACTCAGCATAGATCTGTTCACATACTGGTAGGTAATTAGCTGCCCGGCGAACGTCGAATCTGGAACACGAAATATGTAGGAACACTTACATCGCCTCGTATGATCCACGCCTGTTTGCATCGCTCCTTGTTCTTCTTCGAATCTAGCAAATCTATATTCCATGCAGACCTCAAGTTCTGCATGGAAATCATTGACGTCCCTATCCAGTTTTTCAATTGCATCATCAACGCTAAGAACATCTTTGCTAAAAGCATCTTTGCGTTTGGTAATGTTTCGGCCTATGAACGTCAGTTGTCTTCTCTTGCGTTTATGGCTTGGATAAAAGGACTTGTAATACTCCAGAAGTTTGTCAAGAGTCTGAAAATAATGCTTTGAAGGACTCCGAATGTCGACACAAGAACCGAGTTGGCGCGGCCATGCAATAGCTCGGACTTCTTGTGAGCTTCCGACAGCCTCTGAACTCTGCTACAGATCTTGGGTATTTTCAACAAGGCATCTTTAATATCCTGGCGCTTCTTTGCCGCGTGCTCAATTGCCTAATAAGAACGTTAATGTGTTGCCAGCCACGAGCGGATCAGAGGAGGGTTGGAAACGCACGGCGCACACCAAAGTGAACCCTCCGGAGATTAATGACCCATACACATCTGTGGGTATCAAATCCAGGAGCCCTTGAGTCACTCCGGGGTATTTGGAGTGTCCCTTGATGCACATCATGGCGAATTTGTTGCAGACATCAAACCTGCCGGGGTTTTCGGACTTTTCCATCAACGTCTTTGCAAGTTCCAGCACGTATTTCCCATCGTAGTTTTCCGGACTACGGATTTCGATTCCCAGCTTTTTGATCTTTTCCAGCCCCTGCAGCCATGTTGTGAACGTCTTCATGGTATCCTGGAACTGTTGCATGCATTTTTCAGAGCTTTCGTATATCTTGTTAACGCTATAGGCTATGTTAGTTACGAAAGTCAGAATGAATAGGTCATATGTCAACGTGCTCTATAATCTGGTCCAGATTTACGAATCGGTCTTGTTCTTTCGAAAACACAGGTGCCTGGGCTGGCAAACCACCACTTCCCGTTGTGACACTTCGAACGACGGCTGGTCCGGCTTGGTGCTCGACGAACTCGGCGCAACTGTTGCTCAAGGGCCCCGAGTAGAGGCTGGTTGTCTGTAGGGTCGGCATGACGAGATACGATGGCAGCTGTACGCGAACAATGAATCTGGATAGTTGGGGATTGTAGGGCAATTCGCCAAAGTGGGCTCTTGTGTTCGGTGAGAAAACATGACCGATTTTGGCACGGGATAAAAGCTTATAAGATACAGCCTCTTCCTTGGCCTTTGAACGTATTTTTCAGAATATGGCATATAATAGGCCGAGGAGGCTTATGTGACGTTACACTAATAGTGAGCGTCAAGTCGAGGCATTGGGAAGGGTGCATACGATAAGCACTACAGAGCTATGCAATAGGTGTTGAGTGGATATAGAACCTGGCTACGGCAAGACTAAAGAGGCACAGGTCGATATCAGGCCGACAGACACGATGACGTATATGAGGCTATCCAATCAAGCATCGACACGCCAGGTGCATATCAATAATTATGCAAGCTGACTGCAGTAGACTTAATACCCCGCTGATAATAAGAATCGTCACAGGTCGCATTAGGCTGGCAGACATAAAGACGTATACAAGGCTATCCAATCAGGTATCGACGTGCCTGATAAGCGTCAATAATTATGCAAGCCAAGTACAGCAGACCCGCTACCTCGCTGATGATCAGCGGTACGGGTCGAAATTAGCTGGCAGACTATCCAATTAATCATCGACAGGCCTAATAGTTGTTAGTGATTATGCAAGTTGACTGCAGTAGACCGACTACCCCGCTAACAATAAGCAGCGGCACGGATCGAGAGCAGCCGGCAGACATAGGCTATCCAATGAGATACAATAGAAGCCAAACGGGTAATACAACCTTCCGGGTTAGTAGTAGGAGTATGATAGTTCTGCTTGCATGCCAGGCTGAGCTTCACGCGTACGGCGTCTCCCAATGTTTTGCTGTCTCTCCCAATACCTCAAGAGGCCAGGACGAAGCACCCACACGTATAGTATATTATGATAATCTGTGTACCTCTGCTCACGACTCATCCCTACCCATCATCACATCTCCGTTTTCGCACGACTCATCCCTCCCCATCATCGCATCTTCGTTTTCGCTTCAACCAGGTCCCATATTGAGCAGGCCTAAAAACATGGCTGCCCTAGCTGAGATCAACATTCTAGGCCCCGTCGAGTCGGCCCGTTCCAGTCTCCTCGACCCTCCCAATGACCAACAGATCTCAGAGCAAAAGGCTAAGCCAGTACTTTCAGCCGACCAAGTGAACAACAGTTCAGAGCTTGCCCAGGAAAACCCACACCCAACCACGGCCCTGGAAAGCGGAAACAATGACGGCACAGTCGAGTCACCATCCGCTGCTGAAACTCCACCTGTTGAGATCGAGAGGTTGACACAGGAGAGAAGAATCCCAGAAGATGACGACACCGACTCTTTCGTTGATTCTGATGACGATTCGCCCATGAATTTTCGGTTTCGGAATCCCCATCGCATAATGCGGCAAGCGAGCACTCTCAACCAGGATCAGCTGTATCAAGTTTACAAGGATAGACTGGAGCGAGCCAACCGGGGCAACGACAAGGCTTCAGCCCTCGTCAAAGGATTTGTCGACTATATGCGCTCAATGGAGAAACGTATGAAGACTCTGGAGGAGGGCGTTCCTAGCAACGCCGAGGGGGTTGACCGGACTGCTGGCAAAGAAGACTCGGGCAAAGAAGACTCGGGCAAAGTCCAAGGAAACCGCAAGGAAATACTTGAGGCTAGGTTCTACCACTACTCCAACGCGTTCGATGCTTCCGGTGATCTCAAAAATGCAGATGATGATCAGGAGAGTACCTTTACGTCGGACAAGGACCCTGCCTACCTACTACGCGTGGTCTATGACTCGCGTCACAATGCAAGCTCGCAGGCATCCGAGGATAACACGGCTGATTTGGATCCCAACGACATTGACCTTATCATGATGACTATCGAGTCTGCGCCGATTGCTTCCTTCTTTGAGAAGCGACTCGGTTTCGAGATGCGATCAAAGCACATATTTCGCGTTGCAAAGCCTTTTCGGTCGATTTTGATGAACCGAGAAATAATTGAAGGCCATTTGATGGAGCTCAAACGCGATTTTGGGTAAGAGTATCGTGGGGGCATCTATAGAATGTCATGACTGACAAGACCTCACAGCACCGAATCCCCTAATGCCTTGTTGGGGCCTCCCACCAGTGGCTTGGGTGCCGCAAATAACGCCGATGTGCCACAGCTCGAGCCAAACGTTCACACAAACGAGCAAGAGGCAACTCGAGATCCATACAACAGTGCGGAGGCACTCCGACATTTTGAGTGCTTTGTGAACTTTCTTCACAAGTACCTGGCGCCGAAGATCGATCTCTACGAGAAAATAAGGTCTGCTGAAGTCGAAAGCATCGCTTTCGAGGACCTGTGGATGCTTTTCGGTCCAGGAGAAAAGATTTACTGCCCTTCACGCATGGGACTGGCCTACATCATCAATAGCGATGGCGAAAACTGGAAGACTCAAGCAAGACACGTACCTCAGGTGTACCAAGTCATAGGCCACGATGGTGGCGTTCCTATGAAAAGAACCTGGGCTTCTGATAAGAACCGGGACGATGATGAGGGCTTGCTGGGGCTGTTATTCTCGTCTTATAACACCAACAGGAATGGCCGGAGTCCGTTGCTGGATACCCAACGCGGAAGAACAGAGCGCATGACAGCTGAGAGCGGCAAAAGGAAGAATCATTACTCAACTCTTTCCGTCACATGCATGCACATGGCATTCAATGGAGAGGCCTATTGCAGTATAGCGGATGCTTTTGTTTTCAAACCATTTGAGAGCAAGGTTAACATCAGGAGTCTAGAAGCATATCCCCTGCAGTTCTTGGACAAACGAAGCCCATCGATTTCTACGACGACAGCCGATCCGTCGAAAACCTCATCAATGGTTGACAGCCTTTTGGAGCGAGGCAAGACTCTCGTCGGCCTCACCAACTTCGCTCATAGACTATATGAAGGCCTTACCGTGGGAATGACCAAAGAAGAGGTAAGCTTGACTTTGACCGAGATGAGATTTCTCTGACAAAACTCCCATGAAGGTGAATGGAGCCGTGGTTGTCGATGTTAAGCTGGCAATGCTCGAGCATGGTGACAAATTCCCAGGCCTTAAGGTCGAAACCATGGACATCAGCAAATATTGGGCTTTGGGCCGGGAAAACGAAAATGAGATCTTGGACCTGACTATTCCAGGAGGTGAAGAGACTGCATGTCATAAGAGCTGCACGGATGAGATATTCCCTTCGTGGCACAGAAGGCAGCGGGATAAACTTGCTACAAGAATCAAACGCATCTTGGACGAGTACGAAGGCGAGTCTTGGGATGATCCGACCCACCTCAAGACTTTCAGTCAGCGCATGGAGGACGAAGAGTTGCTCATACTCATGCCTGGTGTGGTCCCTGGATTTGTGTTGCGGAACAGGAACTGGGGTGAGTCAGTTCATGCTACTGCTTTTGTGCTTGGAGCTGACAAGCAACCAGTTCAACTTGATATCCGCCGGTTGAAAGCATTCCAAGAAAGAGACGATTGGAATAAGCTGGTCCTACCCCCTGGTCATAAACGAATGGTCCAAGCCATGGTCGAGACGCATTCGCGCGGCTCGAAGCCCACCGACGAGAAGGCTTTGGATAAACCAGAGATGGATCTGGTAAGGGGAAAGGGTACGTTTTCTTCTTTTGATAGATGGTTCTTCCACTGATAATTCTCAGGCAAGGGATGCATTATCTTGCTTCATGGAGTTCCTGGCGTTGGAAAAACCTCGACCGCTGGTAGGTTCTCAACCTTTGCCAGAGATGTCAGAGCCGCCACTAAAATAAATGCATGCAGAATGTGTTGCGGCATACACGGGGAGGCCGCTGTACCCGATCACTTGCGGTTGGTCTAACCTACTGCGGAATCTTCCTGCTGGCCGCGAAAGCTAACCGTATAAGGTGACATTGGGTATCTCCCGGATGAGGTCGAAAAGAATATGGGCAAGCACTTCAAGCTGGCTCACCGATGGGCGTGCGTGCTTCTACTTGACGAAGCGGACGTGTTCTTGGCGAAGCGAGATGTAAGTGAGAATCGCCATCAAAGCACTGCTAAATAAGCATACGATGATGACTGATGACCGCTTAAATAGAAATCCGATGTCCGGCGCAATGGCTTGGTTTCCGGTACGTACATGGGAATCAATGACTTCTTCTGATACCGTTCAGCACTTACTATGTATAGTTTTCCTTCGCATACTGGAGTATTATCCAGGCATTCTGTTCCTGACAACCAACCGCGTCGGCTATCTAGATGATGCCTTCCGTTCTCGGCTGCACCTCACATTGTTCTATCCTAAGCTAAACAAAAAACAGACGACGAAGATCTGGGAGATGAACCTGGACCGCCTCGATGAGCTAAACAACGAAAGAGCGAGAAAGGGGCAGCTAAGGATCGATTTCAATCGGAAGAAAATCCTCCGATGGGTCGAAGTCAACCGCAAAGACCTCGAGTGGAACGGGCGACAAATTCGGAATGCATTCCAGACCGCCATTGCGTTAGCCGAGTTTGGAGCCAAACCCGGGGCCTCGGAGAAGGACCAAGCGGACCCAGGCGTGGCAAAGACGCCTAAAATGAGCACTACCCACCTCAAAACAATCGCAGAGGCATCTCGACAGTTTAATGAGTATCTCGCCCTGACACACGGCTATGAAGAGGATGCGAGGGCGCAGATTGACGGGACGAGATACAACGATTCCAAACCCACACAAGCCAAGACTCCGAACAGGCGCCCCTCGCGAAAATACAACGTGAGCAGTGTCGAGGGATCCGAAGATGAGGAAGACGACGATGATGTGTCCGATTCCGATTCCGAATCGGAAGAGAGTATTTCAGAGGATGATGAAGACTCTGAGGAATCCGAAGAAGATACGGGCAAGAAAGGCAAGAAGTCGGGACGCAAATCCAAATCGTCTAAGACGGGTAAGGGGAAAGAGGAGAAGAGAAAGAGTGGTAGATCTTAAGATGGGACAGACTCGAGACATTTCTCCTATTGCAGCGCTAGGTCGTTGTAACAACTACTCCCAAGCCGTTTGGTATATTTGCGTTGATTAATAACGGACCCGGTGATGTATTGAACCGTGCGGAGAATGCAAAAGAGGCGTTGATAGCGCTGCACTACACCTTTGCCGCTTTGGTGCGCCCCTGGACGAGCGCGCCTGGTGTGTCATTGTGGACGACGTGGTGCACCGGGGCCTGTTTTGGCGCCTCCAGACCTTCACTGCCACTAAGGCTGTGACTGTCACCTCCGGCCACGGCCACAACAAGAACACGCTGGGATCTGGCGGGATGGGTGCCAGGCCACCATTAAGAGGCAGCTGCCCAGACAGCCCGGGGAGGATGAGGGAGTCCCCTCCATCCTGGATGGATCTCATGCTCATTCTTCCATACGATGCGGCAATCGTGCGGTCATTGAAAGGCTGAAGGTGTAGTGGAATAACAGAGGCTCGTCATCTCATATTTACAACGTCTATAGTTTTGGGATACATAGTACACGGCAGACTTGCCCATCAGGCAACCCGGCTCATAGGAAGTTGATGCCCACGCCGACCGAGAGGCCCTTCCTGGCCTCCTCGCCCCGTCGCTGCACCAGCGGCAGGCTGAAGTTAAGCTCAAAGCGCGCCACCGGGTGGGCATAAATCAGCCCGATGCCCGCAGCCATACTCGGCAGGCCGGTGGAAATGTCTTTGGTGGCCTTGAATAGGCTGTTCCACACGGCGTTGCCGCTCAGGCCCTGTGTGGCCGCCTCCTCGCCGCCCTTCCCCTTGTGGCGCATGGCCACCGACCGGCCGCCGTTCGCAAAGAGCTGGAGCCGAAACGGGCTCTCGGCGCTGGACCGCGGCATCGGGAACATTATGTTGACACTGCCGGCGGCGAACACGTCGCCACCCAGGGCATCCGCACCGTCGCGCGGGCCCAGTCCGCCGAGGCTGAAGCCCCGCACGTCTGTAGGCCCTCCCAGGGTGAAGCGGTCGTTCAAACGACTCGGCTTGGCACCATCCAGGCCGTAATTCAGAGGCAGAGGGTACAGCAAACCGGCACGGAGACCGGCACCTATCGAGATGCCTGAGGGACCCTTGAGGCCGGGGACCGGCACGGGCACAGCGCCTTGAAGCTCAAACTCGCTCTTGGAAAAGCCGACATCGCCCTTGAGGGGGCCCCATCCAGCCAGCTCGGAAGCGGCCTTCAGCATGTAGCCGCTTTGGGGCAACATGGGATTGTCGCGGCGTTCGCGCTGGAAAAGGTAGGACAGGGCGCTCTTGACCGAGTCGCCGGCGTCGCCCCGCACAGTCGGTGAAGCCTTCTCGGAGAGACCGGTGATCTGGCGCCAGGCGCCGGTGTAGCCGAACTGGTGGCGGTCGCCGGCGCCGTCGGCCCAGCTCAGCTTGGCGCCGCCGCCCTTGACGGCCTCCTCGTGGCTCGCCCAGGGCTTCTGGGTGCTGCTGGCGAGGCCCTCGAGGCTGAAGCGCAGGTTGGGGTTGCTGGCGACGGGGGTGGCGAACTCGGCGCTGTAAGAGGAGCGGGTGCGGGTGCCAGCCGAAGCGTTGAGGGCCAGTGTCTCAGCGCCGCCCAGCACGTTGCGCCACAGCATGGTGCCGTACGCGGAGCCCTCCGTGTTGCCCAGGTCGGTGCCCGTCTTGAGGAAGAGGCGCGACTTCTCGCGCACGCGCAGGGCTACATCGAAGTCGGTCGGGCCCGAGGCGGCGTCAGTCGCGTCGGGCTGCGACAGGTGCACGTGGATCTCGTCGTGGAAGATGTCGAAGCGCTGCATCTTCTCGACGGCGCCGCTGATGTGGCCCAGCATTTCGGCCAGCGTGTAGTCGGCGCCGCGGCTGCCGGCGACCAGCGGCTCGAACAGCGGGTTCAGGAAGCTCTTGCGCGTGTTGCGGGCGCCGTGGATCTGGATCGACGAGAGCGCCACCGGCAGGGAGCCGTTCTGGGCCAGCTAGCGGGCGGTCAGTGGGACATGTCGGCGCCAAGGGAATGGCGGTTTGCGTACGAGGTCGACATTGCGTGCCTCTGCTCGGGCCTGCGCTCGCTCAGCCGCCAGCTTGCTGTCGACGGCGGCGGCTTCCTGCTTGAGCACATCCTCGTAGGCCTAAGTAAAAGCAGGCGTGGTTAGCCAGTGGCGGGGGCAGAGGCGGACCCAGATCAGCAGGTCATTACTCACACCGTGGCCACCGGTAGAAGTGTTGCCGGCCATGGTGAAGTGGCGGCGGGGTGTTGGTGTCGGGGTTGTCGCTGGTCTCGTGGGATATTCCCGCTCCGAGCTTGGGCTTCCTTTCTCTCGACTTTCTCAGTGTCCCGCTCTCGCTGGCAAATCCCGGCGTCCAATTGCTCGCTTGTGGCTGGTGGGCTGCGGACCGCCGCAATTGATGCCACTCTGCTCCGTAACGGTCATGCAGGGTGAGGCTGGTGATTGGCCTCGCCTTTCGCACGCTGGAGTTATGTACTCATCCCAGGTAAGCCAACGCCCGCGGGCCTGCAGGTCGTTCTTGCCCACCACTGGACCACAATCAGGCGTAGGCAGGCGAGACAGGACGGCCCCCGAACCCTCCCAAAAGATGACGGCTTCAGGCCTCCCACACGTTGCGCGCACGCACTACCATGGGATCCGGGCAGCGAGAGAGAGCCTTATGAACGGGGCCAATCCCAGGCGGTGGGCCAATCGGACGCGACTTCCCCGGGATGGTCAATGGTCCCCCTTGTGTTCGGCCCTTAGCACATGTGCCCGTGTGCATTCGCGTTGGATGTACCTTTCCTACCTCAGCACGCTGTAGATAGCATCCTTCTGCACCTTATCAGGTACCCCCGATCGCTGGCCATGGGAAGTTCCTACCCTCCTTGACCGGCCCCTCCCTGACAGGTCTGGCTCCGCCGTCCGCACGAACGAAGCGGGAACGAACGGCCTGGGGCAGCTGATGCCCACCCGTGCACGCGCTCTCCCTGGCTTTGTTTCGGTTGAATGCGCTTGTGAAATGTGCAGGCATAGAGAGAGGTACTTGTCTATGTACATGCTTGTGCCTCATGCACCTACCGGCAGGCCCTGACAGACCAAAAAGCCCTGGCGGTGACGTCCGTGGACTCGCCTGCCAACTGTCAACATCCCATCGCCCCCAGACGGCCCTCTCTCCCTATCTCCCTTTCCCTCTCTCTACACCTGTGTCTGCGTCTGCATCGAACTACAGAGGTAACAGGGCTGCCAAAATTGACTCGGCTTGCGCGCCACCGACTCATCTTATCGCCGACGGCATTCCACAGCTTTGCCGGCCTTCTATTCTCGCTCGCCCTGCTTTGCTTTGCCTCTGGTCCCCCCGGCCAAGCCCCATCGTCACCAATATCGACGTGACGAATCATCGGCCCATCGCCTTCCCAACTCCGTCCTGTGCTCCCGTCCGTTGGGCCATGAGTAACCCCGACCGGCAAGGCTAAATCCTTTTGGAACCTTGTTGACATCCCCCCCCCCCACCGTCACACCCAAGGAGGTACACAGACAAGACACTCGTTGCGCTCGCCCCTTGGATTCGCCCATCCGCCCATCAGGGGGACCCGCGCCGAAGACCCATCGTTCATCACCACCGACACCGTCCCGTCTATAATACCTTCCCCGGTCCTACCCATCGCGGCGGCATCTTGCCAACATTCGTCCGACAATCGCGTGCCCTCTCTTCGCCATTCGACTCGCCACCTCTTCACGCACACCATGGCCAGCAAGGCAGCCCACAAGCGCCTCGCGCGCGAGTACAAGACCATCTCCCAGAATCCCCCGCCGTACATCGAGGCGCATCCCTCCGACAGCAATATTCTCGAGTGGCACTACATCATCACCGGGCCTGAGGAGACGCCGTACCACGGTGGCCAGTACTGGGGCACCCTCATTTTCCCGTCCAACTACCCCTTTGCGCCTCCGGCCATCCGTATGCACACACCCTCGGGCCGCTTCCAACCCTCAACCCGCCTCTGCCTCTCCATCTCCGACTTCCACCCCAAGTCTTTCAACCCGGCCTGGGAAGTGTCGACCATCCTCGTCGGCCTGCTCTCCTTCATGACGTCGGAGGAGCTGACGACGGGGTCCGTGTCGAGCACCGAGAAGGAGCGCAAGTTCCTGGCCAAGCGCTCGCGGTGGTGGAACTCGACAGGCGGCGGCTCGCAGGCCAAGGCGGCGCTCAAGGGCAACGTCAAGGCCGGTGACGGCGGCGCCAAGTTCCGCCAGGAGTGGCCCGACCTTGACAAGGACAACTGGAAGTGGATGACGGATAACAAGATCGACCCGGCCACCGGCGCCCCCATCGGCGGCGCCAGCTGCGGGCCTCAGCTCACCATCGCCGGTGGCTCCAGTGGCCAGACCCAGGCCGTCGTCGACGCTGTCGTCCAGCGCCGCGATGCCGCCGGCCGGAGCTGGCTGCGCAGTAAGTGGATAATAGGTCTCGGCGTTGTCCTGCTCTACACAGCCCTGGCAAGGTGGCTCGGCGGCGACCCAGAAGGCCAGAACGACCGAACAATATGATGAAAATGCCGACGACAAGTCAGCATACAGCAGCCGCCGCCGCGAGGGCAAGGCCACTAGGCGGCCGATGGCGCCTTTGCGGCCTATAGTACACCTAAGGAAGAGGATGCCACCCCTTGCCTACAAGCCACGCAAGCAGAAATATCCACAGCGGCGTATTGAGACCCCGCCCACCCTCCATCGGGCCAGTAGGTGGCCTGGACCCTGAGTGAATTTGAGCGGTCAAGGAGTTGGGGAGGACTGGATGGATTTCAACTTGGAGCGGCACGTCATTGCGCACCATCTTTGGTTTTCATAGAAGGGCGGCGCTCCGGCAGAGCGATCATGACATGTGCGCGATACTCGGGAAGGTTGCCCGAGCTTCCCCATGTAGCGTATTACTATTCTGTTTTCTGAGTGACGCAGGTGACCACACCTGGCCCTCTTGTAGCACCAACTTGTGCGTGCGGAATCCCGACTGGATCATCAACAGATTGAGATCCCCCAAGATACCCCCACGGCGAATCTAACTTGCGGTTCAACGACCACCGCCACCTATCGATATCTGCACATCTCGCACCCCTTCGCCTTTTGTGCTGTGGCTATGCGATTGTTCATCGAATCTGAACGGATCACGGCGCACGGCAGCAGCTGCTGCGAGCCCAGTCCCATGGTTGTGGTGCCTGTTCACCTGGGTATGGACTATGGCCCACCACGCTACCACCTCCATGCCTCGGTTGGGGGCAAGCTCGTCCTACCAGTTTGTCGTTCGTTGCTTGCGCCGTAAAACATGCCCCTCACAGAGCCGCAGACATCTAGTCGCGATATTCCCATAGCCCATTGACGCCTCTAGTTCGCAAGTTTGCGCACAGACTATCTGCCGGCGGCTATCATGCTTATCTACTTCGTCTATCGTCCATGTGCATGTGCCACAGCAGGCCTCCCCCTACTGTGTCTATGAGCTGGAATTCACAAGGCTACCTCGACGAGTCCTGCTCTGCCTATATCGAAGACGTCCTTGTGTATACCAATGGTAGCGTGGAGCAGCATCGGGAGCCGGTTAAGAAGTTATCATAGCGGCTTCTTAATACAGGACTCTAGCTAGATATTAATAAGTGAGAGTGAGGTCATACGGACAAAACACCTGAGCGTCGTTATCGACGCACAAGAAGTTAGAGGAACCTGGGGATGAAGGTGGAGGCAAGATATGGAGTGACACAGCTGCCGCAACAACAATTCAAAATGATTGGTAGCTGGAGTAATAGGTATCTCCGTATATTCTAGTCTTCCTAGCCACAACACTGGCAGTGCCTGGCAGCAGAGGCACTGCTCTTAATTCGAAGGTAAAGCCTTCGAATTTCTAGACATTAATTGGAGAGGCAAGTCTTACCGACGGTTTCCAATTTCAGAACGACGTCTTGGCTACCCTTTAAATCGAGCCGTCACGTGGTCTTAGTCCAAATAGATTGACCTGGGCCCTTCTGCTTACGGAACCGATTTATCTTCTGCTACTGACGATATACATTGGTGTCCGTTCTTAGAGGATCTGCACTAATCAAGCCAGAGAGCGTCGGCTCTGAACACTGACTCGGGCGAGGGGGATGATAGCTTCCTCTATCAGAGCTTTCACTGCCGTAACACCGTCCTCCCATCCTCTTGTCCTGCGGGTTGCTTGTTTGTTTGCTGATCGACATGCATTGTCGTTTATAGGTAGGCCAACACTGTCTGCCACATATGTGGCTGGCTTAGGGGGCAGGGTGGTGTGAACTTTCCCGATGGCTTTCTCCTACTCTTCGTCTGCAGTCGCTTACATATTTTTCCACGATGAACAATACCATGCGTATGCTCTCGGGACCTCGATATGTTGCTCTGGAACTGTTGCACTAAAATGCGCCGCAGAGGATTTTGTCAAGATCGGCGTCTGGTCGACGGTGGAGACGGGCGACAAGTTCGAGATTGCCACGACAGACCGCAGATAGGTCAAGACCTTGACTAGTAATGAAGTGAAGAACACAAGTGTTGCGGCGGTGCTATCCGCGTGGCATCGCCATATAAACCCTTGGAAGGAAGGTCTCCCACTTCCCGGATCCGCGTTCTTTTGCCCGTACGGTGCGGGTGGTCTAGTTGTTAAGCTGTGCTCTGACCGGCTCGTGACAATAGTACCGGAACACGCAGGAGGCTTGACCCTGGAGTTGCAACACCGCCATCCCGAATACAGGTGGAAATGCTTCCCACCCCTGTGAGAATGGTTCATCGCCTACAGATAGGACCTCCACGGCCACCATGGAAATATTCCGGATGAATGCAAAATGGGGGCCGCTGGCTCTTCTCCGTTCATCTCTACTCCCTCGGCGCGGCGTCAATTGGCCCGGTTTCCGTTTGCTCTGCCCAAGGCAACCGCGTTCCAAACGCCTTCCACCACGCCGGTACTTTGTTCCCACTCAAGAACCTCCCTCCTGTTCCTTGCGTACAGCTTTCCAAACCCCGCTTCACTACCTCCCCGGTGAAGCTCCCTCTTCCATCCCTCCATCACCACACCATCAACTTCTCGTTGCGGTGTTGTCTCTTCGCAGAGGCAAGCTTCTTGTTGGTCCACCCGCTCTGCGCCCGCGAGCACCCAGCCGAAACCCCGCAATTCCCTTCCCTTCCCTCTCTTGCTCTGTTCGGCATCCGTCCATAACCATGGCGACTACAATCAGTCCCACTCCCACATCCCCGCGGACCTCGCACTCACCGACTCCCAGCAACAAGGGCGAGCCTAGTGTCACTACTCCTCCTGATACCATCCTCTCCACCGCTTCCTGCACTGTTGTCCTGGCTGGCGGCAGCGAGGACTCTGCTTCCCCCGCCGTTGCCGTCGTGGCCTCCCCCACCAGCGGCAGCATCAGCGTCACTTTGCCTCCTGTCGACGACGGCACTGATTTTCATTCCAGCGCCGGCAAGGATAAACACTCTCCCATCGTCCCTGATGCTGCCGCTGCCATTGATGCTGGTGGTGACGCGGCTGCCACGGACGAAGACGCTGCTGCCTCGGCTGACGACAACTCGGCTGTCTCTCTTGCAGGTAACAACGTCGAGAGAGAGGCCGGAGCTGCCTCCCCACTCGGTGATAGATACGATGATACTACCGCCGCCACCAAAATCAGTGAAGATATTTGCTTCCACGTGGACGCTGACTTGCTTATCCAAGTTATCAGAAACGATTACGACATGGACGTCTACTTCCGTGTCTCCTCTGGCAACTTTGCTTGTGCTTCGACGGTGTGGCGACTTGATCTGTACGGCAGCTCGAACCTCCGATCGTCTCAGGATGATTACCTTCCTGTGGACATTGGCGACTCCCACCCCGATGCCTTGGGCCACCACCTGGATCAAGAACAAAGCACTTCGGGATTTTCTTGCCCAGAACGGGACTAGCGATGGCAGTCTGATCAAGATGGGTATCAAGATAGCCTGGGAGCTTGGTGCCAGCAGTCTTCTGAAGGCAATGGCTGAGGCCATGATCATGAGCGTCATTGTCGATGAGGATGGAGACCTCCATTGTCTTAATGGCGAGAAGCTGAAAGATCTGAGCTTGCCTCCTAGCATGTTCAGTAAGTTCCATTCGTCTTTCTAATAGCTCTGTGACCATGCTGATTGTTTTGCCCCAGACACCATCTCGGAGATTCGATTTGACGTTGTATCCAAGTTGCTAATGGCAATACAGCAACCTTTCGACAAGTTGGCCTCGAACCACCGCTTCTGTGCACTCAATGAGCACGGAGAATGCGATGCCACAATGCTCGGATCGCTTGCCATGCAGTTAGCAAGTCATGGCCTGTTCCCTGTTCCCAGTGTCAGCAACTACAAGGGAACTCTGGGCGAGCTCGAAGCACTCATCAGCAACATCAGATTGAAGAGATGGGAAGGAAAGGACATTTTCCCTCACCTCTCACACATCGGATGCAATCTCGGCATCGCTAATAACGCCAAGGCTGCGATGGAGGGCATGCAATTTCCCTTGGAGGCACCCTATACCGAGCATCTTGAGAATCAGCGCAGCCTCTCGGGTATTCCAGCAGAGGAGTAAAGAGAACAGCAAGTGTCTGCTGATGGGCACTTTTGTTCCGAGCACCCATGTTTGGGGCTTTGTTGGGATCCATTTTGTAACCCACATCACGAGACCTCCTGTACTAGAGCTGATGCGACCTGTTGAGCTGGCAAATGGTTATGCCTGTGATGCGTAGGAATTCGAAAGCCTGGGCCTGTCCTAGGATGGCTTCAAATGGTTCCACTGGTGCATGTTCACATATCCAGATCCACCCGTGACTAGTCCATGAAGGACTGAGGATCGGGATGATCTTCGCGTTGATGCTGCCGACGTTGAATGGCGGGACATCAGCGAAGGAAGGGGTATCTTTTCGGGTTTGTGGATTGACCCATGGTCAAGACAACATTCATGCTCGTGGCATAATCGAGGCGACCTCATTCTTGGCCCAGCACTCCCCCTCATGATCAAGATATCGTCATGCCACGGTTCTACAACCCATCACGTGCGAAAAAACCAGAATTGGGACGCCTGTCTCGATTGACTGTCCAGTGCAAAGAATGTGCAAAGGGAGCCGGGTCTGTATCACGATGATTATTCGGTCCGCAGAGGCATAGGGACGCCTGTGCAGTTCTTGCTCTCTTTCTTTCCCTTCGTCCCATGTTCCTTGTCACTTCACGTTACCCTGTTTGCTGGCCCAGAGTCACGGAAGCCTCTGCAGTCCATATACCATGCTTCCGCATCGCCCGTATCGCAATCGCTCTCTTCTAAACTGTCCGTCCCGCCCCTGCCCTGTCTGGTGGTTTGTCAGCTTTGGGAGGTGTTTGGGGGGAGTGATCGGCAGTGGAACCTCACCAGTTGGACGAAAACAGCCCGGATCCCAAGCTGGAGGAAGGCGCTGATTCTGGCATCGGTGGACTTGCCGTCGGCGGGCTCATGGTCTCTACTGTGTGGGCGGGAGGGAGTCCATGGCCACGAGAGAGCGGATCGTGTTCCTGACATGTACTTGCCATGCGCCGCTGTGGAAACGGGAGTCGTTTGCGTCATGGCCGCTGCCCTGATTGCCGTCAATCCTCTTGGTGAACTCTTCGATGGCCGTGTTGGTGGCAAAGCCTCTGGATTGGCTGTTCAGGGGGTTTCCAAAGTCCGTGGGACCACGGTGGCCGCCATCGACGAGCTGGCGGCCCAACCGGATGCGGGTTTCGAGCTGACGCCGGCCCTCGATGGTGTCGCGACGGAGGCGGCGACGGTCGCAGTCAACAGATTACGGCAAGCGGCCCAAAGCCGGGTTGATGCGCTCGCCGAGGCGCATGTCGATGGAGGCGGCACCTGGCTGTTCCTCGGCTTGGGCTTCGAGGAAACGCTCGTCAGCGAGCTCCATAATCAGGTTGTCCTTCACCAAGGAGATGGCGAAGTTGACCAAGGCATCTTGAAGGTCCAGGGGCAGGCACGGGGCTATGCCGCAGAAGTCGCCCACACCCTTCATGAAGATGCTGACGCCCTCCAGGGTCAGAGCGCCGGGTGCGTCGGAGGCCGGGGCGCGCTTCTGCCCAATGGCCGCCACGAAGTCGAGGACGGCCTCCACGCGCGCCATCCCCCTCTGCTTCCACAGCGGCAAGTTAGGCGAGATGGCGCTGCTTCTCGAAGCACATGGGGTCCCGGGGAATCGGGATCATCTCCCGGATTTCCTCGTCGCTGGGCTCGTAGGCGCCGAAGGGCCCAGTGCGCTCATGGGCGGCGATGGAACCGCCGTCGCGGGCAGGGCCCGTGTCCGTGGCTGCTTCGCCCTTGTTCTTCAGCCTCGTGGGCGCAGGGGAAGAGAGGCTCGAGGAGGGGCGAGGATGGAGGATGAAGTAGGAACTTACCACGGGAGGCATTGTCTTCGTGGTCAGCCATGGTGGCGGGAATTCCAAGGCGCGAGACCCAAGGCCGGGGAGACGAAGACAAAGGAAAGAAACCACGAGATCTTTGGGGGAATCAAGGACAGGATAAATACTCTCCCCCCCCCCCGGTAGCGGTGCGGCGATACCCCTAAAGCCGCCCTACAGCGGCCACTCACGGAACCCGAAAGGGCGGACACACGCGGGTCCAGGCTCCAATGGGAATGGATCTTGTCACTGCGAGTCACTGGGTACATTGCATTTCGGGATGGAAGAACTGGGGGAATGACACCACCCAAGATCAGCCTCGTGATTTCGGCCCGGCAAGTTTGATCTAATCCTTGTTGGGTTTGATCGCAGGACTACAAGGTCAGAGAAATGGACAAACGCCACACTATTTCCGTGGGAAGTAGCCAAGGTGAATTACAACAGGACTTCTTTCCAGGTGCATGAGTTGGCAGTTGTTCAGGGGCTTATGCGGTACGGGTTGATTTACTGGATTGAACCACTGCTGCTACCTCCCGAGGGGGTCATCGTGGCAACACACTCGGTCGAACCTCTGACGCCAGACTCACCATATAAAATGTTGCAGTCTCGCTTGCAGCCTCAGGTTCGCGCCTTGTCTTTGTTGCAGCCATACCGCTCGCAGGTTCTCATCATCCCGAGGATTTGCCTTGCGCCCTGGGTCATGCCCTCGCCCTGCCCCTTATTGCACCGCAGCCTCATCACGCTGCTGCCACTCTCCCACCCTTCAAGATGCCGGACAACGTGGATGCCGTTCACGGCGGCACTCTCAACAACACCAGCACTGTCAATTGCGCCGAAGACACAAGTGGATTCATGCCGCCAATGCCCGAGAACATCTTCGAGCTTGTGTATGAGTGCACCAACAGCAACGCCCAGGTCCGGCGCGAGTTTCGTCTGGATTTCCAGGCCCACCGGTAAACTCGAGACCTCATCCATTTTGCCTCCGGCCCTCAACCTCGTCAACGCGGGTCCCCCCCGGATGTCTTCCCTTATCCATAGGAATGATGCTGACGCAACCCCCGGCGCAGCCCACAAGAGCTAGTGCTGCCTAGTGTGCGGCCGCCTTTGGTCTGACACGCGTCAAGCGGCGATGCCAAGGCGAACAGTGACATGTGTAGATACACACCGTTCGCAACCACGGACCTTCAGTCCTCGGTCTTTGTCCATCCACGACTTCCTCCAGCCAGCGAAGGACGCATACGCGAACCAACACCACGATCGGCATGTGTGCCGGAAACCGTGTGTTGCGCCCCCAACGTCGCCGTCGTGCCGCCGACGGGGCGCATGGCCAGGTTCAGGACTAGCAAGCCGCGCGGACTCTGCGACGACCATCTCCCGGACCACAAAGTGACCCATAAGGTAAGCAAACTTTCTTGAACCCGAACTTGGGCACATGAAAAAGGCTATGCTCACAATAGGCCCCTAGCAGGTTTTCCGAGGCCCTCTCGTCAGTAGCCGGGGCTCGAGGGCCAGCGGGTGGTACCCATTAAGGCGCCGCATGCAAGAGATCACGAGAAACTACTAGCCTGTGCTGCTCGAGTCGCCTAGATACTTACTGCAGGACCGCAACGAGTCCGTAGTGTTCCAAGCCGGTCTGAGCGTCAGAATGCGTCGAGGTTGCATATATGTGTGTGTGCAATCCCGTCGTCTGATGGGGTCAGGACTCATCCTGCCAGTCTAGTGGGCAAGCGACCTTGGAGACTTTCACCAAGGATCTTGGGCATGAATTTCACAGTGGCCGAAATTGGAGAATACCTACAAAGTTTTTCGAAGGCTGAAAAGTGGTAGACGAGGTAAGACGGTGTCTGGTTCCTCGCGTTTCCTCCCAACAACACATCACCGCCTACGAATCATTCATGTCGTTGATAAGCGCCGGGCGGGGCAATCCCGCAAGCGTCCGAGGTGGGTGCCGTCGCAGCGGCATCGGACTTGGCGCTGAACCGCGCGTGGAGGCGCTCGAGTCCAGCTGGCCAAGCACGCCCGCTCGCCCAACGCAAGGAACTGCGCACAACGCACAAACGAGGCATATCCCCCATCGCCAACAACTGACGGTCGATTAGCACCGTAGAAACATGTCGCCGTCGCCATCGTCTCCGCCGGCTTTGTTCCGCAACGGTCGCTTCTTCCAGAGCAGCGGCACCGACGGCCGGGACCACCGCTTCGCCGAGTGCGTCGTGGCGGATGGCTCGGGGACTATTACACATGTCGGGTCGCTGGAGGACGCCAAGGTCGCCGAGGCCCAGGCCGCTGGCGCCGTGCAGCACGACATGGGCGGGCGCATCGTGCTGCCTGGCTTCTTCGATGGTCACATCCACCTGCTGCGCCTGGGTCAGTCGCTGCAAAACGTGGCGCTGGAGGACTGCAAGAGCCTTGAGGACATCCGGGCCGCCATCAAACAGTACGCGGCCGCGAACCCCAACGTGGCCCGCATCTGCTGCAAGGGGTGGATGTACTCCATGACGGACAACAAGGCCCTCGCAAGCATGCTGGACGACCTGGACCCCCGCCCCATCTTCATTGACGAAAAGAGCCTGCACTCGACGTGGTGCAACACGGCCGCACTGCGGGAAATGGGCGTGCAGGATATGGCCGACCCCGAGGGCGGCAAGATCCACCGCGACGAACAGGGCAACCCGACGGGCGTTCTGGCCGAGTCGGCCGTCATGCTCATCGTCTGGCCTCACCTGGCCAAGGCTGCGCCAATGGAGGAGAAGCTCTCGGCGCTGAAGGGGGCCATCGATGCCTACAGTGCGGCGGGGTATACCGGGGCGGTGGAAATGGCCTTTGACGAGAACGCGCTGGAAGCGATGCGGATCCTACGACAGAAGGAGAAGCTGCCCATACGCCTGGCGGTCCATTGGCTCGTAACTCCGAGGAAGACGGAAGCCGAGAACCTGGCCCAGGTCGACCGGGCCATCGAACTGCGGAGGGAGCTGAACGCCGAGACGAGCCCCGACTTTCGCGTCGCAGGCATCAAGATCATCTGCGACGGCATCATCGATGCCTGCACCGCAGCCCTGACAGAGCCGTACTCGTCCAACGGCGTCGACTGTGGACCGCTGTGGACCGTGGACGAGCTGCTGCCCGTGGTGAGAAAGGCCGACGCCGCCGGGATGCAGTGCGCCCTCCACGCCATTGGCGACCTGGCCATCCGCAACGCCATAGACGCGCTCGAGCAGGCAGGGCGGCCCGGCGGTAGGCACAGAATCGAGCACTTGGAACTGGCCATGCCCGACGACGCCGCGCGCCTTGGCAGGCTGGGTATCACTGCATCCATCCAACCTGTGCACGCCGACCCCGCCATCCTGCGCGCCTGGCCGCGACTCTTGGGGGCCGACCGCTGCCAGCGCGCCTTTGCGTACAAGGACTTTGCCGATGGCGGCGCGGTGCTGGCGCTCGGGTCGGACGCCCCCACGGCACCGCACGCGCCGCTGCGCAACATCTACACGGCCGCCACGCGGCGATCGGCACGCGAGCCCGGACTGGAGCAGGCCGTGAACCCCGATTTTGCCCTCTCGCTGGCGGCGGCCGTGGCCGCCGCCACCGCCGGGTCGGCGTATAGCTGCTTCGCGGACCGCTGGGCGGGCAAGCTGGACGTGGGGCTGTCGGCCGACTTTGCTGTGGTCGAGATGGAATGGGAGGCCAACAGGTTGCTGGAGGCCAAGGTGCAGCAGACCTGGTTCCGGGGAACACGGGTCTATCACTCGGCAGAGTGAGGTGGCCATTAGTGCGGCCGGTATAGAATGCGTAATGATTGCCGGGGGCGCCCCTCGCCCCGCCGTGTACGTATTCGTTCGGTGTATCTACCCCAAGCGCCGCGATACGAGGATGCTTCCTGCAAGTCGTGCTCCCGTGGCAAGCTGCCGATGAGGGCACTTTGGTCGTCCAAGTACGTCCGACGGGCTCGGCGTTAATCAGCACGCCAATCAGGCGGTGCCATATCGCCTGAGACTATCGGCCAAGTGATGACCCCCGGATGTAGACGCTGGAGGTGCCTGGGGTACCCCGCGTGCCATACGGCCTTTAGTTGGCCGATCGGGCCCGATGCGGGTGCCGTCGCCTAAAGGGGGGCACATTATCGGAGCAGAGATGCGGGGTGGGTGCCTGCCGGGCGAGTGCCCTCACGATTGGGGGGGGAAGGGATCGGGAAGGTCTGGACCTGGGTCTCTCATTCTGCGATCCGCTTCGCCAATCGTCGTCGATCTAGGGGAGCAGTGGCCAGAGCGGGCTGGTCTCATGTCCCCCCCGGGACAGAGAGCTGGATGACCGATGGCGCTCGGGTGAAAGCATAAGAAGGCCGGAGTATCGCCGGACACTATCGCCAAGCGGCTCCATGCTGGATAACCACGTCGGCCAAGAAGCCTGCGGAGACGGCGGCGTGGACACAACCCCGTCCTGCTGTTTGCTTTGCTTCCATCGTGGGCGTCCCAGTGGTCGACACCCTGGCCACGAGAGGCTGGATGTGGCATAAATTGGCTTCGTTGGCGGCTCGGCGGCTGGGCGCCGTTGTGGGATCGGTAAGTATGGCAGAGCCACTAATCCAGCGCCCTGTTTGGGCATAAAGCCGCGGGCAGGATGCAGGAGACAGGAGGACGCGCCTGCCCCAGTGTGCCCCAGTATTGCCATGCCATTCCAGCGGGCAGGCACGATGTCATGTACCTACGTATACTGCCGTAGTCTCGTAGCCTCCAATGACCTGGATGGCCACCCACCCGACCAACCCGTCTTTATCTCTTATCCTCGATCATCTACCTCTGCGTCAGGGCTGCCTTGAACATCGCAAACCCATCGTCAGCAAACAAATCGCCGTGGGGACCACCGCTTAGTCCGTCCGGACGACTGCAGCTGCCGATGAGAGCTACTCGCAGCACCGCGGCCAAGGCAAGCTGGACGAGCGAGCCCCATCCTACCGTTTGTTTTGGAACACAATCCTTGAATGAGGGGATCCATGCTGCCTGGATGGAAGGCCGTCGTGTCGTTATCGTGCAACGACCTGAAAGTCGCCCCATGCTCGGTTGCTTGGGACGGGCTAGTGCCGCTTGGCAGCTCTCACCTCACTCGTCCGCCTTCCCTGTAGGTCATCGCCGCATCGCTATGACGAGGCCGAGAACCCAATCACCGTTCACACCGTCCCCTCGCCTCGCCAGGTCAGACATGGGGAGCCCCCCTTGGCACAGCATTGGCATTCCGGCCACATGATGGCCACCCGGCCCAGTCCCCCAGAACTTGCCCCAGACACACTGCCAGCCATGCCAGACACGCAGTGGCTGCCCGCGGGCCTCGGCCGACTCACCCAGACTCGACGCGCGGTATATAGCTGGCCGCCTATGCCCCCGATCCAGGCCCGGTTGCTTTTGCCCTGCCACACCACCGCCGTCCCTGTCCCATTCGAGGATCCCACCGACCATCAATCAGTACTGATAGCCTACGTGAATGGGTGTAGAAGACCAAATCATTGTCGAGGAGTCGACTGAACCTCCTATATGTGGCTACACCGATGTAAAAGCTGCACCAACTTCCGCTGGCCCATCCACCCAGTGGTCCCCAACCCATCCGCCCGCCCCGCCCGCCGACTCCGATGAGAAGGTAGCGACCGCCGCCGCCGGAGCCCCGCCTGTTCCGCCCCCGCACACCGTCCAGCTCCGCGACCTTGAGACCGTCTATCGGACCAGTTTCGGCAATGGTCTTTCCAACGCCGATGCTGCTGAGCGGCTCGCCCAGGATGGCCCCAACACCGTCAAGGGGGCCAAAGGCCTATCCTTGTGGGAGATTCTCTTGAGACAGGTGTCCAACAGTTTGACCCTGGTTCTCTTCATCGTGATGGCATTATCGTTTGCCATCAACGATTATATTGAGGGCGCCGTCATTGCCGCCGTTATTCTGCTGAACATCGTAGTTGGGTGCGTTCCTTCCTGCATCCATGGTGCATTACCTGTCCCATGTGTGTGTGCACCTATTGTCAATGGCCGAGCTAATCGGTCGCATCCAGACTCGTCCAAGACTACCGCGCAGAACAGACGATTCAGTCCTTGTACGCGCTTTCGGCTCCCACCTGCAAGGTCATCCGCCAGCAGCAGATCGAAACCATTAAGGCCGAGTCGCTCGTCAAGGGCGATGTTGTTCTCCTCAATGTCGGCGACATCGTGCCGGCCGATCTACGCCTCGTCGACGGCCTCAACCTGTCGACCGATGAGGCCCTCCTGACCGGCGAATCGCTGCCAATCAGCAAAGACGCCGAGGCCGTCCTCAATGAGGGCGATGTTCCCCTGGGCGACCGTATCAACATGCTATACTCGGCCAGTACCGTGACCCGTGGTCGCGGCACCGGTCTTGTAGTTGCCACGGGCATGAACACGGAAGTCGGCAAGATCGCCGAGATGCTCAGGGCCAACCCCAAGGCCAAAACTGGGCTCTCCGGCTCGGCCAGAATCTTGAACCGTATCAAGAACGGCGGGCGCAGCATCCTCGGCCTGGAGGGGACTCCTCTTCAGGTAAAGCTTAGCAAGTTTGCCCTGCTTCTGTTTGCCTTCGCCATTCTTCTCGCTGTCATTGTCTTCTCGGCCAGCTTGTGGGACGTGGATGATGAAGTTCTCATCTACGGAATCTGTGTCGGCGTCGCCGTCATCCCCGAGTCCCTCATTGCCGTCCTTACAATCAGTATGGCTGTCGGCACTAAGGCCATGGCTAAGGGTAATGTCATTGTACGGAAGCTTTCAGCCCTTGAGGCCGTCGGCGGTGTAACCAACATCTGTTCCGACAAGACGGGCACTCTGACGCAGGGCAAGATGATTACACGCAAGATCTGGCTTCGCGATGGTTCCACCGCCACCGTCGAAGGCAGTACGCACCCCTTTGACCCCTCCAGCGGGTCGGTTGTTTGGAATGCTCAAAAGGAAGAGCCTGTCGACAAGCTGGAGTCCATCTCACGCCTCCCTGCCAGTGCTAAGGACTTTGCCCACTGCATCTCTCTGTGCAACAACTCGGTTGTTAGCGACAGCAAGAGTAACGCCGCCGATGACACGGCTGAGACTTCGACCATCTCGACCTCGTCGCCCGATTGGAGCGCTGTGGGAGAGCCGACGGAAATTGCCCTGAACGTTTTTGCCATGCGTTTTGGTCTGAGCAAGGCGGCCGTCACGCAAGTGAAAGGCACCAAGCTGCTCACCGAATTCCCCTTCGACTCCACCTGTAAGCGCATGACGGTTGTGTACGGCGGAAGCGAGTCAAAGACCGTCGACGTCTACACCAAGGGCGCATTGGAGGCCCTGCTGCCTCTCCTGGATGCCTCGGAGGCTCTCAAGGAGGAGCTCACGACCAGAGCTGAAACTCTGGCCGCCGAGGGCCTCCGTGTTCTCTGTATCGCGCACAAGACTGTACCTCATGAAGATGCGACAGTCAGTGTCCGAGAATCAGCCGAGTGTCTTTTGACGCCTCTCGGACTGGCGGGTCTTTACGATCCTCCCCGTATCGAGACGGCTGGCGCGGTCCAGAAATGCAAGCGTGCCGGTATCGCCGTGCACATGCTGACTGGAGACCATATTAAGACGGCCACGGCCATTGCGCACGAGGTCGGTATCCTCGGTTCGGACCTCACGGCTGCGGAAGCCGCCACAGCCACCATGCCGGCCAGCGCGTTCGATGCCTTGACGGATGACCAGGTCGATGCCATGGACAAGCTTCCCTTGGTACTTGCCCGCTGTTCCCCCGCCACCAAGGTGCGCATGGTGGAGGCTATGCATCGCCGCGGTGCGTTCTGTGTCATGACGGGTGACGGTGTCAACGACTCGCCGGCATTGAAGAAATCCGACGTTGGTATTGCCATGGGCCTCAACGGTAGTGACGTGGCCAAAGAGGCTGCGGACATGGTCCTGACCGATGATAACTTCTCGTCCATTGTGACGGCCGTCGAAGAGGGTCGCCGCCTGTTCGACAATATCCAAAAGTTCCTCCTCCATTTGCTTGTATCCAACATTGCGCAGGTCATCCTGTTGCTCGTGGGCCTGGTTTTCAAGGACGACTCGGGCAACTCCACCTTCCCGCTGTCGCCGCTCGAAATCCTCTGGGCCAACTTGATCACGTCGTCGTTTCTGGCGCTCGGCCTCGGTCTTGAGGAGGCGCAGCCCGACATCATGATACGGCCGCCGCACAGCCTCAAGGTGGGCGTGTTCACGTGGGAGATCATCGCCGACAAGATGGCGTACGGCTTTTTCATGGGTTCGCTCTGTCTGGCCTCCTTCTCATCGGTGGTGTACGGGCTCAACGATGCGTCGCCCGCGACGCTGGGTCACGGCTGTAATGCAGAGTACAACGCTAGCTGCGGCGTCGTGTTCCGGGCGCGTGCAACCGTCTTCGCGACGCTCTCGTTCCTGCTGCTCGTGACGGCGTGGGAGGTGAAGCATTTTACGCGCTCGCTCTTCGCCATGAACCCCGAGTATTATTCGGGCCCCTTTTCCATCTTCCGCACCGTCTACCGCAACAAGTTCCTCTTTGGTGCTGTCGTCGCCGGGTTCGTCATCACCTTCCCTGTCATCTACCTGCCCGTCGTCAACCGCATCGTTTTCAAGCACGAGGCCATTGGCATCGAGTGGGCCATCGTCGTCGCCTGCGTCGCTCTCTACGTCGTGCTCATCGAGGGCTGGAAGGCCGGCAAGCGCGCCTTTGGCGTCGGCGTCGTCGTCTACGGCGGGCCGACCCAGGAGGTTTAAATGATGCGGTAGGAATCTTAGAGGAGGGAGGAAGAGGTGGATCGAAATGCAGCGGAAGAGCAGCAGATGGTGGGGGCAGAACCGCCCCACAACAGACCCTATGCCATGCAAGGCAGGGGAGGCACGTTGGCCACCCCCAAAGTTCGTTTTCCCTTCGATACTTTCATTTGCAAAAGTCGGAATTCCCTGTCAAAGGGGCGCCCCGGGTTGTCGGAATGGGCGAGACATGGTGTGCAGCCTCAACGGCGGGGCTGGCATCTCCCGTCCTGGCCGGACGCCGGGGTTTCCTTGTTTACCTTGGGCTATTAACCTGCCTGCTGCCGAATGGGCGGGCAGGCAGGCAGTGTTGTACTAGTTAGGACCTACGTCACGGCAGGGTGCGGAATACCGGCTGGGCGATATGTCTTTTGGGTTATCGCCTAGCTAGGCGTCCGTGTTGGAAAACACGAAATGCCAACTATTGTCGCTCCTTATTTCCCACGGCCTCTTGTTTTCGTCTTCATGACAGTTCAAGTCAGTAGTGGTGTCTGCACCACTGGCTAGGGGAATGGAGGGTGGTGTGATGTAAGCCTGTGGAACCAAGCCCAGGCCCTGTAAGCGCCCCAGCTAACGGGCTGCTGGGGAGCAAACTAGAAATTGTCCCGGGGACGATAAGCGATGGAGACAGGGCTCCTCGCGTGGGCCGACCGTCGAGAGGACAGTGTCCTAAACTAAGGCTGTTCTAACAAGTAGGGCACCTTGAAGTAAGCCCCCTCGCCCCTCCAGCCCCAGCAGCAGCCGTAGTAGCAGCAGCGGCACCGCCACCACCACCACCACCACCACCAGTGGACGGTTCCGTCCCCTCTCTCGCGCGTCCCTCCCTCCCAGCTCCACTGCAAGCGAAGGGTAACTATAGCTCGCCTACTGCTGCTCCACGCATTCCACGCACGCGCCCCGACGATCCGAGCGGACGTTTCTCTAAAAAAGAAAGCGATCGTGTGGGTGTTTGGCGACGGTAGGGCCAAGAGGGAGGTGAGCAAGCCCGAAACGGGGGGGGCCTAGAGTAGATTGCGTGGTGTGTCGGGCCACCCACCACCTATTTTCCTGGTCGGCTGGCTGCCCGCGGCCCAGTGCGTGTTGGGTTACATGGTCGAACCCCGCCCTTGCGGCCTTCCAGGTTCCGAAGGGGCCCTGGGAAGATTCTCTGCAGGTCCGGTAGGCAAGGAGAGGGGCAAAGTCGTGTGCCCAATAGGGGGGGGGCGTGGATGGGTTGGGGTGCGTCGTGGTGGTGGGGGGGGGGGGGGGGGTCTTTTGGGCGAAGCGCTAGCCCGGCGTGGATGGGATGGGTGGGATGGCCTTCCCGGCGGGATGCCAGATCCCAACCCGTGGGATATAGGCGAACACCAGGTGACTGACTCCTCACACCGTACCACCAGGTGCTGCTGACATGGACGACAGCTAAAGGTGCAAGAGCTAAAGGTGAAAGAGCTAATGCTGCGCTCCCCCCTGAGTCCTTTAGATCAATCATCATGCGGACATGGGTTGTAACGGGCAGAGCCTTCTCTCCCCCTCCAGCTATCTATCAGACCTGCACGCGCCCCCCCGGGTGGTTGCGCGGCACGTGGGCCGAGAGATAGGCCGCGCCCTCGATACGGCGGCGCTCCCGGACTTTTTCGAGGGCGTCTTAGGGTTCGCAGGTCAGCAGGCCCGTTTTGGGAAGGGTTGAGGAAGCAAGGAGGCGACGCGTTGCGGCACACATGGCATCCGTCGCATGCTCCCTACGAGCCGATATGTGTATGTGTGTTACAAGCGCGTGTATTTGTGGGTGGGTGTATGCGTGCGCGCGCGGGTGTCAAATCTGGAGGGTGGCGGGAGGGGAAGCTAAAGACGACAGACCTCACGCGGTTTTCCCAAATTATGGGCAGGCTTATGGGATGCATGTCCCCGTGGCTACTGATGCTCGGCCGTAAAATACGACTGATCGACCGAGGCTGTACATAGTAGCACGCGCCCATCTCTCGTAGCGTGGCCGGGGCGGATATACACGAATCTGATCCAGCGCGCAGGCGCTCCATTTCGGATACGAAGGGAAGGTGACGAGAACCGCCGCCCACACGAGAGAGAGGGGGACGAGGGGGGAAAAAAGAGGCACAAGACCTTCAGCTGGGGCCTAGACGGCTCCAAGTGGAACGTGCACGCATGCAGCAGAGGCATGGACATCCACTTGCCCGCAACCACCCCCCGGTCGTGCGTGGGCTGGGCCGGCCGCGGCGATGCGGCGCTGCTGGGGAGAGGGTCGGGGGCGTATATACTGATGGTGTTGGCCCAAGGTCCTGCCGCGGCTGCGGCTGCGTACCGCGAATGTGGCCGGACGTGGGATGATGGTTGGGCCACTGAAGAATTTGCGGAATTCACGAATGCTGCAGGCCGGGGGAATGCGTCCAAGTGTGTGTGTGTGTGTGTGTGTGTGTGTGTGTATGCGTGGCGTGTGCATGCGCGCGTGCATGTGTGATGGGCTAGAGGGAGATATCGGGTCTTGCGTTTGCGAGTGCAAGGTGGTACATGCGCTGTGAGGTGGCCCGGTGGCTAGCGTATGTCTCGAGGTCTGTATCCTGGGCGGAAGGCAGCTGGAAACCAATCGGCGTCCACTATCGTGCAGTGCGTATACTTCAAGAGGCAGGTTGCCCGGGTTGGAGCAAGACATTCTCGCTTCCATGGGGGACAGAGCTGGTCCGAGTTCAGGACGGGTTGGTTTCCCATGGCCCACCGAAATGGCGCAATACTATACGCTGCTCATCAGTCTAGCGGGAGTTCCACGGCAGGCTAAGAGGAATGAGACGGAAATGACCAGGATTGGTAGCGTCGTGGATGGATGCATCGAGGGGAGGGGTGGTGCAACAACGGTTGAACGGCGAGGAGCAGGCTCTATCGCCGGCCCGCGTCCAGACTTGATATCCATTCTATCCGCATGGTCGGTCAGGCATTGCAGACGCGCAACCTGGCACAACACGCACGCACACCACCACGAGCAAGGAATTAACGGGCGAAGAGCGATGAGGACGCGGCGGGTGGTGGTGGTGCTGGTGGTGGTTCCCCACCCGAATCTTCTCGAGGTGTCCGTGGCCCGACGTCTTACGCGAGGGGATCCATCGGCTGCGGCGATGACCGCGCCAAAGGTCGATGGCGAGGCGTGCCCGGACG
Source organism: Nigrospora oryzae (assembly GCA_016758845.1). Lineage (NCBI taxonomy): Eukaryota > Fungi > Ascomycota > Sordariomycetes > Amphisphaeriales > Apiosporaceae > Nigrospora > Nigrospora oryzae. The sequence goes on from JADKYO010000001.1 coordinate 523,180, forward strand.
ATCTGCGGCGAGAGCGCACGCAAGGACATGGGATGGGAATGCCGCCCTGCAGGCCCGTCGCATACACGGACGGTTGTCGGGGATAGACAGACGAGGGCGAGGGAGAGAAAGGCGGTCGGCCGGTAAGTGCGTTTGGCGGGAACGTGCCGCTGTGTGTGTGCTGTGCAGGACGAGACGCAGCGCATCGAGGCACGACATGTGACATCCCATCCACCATCCCGCCCCCGTCCCCTGCAGGGCCGCCCACCGTCATCCATCCCGGCAATCCTCGTCCAGGTGGCACTACTTGCGCCGAGGTAGGCAGGGTGGTACCAACGTTCCGCTAACCGCATGCAGCCCTGGGCTGTCCGGCTCGACGAGTGCCGCCGCCATCTCGCTCGCTTCGTCGTCCTGCCGTCCACGGGGCATGTGTCTGCGAGGGGCCGCTAGGCTTCCCCGTGTTTCCCGCCCTTCCTGAACGAGCAGATGCCTCCACGGGCCCTGCGTGCATGGCCGCCGCATGTCCAGTCGAGACGGACCGGGCACGCTGACAGAGCCAATGGGAAGGGTCAGGCCGGGCGATAAGTCTGCATACGAGCTAGCAGAGGTAGCTGGCTCCCTAGGCCATCCTCGTGGGCTGGCGGGTGCCGCAGGGCATGGGAAACCGCCAGACCGCCTGCGCCCGGGGTCCATGGGACGTCGTCGTAGCGATACTGGGACATGTCGCGTGTTGCTTCGCCTGCGATCTCGGGGCTTCGGCGGTGGTCGGGCTACTGGATATCCATCCCCCAAGCCGGTCATTCTGCCGGGTCCGGGGGTTGAACGCACCTGCATGCACTCACTCACTGCCCCTCCGAGTAGCGCCACTGCCCGTACCGTGGGCATGGGCCAACGAACTGCCTGCTGGCGGCTCCTCGTTCCCAGCCAGCCTTTTCTTCCTCCTACACGGCAAGTGAATGGAGGGAAACGCACCGACAGCGATGGAACGGGCCACCCGCTGGCCTGGACCGGCCTGGAGCTCTTTACGTCACGATAACGCCGGCCCGCGGGCGAGTGAGAAGGCTCGTCGCGGCCGAGGGGCATCTTTCCGATCCCCGTGCCTCCATCAACTGGCGCTTGCCCATGCGCTATCGCCGTGAACCTGATGGGAAGCCGTCGCCTTAACGCAGAGCCCCTGCCCTATCCCCCTCCATAAGCGCCTCCATAAGTCCCTCCCACCGTCCCCTTCCTGCCATCCATCCTGTTTTTTCTCCCGTCGTCGTCCTTGTCCTCGGCCTCTTTTGCTCTCCTCGGTCGGTGCTCTCTCGGATGCCGGTGTCGCTCCCCACGTCCTGTGAAAATTGCCACCCATAAATACCATACCAGCCAGCGCAGCTTGTCCTGCCGTCTTCCTTTCTCCCGTCGCGCGCGCTCTCGTATACGCACACCAACCCTGTCCCCCGACCCAATTGTCTCTCGCCTGCTCTCCGCTACCCGCCCCGAAGCTCCAGTTAAGCCTGTCTGCTGTTGCGTGGGAATTCCCCAATTGAGAATCGGGCTCCAATCAGAGGCCTCAGTGCGCGCCCGCCCCATATCGTGCCCGCGCTAAGACTCAAAAGAAAGCGACAGCCCTCCCACACACGAGAGAAAGTCAATGTCTCTCGCCCAACATCTCACTGCGACCGAGGGCGTTGATCGCGCCGAACTCCAAGACGAGGATCTCCCTTTCTGGAACCCCTTCACGCCGCTCCTGCAGCCGCAGCCGGATCAAAATGATGTGAACGAGTCGGGCCAGCACCCCAGCCTCAGCGCCGAAGATGACGATGACTTCCTGGACGATGAGGACGCCCAGAGCAAGGCCGCTGCCGGCACTTGGCGTCGCCTGAGCTTCGATGCCTTTGCGCCTCCTGACGCCAGCGCCCAGGCTCCGGTAGACCCGACGCCGCATGTCGCCGCCTACAGAATCTCCACCCTGCGACGCATTGGTAAGTGAAAGGAACACGGGTATACAGAGACAGCCAGCCAGACAGACGTGACCGACATTCGTGCCCAACGAGTTAGGAACCATCTGCTCTTCCGCCTCGGACACGCCTGCTAACTCGCACTTCCAGCCCAAGTCGCCTTTTCCATCGTGGCCTGCTGGTTCGCCGCCGGCACTGTTTTTGGCTTCGCCTCGCTGAAGCCCATTCTGATCGCCGAGGGCGTCTACCGCGACCAGTGCTCGGCCGATGCGATCGCTGCTTTTGCCGACGATGGCTTTGTCGAGCCCTGTCCCGAGCAGGACTTGCGCCTGAACCTCTTCTTCATCGCCGCGTCTATTACCTGCAACGCGTCGTCGCTGCTGGCTGGTTCGGTGCTCGACCGCTATGGCCGACGCGTGTGCTACACGATCTCCTCCGTCTTCTTGGCCATCGGCTCTGTTCTGATGGGTTATGCCTTCAGCATTCCTGAGTTCGATGGCTATCTGATGGCCAACATCTTTTTGGCCCTCGGTGGAACTTTCCTGTTCGTCCCCAGCTACCAGATGGCGAACGCGTTCCCCAAGTACTCGGGCATCATAGTAGCAATCATCACGGGCGCCTTTGACGCCTCGGCCGCCATCTACTTGTTCTACCGCTGGGCTTGGGAGGCTACCAACGGCGCCTTCACGCCGTCGCGTTTCTTCTTCCTGTATCTCATTGTGCCCGTCTGCATTCTGGTCGGCGAGTACACCCTCATGCCCGCGGGCGCCTACCACACCACCCCGGAGCTGGAGCAGAAGATTGAAAAGGCCCAGGACCCGAAGCGCGACATTCACGACTCGGACGATGACCTCAGCGAAGGAGAGCTGTACCGCGTGCGCAGCCTCCGGTCCGAGCGGCGCCGCGACAAGATCGACCGCATCGAAGATGTTTTCGGCAGCGCCGAGGAGAGGGAGGAGCGCGCTCAGCAGGTCGAGGAGCAACATGTGGCCAGTGGCATTTGGGGTGTGCTGCACGGCTTGCCGGCCCATCGCCAAATGATGACGCCCTGGTTCATCCTGATCCTGCTACTCACGGTGCTGCAAATGCTACGCATGAACTACTTCATTGCCACCATCCGCGCCCAGTACCGCTACATGCTCGGGTCCGACGACCCGGCCGAGGCCATCAACCACTTCTTCGACGCCGCCCTACCCATCGGCGGCATTGCCGCCACGCCCTTCATAGGCCTGCTCCTCAACAACATGAGCATGGGTTTCATGACTGCGGTGTTGACGGTCTACATCGCCATCATCGGTGTTCTTAACTGCCTCCCCTATGAGTGGGCTGGCTATGCGACTGTAGTCTTTTTCGTCCTGTTCCGGCCGTTGTACTACTCAGCAGTGAGGTAAGCTTCCATCATGGTTCGACCCCAGCTCTCTGGACACGGTGCTAACTGCTGCTGTAGCGATTACGCAACCAAGGTCTTCGGATTCGCCACCTTTGGCCGTATCTATGGCATGTTGACGTGCATTTCGGGTGTCGTTAACTTCAGCCAGTCGGGCATTGATGCCCTGACGCATGGCCCGCTGCACGGAGACCCGACTCCCATCAACATTGCCTTTGCTGTCTCGGGCAGTGCTATTGGTCTCCTCCTCACCGTCTACGTGTACCACCAGGCCCACAGATACGAGGTGGAGCAGTCTAAACCCGAGATGAGCGACCCCCAACGCCTGCCCCTCATCCGGGAGTCGACGGCTGAGTACGGCACGGTTCCCGGCCGCGACGCTTCGCAGATGGTCTGAAAAGGCAGTCTGCAAAATTTATAAAAAACCAAAAATTCACATTATGGAGAGAAAAACAAAGCATGATGAGATAAGAGAGAGAAAACAAAGAACTACTGGGCACAGGCCCAGAGCAGGCGCCAACGGGGCGTGGGATACAACGCACGGCGAGAAGAGGGCCTCGCCAGGCGAAGCGTCATGCTTTCAACGGGTGCATTGGTTGGGGGTTCGGTCTTTGGCGCAGGTTTCCCATATTGGCATGCACGGCGTTTCGGGCGAATATCAACGGCATCTCACATGGCAATGGGCATGGATGACGGTGTCTGATCTATACGGCCTTCTCGGTGGGCAGGACGAAGCTATTCGATACGTGACGCCGAAACGGGCTATCTGATAATGAATAAATGATTTCAATTCATGCTATTATTCCGCGCCTGCTAACGGGGGGATTTTACACAATGCCGATACGCATGCTTGTCTGGAACCGGGACGTCGGACAAGACGGGAGTCGGACCCCGACTAATATGTATTATCGCAAACCCGCAACGTCGTCCGGGGCTCGACTTGTTTAAAGGCATACGCCCATAAACCAGGCGATGGCCGACGTCTTCCGGACGGTTTCTGTGGCGGGTGCGCAAAGAAGGCTGGCTCTACGGCTGAAAATGGACACGGAGCACGGACCCAACAGCCCCTTTTCCCTCTGGAACCACCACGTGCAAGGCGTTCCGGGGACAGCTTGCGGCTGCCGCCCGTGATAGCGTCTGTTCGTTGCCGTTTTCGCCCAGCTTAGTAGCTGCCTGTCCCAGTTTGTGTCTGTTCTGGGGTCAGGCCGTCACGTTTTCTGACCGTCTGGGGGTTAGTCCGTCTCGGAATGATGCCACTGCGGTCAGGAGGCCCGCAAGTCGGGACTGCCAGGGGAGGAAGGGCACCTGAGGGGTTAGGTGAAAGGTTCGCAAGGGGCTTGTTGAGGTGTAGTTTTGGACGCAGTGGGCGGAGAAGGCGAGAGGAGAAATAAAGATGCAGGTCGAGGATGGGGATACGAGGGACTGGGACGGAGGCCCACAAAGAAGATAGAAGGGGGTACAAAAGGGTCTGGAAGGCGCCGGGGGGGCATAGGAGGGTAAATCAGAGCATCTGGGATGGGTTGGCAGGTCCTTGGACAGTGTCGTTCTCGGCACCGGCACGGATATCGGAAAGCCCCCGGAGGGGGGGGGGGGTCATCAATCGGGGGCCGGACCGCGGTGGGAAGGAAAAGGGGGAAAGAAGAGAACAGAGGAGGTCGAGGCGAGGCCGCGTCGTGTTATACTGTGCAACCCCCTCCTCCGGGGAACAAGCAGCCTCTGGGCAGACCCAAACCGAGCCATAAAACGGGTGCGCCCTTGAGAGGGGGTCGGATGGCGCCGTCGAAACTCGGCGGCCTCCCTCGGGTGTTGGTGTTGTCCGCGACCCCGGTAGCGTGCTGGAGGCCGCGGCCAGGGGGGGGGGTTGTAGGCAGCCTCGGGGGCTATGTCAACGCCTGCTTCTTGGCAGGGCGTTCTCCCGTGTCGGGCAACGGCGGCGCCCGTCTCGCTGGCCTCGACTGACGACCGTTGGGCCTCCTGCGGCTCGTCGGGGGGGGGGGATGGGGGGACTGAGGCCGCGCAGGTGCAGGATGCGCTGGCAAGGCAGACGAGGCATCCGGCTGTTCTGTGAGGCCACCCCAGGCCCGGTGCGGGGTTGGGCTCGGTTCCCGGTGGCCTCAGTGGCCTTGGTGACCGCTTTCAGCGGGATCCGGGACGCCTCGGCGGTTCCGGCACCAATCACATCTCCGTTGCCCTTTGGCGGTCCCCCCGGCGCGGTGTTGCCGCCTAATGGCGGGGGCAAAACACATTGGGCGTTTCGGCGTCAGCGGTGCTTGCCTCGTGTTTTGGATCCTCCAGACATTTTCCATTTGGCAGTGGCAAATACCCCAATCTCTGCGACCATGGACTTTTGATATAAAGTCCTAACTTCCCATGGATATGTTATTTTGTCCCTCGCCATACGAAGAATATTCATTCTATCTACACACACTCACACACAAACAAAAACACTCAGTCCAGCATTGCCTTGAGCACATCGCTCCAAAATGCCCATCTCCCCTACATCCATGTGTCCCTCTACTCTCCCGCCTGTGAGGCCAGCTGGAAGATTTGCATTCAATACAAGTGATCTTTACTCTACTAAACTACGTGATGAGCCGCCTTCCTCTCCTCGTGCCTACATCGTGTATCAAGATTCGTGCTCAAAAGGAGGCCGCTCCCTCTGTCCTGGGGTCTTTCGTCCGGCCTTTCTTCATCACACGGATCTGCCCGGCCGGGAGTGCGACCAATGGCTCCACCACCCCCCAACACCTACCCCGTCCAGCCACACGCTCGTCGGCGTCAGCCTCCGTTGGCCGGAGCCCCTCTCAACCCGCAATGCCCCCCCTCCTACAACAACACCCTTTCGTATGCACCGGCGCTTGATAAGACCATGCAAACATGTGTATCCTGTGGCCACACCTCCGAGGACATGTCCATCCTCTTCTCTACGTATTCATTCTCCCCGGCATGGCCCTCATTACCTTCAGACACAGCCCTTCCTATGCCCCTCGACCATGAACTCGGCCATCACTCTCCATCCTCCCTGATGGATCCACATAGTGCTATGGGTTGGGGCCTCGACCGTAATCAATCGGCTCAATCCTTCGCCCAGTCTGACTCGGGCCAAACTTCGGTGATTTACCCGGTGCCCATGAGCTGCACGCATGCTAACACATCGGGAGAAGCCATGGTGGTCGGCGTTGAGTCCGCATCTCTATCCACTCCGTTGTTATCTCCCACCGGACCCCATGTCCACAATGGGCGATAAGTCAGGACTCCCGGAATGGAACAATACAGCCACTGTCGGCTGGCCCATGGCCGGGCTTTCTCCTCAGGCTTGTGAGAGTTTCAGCGACTGTCCACCTTCCGTTTTGGGCGGGTCCTTGGAAAACCAGAACTCCAACGACCCGACACTCTCGCTCGACGGCCATGTCATCCCAAGCACCGTATGGATGAATCTCACTGTTGGGGGCGGTCCTTCAACGGCGACTTCTCTGGCGCCCCTCCCCCAAAAGAAAGCTTCCGAGGCCCCAAAAGTGTTACCGTTCGTTACGGACCCGCCTGCTGAAAACCCCGGCCCCAGCACTGGCCTCTTTGACCTGCCTGAAGAGGCCACGGGCTTCTATTTCCCGCAATCAAGCTCGAGCACCCCTGTGGAGCGCACCCCCCGTGCTTCTTCCGCAGGAGCCTCACCATATCAGGATACCCTGCCCGGCGCGGAGGTGGCCAACGCTGTCTCCAAGCGGGTTTCGGGGAAGCGGAAACTCCGAAACACTTCCCTGTGAGAGAACATGCTGTGGCCCCCCGCACGTCCAAGCTAAACCGCGATGCAGGCCAGCCGCCGAAAGCCCCGCGAAGCCCCCATTCCGCTGCCCCGACCCGGCCTGTGCATTCAGCGGCCGCTACCTGCGGGACGTGGCGCGGCACCTGGCGTCCAAGAAGCACTGCCAGGACGCCGGCGCCCCCACGTTCCTCTGCACCGTGGCCGAGTGCGACGTGGCGCCCGCGGGCGGCTTCTCGCGCTTCGACAACTTCCAGCGCCACATGCGCGGCGTGCACGACGTGCAGGTGCGGGCGGGCAGCGGCAGGCCGCGCCGGACGCGGACGCGGAGGCCGGAGAAGAGCGGAGGCGGCGAGGCCGACGGGGCGCCGTGGGAGACGGTGGTGTCTTGAGTTCGAAAGCAGGCCGTCTTTCTGGAGGGCGGGCGGACCGGGCCACTCCTCATGCCGACGTCGGGCGGCTCGATCCTAATGCATGAGCACCATGCTTTACGGATGGCATGAAAGCCCCCCTATACATTACGTTAGAGAAGCAATGCGGGAAACCGCCGCGTCGCTGTTACGGCGCTACATAGAGGAACAATGCGGAGAACGCTGCTTGGCTGTTAGTACGCTCCTATATGTCGCACCACCGATCACGCCGAACCCGCCGTCGGATGTGTCATTGGGTATGGTTCGGGCGGCTCAACTCGGGGCAAAGGGGAGGCCCTGTCCTCGTAGCGCGGCCCGCCCAAGTGGCTCCCGGCCGAGGCCGACGCCCTCCACGGCGCCTATTTGGCTTGCGGAACGGTGGACGGCTGGCTGTGCCGGCTGTCGTCGACGGCCACTCGACTGGTTGCGAGCCCTCTACGCTCGGTCCGCCCAGGCATTCGCGGGGGTGCTGGAACACTGTCGGCCGGGGACGCAATGGCAACCCGCTGGGGCCTTGCTTGGCGCCATGCAGCGGGAAGGCGGCGCGTACGGGCGCTCGGAATTAGCCCGAGACAGACACGTACACGATGCATGGGCGACCGACGCGGGCCTTTGCTCGTGCGCCGCAGGCAGTGCCGGGACAGGAGGGGAGTGATGCATCCCGAGGCCTTCCCATCCGCGTACCTGACAGGCACAGGCGGACCCCCGTGGCATGTAGGCAGCACTGATTGTACTCAGCTCGAGAGGGGTGGATCGGGATGCCGGGAGGGTGGGCACGCGTGATCGGTCGTATGCCTTGGTCGGCACGCGGGGAAGCGAGGGGTCGTGGCCGGACCGGGGGACAAGCTAGCCAGACGAGCTGCCTGTCGCGGCGCAGGGAGCATCAGCGGTGGGAAGCGATGCCTCGCTGGAGGATCCATCCTCCGGCGGGATGGGCGATTGCTGCTGGGTACGGAGTACACGTGCCCAGCCAACCAGGCGACGATGGGGGCGTCCCTATGGGGGACCCGACATGCCGGGGCTGCTTCCCCCACAGAAAAGGCCAAGGCCAATCACAGCCTGACCCCCCCCCGGAAGCATGTGAGATGGACCGAGGCTGCCCTTAAGATTACGCCTTCATGCCCGACCCGACGGCCTGCGCCCGCGCCGGCTGCAAGGGATTGGATTCCCACCCATCATCACCACCACCACCACCACCACCACCATCCCTTCTGGACATCCCTCGCCGAGCTGCGGGCTTGTTTGTCCCTCTCCCTCTCGCGGGCATGCCGTGCATCGACGACGACGCTCGCCCTACGCCGTACGCGACCGACGCGCTGCCGCCTTGCCCACGCCGCAGCAGCAGCAGCACCCACTGAACGAAACACCCACTCCACCCATCGTCCCTGTCTCGCATAAGGACCGACGGCCGTACAGACCAGAGACTGACGTGGTTCCGACACACACCACCGACGGGGCCCAGGCCAGCGGCGCACTGGAACCTCCTGAAAGCTGCCGGGCACTGCTTTCTTCTTGGGCACCATCCAAGACAACGCAATTCCCTCCTGTTCCTGGTGCATCGCCTGCTCCTTTTAGGCCGCCTCCTCCCCCCCCTCCCTCCCCCCGACCGCGCCCCGGATCGCTCTCTTCCTGCCGCCATCGACCGCGGACACGTCGGCAAACACACACACGCACGCCCACGCCATCATGGCCGCACCCCCGGGGCCGCCCAAAGCCCCGTCCATCGACGTGGAGCGACCGCAGCCCGTTGCCCGCGCCAGGTCGTCGCAGGCCAAGTCGCCCGGCGACCCCATCGTCCGCAATGCCATCCGCTACACCATGTCCCCGCGGGAGTACGAGCTCCTGCACAAGTACGTGCTGTCGCGCTCGCGCGTGCTGCGGCGCCGGGCCCCCAGCGTCGACAAGTATCCCGACGCCAGCGCCGACCGCTCCCGGGCCAAGGGCAAGGCCAGGGGCGCCGACTATAGCGCCGGCGGCGCGCCCGCCCGCGGCGATAGCTACAACGCGCGGGCCATACGGCACGCCCTGCGTGTCTTCATTGCCTCGGGCGTCGGCATGAAGGCCTTCGAGGTCATCAAGGCCCGTCTCCAGGGAGGCCAAGAGTACGTAACCCAACCAAGCCCTCCCGGCCCCCGTCCTCCACCGTGATGGTGCTGCTGACCGGATGCGAAACACAGACTGGCCGCCAAGGGCAAAAAGGGGCCCCTATGGAAGTCGCCCAACCTGCGGCTGTCGCTGTCACTGTCGGCCATCCTCCTGCTCTACCGCCTCCTCTTCCGCTTCCTCAACCGGCTGCGGGTGCACCTTCTCGACCCCTCGGCCGAGCCGTTCCGGGTCCGGAACCCGCGGACGAGCCAGGCGCTGACGTCGGCGTACGCACCAGCCGTGGGCGCCAGCTTGGCGGGCCTGGCGCTCGGCATCTGCCCGACGCAGAAGCTGCGCGTGTCGGTGACCATCTACACCATCTTCCGCGCCATGGAGTTTGCCTGGAACCTGCTCGAGGACGAGGGCGCCATCTGGGGCTGGAAGCAGCGCGTCGGCGGCAGCGGCGGCGCCAAGGGCGGCCTGGTGAAGCGCGAGCGGCCCTGGTGGTGGGGCAGCTGGATGTTGCAGCCCTTTGCCTTCGGCCAGCTGCTGCACGCCACCGTCTTCGACCGCGAGTGCACGCCCGTGTCCTACGTTGACTTCATCTGGAAGGCCACCTCGACCTACCTGCACAGCCCGCCGCGTGACCTGCCCGCCGGCGTCAAGTGGCCCGGCCCCTGGGACGTGGCCGACAGCCTCGCCGAGATGGCCAAGCTCAGCTGGCCGTGAGTGTTTTGTCCCCCCCCCCCCCCCCCCCCCCCCCTGGCGAGTGAAAGTAGAAGGCTGACCATGGACCGATTTTCCCCAGACCCCACGTCAGCCCGACCCTCTTCCCCAACCAGCAGACGCTGCCGGCCTCGCTCACGCAGCTGGCGCCCCTCACGTCGCAGGCGCACCCCCTGATCACGTCGCTGAGCTGCGCGACGCTCCACGGCTCCGACCCCTCGTGCCTGCGCACCTACTTGACCTTTTGGGTGCGGTCGTTCCCGCGCATCGGGCGCCTGCTCCTCCTGCTGTACTCGGTCATGCTGCTGCCCAAGTACAAGGCGCTCTACAACGCGCCCATCACGGTGCTGACGCGGCTGCTGTCGCAGTCGCTGACGCTGTCGACGTTTGTGACGGGGTCCATCAGCACGGCGTGGGCGAGCATCTGCGTCTTCCAGAACTGGTTCCCGCGGCACTTCCTGCCGACGCAGCGCTTCTTCCTCGGCGGCTTCCTGGCCGGCCTCTGGGGCTTTGTGCAGCGCGGCAAGGGCTCGCGCGGCATCTTCCTCTACTCGGCCAAGACGAGCGTCGACAGCCTCTGGAAGGTGGGCGTCAAGCGCCGCTGGTGGCGCGCCCTGCGCGGCGGCGACCTCTGGGTCTTTGTCGCCGCCCTCGCCGTCACGGGCGCCGTCTACGAGCGCGACGCCCGCGCCATCCGCGAGGCCAACTGGCGCAAGGGCGTCAGCTGGGTCCGCGGCAGCGACTGGCGCGACTGGGCCCTCGAGGAGGAGGACGAGGACGAGGCGGCGGCGGCGAGGGAGCACAACGAGGAGCGCTACGACGACGAAAGGAAGCATCTGTAGTAGAGGGGAATTTGACCAAACCCGAGAATGCAGGGCATTGGGGCGAGCGGAGGCGTGTATGGCGTTGGGGGAAAGGAGGCGAGATCAGGATCTTGTGCTATTGGTGACGGTGTACGATGGACGCTGCCGTTCTTGTACTGGCTTTTTTCATTGGGCCGCAAGAGCCCCTTCAATGTTTAATGATGGGATGATTTTCATCTTTCGCTCTGGGGCCCTCTTCGTGCTGTACCTAATGGGCTCCGGATATTGTGCCCCCCCCCCCCCCCCCCCCTCCCTCTTTCGCAGATGCGCACCGATTCTACGAACGCGCGCTTGAGGTGGGCGAGAACAGCACGGCAACGATGGATGGAATACTCATCCATCCAGGGAGAATGGGATTTCCAGAAGGCCAGCCAGCAGGTTGTGCCTACAATTTATCCGTTCATGCAGTCGGTCAAAGCGCAGTGGTTTTCGATGGCTGTACGGAGTAGCGTCAGTACAAGGCCCGCGCTGCCCTCTTTGTACAGATGGAAGCCCCAAAGCAAGCGGCCATCGTGGAAGTCGCCAAAGCGGCGCGCTGCCGACCGAAGGGCTTTCATTCCGGCACTGTCGATGCCTTTGGGACATCAGCGGCCGGATGCAGAGGCAGTCTTCGTTTTTCAGTCGATCCGCCAGGCAGGACTCCACTGCGGAAAACTGTCGCTGGGATGCTTTCTGCCCTTGTGTCCCCGCTATACGCCATGGCAAGCAATATGCATTCTTTCATTTTCACAGATTCCGAATCGCCACGGTTGGCAAACCGGTAAGGGCAACCTTTGCTCACATCTGGATACAGAAGGCCCACGCAGTCGTTTCCTATATCTTTCGCCATTTAGGCGGCACGGCTTTGGGGCCCCAGGATCAATGGGCAGGGGACAACAGCAACGGCCTCGGGACAAACGGACGCCGCCCTGCTTGGGCGTGGCGACCGCGTACAGCACTTGCGGTGGAAACCCCGGGATCCCAGCGAGGAAACCAACGGCCTGGGCAATCTGAGGCGCTCTCCAACGGCCGGTCGCTTTGACCTGGCTGCCCTTGCCAAAAACAACGTGCACGGGGGAGCCGTTCGTCCAAGAGATGCCGAAGGCGGGCAACGCTGCATCGTGAATCCCTCCGCCGCCCCCCTTGGCCCAGTCCACCCAAGGCCGTGGATGGGACCGTCCCAAAGCCCCCCTGGGTCCCTCTTTGGCACCATTCCCCAGGCTGACCACCAAGTGCTCGGCCCTGGCTGCCACCCGGGGCCGGCTTATATATCCGCTTCCCCTCCGCAGCAGGTGCCAACGGCGACATCGGGCCAAGACACCGGACGCGGCGACGCCTGCGGTTGCGTTTCCTGGCTTCCTTGCACTCGGGCCATTTTTCTCTTCGCGTCGGCGTCGTACGGGATTTCCGCCACTCGCCTTTCGCCACCGTCCCAGCCGGCAAGCGGCCGAGCCCACGAGCCCTCTTTCCCGGTCGCCCGGGACGGGGCACAACTTCCTGCCGCTTCTCCTTCCACCCTGCGGAAAATCCCACCGGCCCCGTGGCACCCATCGCGGCCGGCTCCTCTTTGCTATTCAGGTCGGGAAGCGGCCTTGCAGCGCCAGGCTCGACGGCATCCAACCGCACCCCCCGGTGGTCGAGCACGCTCCGAAGCCCGCTCCGAAGCCCGGCGCCCACCCCCCAACCCACGCCACCCGCCGGGCAACTCCCGGCCCCGCCTCTGGCCCCGCGGCGGCGCGGCGGCCATGCCTCCGCCGCGGGCGAGCACCGGCACCCGAGCGGCGCGGCGCGCCCCCAAGCCGGCCAAGGTGCTGTCCACCAGCGCCGTCAACGTCAAGCGGCGCGAGGAGTACCACAAGATGGACCCGGCCGCCAAGGACAAGGAGCGCACGCGCGTCAAGCGCTGCCGCGCCATCCGCATGGCCAAGGACCTGCTGGCCGCCTCGGCCTGGCAGGCGCTCGACCGCAGGGTCCAGGGGGAGCTGCAGATGCTCGTCGAGCGGGAGCTGCGGACGCGGTAGTATGTTTTCCTTTCCTTCCTTTTCCTGGGAGCCCGAGCCTGCCTCGGCCCCCGTAGCCCCCCCCAACAAGTAGCGTCCCCTGCTGACAAGGAGGCCAGCCCGGCGACGACGCCCGGCCCGAGCTCCTCGACCGCCGCCGCCTGGGCCGTCGAGAAGATCCTGGGCCAGCGACCCGAGGCCATCAACACCCTGCTCGCCGGCATCGAGGACGAAGACGGCGCCGGCGCCGCGGGCCCCGACGAGACGCTGCCCGCCGAGTGGATGGACTGGGAGCGGCTCGCGTCGACCGAGGACGAGTAGGCGAGGACCTGGCTCCGGACGGGGCCGAGGGCGGCGTGCCCGTGGAGTTGGCCGGGCTTCCATTGGGCTCGTCGGCTGCCGACGTGGTCAGAATACGGGGGGGCAACTTTCCCCTGGCCGTCCCTGCACCATGGTATCGCATTCCACGGGACATCACGCTCTTCTTTATGAATGCGCTGGGTTGGCAGCTTCCGCGGAAGAGGCGCGCTGTCGCAAATTAGTTACATTTCCTTCATGCCATTACCAGCAGTTCCAGCCACAATTAGTAATATCCCCCCTCAGCGGTTTCCTGCTTGCGCCACAGCTGGTTGGAAGAATTAGATCGATACAAGTGCTTCAAGACTCGCTCTTTCTCTTGCCCGCACATCATGCCGATTATGGCAAAGACAACGGGCCACAAAAAAACAATACAGAACCAAAAAAAAAACAAGCAACACCCTGAATGTCTCAATGACGTAGGAACCAGCGTGCAACCAGGCGGGCTCTGGGCGAGCCCCCGTTCCCGTGTCCGGGTTGGGAGGCGGCACACCGATGCCGTCATATGTAAACCACCCTGCCGACCTCGGAGCCCTCCACGTCCCGGCGCGGCCGTCCGAGTTGACAAGCGTGAAACCCGTCGAGATGGCTTTGCGAGGTCTCGGCTGGAGCACGGCAACGGACCTACCACGAACCCACGTGCTGCCGCCATTCTATCGCGCACACGGCGTGCGCCCGACGCGACAGGCGCCGGGGTCGCCGTCAGGTGGCTTGGGAGAGAGCCCAGAGAGGGCGGGGGTACTAGGGCCGGTTCTACGGTGCCACGGATCCCGGCAGCGAACGGGTGCCCTGCGGCCCACGAGACGGACGGCAGCAAACATGAAGGCTTGATACTATGTACAGGGAGGCGGGCCGGGGCCCGCCGCGCTCAAGGCAGGATCCAGCTCACGACGCTGTCGCCGGGCACGTTGCCGCTCCAGGTCTCGCCGCTCGCGGCCTCGAGGGTGACGTAGACGTCGTTGCCGAAGGTGTTCTCGATGACGACGGCGCGGGAGCCGTCGGGGTTGCGGGCGGCGACGCTCTGCAGGCCGGCGCCGCCGGGGTAGGTGTAGCTGCCGGTGCCGGCGAGCACGCGGGCGCCGCGCTTCAGGGCGCGCGCGTACTGGGCCAGCATGTAGTAGTCGACGGTGAGCTCGTAGGTGCCCGCCGCCGGGTCCACGACGACGAGCCCCCGGCACGTGTCGCAGCCGCCGGCCAGGCGCGGCCCGTCCGCCCCGTCCGTCCCCAGCGTCCAGGCCAGCGCCCCCGCCGCCCAGTTCTGCAGCGGCCCCAGCGTGAAGGACGAGGCCGCGTGCCACGGCGTGTGCCGCGACGACGTCCAGCACTCCGTCATGTACTGCGCCACCCCCGGGTTGCGCGCGTGGAAGTCGCTCAGCACGCTCCACTGGTTGTTGGTGGCGTAGCACTAGGCGAGTCAGGAAATGATGGAGAGAGGGGGAGGGGGGCGCAGCAGGGCAACTCACATGCCAGGCGACCGCGTCGACAAACTCGGGGGCGGTATCCAGGACGGTCTGGGGGTAGGATGGTACGTCTGGAGCCACGGTCAGTCCGGCGTCGGAGCAGGGAGCCATGGGGCTGTGTACGCACCCGTGTTGTGGTCGTAGGCCCAGACCTGGGTGTCCAGTCCGGCCGCCTTCAGGGCCGGGCCGACGCTGTCGCGGATCAGCTCGCCCGACTCGTCGGCGTAGATGTACATGGTGGGCATGTCGGGCTGGCTGTTGAGGGGCTCGTTCTGGATGGTGATGGCGTCGATGGGGGCGCCCTGGGCCGCGTAGGCCTGCAGATACTTGACAAAGTAGTCGCCGAACTGGCGGGTGTAGTTGTGGTCGAGGTTGTTGTCGACGGTGCCGCCCGTGAGCCGGCGGTCGCGCTGCATCCAGGCGGGCGGCGCCCAGGGGGAGCCGAGCAGCGTCAGCTCGGGCTTGAGCGCCTTCATGTCGGCCAGCAGCGCCGCCATGGCCTCGCCGCGCGCGCCCAGCGCGAAGCCGGCCAGGTCGGGGTCCGCGCGCCCGTCGGCGCCGTCGGCGTACGTGTACGCCGGCGGTGCCGACAGGTCCGACGCCCCGATGGTGTGCCGCATCAGCCCGAAGTCGGCGCCCTCGGCCGTGAGCAGCGCCCGCAGCACCTCGGCCCGCCGCTCCGCCGGCAGCGCCGCGAACACGCTCACCGTCGCGTCCGTGACGGCCGCCCCGAAGCCCGTCACCTGCTGCTTCTCGCCCGCCGCCGTGTCGTCCACCGTCAGCCGCCAGGTCGACGCGTTGGCCGCCGGCGCGCCCCCGCCGCGCACGGGGCCCGGCACCGGGTCCAGCTTGTACTTGAGGTCCGACGAGGAGCAGAAAGCCCGGCCCGTCATCGGCTCGGCCGCGTAGCCGCCGGCGCCGGGGAGCGCCGCGGCGCAGGCCGCCTGCAGGGCGAGGCCCGCGAGGAACGAAGAAAGCATCGAGGGAGCGGACGTTGGCGTCGAGGGATGTTAGGGGAGAAGCGACGGCGCCTGGAGAAAAGACGGCAACGCAGACTCCCGGGGGGGAAGGGGGGCGGCAGATGTTATGTATGCGGTGCCGATGATGACGAGGCGGCACCATGTGGGCCCACGGGCCACGCCGTAAGGACGCATGCATGGCTAGCCACAGGGCTAGAGGCTTAGCGGGCCTGGGCCGGGACGCCTGGCGGCAGGGCGTCTGCGGTGGCTGGCTATAGCGGCCGTTTGGGGCCGAAGGATCCGCTAGGGCTTTTCAGCTGCCAGGGGCATGGCGTTGTTCGTGGGCCGAACCGGTTAGCGATCAGCCGTGGCTACTGGCAGGATTCGGGCTAGCGGCCCCGCGGCCGGCCGCTAGATCAGGGGGTCGCGCCTATTATTAGACGAAGCTACTGCGTGTCTCGCCCGGGCAGGCGTCGGGGGCTTGGGTGCACGGCGGGGGCCCTCGTCGGCTCTGCACGCCGCTCGGCCATGGCGGCGCTGGCGTCGAATGCGGGCTGCAGCGCGCAGGCAAGGGCCCGCGGAGAGTGCGGGCGCCCCAGACGATGGCGACGGCAACGAGGCCGGCGGCCGGCGGACGTGCAGCACCAAGTCGGGAGAGCCGAACCGGCCCGGGTCCCGGAGCGGCCCTGCGCGACCGGGGATTGCGGACCCGGATGGCCATGGACTGCACCGGGCCGGGTCAGGGTCCCCACCCCGCGCTGCCCCTTCAAAGAGCCCACGAAGCGAGCGCGGGGGCCGCGGCCGTTCCCTTGCTGCACCCAGTTCCCCTTCCGCCCTGACCGAGTCGCCCGGGCCCGCGACCATGGCGTCCCCCAGCACGGGACCGTTCCCTTCGGCGCACGCGACGGACGCGTACTGGCGGTCGTCGCCCCTGCCCATCGACACCCACCGCAGCACCGAGGCCCTGCCGGCGCACGCCGACATCCTCATCATCGGCGCCGGCTACAGCGGCACCGCCATCGCCCACCACCTCCTGGCCGAGAGCCGGCGGCGCGGCGGCGCGGCGCCGTCCATTGTCATTCTCGAGGCGCGCCAGGCCTGCTCGGGGGCGACGGGCCGCAACGGTGCGTGTCCGCCCTGCCACGGGCGCTGCGAGAACCGGAGCGCGCCGAGACTAACGCGGCTGTCTAGGCGGCCATCTCAAGCCCGACCCGTACCTGCGCGCCGCCAAGGTGCTGGCGACGCACGGCCGCGAGGCGGCCGAGCACGTGGCCTCCTTCGAGGCCCGCCAGGTCCGGGACGTCCAGGAGCTGGTCCGGCTCCACGGCATTGACTGCGAGTTCGAGGAGACCATGGTCAGCGACGTGTGCCTCGACGAGGCCGGCAGCCTCAAGGCGGGCGACGCGCTGAGCCGCGTGGCCGCCGCGGGCCTGTCGACGGCCCGAACCATCGAGCGCAGTTGCGGCGCCGAGGCGGAGCGTGTACGCCCCCCCCCCCCCGCCCCCCCCCCCGTCCGCCGGCGCCTGCGCGCCCGGCGGCAAACGCGATGGCGCTGACGCGGAACTAGGTCTCGGGGGTGCGCGGCGCCCGGTCGTGTCTCCGGTACCCGGGCGCGCGGCTGTGGCCGTATCGCCTCGTCTGCCGCCTGCTCGAGGCCTGCGTCGCGCAGGGCGTCAACCTGCAGACGACGACGCCCGCGACGGCCGTCGAGGCCCGCGCGGACGGCGCGCCGGGCTACGCGGTGCGCACGCCGCGCGGCACGCTGACGGCGACGGCCGTCGTCCACGCCACCAACGGCTACAGCGCCGGCCTGCTGCCCGAGCTGCGGGAGCGCATCGTGCCGGTGCGCGGCCTCTGCGCGCGGCTCGTCGTGGACGCCGCCGCCGCGGCGCCGCGCCCGCCGCGGCTGGCCGACAGCTACATGCTGCGCTTCAACGACTTCGAGTACGACTACCTGGTGCCGCGGCCCGACGGCAGCATCGTCGTGGGCGGCGGGCGGCGCGACTACTTCCGCGACCTCGGCAGCTGGTTCGGCGTGGCCGACGACGGCGCCCTCATGGCGCCGGCGCGCCACTACTTCGACGGCTACATGCAGCGCCACTTCGCCGGCTGGGAGCGCGCCGCCGTCCGCACCGACGCCGTGTGGTCCGGCATCCTGGGCTACTCGGCCGACGGCTTCCCCTACGTGGGCGCCGTGCCCGCGCGCCCGGGCAGCTACCTCTGCGCCGGCTTCACCGGCCACGGCATGCCGCAGATCTTCCACGCGGCCCGCCACGTCGCCGAGCTCGTGCTCACCGGCCGCGTCGACCCGCAGCACGCCGTGCCCGTGCCGTACCAGATCAGCCCCGAGCGCTGGGCCAGCGACCGTGAGCACGCGTCGCTGACGCTGTGGCGGTCCGTCGTGGAGGATGACCGGGCCCCCAGCCGGCTCTAAAGGGGTTGGGAGGGAGGGGAGGGGAGCGAGGAGCGTTGAAAGCGGCCGCGGGGTTCCATGTACATAGTTCCCCCCAGGAAAGGAGAAGCTAACGGCTCAATGGAACGGATTGAAAGACGCGTCGGAGAGCAGGCCGAGGCTGTCCGCCAGGGCCCGCTCGGACAGGCCATCCTCGCCGTAGCTCGTGCTGAAGAAGGCCGACACCTGGTCGGGGTAGGGGAAGGTCTGGCCGGCGAACAGCGTATCGTCGCCGTCCTCGACCAGGGCCGGGACGCCGCCCAGGGGCTCGGCCTGCGCCGCGGGGGCGGCCGGCGGGCCGGCGGGCGGCTGGGGGCCCATGGGGGCCGCGCCGCCGCTCCGGCGCGCGCACCAGGACCGGAAGCCCTCGTAGCCGCCCAGCACCGGGGGGACGGCCGGGTCGGGCGGGCGGCAGGCGTCCATGTGGCGCAGGGCGGTCTCGAGGGCCTCGAGCAGACGCACCTCGGAGCGGGCCGAGTCGCCGGCGTAGGCCATGGCGCGGATGGCGCGGAGCCCCCGCTGCAGCGCCGCGCCGTGGGCGCGCGTGCGCCCGCGCACGCTGCAGGCCAGCAGCAGCACCAGCAGCGAGGCCCGGCACGCGCTGTACTCGGCGTAGGCCGCGCGCGCCAGCCCCAGCCGCCCCGTGCGCAGCGCGTCGCAGACCTCGACGGCCTCGTGGGCCGCCGCCACGCAGTCGCGCACCAGGGGCGCCCAGAGGGGGGCGGGAGTCTCGCCGTCGACGCGCCCCCGCCCGCGCCGCGCCTCCTCCTCCTCCTCGCCCTCCTCGCCCTCCTCGCCCTCCTCCCGGCCGGTGAGAAGGAAGGGCCGCCCCACGAACATGTCGAGCAGACAGCGCTCGAGGCGCGCGTGCAGCTCGACCCGGGCCTCGGCCTCGGTGGCCGCCGCCGCCGCCGCTATCGCCGTCGTCGCGGCGGCCTCGGCACTGCACCGCGACGTCCACCACTGCGCGCAATCGGCCTTGGTCCGGTTGAGGTGTTCGAGGACGCGCGCGGCGTCAGACCGTTGGCAGTTGCGGAGCAGCAACCTAGCCCACCCGTCCGGGCCTGTTAGCCAGCGGCCCGTGGCCCATGGGCTCATCCCCAGCGTGGCTGTGGTGGCCAACTCACAGGTCATGTTGGAAGCTCTCGGCGTAGCCCGTCAGCCGGATCGCGTCGAGAAAGTGCGACACGTGGGCGGAGCCGCTCAGGGCGGCGAACTCGGGCCGGTCGGACGGCAGGTCGGCGTCGAAGTCGGCGCGCGCTATGGCCGGCGGGCGGCCGTGGAACAGGCCGATTTTCCTGGCCCCCCGTGTCAGTCCCGGTGGCCGCGCCGCTCGGGGTCGGGTTCTTCTCTCACCTCTCGAGGCAGTAGACGGTCCACCAAAGGCGGCAGCGCGTCTCCTGCTTGAGCGCGTCCGGGACGGCGGCCACGGGCCGTCGGTGCATGCCGTTCTGGATGGCCAGCTTGAGGGCCAGGTTCAGGTAGACGTAGCCGAGCCCCGACGCGTCGATGGGCAGGCAGTACAGGCCAAGCAGCAAGCAGACCTGCACCGAGATCAGGGAGCCCGAGTGGATCAGCTCGGCCAGCAGGCGCGCGACCGGCTGGTAGAAGGCCGAGGGGATCTCCAGCTCCCACATGTCCCTGTCCTCGGCGGGCGGGGCGGCGGCAGCCGCGCTGCTGTCGCGGTGCGGCTCCTCCACCGGCCGCTGGGCCCGGTCGGGCGACTCGAGGTGGGCGTACTGCGCACCGACGGCCAGGACCATGACGACGGCGCAGGCGGGCACGATGGGCTTGCCCGAGCCGGAGCCGCGGCGGCCGGTGGCGGCGGTGCCCGGCGCGTCCCCGTACATGACGTCGAGCGTGGCGGCGACCCAGCGCCGGTCCAGGAAGAAGTAGAAGCTGGTGGCGTGCGTGAAGAAGACGTGGACCAGGAAGTCGGCCACGGGCCGCGGCGGCAGCGACGCAAGCAGCTCCGCCACGACGGGCGCGTCCGGCGCCGGCTCGGCCACGCGGATGAAGTCGGGGACGCGCTCCGGCCGGTCGACGGCCTGCACGGGCGGTGAGCCGTCGATGACCATGCGAGGAAAGGGATGGGGGGGGGGGGTGGGGGGGGGGGGGAGACTCACGGGAACTTGGGACGTCGCCATCAGGGTATCAATGTTGCGCTTGATTCGCATGCTGAAATTCCAGTGCGAGAGCTCGCCCGAGTAGTCTGGCGGCGGCGGCCGATGCTTTAGACGCGGTTCCAAATGCCGAGCGGGACGCAGGGGAGCGGGGACTTACGGGCGACGTCGTCGTCCACGACATCAATCGTACAGACCTCGTCCAGGGGGCTCCCGGCCGCCGGCGCGGCCGCCTTCTCCGCTTCGTCGCGGGCGGCGGTCGCGGGCGGAGGCGGCGCCGGCTGCGGTGGCGGCTCCTGCGGCTCCTGCGGCTCCCCACGGCCCGCGGCCGGCCCGGGCAACCCCTCGGCGGCGCGGCGCAGGCTCTCGGTCCGCAGCGACAGGGACGGCACGTGGTGCCGCAGGAGGGCTTCCATGTAGCGCGCGCGTTCGAGCAGCGTGCGCACCCATTCCGTCGGCATGGCCGCGCCGCCACCGCCACCGCCGCCCGGCGGCTCGGCGGCGCCGGTCGCGCGGCTGTACTCGCAGTGGCGGTGCAGGTCCCGGCAGCGTCTGCAGGGCATGCCGTCCTCGCACTTCTCCTTCAGCCGGCGGCACTCGGCGCAGGCGCGGACGGCGCGCTGCCTCTCGCCCGGCTCTACGGCGCGGCGCCGCTTGGTTATCCTGCTGCTGCCCAGCATCGTGCTGGCTCTTGCTCGTGGTGTCGTGGTGTTCGCCCTTCGTCCTCGCCCGTCGTACCGATGTCGCCGCGCTCCGACGCCCCAGGAGCGAGCGCGGAGCGGCGAGCGAGATAGGATAGCGCCTTCGGGCCATCCCCGGCGACGGCCTGCCTAATCGGGGCGGCCCCGGGCTTGCTCCGAAGGCGGGGTTTGCCAATCCAGGAACGAGCTTAGTAAGGAAGACTTTTCCACCCCCTGTCCCTGCCGGGCCAGTCCGCAGCCTGCCCGGCAAGGAGCAACCCGGGACAAGCCACGACCCCCTCCCCGCTCAGCCCGTCGGCCCTGGTCCTGGAAGCAGGGGGCTGGATCATGTGACCGGGCCGGTGCTACACGCGCGCCCCGGTCTGTACGGAGCCAACCGGGCCGGTTGCGCTTGGCCATGGTTATCATCGAGATCCATCTCCGCCGCCGCCCCCGGAGAGGTAGAGCGAAGACGGGCCAGCCAGCGCATCCTCCCGCGCCTTCTCTCTTCGCCGCCGCCGGCCGCGACCCTCCAGCATGGCGAAGCATGTCATCTTCGACGTCGTGGGCACCTGCGTGTCCTTCGACGCCTACTACGACCAGATCGAGCAGGTGCTGGGCGCCAAGCTGCGCCAGCAGGGCCTCGCGAGCAAGCACTTTGGCTTCACGTGGCAGACGGCGGCCGAGCTGGAGTTCACGTTCCTGTCCGTCGCCGGCAGCTACCGGCCGTACCGCGACGTGATGCGCGGGCTCTTCTACCGCACGCTGGGGCTGGCGGGCGTGGCGGACCCGCGCGCCCTCGCCACCGACGCCGAGCGCGACGCCTGCATCGAGGGCTACGCGCGCCTCGCCCTGCGGCCCGACACGGCCGCCTGCCTGGACCGGCTGCGCGCCGCCGGCTTCACCGTCTGGTGCTTCACGACGGGCGACGTCGAGCGCGTGCGCGGCTACTTCGAGCGCGCCGCCGTCGCGCCGCCGCCCGTCATCAGCTGCGACGGCCTCGGCGTCGCCAAGCCCGCCCCCGCCGCCTACGAGGCCGTGTGGCGGCGTTTCGGCCCCGACGACGTCAAGTGGTTCGCCGCCGCCCACATGTGGGACGTGGCCGCCGCCACCAAGGTCGGCTTCCGCGGCGCCTGGTGCGCCGCCCTCGAGAAGGAGCCGTGTCTCGACGTCTTCCGCGACACCACGATGGAGGTCATGGCCGACAATCTGTTGGAGCTGGCCGAGGCCATCATCAGCAAGTCGAGCAGCTAGACTGGCAACGTGGAAACAGGCCAGGCTGCGAAGAAACGTGAGTGACAGCCACCACCAACCAGGTGGAAACGGCCACGCGGGTCCGTGCCATGTTCCATCCATGCGCTGCGGTGCTTATGCCACCAGAAGTCGACGACCGTGGGCTAACCTTTTTGTTCAGCAACCGGCAGGGGCGAACATGGGAATCACCTCGAGGGATACCCGCTGATTGGCGTGGCCACGTCCCGGTTATGCCAACAGGGGCAGTTTTCGGCGCGAGAGGCAGTGACGAGACCGATGTGAATTGCTGCTCGTCTCCACCTCGTCGTTAATGGGCCGAGCAGAGGGATGAACATGGACGGCTCGACAAGTAATACCCAGAACCGAGACCCCCACGTCCATGTTCGCCGCCTTGGATAGGGAATATTCTGCCATGGTGACATTCTGCGCAACTTCCATTCTGTACTCCCACGGTTTGGTGCACCTAAATAGCCATCCGGCCCACGGATACCTGGCTATGGCTCGCAAACGTAGTTCCTGGTCTCCGGTCCCTCATGAACACCACCGCATCCATCGTCCTTGCATAGCACCCCGGTTCCCCATCCTGACGGGCACAGTTCTCGCCTATTCTCGCCGAACCTCCAATATACCAATAAGACTGCGCAAGTTCCGCTTCGGAGGCTGAGAAGCACTCACACCACATTCCATGTACGTCTTAGCTTGGTAGCGTAAACCTGGAGCAAGAGATTCCATGAATGCCATGGCCTGTACCGGTGGCTCGAAACTAGCGGGAACCTTGAAAAAGCCTGTTGGGATATCAATACCAGCCCCGGAAGACCACGAGGATCCCCGGGCGGCTGCCAAGGAGCGTGTCTCGTGGTTGGCGGGTTCGGGCACGCCCGCCCACCAAGCGTCGAGTCGACCGGGCCGGTTGCGGACCGGCTCGGGCTTTCCCAGGTGGCGGCGGGGGACCGCAATCGGCCCGCCCACGATAGGTAATAAAAGATATGCGTCCGGCCGCGACAGGCCCCGGTTGTGCATAAATGCGAATGGAGGCTTGTGTCTCGTTTCTTGCCCGTGCCGAACCGCCTCATCTCCGCGTCTCGTCGCCCGTCTCTAGCCATGGTTCTCCCCGGCGCCAACCCCACGAAATCCTATTGGATTGAGGCGGCCAAGTCGCCCCTGCGCGACCTCCGTTCCACCGAAGCGCTCCCCGAAACCGCCGATGTAGTCATCATTGGCGCCGGCTACACCGGCGCCTCGACGGCGTATTGGCTGCACAAATACACCCGGGGCGGCGCCGGCGCGCCGTCCATGCTCCTTTTGGACGCGCGCGATATCTGCGGCGGCGCCTCGGGGCGCAACGGTGAGCCGCCCCCCGTCCCGTGCCACCGCGGCGCGGCTGCGGATGCTTACGCCCTCTCGCAGGCGGCCAGCTGCGCCCCCATGCGTATTCTCGCTACCCGGCCTGGAAACAACGGTTCGGGCCCGACGGGGCCATGGAGCTCATCCGGCACGAGATGGCGCATCTCGTCGCCTTCCGCGAGCTGGCCGCGGAGGAGGGCATTGCCGACGAGATCGACCTGCAGTTCGGCGAGACCTTCGACGCCGCCATGACCGACGAGGCCTGGACGCGGCTCGGGGGCGCCCTCGAGGACATGCGGAGGGACCACGGCGACGACAACGAGGTCGTGCGGGCGTGCCGCGTCATCGCCAGCGCCGCCGAGGCGCAGGCGTTCTCGCAGATGAAGGGCGCGCTCGCCGCCGTCGTGCACCCGGCGGGCCAGGTGTGAGTAGTTGCCTCTCTCCCCTTTCGACGCGCCCCGCCTCTCCCTGCCGCGCGCCTTTTGTCGCTGACGCGCCGGGGGCGCCAGGTCCGCCTACAAGCTAGTGCACGCGCTGCTGCGCATCGTGCTGGCGCACGGCGACCGCCTCAACGTGCAGGCGCACACGCCCGTGGACGCGGTGGCGGAGCGCGACGCCGCGGGCTGGATCCGGGTCACGACGCCGCGCGGCGCCGTGCGCGCGCGGGCCGTCGTGCACGCGACCAACGCCTGGGCGTCGCACGCGCGGCCCGAGTACGCGCGCCTCATCCGGCCGGAGCGCGGCACGCTGGCCGCCATCCGGGCGCCGCCGGGCTTCCGCCTCCGCCGCACCGGCGCGCAGCACTGGGACGCCACCGTCAACAACTACCACTTGCAGCTGCCGCCGCCGCAGAACGTCATCGTGCTCGGCGGCGCCCGCCAGTTCCTCGTCCACCGCCCCGCCGAGTGCTTCGACCGCGGCGACGACGACCGCGCCACGCCCGGCGTCGCCGACTTCTTCCGCTCCTGGCCCGCCGCCGACGTCGCGGGCTGGCCGCTGGCCGACGCCGACACGCAGCTCGCCGAGCAGGGCCCGTGCTGGGTTGGGAGTAAGTCCGAGTCCGTACCCGCCGCGGCGCCCAGAACGCTGACCCCAGCCCGCCGTAGTCGAAACGTCGACCGCCGACGGCTTCCCTTTTGTCGGCGCGGCGCCGGGGCATCCCGGCCAATGGATCGCCGCCGGCTTTGCGGGGCACGGTAAGTACGCAACGGCCGGGCTTTCTCCAGCGCACGTCTGACCTGTGCTAGGCATGCCCCGCATCTTCCTGACCGCCTCTCATATTGCGACTCTAGTATTAGACGCTCTGCGCATTCCCCATAGCGAGCCCACAGGGCCGGCTAAATTGCCCGTACCTAAGCCCTTCCTGGTGACACAGGAAAGGCTCGATCGGCTGCAGAGCACCGACGTTGCCGCTATGGAGGCGGCGTTTGCGGCCAAATGTAAGGAGAGCAGCGTCAAGCCGTTTTGCAACGGGCCTAGGAGCCAGGTACCTCTGCCCAATCTCTGAATATCCCGGGGCGGGGGGGGGGGGAGGTAGGGGTGGAATCTTGGTAATATTACATACAGCTGGGAGCCAGGGGCTATGGTAGGCGCTGCGTTGAATACCCTGGCTGGAAACAGTCTCAAAAGGGAATAAAAGCTATAGCCCAACTTATGCTCCTCGTGCTATTCAGTTTTTGACATGTCCCTCATCCACTCTTCCTCTATACAGTCTGGAAGATCGTCAAAATACGCCGCACAGTTCTTTCCAACATATAAGCAAACCTGGGCCCTTCAATTTCGAGTGACGAAAAGTGACACCAAGGGGAACATGTGCGATTCTGGGTCGGCGCGCCCCTCGATCCCTTTCGAAGGTCCAAAATGTCTACTTAAATTAGGGAAGACATGTTCATACTATATCAATACTGCGGGCTAAAAGAGCGCGCAAACTGTAGGCCTCGATGGTATAGACGGTTAATTCCGCAAACCAGCCCCTGTTGATAAGACGGGCCGGTTGGGGTGCTACCCTGCCGTCGGAGTCCCCACAGTCGAATCCCCTTATCTCGCACCCTTTGACGGGCCAAACCCCTTGAAGATGGGGCAAAACGCCTCGGCGCTACCTGTGCTGGGTGTCCAATCCCCGCCATTGGGGAGAAGATCCCGGAAGGGAAGATACAGACACGGATAGCGGAGGGAAGGCGCATGATAAGCAACCGGAAACCGGCTCTGCCGTGTCCCGGGCCACCGCCTCAGCCCTATAGCCTCCGGGTGACGCCCAAGCCGGCCGTTGTTCCCTGCTGGCTGGTGCCAGGGCTGGTCCGACGGTTGGTAATGCAGGGCCGGTAATTCGTCCAGTCCAGCGACCTAGGCCGCGAGCAGGGACTGCCCGAAGCGCCGGGGAGGATCCCACGTGCCGTCGCTGAAACATGCGCGGGGATGGGGAAACCCCCCGGCGTCCATGACTGGATAGGGACGGAAGTCCCACCGGGCCGGCCCGGCGCCCCAACTCTGCGAGGCGAGGCGAGCCTTGATAAGCGCCGCCGGAATGTGGTACTTATCCCTCGCCCAGCCCCGCGCGACGCATTTCCACGCCTCTTCTGGCTCGCCTCGCTACTGCGTCCCGGCCTGCTCGTTTCGGGGCAAACCACACCAAGCTCATCATGTCCTCGACGGGGGTTGCTGGTTCTGCGGCGTCAACCGCCGGCCGTTCGAAATGGGCCGCCTTCTACCGGGGCGTGCTCTTCCAGATGATCCTATTCGGAGCGTAGGTGCCCACCACCCCAGCTGCCCCGTACGGCCTCGGTTATAGCACGGCTGATCTTTGGCTTCCGTGCCCAAGTCTCTCGTTTGTTGGACCCGCCATGGGCGATGCCGTAGGCCCCCCCTCCCCTCGGCCCCGCTGCCGCCCCCCCGTCGAGCCGTGGGATACTGACGCATTGCCCGCAGCTGTCCAACCTGGGGGGAGGCGGGCTATCGAAGCCGTGGCTGGCGAATGTCGCCAACTGCCTCTCATACGCCATGAGCTTCCTGGTCACCCTCTTCGGCGGGCCGCTGATCAACAAGATCGGCATCAAGTGGTCTTGCTTCATCGCCGCCACCGCCATGCCCCTCCACGGCTCGGCCTTTTACGTCAGCGCGCGGTATCAGGTCGACTGGTACCTCCTGCTCGGCAACCTCATCAGCGGGCTCACCTCGGGCTTCCTCTACGTGGGCGAGTCGACTGCCATGTTGTCCTACCCCTACCCGGAACAGCGAGGCCTGTAAGTCGCATCGCATCGCCCGGTTTCCACCGCCAGAGGGGCCTTGGCTAACGGGTCGTTCCAGCTACCTGGGTAAAGGGAGACTCGGTCGGTGGAGTACGGCATCTTGTGGCTGATAGGGGGTCACAGGTATCTGGTCCGCAATGCGGAGCAGCGGAAGCCTGCTCGGTGGCGCCATCAACTTTTCGAACAATCATCAGACCGCTGTCGCCGGCGGTAGGTTTACTCTTGGCCGAAACCCTCCAAATTTGGCCGTCTTTTCTAACACGCGTGCCAGGCGTGGCGTGGTCGACATACATCATTTTTGTCTCTTTCGCATGCACCGGCGTCATCTGGGCCCTCCTGCTCTCCCCGACGCAAAAGGTGCGGCGCGACGACGGCAGCCGGGTCGCCATGCCCGACCGGCTTTCTTGGAAACAGGAACTCGTGATCCTGTGGCGCTCCCTGCACGAGAAAAAGGTGTGTGTGT
Organism: Nigrospora oryzae; assembly: GCA_016758845.1. Classification (NCBI taxonomy): domain Eukaryota; kingdom Fungi; phylum Ascomycota; class Sordariomycetes; order Amphisphaeriales; family Apiosporaceae; genus Nigrospora; species Nigrospora oryzae. Next base: position 550,646 of record JADKYO010000001.1, read on the forward strand.
GTGTGCAGACTCTTCGCCAGGGCGCGGTCGTCGACTGACAGGAGGGGGCTAGATTTTGGCCGTCTTCCTGCCTAGCTTCTACAGCTTCTTCTACGGCGCCACGATGGGCACGTATCTCAGCCTGCACTTTTCCGTGCGCGCCCGCGCCCTGTCCTCCCTCCTCGTCCGTACGTTGACGTGACCCCCCACCCCTCGAGACGACGTTCGGGCCCTGACGACCGCAGCCGCCTTCACCATCGTGTCGGTCCTGGCGTACGGCAAGCTGCTGGACGGCCAATGGTCGTCCCTCAGGCGGCGCGCCAGCATCTGTTCCCTGCTCTGGATCGTGCCCACGGCGGGCGCCTTCATCTGGGTCGGCATTGAATACCACCGGCTGGGAGAGAAGGCCGCGCTCGACTACACGCAGTGAGTACCGCCCCTTTCCGAGACGGCGGTCCGGGGCACCGTGCGGGTTGCTGACGGCGCTCCAGGGACACGACAAGCTGGTTCCGGGCCTACGTCCCGTACCTCGTCATCTTCGTGGCCGGGTACTGGACGCAGCTCTCGCTGTACTGGATCCTGGGCAACTTCTCCTTCGAGGTGGGCAGCACGGCGCGCACGGGCGGCCTGTTCCGCGCCTTCGAGACGGCGGGCCAGGCCGTGGCCTACGGCCTTAGCTCCTCGGCCCCCCTGGGCGGCGCCATCCCCTTCTACGTCAACTGCGCCCTGTTCGTCCTGGTGCTGCCCTGCATATGGTGGCTCATTCACCTCATGCCCGAGGCCGACGTAGCCGAGGGCATCGAGGCCTCGGCAACCCCGGGGGCGGACCTCGAGCAGGGGAAGGCGGCGGGCGATGTCGATGTAAAGAAGCTGTAACAGGTGTCGTCCGTTCATATCGGACTCGGGGGTTGCCCTTCTTGCCACCCGCAGGAGTTACAAGATCTACAGTGCTCTTTAGCATGGGGACGAATCTGCCACGAAGAGTCAAGCAGACATGGAGCTTTTCCGGCGTTTCTTTTATCCCTGCTGAAAGCCAAGAGGTACCTGCGTTGCGTCAGTTTACGGTCTGTCAAGAGGGCCTTGGTGCGACTTGCCGCGTCTTGGAGGAACCTTATTCTCCAGAGAGACAACTCCAGACTCTTCTGGTTTGGAGTTCCATGGCTTCTTGATGGATGATTTCGTTGCCTTCCTTATTCCTGGCCCGCGTTGTTCATGCTGTAATAAGCTCGCTGGCTACTTCGCCTGCCTTCCCACATGTCGCCAAGGCACGGCAATTCGCATGGGCACTCGTTCCCCAGCTGCCGAGACGTGGTCCCCCGCCCCCGTTCTATTGTCTCCCTCTCCTCGGTTTCTTCAGCCGACCCGTCCGCTGTCTCGACAAGTTCCCTGTCGCTCCTCTCGGGGAGCAGCCCCTCGTATTCCCCCTCCAACTCCGCCAACTCGTGCAAAACTCAAAAAGAAAGCCAGGCCGTCGCAACTTCTTCGGGCGGCCGTCTCTTCTCTCATCATCGAACCAAAGTCGGAGACAGCGACGCAGAAAAGGGTACTTTGACAGCCGTGCACTGCCCGCCGGTCGCCCGAGATCGAGAACCCCGTTGTCGCGCCGCGAGGGCATGCCCAGGACGGGTCGCTACTCGGAACCCGCCGGCGACGGTCACATGCTGAGCTCCGCCGCACGCTTCGCTGTATAGTCTGCCGTGTCTGGCCCCTTTGCCTAGAGGAGTTCCCGAGTGCAAAAGCCCCGCTGGCCTTCCTCCATCGGGCCAGTGCTCTCTCGGTGCGACGCCCATCATGCCAGCCCCGTACTGCGCCACGGCGCCTACCAATTGCTTGGTTTCGGCCCCGAGAGGCCGAGGCTAGTGTCGCACCCCAAGGCCGTGAATCCCGCCAAGGCGTGGGCCATGCATGACATCGGAATGCACCCGACGCTGCACACAACTCGCCTGCCGCACCAGGCGCGCGTCCACGGGGCCCCAAGCAAATTGCCAGAGTCATGCCTTCGTGGCCGCCCCGGGGGTCCGGCTGTTTCGTCGCCCGTCCCGACCGCCATGATGCCTGAGCTTCTTGCCGCCTGGCCATCGATGCACGTCCAGCCGGCCCGAGCGCGAGCGCTTGGCCCCCCTAGCGCGCCGGCGGGGAGACGCCGATTCATGCGCGCGCGGGCACCGCCCGGCAGGGCCCCGGGCAGAACCTCCCGAGAGGGTCTATATGAAGACGCCGCCCCTCTCGCCGGCGGGCTGGCCATGGTGTCGGGCGACATTCCTTCTTTCCGCGCCCTTCGGTTCCGCCTTTCGTCTTGCCTCTGCGTCCCGCCCCTACTCTCTTTTACGCCGCCTTCTCGCCGCGTCCGCTCTTTGTTGCTACGGCCCTTTGCCCGCCGCGTACCCCCTACGCGAGACCCACGCTTCACGCCGTCGATATTCCTGTTGCCCTCGGATTTCCGCGGCGCCTCTCCCACCACGCCCCCGCGCACGACCTCCCGCGCACCCTCTTTTCCGGCCCTGCCACGCGCCGCGCCGCACACCATGGCCTGGGGCGCGAAGAAGGAGGAGAAGGCCGAGGCGGCGGACGGGGTGGTGGCCGACGTGGAGGCGGGCGAGGGCGGGGCGGAGGCCCCGAAGGCCAAGGGCAGCAAGCACAAGCGGCACCAGTCGGCGACGGTGACGGCGCTCATGGAGACGCGGCGGCAGGCGTCGGACCAGTACCTGCAGGCGCAGCGGGCGGAGCGCGCGTACCTGGCCAAGAAGCAGGCGGCGGCGGCGACGACGGGCTACGCCGAGACCAAGTCGCACTTCCGCGAGGCCCTCGCCCACCTCGCCGCCGCCCTCCGCGGCCTCGCCGCCGTCCTCGCCGGCTTCCCCCACGTCCTCGCCCACCGCCGCGCCGAGCGCCGCCGCGAGGCCGACCGCGCCAAGCGCGCCCGCGTCGAGGAGCGCATGAAGAAGCTCGAGGAGCAGCTCGCCCGCGACGCCGAAAAGGCCGACGCCGACGCCGCCCCCGCTGCGCCGTCCAAGGCATAATAAGCACCCACCGCGGGCTGGAGAGGGGGGGGGAGGGGGCCTCTCGCCCGTCTGGCTTCGAAATAGCGTTGTCTGGAGTTCCGGGGTTCTAGGCGTCTGCTGTGCGTACCCGTCATGGGCCGAGAGGCACTGGTGGGCTTTCGCCTTTCATCGCCGCAAAGTCACGGTGGCCGGATCCGCCGTGCATTCTCCTATGTTTGTCCTTCTTTAACGCGGATTTGTTCCTCCCACCACGTGCCTCTCCTCGGTCGGACCCAAGGGTCGTCCTGGCCGCAACTCGTCTACCTCCACATGTGCCGCGTCGGCTCCGCCCGGCCGTTCCTGGCCATCGCGGTGGCCTTGCCGCCCCGTGCAAGTCGTCCGCCCTGGACGTGCTCTACCACCACGTCGCGCCGCCGCCCAGTGAGCAGCGCTGCTACCGCCACACCGAAGCGGGGAATGCTGTCGCGTAAAACATGCCGGGGTTGCCCGGGCGTGCTCAAGTCCCACCTGCATCACTTGGGCACCGGCTCACTTTCGTGGAGACGGTGACTGCAGCACCGCTCCACCGACTCTTGGGCAACCCTCCCTACCTACATGCTGCGTCAAGGCTCCGCTGCGTTCCGTCTTGTTGGGCCAGACGTCCGTGCCGAGTCTTGAATGCCCTTGCTTCCTGGATCAAAGGGACGGTAGGAAGAGGCAGAACTTCCATGGGTGGATGTCGCGGGGGGTCAATCTTGGAGGTAGAGATCCAAGGACCTCCGGATTAGGAAAGTATCAGTCAGAGAGCGGGAGGAGGGGTTGGGAGATGCGGGTTTTCCGCTTGTATTGAAATAGTCGTATGCGGCCTCCTTTGTCTTCCCCAGGCCAGGGCAAATTATCTACTCTCTTATATGCCTATACCTTCAATCTCCAGCACGCCCAGTAGTCGTAGATGGCGTCCTCGTTTACCCTGCGACCTGCAGACCCTAGGCTAGGAAGGCCCACCTACCGAAAGAGGCAAGTCGGGCTACCGCGTGGTAGGGAAAGCCAGGATGGATAGTACTTTGTACATACACCCACACACACACATACGCACAACCATCAACGTGCACCAAGTCACACAGGGAACATGCCTCTTGCCTTTCATGATTCACTTATTATAAAGCACACAAACTACTCTCTAATCTATGTCCCCGAGACATATCCTCGAGCGAGTGTGGTGCTTACCCGCTCCGTGGCCCCGATTCGCCGAGGCTATAGAGTGCAGGCATCGAGACGCTTTGAAAACAAAAAGAACAGCGACACACGGCGCGGCCAATGTAGGCAAGACGAGCCACCAGCTGCCTCGCCCTGCCTCTTCCGCGCCGTCACCATGCTTCTCGCAAATCAACCCTGGGTATTATCAGCTGCTTTTCGTCTCCCTGTCCCTGTTCCACCTTTTTTTTGGGGGGGGGGGGGGGCTCCGCCTCTAGCAACTTTTCTCCCGTCACGACCATGATTACGGCCAGGAGTGTACCAGGTGAGACGCATCAGCCAGAGTCCCGCCAGCCTTGCGCAGCCTCGTCGCGAAGCCACCGCCATGCCGTATCGTATTCTAGCACGCTCTGTCAGGCAGAATGTCGACAGCATCCCCAGGTCGACCTGGGATCCATCGTAGCATGCCCGCCGGGCCGGGCGGTGAGATGCGTCCCACGGGCATCACGGCGGTGAGGATAAATCGCCGCATGGCCCGTTTCGGGCGTCACCACCATGCCATTGCCGGGAATATTCATGTTGGGGAGGGTAGTTTCCTTGGGGTTCTCGAAGCTCGTGGCTTCCTCCACGACTGGTGGCTACTCCGTCGCCGGCGCCGGCGCGTCCCGGGGAGAGACGGCGAACTGCGGATCCCACGTGCGACCCAGGACTGGCACCCCGGCACCCGTGGGAGGCAGCACCTCCTCTCGCCAGTTCAGCACGTCCCAGGCCGACGCGCGGGCCGACGCGCTCTCCCGCGACAGCCGCTTCTTGATGTCGTCGATCTCGGCGATGGTGCTGATCCGCAAGTGCTCGACGGCACGAAGCCGCCGGGCCTCGCGCTCGGCCACCACCTCCGACACGGCGTGGTATCTATCCTGCGCCGTGTTCCATCCCGACACGCCGTTGCTCTCCGATGTCAGCACTACCTGCAGCATCGGGAAGGGCAGATTAAGCAGCACGCGTGACAATTCGGGCGAGCATGGAGCCGGCTTTCGCGCCGTGCTGTCGTCTTCGGGGAAGGCAGGGGGGATGTCTCCAAACTGGAGGCTAGCCAGTCGGCTTGCCTTGCCGGTGCCGTGGTCCTGGCTGGACTGGATGCCCGAGCTGCCACGTGCAATGGCCGGTGCCGTCTTAGGCGGAGCCAAGTGGACGGGGAGGCGGGCGTAGCGGACAGAGTCGGCCACCGACTTGTCGAGCACGAAGTCGGCCGGGAATCGATTCACGAGGAAGTTTAAAATGGCAGCCACGAACTGCCGCGTCTCCGCGCCGTAGTAGAACTCGATGTACGGAGAGCCAAGAGCGCCCGTATCGGGGCTGACCAGGAAATTGTGGTTGGCTTCTTCCAGAGCAAACGACAGCCCCGCCTCAACCGTGTCCCAACCGACGAGGGCTTCAGCCAGTCGGAGGCCACGGACCAGGATGTCGCGCAACTTAAGGACGTGACCGGCAGCAGCGTACGACAAGGACCAGTAGAAGTGATCGGCTCGGTTTCCCGGCAAGAGATTGAACGTGCCGAAGTTCGGCAGCGGAGCTTGGTAAAGATGGTGAACTGCCATTCGCCAGGCATCGGGGTGCGTGTGTTTATCGTCCGTCGACACGCAGATGGTCTTGGTGTCCCGCTGGTGTAAAATATGCATGACGCTGTCTCTCAGGGTCGGGCTTCTGGCCAGGACCAGCTTGTGGGCGTTGAAGGTTTGCGAGCTCTGGTTATGGGCGAAAACAAACTCCAGGGTACAGTCGCTGAGCTCGGGCGAGTTGAATTGCTCCCGCATCCAGCGCGCACTGGAATGGAGCCACTCGTCGTCGTCGGCTGGATCCAGTTCGACCCCCGTGGCAAAGTTAGCAAAGAGCATGCGGCGATGGACACCGTTGGGCTCCAGGGGCCCAGTCGGATCGAGGAAACCGTGAGGGGCGTTGGGTCCGTAAGGTCCCATGGCAGGCGGGTGGCCATCAAACGGCCCGTGGGGGCCAGGCGCCGGCGCAGGAATCGGGCCACGGCCGTCCATGGCACTGGACATGGCGTTCATTTCAGCTCGGTAGGGTGTGAGCGGTAGAGGGAAGTTGGTGCCGTTGCTGTCCGTGTGGCCGTGGCTGACACCACGCATGTGTGCTGGGTGGTCTCTGGCTAGATGGAAGCCGGGGCCGTTGTCGCCACCGATGCCGCTGATGGGGGGCCGCGGGAATGGTCCAGGAGGGGGCATGAAACCAGCTGAGAGGGGAGCCGGAGATGAAGAGTGCGAGTCGAAACCCATCCCGCCGTAGACGCCATTGCCGTTGCCATTGACGGGGTGCTGTAGACCATGCAAATGGGGAGGCGCGGTCACGCCGTTGGGAAACCCCGGGCCGTGGCCATTACTCGTGTTCCCATGTGGGAAATGCTCCCGCGGATGGCCGAAGTAGGGAGGGTGGCCGTTGGCAGCAGCGTGCGGAGACGACATGAAGTCGGCGGGCAGGTGTGTAGCAGAATGGGGCTGAGAGGTCGGGGCCGTGGAGGCAGAGGGCAGGTCGTTCTCGCTGGAATCGGGGCCTGAGCAGGACCAGAACAGAGGTAAGCTGCCTGACGGAGCAAGGACGGGGTGCCTCCAGTGTTGGGAGAGGGCCACTCCGACCCGGGCAGTTCGAACGCGGGGAAGGAGAAGACATTACCTGGAAGGTGGTTGGGGGGAAGACCAGTGTTACGGGGGTCACTGTCACCCATCACGGAAGGGGCCATCGAAGTGTCGGCCGAGGAGTCAGGCGTCGTTCGGCCAGTGGTAGAAGACAGGTCGGGAGCTACGTCACCAAAGGTGATGCTGGCGACACCATTCGCGGAGCCGTGGCCGTGGACGCCGTTTGTGCCGTTGACTCCGTTGACTGCAGGCTGACGTCTGTCGTGGGGGTGCTTGCGGAGGCCGTTTGTCTTGTGTGCCGTGCTGCTGTTGCCGTTGACCTTCTCGTTGGCGCGGCCCGCTCCGTTTGCCGCGTGGTTTGCAGCGGTGGCAACGGCGTCTGCCGCATCCGCAGGGACCCCATTTCCAGAGGTTCGCAAATTCTTCTGCGCGTGCGCTTGGGCATGAGCGGCCTTTTGCCGGGCCAGGGCGGCCTCGCCGGCGCCGGACTGGATGTCAATCAGGGCGGCCTCAAGCGAGGTAGCAGGGAAACCGTTGGAGGAGGGGGTCGTGGTGGGCGAGGCCAGGGTCGAGGGGGCGTTCCGGTAGTGCTGGTGCTGGCGCTGCGGGTGATGCTTGCTCGACTGGCGCTGGAGAAGAGGCAGCGGAATCGCAGGCACAACAGCAGGACGGCAAGCGGGGGCGGCGGCGGCGGCGGCGGTGGTAGGCTTCTTTGCGAGCGCAGCTGCATTGCCGGCAGCAGGAGCAGCAGCCGTGACAGCCGTGGTACCGCTGGGCTGTTTGCCATGGTGCTGCTGCTGCTGCTGCTGCTGCTGCTGCTGCTTGTTGGCCTGACCACCCTTTTGGGGCGCCATGTTGGGGGGCGGACGTGGGAGGGGCGTCGTCGTGATCAGTGCGGATGATGTCGTTGCGGTTGGGAAGGAGGGTTGGAGAAAGATTTCCTGGGCTGAGGGGTCCTCGAATGGAGACACACTGACACACACACACGCGCGCACAGGCGTGGGTGGACAGCTTCGATCGGGAAGCTGGACTGGCACCCGCGCAAGACTTGGCTTGGCGCTAGCGCTGGTTTTCGCCTGCCTGGGGTCCAGCCGATGACAGGCTGCCTGCGCTACGTACCACTGGGCAGATGGAGGACTTCACGGGCAGCTGATGCCCCAGGATCATTCGGGATTGGAGGGCACTGGCTAGGCAGCTACTAATGGGCCTTTTCCTTAGTTTGCAGAGCCACACGCAGCCGCTGTTGACGACGCGGCTATCAATGACGAGTACCGCTGCTGGGGATGGTACTCCGGCTGGATGGCAGTACTGCTGCCGGTAGGTGTGGCCGACCGGGGAGGGGGGGTGGTTGCCGACGAGCCTAGTGGGGGAGGACAATTGAGTGGGATGATGGCGATGGTGTCCGGCTTCTTGGGGTATCTTGGGTGAAGGAGAGGGGCAGGGAAAGCGCCCAGCACCTGCACAGCACGGCGTGTGAGTGCGACTTGGTACTTGGCCGAAGCCTTGCTTGCCCGGGACGGCAAGACGGAACACGATGGGTCGGGCGTCGGCGTTAGGAGGCGTGTAGTGATGCAGCGCCGGCTTTTTGTCGGCCTGGGGTGTCCGGCCGGTCACGAGAGGGAGCTGGAGCTGCTGGTTTGGCTGGTCGCGTGCTCGTGCGCATGCAGGCACGTTTGGGTTTGCTCGCTGCCTGCAAGCGACAGGCCAGGGCAGGCAGAGAGGTACTTGCTCACGCGATCGTTTGCGACCTCCGACTCCTGGACAGACCCAGCAGTGGAAGGCCGGAGAAGAAGAAAAAAAAATATCAATAAGCCGATCGAAGGGGGGAGGGGGGGGAAGGAATCTTCCCAACTGCCAGCCAATCCGAGAGCTTGCCGAAAGCACAATATGTGGACAGCCCTAGCGCATGCGCTGACGGTGACGGACGGCGGGGAAGTGAGTTCGCTTGAGCCGTCGGGAGTGGGAACCAGGTTTTTTGGTGGAGGGGGGGGGTGGGACCAGTACGTGACCGGGAGAGAAGGCCTCACGAAGGAGGAAGCCGGACGGGTTGCTGGCGGTTGGCTAGACGTACGGAGGGATCGGCGGATGCGCCCGGGCTGTACGACAGCGACAAGCCAGCCAGCCAGCAGCAGGCAAGCAAAGCCCGACTTGGTGCCGTTACCGGAAGACGGCCGTATTGGACACTGGCGAGTGTGGATGGCGGGTGGGCGAGGATAATGTTCTGCCCAAGCAGCGGACGACGGAGAGGTTCGGCGGTGCTGGGAATGACTGTGGTGTGTTGGGCCCAAGTTGCCAGGTGGGTTGCCAGGCAGCGGGCGCCAAGCATCTGCCCAGTCTCCTCCAGGGTTTGCTCCCTTTCTCTCCTATCTCCCTCTTCCCCTCTCGTTTTCTCTGCGCCCACCGATGATGTTACCTGGGAAAACGAGTCGGCACGGGCGCCAATGGCGGGCGTAGGCGAGTGATACCCGAGTACAGCACGCGGGCGAAGGTAGTGTGGACGATGGAGACACCGTCCTCGTACCGGGTCCAAGTCCGGGATGGATGGATTGGCAGGGGCTGGCAGGGCTGGCTAGCGAGGATGACGGGGGGGGAGGGGATCTGGGTCTTGGGCGGGAGGCGACGAGACTAAATGAGGCCCGCGGGCATGGCAACCCCCTTGGTGGTCCTCACCAGCCTCATTCACGATCCGCCAGGCCAACAGTTGAATCGGCCACGCAGCGCTGAGAGGACCAAGGCGTGGCCCAGTCAGGCAGGCTGTCAGTCCGTCCGTCCCGTTGCCAGAGGCAGGGAACGGGTACGCTAGATTCAAGGACTGCGTTTTCACTGTAGCCTTGGCAACTCGAGATGGGGGGGGATCAGACCGGCCGGCGGATGCAATGGATGAATGGATCTAGGGGAGGTGGTGGGTAGTGGGATGGATAGCGAATGCAGCCACCGCCTGAAAGCAAAGCCACCACCACACCGACGGTTGCGGGCGCCGGTATGAAGGGCCTCCCGAGCGCGACCCGAACGAACAAGTACGTTCGCGTTCCGCAGCGAAGATAGAAGCCCATCCGGCACGAGCAAAGGCACTGGGACGACATGTCGTCGCCGTCTGCGCCAGTAGCCACATGCATCATTCGAGACATCCGTCGTACCGACTCCGGGCGTCCCGCTATCCATGGCATACCAATTCGGCCTCCACCTTCTGGAATCCCCACCCAGCCCACCGTTCACCAACTGACCAATCGTCCGCCGTTTGCACACAGACGGCGATTGACACTCTGGACTGCGTGCGTGCTCTCTCCCGATTTAGATATGCATCGTTTCCCTCGGGAGCTAGCAACGCCATCAGGGGCCCCGTGCCTCTGGCCTCCAGATGCGTCCATCCAGGCCAGAGGGTCGCCCTTTTCCCATGCTCATCGCAGCCACACTAGGGCCTCAGTAGCAGCATGCGCACCCGCAATCGCCAAATAGACCAGCAATGTGCCATTGCCTTTGCCTATCGAGTGCTTTCCTAACATGGAGTGATGACCTGCTCTGACTTCGGCCGTGCCTCGGCGGTCACGGCGCGATCGCGGCGCCTACGCCCGGGGATTCGCTCCCCCCCCAAGAAGTCAAGGAAACGTGGTGCGGCTGCTGTCGGCTTCGGCGCCTCCATCCACAGGCTGACGAGAGCGCGGAAAGGATGGGCTGGCCGCGTCGCCATCTCTGTTTGGAGAGCCGGCGGTGTAGCTTCGGGCCCCCGTTCCTCCGTTCGGAAACCCCTTGGCTTCCCATCCATCCGACGCCCGTCCCTTCCTCCTGGCCCTCCTCCTCCCTCCCACCGCTCAGCCGGCCGCGTGCGTCCATTTTGGCGTGCCGGGCGTCGCAGGACCACTGCATCTCATCACGCCTGGTCAGGCGAGCTAAAACGGCGGACAAGCCTCGCCCGCCGATGAACAGCGAGGGCTGGCCTGGGCCTGGGCAATGCTTGGCCTGGCATCGCATAACCTGTTTGCACCCGAACAGCGGACAAGGAAGCGCCCCCCAGCGCCGGTAGGATGGCGACATGGGCCGGTGGGCAGGCCGCCGCGCTTTGGACGCGTGGGAAATTGCCGCGCTTCCACGGGCAGAATCCCCCACGCTGCATGCTCCGGGGTCTCTCCTGCTCTCCGAGGCCAAAGCAATGGTAGTGCTGGACCGCCCCGTATCTCCGCCCCGAGGCTCTCCACCTGGTCCGCTCCCTGTGTGTGCTTTTTGTCCACCCGTGCCACGCGATGGGCGAGGGCCAGAGGGCGGCTGCGTGGGTGGGCCAAGCTTTGTTGAACGCACCAGAGCCGTGCAAATGCGCTAGTGCCAAAAAAGCTCTGGCCTTGGCGGTGCCTGTTACCACCACGCCGGAATCTTAAAAATAGGCCACCGGGTTGGGAATGCACCAAGTACATCCATTCCATCTGGGCGCGTGTGGACGAGTCGGCTCGGACGCAGAACCGGGTCAGCCATGGCATGATACCCATGTAGATACGTACGCACCCACACGATGCATCACTTGCCTGAAAGGGGCAGTCAACGGCTGCCCTCCGCTGCCTGGCCTGGGCCGCCTGTTCCTCGTCCCGCTGTCTCGGCTCTTGTTTTCCGACCTGCATAAGCGTGCCGCGTTGCTACCGCCCCTCCCTTCGTTGGCTAGGTACATGGAGACGTCGCAGCGGCAGGTTGCGCCTCGTTCTTGTCACTGACAGGCGCCAGACCCAGCAGAGGAGGGGGCCCTCCGAACGTGGCGGCTTCTCAGACCAAGCCCGGCATGAGTGTTTCCATGGGCCGTTCGCCATCGCGCCCTGCCCCGGACATGGGCTCGCCACCCAGCCAAGACATGGGGCTGGGGAAAAGCCCGACGCAACGCGGGCTTGGTGGGGACCTGGGGTCCCCAGGCCGATTCGATCGGGCAGGGGTGGGGAAGAGGACCGTTTCCTCCGGCGCCAGGTCCCCGTCGCCTCTTCGACGCCCCCGTATTTCCTCTATCGCTCCTCGGCCGCGTGCAGAGAGGCGGCGCTGCAGCGCATGACGTCTCGACCGGTCACAGGCACGTCACAGTCGAGCGGCCACGCCCGACACACCGGCTATATCACGGGGCGGCGCTCCCCGGGCGCAATGGGGGGCGCAAGCCCGCGTTCCTCCTCACCCAGCGCGCCATGGACAGCAAAACAGCGCTGATCAGCGGCGGGGCGCGCGGCATCGGCCGCTGCATCGCCCGCCGCTTCCTCGAGCGCGGCTATCGCGTCTACATCCTCGACATCGACGAGGCCGAGCTCGCCCACACGACCCAGACGCACCTGAAGCCGTACTCGGACGACCGCCAGGTGGCCTCGGCCGTCTGCAACCTGCGCTCCGTCGCCGAGATCCGCGACCGCGTCAAGGCGGCCGCCGACTTCCTGGGCGGCCGCATCGAGGTCCTCGTCAACAACGGCGGCATCGCCACGCCGACCTGGAGCGACGGCAAGACCATGGTCGACCAGGACACGATGCAGGAATGGCAAGCGTAAGCTCCCTCCCTCGGCGCCTCCCGCGGCGCGGGCCGCGGCAAGGGACCCCGTGTTGACCATAGGCCGCCCAGGTACGTGGAAACCAACCTGACGGCGCCCTTCGCCATGTCGCAGGCGTGTCTGCCCTTCATGCAGCAGCACGCGGCGGCGGACGCACAGCACGGGGCCGACTCGTGCGCGGGGCCGTGCATCGTGCACGTGGGCTCCTTCCGGGCGGCGCGCAGCGACCCGAACCAGGAGGGCTACGCGGCGAGCAAGGCGGGCCTGCGCGGGCTCGCCCACAGCATGGCCATCAGCTTGCAGCCGTGGGGCGTGCGCGTCAACCTCGTGGCGCCCGGCCGCGTCAAGGTCGCCCACGAGTCGCGCGCCGGCGACGAGCGCGGCCAGACCTGGGCCGAGCAGAACCAGCAGAAAGACGTCGACGACCACGCCGCCAACCGCGCCGGCCGCCCCTCCGACATCGCCGACGCCGTCGAGTACCTCGTCAACGCCGGCTTCGTCACCGGCCAGGAAATCATCGTCGACGGCGGCGCCAGCATCAAGAAGACCTAGGACGGTGGTCTCTCCCCTTGCTGGGAAGGAGCGTGACACCGCCGAGGTGGGCCGGCTGTGGTGGAGACTGGCTGGCCAGGCCCAAGAGACAGCAAGAGGCCCGCAGAGGATGTGACCATGAATAAAATACACACCCCGTGGCCCCCATGGCAGTTTGGCCATGAAACATGTCCCACTCTGGAGGAATGCGAATAGAGAAAACGGCGAATTGCCGCGGCGTCGGGGTTGAAAACCGATGACTTTGTTTTTATATTGTATGCATACCCCCAAAACCTAAGAGGCCCCGTCATGTGGCTTACCCACGACTCATAGCGGCTTAAAGTCAGGTGAGAATATTATCAGGTCAATCAAGAGTCGAAGAGCCAGCCCGCGATCTGATAGTCCTCCGTTTCAATTGTGGAATCAGTATCCATGTCTACCATCGTCACGCTTAGCATGGGCATCAATACATCCTGCCACAAGTCGCATCCCATAGATTAAAACGGTTCTTCTCCACCTCCTAGAAGTACGATCTCTCCATGAGTCACGTCGTGGTCAATTGAACCATTTTCAAAGTGGCTCTCATACCATGCAGTGTATAGAAACGCTTCTTATCCTGTCTGGTAACAGGAACCGAAGAAAAGACATTGCAGGCAAGCAAAGGACAAAAGTCATGGCTGGTTGGAGAATTGAAACCCGGTCTTCTCTCCCCGGGTCCCCAATCCCAAAGAAACCGAGCTCAGCTGGTTTAAGGACTTAGAAAGCTGCCCAGGAGCTGTGTCGCCCCTAAACCAACCAGCCTTGGGTTTACAGGAATTGTTAGGAGACGAAGTAATGATACTTAAGTTTTTGCTGCTGCTGCCTAGATCTGGCGCAGTGTCGTTGTTTGCTGTTGGGCCCTGGGCCCGGTGCGCACGCCGGATAGCTAAAAGAAGGATTTGAAGGTGCTATAGTGGCCTCTCTGTCCATCAACATCTGTATTGGATCTGGTGACCCGGCTTTTTCGTGCTCTGTGGGCATTCCCTCGGCGGTGGTGCTTGCTCGTCATGTTGCCTTTGTTGAAGACACTCCGGCTATCTCGGTCCATCAAGGTCATGTAAAGGGGAATTTATGACGGGAATGATTTCCTTCTGGTCTGTTTGTAGCGGTTTCCGCCTTTAATCCCCGATGAGCCCGAGCGGTATGTCTAAGATGATTAAGGCAACCATGTCTGCGCCACAGCCGAACCCCTCTGTCTTGGCTCCTGGAAGAGTTCGGCCCCGGGACGTATACCACATACCGGTGTATATAAGTATGCGAGTACATTGTCCTCATTGTTGAGTACGATAAGATAGAGACTATCGCCGGTTCACACGTTGGATCCTTGTCCACAACCATACCGTCGGGTCGAAGGCTCCGGCGCACGGACCATACATGCTCTTCGTAGGCCCAATTCCATGGCGATGGGCTAGTTCAAGACACTTTCGCCACACCTTCATCTTCTCCGTTGTACGATGGCACGGTTTCGGGCGACGCCCACACATCTTATTACCTCCACGCGTCGCTGGTTTACTGTGACGCCAAGAGCCCTGATTCATGCGGCGGCGTCTGACGGCCCCATCTGCTTGCCTCCAATTGCCCTGCCCCCGCCGCCTGTGGTGCTTTCCTGCACGTGCGGGCGGAAATTCAATTCGGACAACAGCCTCAGGGACCATCAGAAGGCCAAGGCCAAGACCAAGGCGGGCATTCTGCGATGTTCGGCGCAACCCGCCAAGGGCCGGAAATGGTTATGGAAACACGTCTGCGCTGAGAAGCCGATCCGGCGCATTGAATTCACCGCCGTGGAGCCCTCGGATACGCCGGTGTCGAGCACCTCGGCCAGCGAGCTCGTCTGCAGCTACAACTGGCGGCGTCGCGGGGCCAGGTTTCACGTGCCCGGTACGTAGGCCCTTGCGATGCCTGCCACTTCTAGCTACGGGCGGACTGACAATCACCAGGGGCTGCGCCGATCTGGCAGAGCCGCACCCTGCCACTAGCACTACGACAGGACAGGGGCGTCACGTTTCGGGACCAGAACGCGGCGCGGGTGCCCCAGTCGCCATTTAAGCCGCTTTTCGAGGCCACCGTGGCCATGAACCCGTCGTTCCGCTTCGACGATGTAGACGTGCTGGTTGACCGCACAAGCCTCTGCAGACTTCTCGACTTCAGCGCGGGCCGCCGACAGGACAGCTTCCGCTTGAACCTGCACCTGGTTCGGCGCACCCTGATCATCGAGCGCAGCGACAAGAGCGCCCGCGCCTACATCTCCGCCGCTGCAAAGAATCCGGGATGGGGCAAAGGTTTCGAGGACAACTTCACCAGGTATGCCCGACCGTGGACAGACAGTGCCTCCCATCACAGGGCGCTTCGCTATCAGTTCGGCGACCTGTTATGCGTCGTGCGTTTCGAGGTTGATGCATGCTTCAGCAAAGCGGAAGGCCGCCTCACTGCCAACCCCATTCCCACCAAGGATCCAAGTGTCATCCAAAGACTACACCCAAAAGCCCCAAGGGGGCAAGCATGGCTGGCCGAGATCAAAACGGCCAGCAGAAATGGCCCTTCCATAAGCGATTGCCTGCCCCAGGTCTGGTTTGGGCGAACGCCCTGGCTTATCATGGGCCGTCACCAGAAAGGCAACTTCAAAACGGTGGACATCACCCACATGGAGGCTAAATTTCCCCTCTGGGAGACCCAGCACCAGAAATCCCTCCGCAAGATGGCGACCATCTTGGCGCAATTGCGGAGGGCGGTCGAGGAGAACGGAGGTGAACACTGCGTGGCCATCTGTGAGAAAGGGGGGCTCCCCCCGGCTATCAATGTTTTCCCGTCTGATTTCCCGAGGAAAACCGTGTCGGATCATCTGCGGCGGAAGCTATGGCATGCCGAGAAGGCCGGGGCGCCCGTGGGTGAAATGAGCACCGTTAATATAGTGAATCGGGAGGGAGCGATGGAGTGAAGCGTCCACCTGGTTTGGCTTGATATGGTTGTTGACACTGAGCCAAAACATATGTTCCCCTCCACATGAGGACCCGAGAACAACCAGTCATATTTCCACCTTGTTGAACCGTTTATGAGTGTAAGTTTACCCATGTATGCCAATATCACGGCGGTTATTGATTTAGACCTCCACATTTGCTGCTTCATTTCCCAGGTCTTGCCAGACACGTCTGTGGTAACGTCTCGGCTTGAAAAATGAGAACATCATGTACTTAGAGTGTCTGTCGTTGTGCGCCTAGAGAGCCGGTACACGTGTTAGCTGATAACTAGCCTTATTTCAAATCTTGGTCTTAATTCCAGCATACGTACCGGTGACCGTATAGTATACTCCGGGACCTATTTTGACTTTATGCTTCTACGCCTCTCATCATGCATCTTACGCGGGTGTCTTTTTATGGCCGAGCTGGTTTGAAAGCTCAATAGGCCTGTTATGAAAATCTTCTAGACTCGAAATATGCCCCGTATAGGCATAAGTAGTAAAAGCCGGGCCGCAGGTTTCTCGGGCTATTTCAAGTCCCTTGTTTTCGTTTTGCGGGATGTGTTAGTTGCCCCGTCTGCCTTTGGGCGACTCTCACGGTCTGGCCTAGGTTCCAATACAATGGGGGGTGTTGGGGGTCCGCTTCAGACGGTAAAAAACGACGGGGGACCATAGTCGCAATGCAGGGGCCGTTGCTATCGCAGCATGTACGCTAGCGGATGAGAGGGCTGTGGGGCACGGCTCTTTATGCTTAGGAGTTATGCAAGACGGGCTGTAGATGCAGATGGCCACTACATCCTCCAGATACACCCTTCAAGCTCAGCATTGCCAAAGCCTCGCGGGTCTCCCCCTTGTAAGCCAAGTCTCCCTCAAGCCATGTGTCCAAGTTTCCGCGAATTCACCAGAGAGCTGCTGTCAAGATGACCCCCGAATATAAGCACTTGGTGTTGGAGCTCGGTGGTGTCCTTTTGAAGTGGGACAGGAACAACGCCACGAGCATCTCGCCTAACTAGTTCCGGACCTTCATGCGCGCTGGCGTGGCACAGCCTCGACCGAGGAAAATTACCCCTACAGGCGGCGTATCAGGACGGTGTCCGGTCCGTCAGCGAGATGCTTCTGGCGGATGACACGGCCGGGAACATTTGTGCGGCGCAGTCTCTCGGCATCCGGGGTATCCCCAGGGACGGCGCCTACCCCAAGTCAGGCGCCGCCCCGTGCGATTTGCTCAAGACCCTTTAGCCCGCGCGGAACGTTTCATGAAGGAGAACGGCAAAAAGCTCGACAGCGCGATTGAGGACCACGATGGGATCCGTCGCCAAGGCAATTTCGCGCAGTTCCTCATCGGGGCGCTCGCCGGGGACCAGGACCCAGTCGATCTCCGAGGGCCGTCTGGCCCGGAAGGCGGCCCCGTCGACGGTAGGAGGCTTGGGGGATGCTTCTACGAGCAGCTCGTGACATCCCTTGTCTTCGTCTGGACGCGACAAGGGCGGGCAGGTCGGCCGTTATCGAGACTTCGACACGCCAGGCTATCTTGCCCCTCATCGGCTTGGTCCATCCGAATACCCCACGCCTTGGTCCTCTCTGTGTTCCTCGCCATCTTTTTTCCCTTGGTCCTTTTCCCGGGCAGCTTGCAGATACATAGTGGCTCGGCGCTGTACTCACTCGCGATGGAAAAAAAAGCGTTCTCCTACTATGCCCACCCGCCATGTGCTGGCAAGAAAGAAAACAAAAACCGTGGTCCCCAGTCGTCATAGCCGGCCGGGGCTTTCGGTTTCAGCACCAAGTGCAATCTCGCTAATGGCCTACCGCTCGCGCCTACTCAGAAAGGCTAGTGCGGAGACGATCCCCGCCGTCCGCCTGCTATCGCTGCCGATGCAAGTCAAGCAGCTTGACGTTGGTCTCGTGAGCCAAATGTGGTAAAAGCAGCCCTACGGCTCCCGTTGCGACCCCAGCTGCCACCACAAGCTGAGGAAGAGCCGCCCGTGAGACCCAATGGCCTTGAGCCACAGACGAGGCGGACACGCGTATCAGCCCGCATCGGGCACTTGAGACGCGAAGGATCTAGTGCGCAGGCGGTGAGGGCGGCTCAGCGCCACTTATTCTTACGACCCCTAGGCTAGTGCTTACCTGGTAGCGCGTAGCCCCAGGAGGGTTTTTATGTATTAAACCCCCATTGACGCCCCTTGGGCCCTGATACGCGCGCGCGCGCGCGCTTGGGTTTCTTTCTTCTTCCCTTCCCGGATAGACACCACAACCCCCCCCAACCCCCCCGCCCGCGAACCACCACCACGAGCCACCATGACCTCGACCTACACGCCCGTGGTGCTGTCGTCGTTCCCGTCGGCGGCGGCGCTGACGACGACGTTCACGCCGCCGCCGGCGTGCTCCGGGTACTACCGGACGGACCCGGGGTACGTGACGGTGGTGGGGCAGGGGACGACGGGGTCGTGTTTCCCGCCCGGGTTCTCGACGGCGGCGACGGCCTTCTTCTCGCCGGGGCTCGTGTGCCCCGCCGGCTACCACAGCGCCTGCCACGACACGCGCGGCGTCGCCTCCGTCACCACCGTCACCTGCTGCCCGACCCGCGGCGCCGTCGCCCTCTCCTGCGTCGACCCCGCCACCCTCGCCGGCCCCTGGGCCAACCTCTTCTGCACCTGGATCGCGCCCTCCGACGGCACCGCCGTCCCCGTCACCGAGGTCGACAACGGCATCACCAGCACCCTCACCTACACCGTCAGTGCGCCGGCCGGCCTCAACGCCTTCGGTGTTCGCATGGTCTACCAGAGCAGCGACCTGGTCGCCGCCAGCACCAGCGGCGGCAGCGGCCGTCCGTCGGCCGCGCCCACCTCTACCTCGCCCGCGGACCCTGACGAGGACAAATCCGCGCCCGCCGGCGGCCTGTCCTCGGGCGCCACCATCGCCATCGGCGTGGCCGTCCCGGTCGCCGTCCTCGGGGCCGCCGTGGCCGGCTTCTTCTTGTGGCGGCGACGGCGGCAGCACCACAACTCCGCGGGCGACGCCGCCGCCGGGGGGGCATCGGCCCAGGCCGGTGCGGCGCCCGAATCGAAACCCCTGGCGCTGTACGGCGGCTACCACGACACGGGCTACGGCGAGTCCCACGAAGCGGCCGGCCGGCCGGTGCCGGTACCCCACGAAGCCGCCAGCCACAGCCAGGCTTCCTACGAGCTGGCCGGGCACACCTCACCGCCAGTCGAGCTCCCGACGGAACAGTGGCGGTAGCACGCCGTTTTCCCCCCGTGTCAAACGGAGCGTGTTGCCCTTTTTGGCTCGGATTCGGAGGTTTGATTTCGCGTGATACCCCTGTGTTCTATATATACCAGTCATGTCCTGTTTTAAATATGGTATATACCTAGATGGAGATTAATAGAAGGGCTGTCGGCGGCCCTATGAAGGTGAAGATGGTGTATAAACGACTTGCATTTCAGCTTTTAGTGGTGGCCATTACGTAGACAAGCATCAGCTTTGCGCACCTCGGCTACTTTTCATGGGGAGTAAGGTGGCCGATAGAGTAGTAATCAAGACACGGAGCTCTGCAAATATCCTAAGATGCGTCGACCTGGTGCCGTCGTCCCTCGACGATAAAAGACTGGGGAGAGATGAGGGTTTTGGTAGGAGGTGGGTCAGTAAGTCCATGATAGGAGGGATCCTGGTGCCCCACCCTGGACCGCACTATAGCTGGATTCCTACGTCAGCGGCCACTTCGTGGCAGCCCGACCTAATACACCACCTTTTGTTTAACCCCCTCTGTATTTCCTGCTATGTGATATATGAGGGAGAGAGCGAAAACTTCTTTAAAATGGACTCGAAAAGCAGGAAATATGGAAATCTGTTCGAATTCCGTAGAACACCATATATACGGTGCGAACTTATAACTTACGAACTTGTGGTAAAATGGACGCATGGTCGGGACAGTGGTGTACATACGCACTAGCCTGATTTTCCCTCGTTCAGGGGCTGCCAAGGGGCCCAGAACAATAGGTGACGGACGGTATGGCGTATTCAGATGTGCTGAATGCCGAAGCCCGGCTGCATATGGCCTGCAGAATGGACTTAGCCTAAAGGCGTGCCTCTGTGACAGCCCGGTATAAGAGGAACCGGTTATCACCTGCCTGCACGTCGAGCTCTCCGGCTAGGGGTGTGGCCGATGGTAGCCCGTGGGCGGACCCTCTGCCCTTTCGAGTGAAAACATCACGCCCTGAAGCGGCTGAGGTGGTTCTCCGCCAATAGTGTCATGTTATGCCCCCGATACCTCATGGGTATGTCCACCCCCAAAACACTCCGAAAACCCCAAGATGAGTTGATGGTGCACCCGCTAGGGCTCTCGCCTCTGTTTCCATTCATCGCGATTGGGCCATTCTGCATGAAAAAGAAGCAGCAAGGGCCAAGGTAAGGTGAAAAACCTATACTACTCAGAATAATTTACAAGAAGCCCTGCTGCCTAAACTCCTCCGAGGTCTGGATCCGCGCCTTTGCCTGGTCGTTGATGTCCGTCATGGACCGAGGCTGAACAACTACTGGGGTTTCCCGCCAGGCTGCTTGGCTGTGCTGATTACCACCTATAGCCGCGCATAACACTACTAGTAGGATAAGTGCCGTGACAGGTATGAATTAAAGTGTGAAGAGGAGGTGTATTTCAAGGGCCTAAGCCTCACTAAGGCCAGACAATAAGAAGACTGGATATCTACACTAGGTCACATCCTTAGTGAGGTCTAGACGACCCTTCCAGATGAGGATAACGCACCTCACTATGTGTGGTCCCTTCAATGCACGCATTTTTTTCCTTAGAAGTACCCCTCAGGTCTGAAAAATTTTTTACTTCTGGTATAATTCTTCGCCAACCCCAAAGTATCAAAACAAACACCAACAACTCTATGGTACCTAGAAAGTTCGAGTTAGTCGATTGGAATCCTTACGGCAGATATGGATCTTACAGCTAGCCGCGAGGACTTGCCACCAAGACCAGGCAATGTTTTCGCCGTCGTGGGGAAAGTGTCTACTAGGAATTGCTAGAATGCTAGACAGCCATGGGAGTGGTGCCGAAGAATAGCAGTTAGTAAGAGACTTGAAAATACGCGAATAGAACTCACGAATATAAATGTCACGATAGTGAAGACAAATATCATATCGTTTTGCCACTGCCCGGCTTCGGCTCTCTTAGCGGCTCTCGCCATTTCCAAGGTTGAACTTACCACTTCCAAAGTTCAACTTGCCGAATTTCGGGTTGATTTTGCTACATCCAAGGTTGAACGTGCCATACCCAGATTTGCGCGCATTCGCTTTAACTTTAGAAGGTCGGAGAGCTATGAAAAGACGGAGTATTAGTAGTGGTTCATTATGCAATATGTACTCAGATCTACTTACAGACTTTGTTTTCCTTTCTAGGAAGGCGTAGTAAGATTCGTCCAGAGTGCATGATCCGTTCATAACAGTGCTGTCACTTCCCTGTGACTCAATTGGCTCTCGAAATAACGTTTCTTGGGATGCGGAGTCGAAGCCAGGAAACTGAGATTATATATGAAGAGTAAGACGGCCGCGAGATCAGGGGGCGGAGTTTGGGGGACCTACAACAAGCGAGATCCGGCCAAAGTTGGTTCTAGTATTTTGTTGGAATGATGGATCTCGCATTCCAGGATGGGAAACGTCGCATGTCACTGTTTTTGAATTGTTGCTAAGGAATTCTCCAACTTCTTTGAAATATGCGTTATAGACATGACTGTCTAAGCCACTGAGGGCGCATGCAACACGCTAAACGAACAGATAAATTAGCTTAACTATTGCAAGTATCTGCTATTGAACGGGTGCAATTCAAATAAGCGGTTATGGAAGCAGAAACATTTGCCTAGCCTGTACTGTGTGTATCTGCTTAGGGTCAGTAACTTAGAGCATTTCGAATATGAGGGTCTGTAATCGTGCATTATCTTCAGAGAGATGACACCAGATGTAATTGGAATTCGAGGTCATCTCATTGGCGCCTGGTATATTGTTGATCGTTTCCGGTATCATTCCCTGACTCTTATGGCTGTGTTCGTCTTCTGTTATTCGTATGCCGCGATAACGCCAAATGAACAGCATTCACCCTATTTTTTCAGAGCCACTGATGCTACACGAGAAATACAGAAGTACTACAAGAAGTGCTTCAGTAACGCAGCAGCTGCAGGGTCTTCGCTAACCCTGAAGACCCGCTTGCTGACTACCTCGCACTTGGTCCCGGGCTCGGGTAACTTTCCAGTCTTGAAATACTCGCCGATTGCTCTGTTCAAGCATGTAGAGGTCTGGGATATGCTCGAGTGCTGCCGATAAAGTGTGTGGTCAGTATCAGTTATACATGGCCCTCTTACCAAACAAGGTAAGCCGGGGAGTCGAAGATTGTGGGGAATACGTACTCCGTAGCCTTCCCGTTCCAAGACGACGCTGCCCTGGAGACTAGCGCTGAGATTGTGCGCCCCAGCCAACGGGGTGATAGGATCGAGGGTGTTGCCGGTGAGAAGGACCGGGTGTTGCGTCTTGACCGAGAAGTCACCAGTGTATCGCTCCTTGCTCTCGAAATCCCAGCGCGCACACCTGATGGCTAATGAAGCGCGGTTATCGCCGTAAAGCTTGCTCTGGCCCTCGACCGCGTTGACGACAGGCCGGATTTGCTCCAGCTCCGTGAAACGGCTGTTCATATCAAGGCACTGGATGCCAACCTGAGCCTCTGGGTAGTATCGCCGGGAAGGGTCGGTAGACAGCAATGCCAGGTTCTCTGGGTTGGATATGTTTCCAGTCAAGAGGCTCTGTAGGGCAGGCGCCAGAATAAGAGGCCATGACGTCGGAAAATACAGAGCGTTGAATATAGCTCCCTTCAATGACGTGTAGTCGACGAGAGCCGAAGGGAGGGGTAGAGGCTCGTACTTGATCTCCTGGATGAGATCGTAGATCTTCATTTCTAGTTCATTGCTGGTGGTATCGCGGCCGAGCTCACAAAACTCGGGGTCGGCAATGCACTCGTTAACAAACGCACGTAGAAGCTTATCAGCATCTTGGAGTGATCTAACATCCCTAGCCGCCGTCCCGTCCGTTAGCACCTTTGAGCCTAACTTGAATTTGAACGGGCGGGGCGTGGTTAATAAATTGGTCTCTTACCCGTTGTAGTACTCGTGGACATTCATGACTGCATCCAGAACCATTCTATCGATGCGCTCGGGAAACATGGCAGCAATCGTAGCTCCCAGTGTCGTACCATAAGAAAAGCCTAGTAGTGTGGATTTGTCAGTCGGGTAGCGGGTGATAATGCAGCTTCGGTAAGGAAATCTTTACCCCAGTACCGAAGCATCCCGTCCTCGCCCAAGGCGTCCACTACCTTTATGAAATCCCTGGCGACGAAAGGCGTGCCGATAAGGCGGGCGGTGGCATTGCCTGGTCCGGACTTGCACACATCCGACTTCATCTTAGCCTGCGCCCAGAGTTGCCCCATGGCCACGTCGGACGCGTTGGTGGCTATCTCCCGGTAGGCTGATTCGGCCAAGTTCCCGGCCTCGGCACTTTCGTAACATGAGAATGGAATAGAGGTCCCCGTTCCTCTGTGTCGTATCGTTAGCTAGCCACATTGACCGAGGGTTCCAAGGAAAGTGCTGGTAATACCGAGGATCGAATGCGACGAGGTCATACTCCCCGCCCGTCACGCTATAAAAGTCAATAAGTAGGCCAGTTCATGGTTAGTTTCTGGTGCAGCGTCTTACTTCATAAGCATCTCTGCGAATACTAACGACAAGGAATGTCGAGCCTCTCCTCCCGGGCCTCCGAAGTTGAGCAGAATGCTTCCACTTGACTGGCTTACGGTGGCGGGGACCCGAACCAATTGGAGAACCAGACTCTCCGTGCCTTGCTCATCCGTGTAGTCCATGGGAACCGACACATTGCCACACTCGATAGGGAGGAGGCCATCGAAAGAGCAAGGCCCCCACTGAATCCCTTGGGTCTTGTTCTCATCAGGCAAGGCCGTGATACGCGAGAGAATGAGGGCTGAAGAAAGAAAGAAGCCTATAGTGAGCTTCATCGTGATAGATTCGTTCTGGTCTATGGTGACATACAAGGCAGGATGCGAATAGAATCTAGTTGGAGTCGACGGCCACAGTGAGTGAACCACGACTTACGAGTTTGATTTTATAAGTCTCACGTTGCACGACGGATGAATTACCCGGAATGTGGATCCGGTGAGAATGCCAAGCGATCCTTCGTGCAAGAAGCAATGGGCCGTTTAGGCAGTACGCGGCGTGGGGGCCAGTAAGCAAGACCAAGTAAGTACTTATGAATCACAAGACAAGCCTCTGGCGGATAGCACCAGCTGTGGGCCTGTGTACTTTTTAGCCCCATGCACCTATCCAACACGAGCAGCCTAGATGCCCGTCACGTACAAGGTATGTCCGTTTAGAACGGCTGCCTAAAGAGGGCCAGGGGTACGACACGGGCCAAGCCGATACAGACGTAATACGGACCGCCAGCTTGGTTAGGATGCAGAAGGATCCATTCGAATTGCCCTTTTAGGTCTAAGCATCGTACCAGGTGGCCTGGCAATCAGTGCACGCGATTGGTCCAGGAGCGATAGAGAATGATACAAGGTATCGATCATGACAGTCTAGGAATAATACCTGTAAAACGACAGAAGCGTCACATTTCGAACTCATCCCAACATGATCCTATTACCATTGCGAGGATAATGTAGCAATTCAGGCCACAGTCTTTTTATCCGAACACGGGCTGAACACATTAATGTTGTCTACGGGCTAGCCTGTACTGCATGAGCAATCCGCACCGGAGTCGCCGATCCCACGCGGCTGACGGTATCTTTTTGAACCAGGGGTTCGTCTGCGGCGACCAGTAGCGTGCAATGAAAAAATATCCCTCGAAAGATCACAATGTTCCAGCCGAAACACTGTGAAGCTCATTTGGGCCCTTAGAAAAGACGAGATCCTCACACGTTAATCAGCGTGGATAGTTTTTCAAGACTTTGAAAAGTTAGCGAGGCAGGTACCTCTCTTGATAACCTAGTTTGATAAGGTCATTACTTTTCACCTTGTATTATGTAAACAAACGATGTTACTGCTCCCTGTATGAGTTATAGGCGGTATAGAATGCTGAGCATCTTCGCATGCCTCGGGGTTAGTGACTGTGCCTTAAGTATGGCTTGTATTAAACGGGGGTATAAACGACCGAGTTAATAAGTGGTCGATTAGAAAGTATAGGTGTGAGAAATAAGAGAAGGGGTGAGACTCCCTTTATATACATATAAGTGCCTAAGGAAGGGACCGACTTATATTCTAGTAATTTGTAGAGCTATGCATACTGGCCTCCGGGATCAAACAGACGCGCTAGTTGTTGTGAATTCCTATGTTAATATTAAGATAGGACCAGGGACTCATAAGTGACCAATAAGGGAGCCCCAAATTAACAAGGTGCACCTTATAAAAAGAGTTCCATAGACCACTGAACAGATAAAGCAAAAGAGTCAACATATGTTATCAAAATAGATAAACCCTAGGTCCTAGAGTTCTAGTTAGAAAACGCGGTCGTTAAGTCAATCCTATAGATATAATCGTATATAAAGGGGAAGCTATAAAAAGGTGTATTAAAAACCTTTAATTAATATCTAAATAAGCTATTTAATAAGGTATAAAACCTTTAAATAATATTTATCAAATATTATATTATACTTAAATAATACTAAAATATATAAAGACGATAATATATATTAAATCTCCTATTTTATTTACTAAATAATTTATAATTCCATTTTATAAGGTATACTTAAATTAGTTAGGGATCCTTTATTATTTACTTATAAGTTCTTCGTTATATGATAATATAGTATAATATTATTATAATCCTTAAGCTCTCGACCTAAGGAAACAAGCTTTAAAAAGCTAATAGATCTGTATGACTTTCTTTTCTATATTAAAAGGTGATTTTGATTATACTTTCTTTATAACGTCTGTGCCTTTCTATTAGACCTTTAAAACCTGAAGTTTGTCTGATTTGATATGTGACAGAAATAGCGTACCTGTTCTGATTTCTCTCCGACGACATCGGCGGTAGGGAGTATGATCAAAGATAGTTTGCCGCTACGTCAACACCAGGCCTCCCTCGTGACACGGGTCCCAACTCGTAATTGATGATGACAGCATACAGGGCCAGGCCCAATAATCGCCAATGTTCTAATTATATCCTGCGTCGTGATTCTTGCGTGGCATGTTTTTGCACTCGGTCCTCATTGGCTCGGTTGGATCTCGAATAAAAGAGCCACACTTATAATTGTCCCCATGGCCATTGGCGGATGTGTATCCTGACATGAGCTCGTGACAAACTGAACTTCAACTACCCACTAAGATGCAAGCGGCAGTGAGGGGTTCGCCTTGGCCAAAGGTTCTGCCTTCTGCAAAGCTGAAAAGCTCAGCGGAATTGGATTCGATCCTCGCACCACACCGCTACGAAGTACGCAGGAGTACGCCTATCTAAGACTACCGGATCCATAGGAGCCTTGGCGCGCTATATATGACCTTCTTATGTGTTATTCAGCGATTTGGAGGGCTGTGCCACGGGTTTCCTCTCGAATGGTGCTAGGCTCCGGGTCTTGATGCTGCCTACCAGTGAGATCCGCAGAAAAGGACCACAGCAGGGCCCAGCTAGCCGCTGCAGCCGCTCAAGGTGATGCTGGAGCATGGCCTCGTTGGAGAGAACGTCTGTTCCATGCACTTCACATGACCGATGGCTAGCCTCAGCGTAATACAAATCATTCGTACATCGACGCATCGGCTATGCAAACGTCATGCATGGTAATGTCGCACGGAGAGCCTCGCGTCTAGCTGCGAAGGTGTATTTGGCGGAGGCTAAGTCGCGCCATAAGCAACTAAGTAGTTTCCTATAGGTGGGCTTCTATCGTGCAGATGAGGGGGTGCGCGTGCTCTTCTCGCTGCTTTTATCTCCCTTTCCGCGCGCCTTTTATTTTAGCCTGTTATAACCTACCGATAATGACCCAGCCCCGACTGAGAGTTACGGCGGCGTCTCAGACGAAGGATGTGTGCATGCCAACTCGGCACCAGCTAGCTGACTTGGGATCTAATTTAAGACGAATGGTCGTACAAGCCTTCAACCCATTCCTCAACCCATAATTCAGCTACATAATTGCGCCTTTCTGTGATCTCTTTGCGCATTGTTCTTACTATTATCTGCAATGGCTTCTGTCCCCCATTCTAAGTTCCAGGGGCTGGTGGAACGTGGTTTCATACACAACTGCTCAGGCCAGCCCTTCCTTCCCTGGGAAATGATCGAAGACCTTGTCACGCCAGATCAAGTTCAGAATTTTCTGAGCAATACTAGTTTGTCGGAAACACGCCTTCTCCAGCAATTTGTCTGCAATGCGGGAGATAAGGGAGCGAAACGAGTTTTTCTGCTCCTTTTCCTGCTTGAAAAACTCCCTTATCTGAAACACATGCACCAGGAGAAATTGAATGATTGCGCGTTCCCGATTCGCTTCGAGGTGGACAGCATCGGCTTCTATGGCATCGCACATGGCGAGAAGAAGCAACTTCGGTTCTTCGACGACTGGAGACTGAATGACCGCAACCTCTTCCGCACTTATCAACAACAGTTGTGGGCCCCACGTTTCGGCGGTGAGCAATTCGAATTCAATCTCGATGAAAACTCCATACTCCCATTCTTGCATCAGAAAAAGTCAGTAGCCAGCGGAGCCTTTGGGCTAGTTTTTGAGACTGTGATTCACAAAGCACATTTAGACCCTAAACTGTGGCCTAAGGTACGTGTATGCCCTAGTGATAGCATCTGCATTGTATTAAAATAACGTAGGTACAATCTAATGATGGGATCACTATCGCTATCAAGCGGGCGAAAGATGATTTCCGCTCTAATAGGTTTTTCGAGAACGAGACAAAAAACCTCAAGAGGCTTCAATCATACAAATCTCCACACTTGATCAAGCCCATCGCTGCTTATCATCGAGACCACAGTCATTGTTTGATGTTCCTGTGGGCGAAGGGCGGCAACCTTGACAGCTATTTTCGTGAAACGAATCATGAGAGCATCAACCCAAGGGAAATAAACTGGCTTATTCGACAGTTCCAGGGCCTCTCATCAGGACTCGAAGAGCTTCATAGAAGTTGGAATTTGAGACCTGGAGAGGACAGAGAGAAACGCGACAACGCCATTCATGGAGACCTGAAACCTGAGAACATTCTTTGTTTCGTGGATGAAGATGGCCAACGTCTCCTCCAGATTGCCGATATGGGTCTCGCAGCTTTTCACGTGGAGGCCTATACCGACCAGCGTGATCCATCCAGAGCGGCGATTGGAACTTCACGGTACACCCCACCCGAGATGAGCGACCGAATCCAGGACAAAACGATGTCTCGGGGCCGTGCCTATGATATGTGGTCCATGGGTTGTATCGCGCTAGAGTTGGTCGTTTGGCTCACATCTGGATACAAAAGCCTTAACGACTTCAGGCACGAGACACCAATGTTCTGGGACAGAGACAAGATTGACAAAGACGGCAACAACCTTCGTTTCTATCTTCTCCCCTACGTCAAAGCTTCTATGAATACTATCAAACAGAGTCTCATCAAAGGGGGACGCAGCGATTCGGCAATTCAGCGCCTTCTTGAAGTCGTCGAGCAGCTTCTAGCGCTTAAGGAAGGCCGGCCTCGCGCAAAAAGACTGGAAACCCTTATCCAAGATATCCGGCGAGGAGATATCACGGATGACCCTTACTGGGCGCCCTGGCCCATTACAAGTCTCAATGGGAAGGTCGCGGAAGAACTCCAGAAACCGCAAGAGCTCAGCCTTGTCTACGAACACAATCCATCTCGGCCAAAATTACCGCAAGGACGATCAGTTGAACCCCCGAGTATTTCGATTACTGAGGATCGCCAAGTTACGCAACAGAGTTCCCGAGATAGTGGTATAGGCATTGACAACGGTACGCTGCTTGACGGTGGTCACGATGCGTCGGGCAATTTGGGGTTGGCAAACCAGGAAGTGAGTGAGCAAGGCCATTGATATCTTTATTTCCAATGTCTAATTGTCTTTAACCTCCACTAGTACGTAGGTCAAACTCCCAAATCAATCTTTAATTCTGATATACATCTCGCACTTCCGCATTCTTTTCTTTGAAAAGAATTTCGATGGGTCCCATACCTCATGCCCAATAGCTAACGCTTCATAGCGATTGGACGCTTTGAACGAGTTCTGGACATCCACCCCTGACAATGACTTCGCAGCTACGTTTATTGAAACAATTGGCTGGGATCGGCTAAAGCCAAACCAGTCGAGGAAGTCTTCAATCCTCTGTCCACATTGTCGTGGCATTGACACGGTAAAAGCTCTCGATAAAATTTGCAACACCTCCCAGATTGGGTGCACGCCAGAGAAGTGTGATCTCTGCGATATGCTCCTGTCAGCGCTCTCCAAGTCGGGATTCCCGTCTCCAAGGGATGTAACTCTCAGGCAAGATGGTCTCTCTATCAGCGTAGAGAATGGACCAGACCTAATGTCGATCTATGTCGAACCAGGTATTTTTAGCATTATAAGCCCTTTCTATCATTGTTATTACTGATTCCGAGTTTTAAAGGAAGGGGTCGATGGGGGCGACGATTAGGCCTACCTAATCTTCCAGAGCTCGCAAGCGAAACCCATTTTACACTACTGAAACAATGGTTGACCACCTGCGATAAAGCGCACTTTTCGTGCCATCGAAAAGGCCAAGACACAGAGTTATTGACTAGACGCATGCCGACACGCCTTATTGAAATTGGGGATTTCCTCCGACTGGTCGATTCTGCCGCTCTACCCACACGCCGGTACGCTGCTCTCAGTCACTGCTGGGGTAAGCTTGAGGATACCGAGAAGTTTTGTGCATCGAGGGACAACATTCGTCTTCTTGAGAGGGAAATCAATTTTGACAAACTTCCACCGACATTCAAGGACGCTGTCACCGTTACACGAGGTCTTGGCATCGGATACATCTGGATCGACTCTATCTGTATCATCCAGGACGACGAGAAGGATTGGCAAAGGGAAGCATCCCGGATGGAGCAAGTTTTCAGCGATGCATACGTCACAATCGGGGCCAGCTCGGCTCGTTCATCTCTTGACGGCTTTCTGCACCCCCGGGTCCAACGTGAATCTGTGGTTTTGTCCACTCAGGATGGCGGACAGATTTATATCTGCCCATTTATCGACGATTTCCATAAGGACGTCGAACTCGGACCCCTGAATCAACGCGGCTGGGTATTACAGGAGAGAGCACTATCAAGAAGAATGATCCACTACACGTCGAGCCAGATGTATTGGGAGTGCGGAGCTGGAATCCGCTGCGAGACCCTGGCACATCTTCACAAGTAAGTAAAATGAACCACCTCCAAAACATTCTTAAGAACAGAAGTAAGAGCAAAAACTGAGAGACGTAATGGAAAAGTTCCAAGGCAGCCTTTCTCGGCGATACGGACTTCCCCAGGTATGGGATTAAATACTATAAAGCCGGCAGACAGACGCTAGTCCAGGACCTATACGAGAGGTACTCGCGGCTTGCTTTCACGAAATCAACCGACAGGTCGGTAGCAATCCTGGGCCTCCAGAAGCGACTGGAGCGGGAGCTTCGAACTCACGCTGCATATGGCCTGTTTTCTGCCTACTTCCCGCGCGGCTTGCTCTGGAAGCGTGCCGGTGACGAACCAATGGAGCGAATCGAATGGCCGCCCTCTCGTTCGGTTCCAACCTGGTCCTGGCTTTCCAAACGCGGCCCTATCACGTACATGGATATCAAGTTCGAGGAGGTCATTTGGGCAACTGATAACTTTCACAGCCCTTTTCTAGAGCAGCATAAGGATGCGGAGCTTGAGAGACCTTCCAACGAGGGGTTTGACCAGGTTTCTAAGACGTTCTGCGCCCTAGCAAGAAAGATGTGTTTGACTGAAAGTCAGTTGACGCGCATTCATTTTGACGCCAGGGATGACTCTCCGCTTGACAGTTTGCTTTGTGTGGTCATTGGCTGGGACAGGAACAGCGCGGAGGAGGGTTTCCCCAGCGCGTATGCTCTCGTGGTTCGCCGGGTTGGTCTCACATTCCCCGAAGCGTATGAAAGAGTTGGGGTGGTGACCTTGACCAGCGCCAACTTTGACGCTGAAGGTGTATGGGTGCGCATTCAATAATACAGCGTCGTATTCTTATCAGTTCAAGCATAAAATTTTACAAAGAGCGATACAGTTACCACGTAACTACATCGATACTTAGCTCTGACTCATACCTTCATTGGCGGGGCAAGTTTCCACTTCCGATGAACAAACTCCGAACCATACCTTCCACAACTTACACGATCCAGTGTTTTCTCACTTAGTAGTACAGTATTTTCGAGACTTCCTCCAAGCTCCTTCAGGTAGATACTAATCGAAATCCTCCCCTAGTAACAGTTTTCTGGCCTCTTTCATATCCGACCATTTCCGCTGGTTGAAGTCTGGATGGTTCCTTTTCTGTTGGAGCTGCGCGGTCGTCAGTACGTATCAGGCTTTTTCTCAATTAGGAAGAACTAAATACCAGGTTCTCTTCCGTGTCTTTAAGTTGCACATATATCAAGTATACGCTTCTTTGAAGCGATATCTCGAAGCGGTTCTCCCCATAGATCTCAAGAAGTAACCGAGATAGCTTCTGGGGGGTGATGTATTGGTGGAGCTCTGCGAAAACCCCAATATCCGAATCAGATCTTAGTCGTTTCAGTGGTAGGGACATTGTGATACAGGATTCAACTGGATCGTTCCGTAGATAGTTGATAGTGAGAAGGTTGTGAACCTTTGGAGGGAATATCAATTATCAATTGAATTGGGGGAAAGGGCTTAGGGCTAACTTTCTTTTCTTTATTTCACCTGACCATTCCGTGATATTCAAGGTAGGGGCCAAGTGCGATGTGTAGAAAGTCCCTGGGCTGTCTGAATGATACTCGGGTTCTGAAATCCATGGGTAGGTTTAAATGTAAAGAAGAACCGACCCCGGTCCGTGTCGTGGGTTCTAAATCGTTTGAAGTGGTTCCCAGAGCAACTTCTACTTGAAAGATCGTCACAGCGCGACCATCATCATTTGAGAAACAATCGTGTCGCATTTGATAGGCGTTGGCTAATGGGGCCCAAAGTTGTGTTTTTCCTACGGTTAAAATAACAGACTGCGCAGCTAATGTGACCTAAATACTGTAGCTGTACCCGCAGCGACACAGCTGGCGCTACGTAGCCGGGTACTATCGGCACCATGCAAGCCACGGCCTGGTTGGCTGTGCCAACACGGGAACGGGCGTTTAAATTAGCCTGGAGGCGCAGGATCCCAATCATCATAGCATCTGTGTTGCCTTCATCATCTAAGAAATGGCAACAGGGCTAGCTGGCATGTAAGACATGTGGCTGGCACATAGCGCTTCAGGAGGATGCTACATGGTCTCAGCTCGTCCTGCCAGAGATTGAAAATTTTGCTTCTCAGCCGCCTCTGGCCCTATTACGAAACGTAACCGCCACACGGCCCGTAGTAAGCCAAGGTCTCCAAGAGCCCTGTCTGATCTCGCCACAGACATCAACACGTAAGTTCTTTAAACGTCACAGGCTTACCGCAGACCACGGGCTCATGAATCTTGCCTGAAAACCTTTATAATAAGCTTTCTTAGAATTTGCAAAATATTAATCTGAGCCGAATGTGTCAGACAGAGGGCCATGTGAAAGCACCGTGTCTTTCCATAGTAGAATAGGAGAAGCTCAGAATACATAGGGTTGAAGATCACGGTCTTAAATGCAAGAACGTTTGGGTTTAACTACCAAAACCTTCACCTATCGAAGGAATTCGTTCTCGAAGTTCTAACTTCAAAGAAACCAGCCTTTTGCTACTATCCATCGAGATTTAGGCGAGAAAGCACTTGCACACTATGGAGAAATCAACCGAAGTGTGTCCTATAGGCAACTGCTCTCAGTCCCATTCTCAATCACGATACACCTCTAGCATAAGACGACTTCCGACAAGAACCGGATATAATATGTTGGACAATCAGAGTCAAATCATGGGTGGGTCTTTATGAAGTATCAATAGTGCAAAAGGCAGCTGGACGAAACTAATTGGCGTCATGGCAGACCTAGGCTTGAGAGCCGCAACAGAGCACTTGGAGAACCGGAGGTTGAACCATCCAGACTTCTGTGTGGAAGGTCGCATCCGTGCCAATCTTGAGCGACGGATAGAGACTAGCCGACCGAGTGGCGATGGTTTCGTACCAATCGATGCAATTGACGAGGTGCTCACGCCAGGCGCCGTTTCGCAGCTACTGGACGCGTACTTGGCATCGAATCCCTCCATGAACACCAGATTGTCAATCTCGCAGATTTTCACAACAGATCCCGAGAAAAGTCGTCAACGTATAATAGGGGTACTTATCCTTATGCAGTCTCTTTCTCGAGTTCATCAATTCATTGACCAGGGAATCTGGGACAATGATCTGGTGCTAGCACCAGGAGCGAAAGACCCTGATGTTACCTTCTTCAATGACTGGAGCATGCGGGAGAAAAATCTATTCCGCATTTACCGGAAACACTTCTTTGTGCCATTCTTCGATTTCCAAAGCGAAAAGCCTCAATTCTACGCTCTGGGCGGAGAAACGACACTTCCATGGACCTTATGCAGCGGGAGGAAGCAAGGGAATTCTTGTGTGGTACGTCGCATTCGTATACACGAGAGTCATCACAATTTCAAAGACCCAGGAGTAAGTGGCTTCAAACATCTCGCTCTAAAGTATTTGCAAATTGGAAGAAGAACCTAAACATGGATCAGGGATCACACGAACCATGCTACTTTGCACTCAAGGAAATGGGCATCGGTGCTATGAAGAGCTTCGAAAGGGAGTTTGAAGCCCTGCAAAGAAGCTTTAACCAGGGCTCCGAAGAAAAACACCTGATCAATCTCCTTCTCGCCATCCGACATGGGGAATGTCATTTCCTCGTGTTCGAATGGGCAGATGCCAGCCTCGATGAAATGATATGGGACAAACCCCACGAGCATGAGCGCGTCAGAGACAAGTTAGGCGACGAGTGGATGGCAAATCAGTTCCATGGAATAGCTTTAGCTATTCGCCATATCCATGGGTGCTCTGTGCAGCCTGGAAGAGATTCGAACGATGTCTCTGACTCCGAGCCCCCACAAAGGCGAGACTATGGCAGACATGGCGATATCAAGACCAGAAACATTCTTTGGTTCTCCAAAAGAGGAGAAGAAAGCGACATTCTGGTCTTGGCTGACCTCGGACTCACGAGATATCACTCATTAGAATCGAGGTCTAAGGTGCCTTGGGCTGGCGTGGATGGTCACACGCCGGAATACCGACCACCAGAAGCGGATATCCAACAGAATATCGGCTACAAATACGACATATGGTCCCTGGGTTGCGTCTTTCTTCAGACGTGTATCTGGTATATCGAGGGCTTGGACAGCGTGAAAGGGTTCTTGGAGAGGCGACAATTGGAGAGCGAAACGGGCAACCCGTACTACAAGGAGGACAACTTCTTCAATATTGTAGAAGGCCCAGATGGACGCAGGGTAGGGAAGGTCAAGCCAGCAATCAAACAGGTAGGAGGAAATGCTTTCACCAACCTAACGAACGAATCGTCCTGTCCCATCAGACTAACTTGTTACAGTGGATTGAAAGAATATGCCGTTCACCAGATTGCACTCTACTTACAAGGCAGATGCTTCTGTTCGTGGAAAATCACATGCTGATTGTAGACCCACGCAGACGATGCGACATTCACATGGTTTGCCAAGAAATTGAGAGGATGAAGGAAGCCCTCCCATCGAATACCAGAATTGCAAGGGAGGCGAAGCGGCTCAGGGACAGCGAATGCAGAGCGGAGAGAAAAGTATGTGAAGCTCCAAATCCGCGAAGTGGGTATTTCTAACATCATTTTCCAGGTTGAAGAAAACGAATCGTCCAGCAGTGGGGTAAATCGCCAAAAGAAGGTCTTGGAACAGATAGAAGCGCCGCGATGGACCTCGGGGGTTGGGATTTTTGATACAATCGAACCTCATGCAGATAGGAATATCAGTAACTCAGAGGGGGATCGGGATGCAGACAACGCCAAAAGGCCGCAATCATCACAGCCTCGGGAGACAACGGCTAATACAAACGGCAGGCGATCACAGCAGACACAAGCGACTGGGCTTCGTCGAAAGCTTACTGCAGCCCTCAGAAAGACCGGGGACAAGGTACGAAAAACGATTCGCAGACGTTTCGGTCTTCCAATGCTCTGATCCAAGCGCGTTGGTGGGGCAGGCATATGGGATGAGCATATAGGGCTGCCTGGCGTCAGAGCCATCGAGGGCGATACGCCCAGAGGACATGTGTCCCCTCTGGGAACCAATCTGTATATTGAAACAAAGAAACGGGGTATCGACTTCCTACGTAAAGGGCAATATCTAAAGCTTAATATGCCTGAAAGAGACAACAACGCTGGCCGAAAAGGTCATAGACAGGCTGTAACATCCAGGTACACTAGTATTGGTTTGCAGTCTACACTCCCCTCACCCTAAACAGATCCACATGTCGAGCTCTTTGAGACACTGCGGGATGCGTTCTTTGGTTCGAAGAAGCACAAACGGTCATTTGACTAGGGTCACGACGATCCCGTGCGACATGACAGTGGTTGCTTTTTGGACCCGTCTCATCGCTTACACCTTCCTACGGCTGTCGCCGGGCTTAGCACCGTCGGCACATCCGCCACAAGATTGCAACTCATTCAGCTTGTCTCAGACGTGGTTACGTTCCGGGCGGCAGAAGAACGGGTCACGGCTCTAGCCCCGGCGCTGGCTAGTGAGACAAGTGCTCCAGGAGGCCTGGCCAGGGCGCCAGGCGCTGTTATATGGGCGAAAGCAAAGCATCGACCCTGGATGATTGTCAGGTCTAAAACGCCTGAGCCTCGGGGTGTTTCACTGTGCGACCAGTCCTGGTTCTTATCCGCATTCCTAAGTTACCCAGCCGGGAGGTAATGAAAGGTAATCTTTAACGCATTCTAGGTTCCCCTCGCTTCTTGCCTAGGGCAATACCTGTGGTGGGGATGGGCCAGAAGTCCTCATACATTCCATTTCCTTATAACGCCGCTCCAATCCACTGCCGACCTCGTAAGATGGGGGGGGGGGGGGGGGGGGGGGGGGGGGGGAGGCACCCGGGCATCTACGCCGACTGGCATCCAGAGCTACACGAAAGCTGTGAGGCGTATGACACGTCGGAGCTTGTTGCGGGTCGGGAGGATGCGGGGGGGCGTGAACAGGCCGTTTGAAAGCCTTGTTTGAAATAACCGTAGGGATAGTCTGGGGCTTGGAAACCAGGCCTTGTTTCGATTTTCTGTTGTTTTGTACTGCTTTTGATACCACCCCTTACTATATACATGCCATTACACGTCTCGGAGTACGTATCTAGGCCTGTCCTGATATGTAAGCACGGAGGATCCCAACCCGTTCAAGCCCCCACGCCCTTAAATGGGTCAAGAAACGAATCCTACTTTTGCGCCTGTGCGGAGATCTCTGGTCATCTACAGCCGGGTTAGGGCCATCTTGTGGTTGGCGAAATTGGGCCTGCGATATTTTCGGCTCCTCTTGACTCAGGGTTCGACTTTCTCCGCCTATTGAGGGCATGAAAATTTCTGGCTCCGCCGTACGAAGCCCTGGAGTCTGAGAATCTGCCTCCATACTGCTGCATGGGGACGGACTGGTTACGGATAATCATATGTTGGATCCTAAACCAATGGAGGTGGGAGATGTTCTTTCTAGGGCCTCAGAGCTGCGTGCTTTACTGCTCAGGCCAACAGCTCCCGTCGCATTGACAATACGTTTATCGCTGGACATGGGCTGTAGAGTCGAATCGGTTCTTTCGATTACTCCGCCAGTCTTTTGGGGAACCATGATGGGGGTTGGTGTTGTGAAGAAGGACAAGTCGATCTCGCTGTGGGCGGAGGTGCTTCTTGCTCGTGACCAGTAGCCCTCGTCGTCCCTGCCCCGTGCTTCCATGTGTTGAAAGGCACATAGGAGCTCGGCGGTACTGGCTCTGGACTGGTGGTCGACACGTATGAGCTTGTCTTTGATGAGGTCCAGAAAGTCGGCCAAGAACTCCGAACATAGACCATGCTCGGATAACGTGCGCAATCGCTAGCGTCCGTGTTAGTGTTCGGGTGGACTCACTGGTGACTGGTGAATTATCGAACCTTTGCTACGCAGTATTTCGCCATGATAAAACTGTCGTCATCCCCGGCTGACCAACATTCGTAGAAAAATGTATCGTTCATCCCGGAGATGCACTGTTTCAGAATCTCCTCTTCCCTCTTCTGTTGCTGATAGTGTTGCAAGAAGTCGAACTTGACGTAGTCCTCGGTGAAGACTTCAATTTCATCGTGGCCTTGGAGATACCATGTTACAATCTCCAGGAGAACACAACCAAGACACCAGACGTCGTACTTTCGTGATAGGCTCCAGGTTTGACGAAGCTCAGGTGCTTCGTACGTTTGGGTCGTATGTGAACCTGTGGGATCGGCATTAGACCGTGACTGCTTGCGATGGAACTGTGTGCCTCCAAAGTCGGAAATCTTGAATTTTCCCAAGCCGCCTTCTCCATAGGGCTCGTTTTCGTGCCTGAAACACAATATTTTCTCAGCTTTCAAGTCTCCGTGTATCCCAAGCAGCTGCGGGTCAGTTTTCGCGCCACTCTGGTCTGGGTTGCTGTGTATGGACGTTTCGTGGACAACATGGAGCCCCTCAATAAGCCCACGACACTGGCCAAAGAGCCACTTTGTCGTTCTCTGATCACGCTCGGGTTGGTTTGGTTGATTATAATGTTGCCAAAAGCGGTCCAGATTACCGTCGGCCCAATGGAAGACGAGGTAGTAATGATCCCGCAAAGTGTACGCAAATAGGAGCTCGATCAGATGTGGGCTCTTGAGTTGGTTGATGCGTTTCAAGTTCCGGATCTCTGTAAGGCACAGCTGTTCAGAGTCCGCACGCCCATCGCGCACGAGTTTCTTCACAGCGTATACCAATCTATCATTTCTGACATCCTGTATCCCACTGTTAATGTTGACCTTGACTGTGCAGGAATACTAACTGACCGACGGTTGGTGCCCTTCGTGATGACATGGGGGCATCTCGATCCTCGACACTATCCCGAAGCTTCCGGTTATTTCCTCCTCAACTTTTGTCCAAGGCATGACGGTTTGCGCATACAGCTCATCGATGCGTTCACCCTGGTGGATTCGAAGAGTAGGGACTTGAAAATACCATTGGTTTCTTTCGAAAGCCTCTAGCTCGTTTGGCTCCCAGTGTCGGAGAACTTGGGTGATGTCATCAGCCCCCGGACTGTTATAGCGCTTTATGAAAGGGCCTCCCGAGGTTCCCTGTCCGTAGCCAACAAGTTTGAATGGCAGGTCGCTATCACCAATGTCACACTGGATGAACAGCTCTATCCCGGCTACTTTTTCGATCAAAGCCAAGATAAGCTCGAGCACCGGGTACCGCACCGCCCTAGTACCGCACCACCGTTTCCACCATCAAGATAGGACGACATACGTGGCGTCACTCCTCAATATATCAACAACCAGGCATCGTGAGGTCCTGGGGAGTAGTTCTCTAGAATCGTCGATTTTTTTTCTTTCTCGTGATACCAAGTTTTCTCCATATGGACGAGCTGCGGCTGGCCGCAGCCCTCACTGAAGTCACCAACGGTGCCTCTATTCGTTCCACGGCCAAGGCCTTCAACCTCACACGAGACTTTCTGAGGCGCAGGGTGCTTGGGCTGCCCTTGAAGGCAAGGGCTCACGAAAACCAACAGAACCTCAGTGAGGTGCAGGAGCAGGCCCTAGCGGCTTAGCTACTCCTGTAAGGCCGCTTAGGGTGGGCGCCACCGCATAGTCGATTTCGACTGTTCGCCCAGGCTATCCTCCGTGAGAGTAGCATGCCAGCCACGCTCAGAAAACGCTGGCATCTCCGTTTCTTTAAGCGCTGGCCGCAGGTCAGGACCATAAGGTCCACGGGGATCGATTATTTAAGGCTTAACGGCGCCAGCCGTGAGAATATCGAGGAGTTCTTCGGCAGGCTGCGCGAGCCACGCATCACTAGTATCCCACCGCAGTTCACCTACAATTTCGATGAGGTGGGCGCCCAGATAGCCCTAGGAAAGAACACCCTGGTCATCGGCCCGGCCTCCTTAAATGAGGTGCTCACGATGGACACCGGCCTTAGGGAGT
Source organism: Nigrospora oryzae (assembly GCA_016758845.1). Taxonomy (NCBI): domain Eukaryota; kingdom Fungi; phylum Ascomycota; class Sordariomycetes; order Amphisphaeriales; family Apiosporaceae; genus Nigrospora; species Nigrospora oryzae. Next base: position 589,781 of record JADKYO010000001.1, read on the forward strand.
GGGTGACCAGCATGGAGTGCTGTTCCGCGGCTGGCCGCGTGCTGCCTCCCCTGGTTATCTTCAAGGGCCTGTCGGTCCAACAGCAGTGGTTCGTCTTCCTACCGGACGGTGATTTCGACGACTGGTGTTTCGAGGCCTCACCGGCTGGCTGGACCAGCAATTCAATTGCCCTACGATGGCTCAAGCAGGTGTTCCTGCCGCTCACGCAACCGGAGGACCCCAACCAGTGGCGCCACCTTATCTTAGACGGCCATGCCACCCACTGCACCGAGGACTTCATGCTGGCGTGTTTCGAGGCGAAGGTTTGGCTGAACTTCCTTCCGGCATATACGTCTCAGGTCCTACAGCCCTTAGACCTTGGCCCCTTCAGTGTGCTTAAGCGCGCATATCGGAAACGCCTATATGAGGTATGCCACCGCCGTTTAACCATGACGCCGACGAAATCAGACTTCCTAGTGGCATGGAATAAGGCCCGGAAGGAGGGCATGACCCCTACGCATATCACCAACGGCTGGCGGATATCTGGCATCTTTCCAAGGGACCCATCCAAGCCGTTGAACAGCCGGCTAGCCAGGCAGCGTGACGCCGACCGACCTGAGGGCACCACGTGGCAGGTTCCACCACCAAGGGAGGACGCCCTGGTGGCGGAGATGGCTGTTCTAGATGTCGAAACACCACGCTCCTCACGGCACCTCAATTCAATATATCGTGACCTACGTGGCGTTGACCCAGTGTATGGAAACGCCACCCTACGCAGGGTCATCCAGAAGGCCGGCAAGGCCTTAGACGAGGCGACGGTGCAGGTGGCCACCTTGAGGACCGAAAGGGACCAACTAACCGCCGCAATAGATAGACAGAGGCCTCAGAAACGGCGTAAAGTGCAACCTTCCGCCCAGGACCGCTTCGTCACTATACTAGACGTCCGGAAGGTGCAGGGGGACCTAGAGACGCCTGCACATATAGGCCCATCTGCCACTCCTAATTTAGAAGGGGTCAACACCGATGGATTAGATGAAAAAGACCTCTCAGAGGCAGAGGAGGTGATCACGATATCTTGACTTCAATCCGCTTATATGTATCTATTCTGGTGGTTAAGTTATTCTGGTTTTTCTATTTAATTGAATGTGGTGTTGTCTTTTTTTAGGTGTGGTGCGGTACTAGGGCGGTGCGGTACCCGGTGCTCGAGCTTACAGAAAATCCTGCGCTTGACTTTGGGGGTGGCTTGGGCCTGCGCAAGAGTATCGCTGGATTGTCCCATAATATTTGCCGCCATTGACTCTGCGCTTCCTGAAAGGCCGTGCTCGCAATGTTCCAGCTCGCGCTGCACCATTTCTTTGTTAACCAGTTCGTCAAACTTGTCGTTTGGTAGAAAGCCGTGGTGATCTTCGTTCAAACAGCACTTCTGGCTTCGATACGCCCTTGCCAGTTCTGAAGTCATGGTGCCGAAAACGGGCCTTGGCGTGAACATATTTCATGGTGCTGTGGACCGCGAGCGAGAATAACCAGCCGCCGAGCCCGGCAGGCAATGCGCTGGCCACGGAGCAGCCATGGTTGCTAGCGAGCCCGGTGCGTGGAATCGAATAGACTGGGGTGTTTTGGTGGGTTTCACCGCTGCTTCTCGTGCCCGGGCTCTGCCTCCAAAAGCAAGCGCCCATCCCGCAGGTCTCCGTATCCCACGGCTTTCTCCTCCCCCATCACGCGAGTCTCCCGCCCGCCACAGCGCCTCTCCCACCGCGCCCAAGCGAGGATGCACATTCAGTACGTGCGCGCCACGTATGCGGCCGAGAGGTCGCTGGAAGCCTTCTTCGTGGGCATTTTCGGCCCAGGCAAGGCCCGAATCATTGTACCCGCTCCAGCCCCGCCGCTTGATGCCGTTTCCACGGCGTGCTGACACGTGCGGCAGTGGAAGCGCGGCCTCTTCGAGGTCAGGATGCCTCGGGAGCTGACAGCAGTAAGCCGCCACCGTATTCCACACCACCGCGGCGGAAGCGCAGAACCCCGGAAGGCCGGCATGTTGACCATCCGCCACCTCCCCCATAGGACCAAGAGCAACAGCTGCAGAGGGCGCGCGGCCAGGAGCATTACGATTCGTCGGCGTACTACTAGGGCCGCGGCCCCCTGCGCACCGACATGCATCCGGAGGGAGGCGAAAAGTGGAACAGGCCGTGTATTGACTGCTAGTCGATGGGGGACCAGTTGCCACGGTCCCTCGGGCACCAGCCACAACTGCCCGCGGGAATCTCAAGCCGCTTCCACAAACTCCATGCGCCTGTAGTCTTTTTCCGTCAGAGACTTGGACAGATGCCTCGGCCGCTGTGATAGCTCCTTCCCCGGGAGTTTGCTCACAGCCTTCAGTGCGGCTCGAGTGGGCACTACCATGACCTCCTTTCCCATTTCCGGCCTCCGCTTGTGGCCATCTTTTCCGATTAGATAGTCGTCATCCCGCTCCGAGTGCGCGTGGATAGCGTTGAACCTCGCCAGTAATTCCGAAGAGGGCAGACGCTTCGAATCTTCGGACAACACCACCAGCATATGGTTTTCGATGATATCAAGAACCTCGTGGACAAACTTGCTACAGTATTCGTGGCCGTGAAGCTTGGCGATCCACTACAGCTCAATGTTAGTCAAGCTCTCGTGGCTCCTGGGCTCGGTTGGAGGCTTACCTGTGAAACACCCTCGTTGACCTTCACCGTGTAACATTCCGGCTCGGAAATTCCTGAAGGACTCATCCGGTCGCCCGCTTCATACTTCTTGAACTGGAAGAAGAGCGGCTTTAAAGCGCCCGGGCCGCCGAGATCGGTCATGCGGGCGTTTTCAAAGTCAACGAGGTATTCCTTGCCCCCAAGGAGCCACGCGAGGAACTCAAGAAAGAGGCAGCCGAGAGTCCAGACATCGAAAGCGCGGGAGATCGTGCCTCCCGCAATGTCACACTCGGGAGGTCGATAGCCTGGCGCCGTCGGGACGCCCTGTGCGGGGATGTTCGAACGACTTTTGTCGCGGTTGAACGAAGGCAAGCCCATGTCGGAAAGAACCAGAGTCCCTCCATTGTCATTGGCCGACTGAAACAACAGGATGTTGTCCGGCTTGATGTCGCCGTGCCGCCCGTAGCGTTTCTCCTCGTTGGGATGCAGTTGTTGTTTGTTGAGGTGCTCGGGGTCGTGGATGGTGCATACGGCACCCAAGAGGCCTTTGAACTGCTTGGATACCCACAAAAGCGTATCCTTTGTCCATGCAGGCCTCGGTCGCTCCCAGTAGTCCACCAAATCGCACTCCGCGAAGGGGAAGCAGAAATGATGAATTCCTTTGAGTACGAATGCTGAAAGAAGAACAATAAGGTGCGGGTGATCGTAGTTACTAAGTCTTTCGAGTTGGTCCTTCTCGTTCTCGAAAATTTTGCGCGTCTCCATCGTAGCGTTAGGTGCAAACTGTTCCAAAGGTCTCATGGCCTTCACCGCGATGGCTTTATTCTGCAAACCCATCTATATTTGTTTAGCTTTTCTGAGCAAGAACTCGACACAGGTCTATCTTCAGCCAGCTTGTACTTACATCTTTCCAAACTTGCGTAAAATCATGGCTTGTGTGATGTATCTTGACCCCCTGAACCAGACCGTAGCCGCCCTCGAGCACCGGTGTACAGATTCCTTGTGCAGTGTTTCGTACATACGGTTTCCATGGCAGGATGGTAGGATCGGGAAAATCTTCGACGCTTTTCCTTTCACGGTTGAATTTGAAATAGGGGGTCATTACCGTCCACTGGTCGGCGAAGAACCGCTCCCGCACAGAGATGTCCACGCCCGTCAGACACTGGACCCTTCTATCTCCATTGCGTCTTTCCGAGACCATTGTGGGGTAGTTATGGTGCATAGGGAGATGTTCATCCGAGAACCCTTCGTCGATGAAAGTGTGGATCAGTTCCGTCTCGTTAAGAATCAGAAGAACTGCCATGATCTTGAAGTATCTTCTCTGAGACGGTTTAGAGGTCCCCAGTATCCTGTCGACGAGTTCTTCAGCTCTCTCTTTTTTGTAGTACAGGGGCTTCATCGTCAACTCTGTGACGAGTCTCTCCCTGGTCAACAGCCTCTCGAGAAATGTGTCAGACCAGAACCGATACGGGGGGTGGTCAATTGAGATGCTGTGTTTCCGCAAGAATTTCCCCAAGCGTTCTCTCGGGTCGTAGACAAGTGAATCAAGACATCCCTCCTTCCATCCATTCCAACCGAACTCCTGGGCCGCGAGTGTGGAATTGTCCGGTTCATCCTGCTGTGTCGTAGATGGTGATCCCAAATCAGAGGAAACTAATATGCTCGGAGGGTTATTTTCCATTTCCTCTTCGAAGACTGGCTCCGGTAATCCTTCAAGGTCGAAATCGCCTGGCCAACTCTTTGATGCGGCAGACGGTGCGCTTTCCGAATCGTCTGAATGGTTCGTCCCTGCGCTGACTGCAAAGTATTCGAACTTTTTCTCGGCATCGGACACTCCGAGAAACTGTTGTTCTTGGATGCCTGGCACTAACCAAGGGAGCGAGCTCAGTGCAAACTCATGTATGTGTGTCGCAATGTGGGACATGAGTATTCTGGGATCGTCTTTCTTTTCTCCACAAGCACGACTTTTTGGGCAAAGTGGACAGGATGAAACTGCAGGTGATGACATGCATAGACATTCAGAAACAAAGAATGTGATTTGATCTTGCAGCACCGTGTCTTCATGTTGTCTCTCAAGGTGTGCAATGAAATCCGTTTCGTTTGAGAACTTCGTCGGCTCGACACAAGCAAAGCATTGCCAGCTTTTCGAACTTTCGTGTTCTGTCTGCATGTGACGTTCCCAGTCTTTTCGGGATGCGTAAAGCTGATAGGGCCGTTCACAATCACTTAGAATGCACACATAGGGGCAAATATCCTCGGCAAGATGTTTCCTGATCAGAAGCACATTAATATAAAGCAGAGTATCCCGCCAGGTAAACCAAAGTTGCCGAAGGCAAAACTTACTTCCACTTCCTGCCTTGGGAATAACCCAACGGCAAAGTCTGGAAACAGCATGGGCATAAGAAGTACTGCTGCCCATCTATAGCTTTTGGTGCCCGTGGATAGCCGATTTTGAGGCCAGTTTCCGATAAAATGGTCATTGACGGCGCGCCCTGTGGTGGTATCATCACTGGGGTATCAATCGCCGTTGGTACAGTACTTGTCTCAGTCCTGGCCAATTGCTCTCCCTCATCGTGATGTGTGCTGCTCTGTTGAATGACCGGCCGGTTTTCTGTTTGACGAGTCTGGGAGAGAGAGCTTTTATGATATGAGGCAGCGTCTCCATTCTCTTGATGGGATTTCCTTGAACCGTGATCTCGTTGGCGCTCCGATTCAGCCTCGCGCTCTTCAGCCTGCTTGACCCATCGTCGTTCTGCATACAAGAAACGATGCCGTCGCCTCAAATTGGCCTCGATCAGTCTGGATTGAATTTCGTCGGGAACGAACGTGGAACCATGTCCGTTTTCGTTGATTTGTGATCTCCATTCCTCACGGGAAACGAGTGAAGACACCAAACAGAGTAGAGTTAAATGGTTTCGAAGTTCGACATGGCGACTGGGAACGAAAAGCAGATCAGCCCTATCAATACGGGCTTGTGTGCTGGATTGACGAATGGCAATAGAAATGCGGACTAGCTGTTGAAAAATCGTGTCGATATCTGCAAGAGCTTGAGATAGTCGAGGAGGCGGCACCCAGACTTCCGGGTTGCTAAAGACGAGCTGATTTTCTTCCAAAGTTTTGGCAGACTCTTGACATGTCTTAATCAGCGATTCTAGAAGACCCAGAATGTTGATAATAACAGTTTGGGTGCTTTTCTCTGAAACCAGCCTTTGATCCAGCGACGCACGTTGCTGAGCAAGTGCGCCAGACCCGGAAGTCCAAAGATTGAAGTCGGCCAGATGTTTTCGAGCCCATCCATTCTGCGAGAGTGCCGGATATTCGAGGCATTCTCGAAACCGAGCCTGGCAAGCATAGCTTGAGGCGTAGATAGTATCTTGGGAATACTGCATGGCCGAATGTGAAATAGGGATTGCTTCTGGTCCCAATTTGATGATGATCGGGGCGAAACGAAATTCATACGAAGTGATGAGTGGATAGGTTGGTAGCCGTGGAACGAGGCAGAAATTCTACGACTAGCCTCGCGTACGATTGGTTGGTATGGAGCGGGGCAGAGTGGAGATTGTCATGGCGACGCGCCACGTAGTTGGCCAAAATAGAGGTGCTTGCGCACAGGCCATCTATTCTGCCATAGGCGACCGCCATCACAACGATCAAGGTTTACCCTCGCATCAATCCCCAGATAGTAGAGTGCACTCCAGACTTATTATTAGCACTCAACCTTGGTCCACATATCTCCAAGCGACCATTACTTCAGATGGAGACTTCGGTTCAGATCCAGATTGTACTCGACGCATTCCCTGCAATAGCTATTGTTGCAGCCTGTCTAGGTCGCGAAAGAACAAATGTCCGCTTCGGCAACCTCGCAGCGCAACTTTGCGTTTTCCAAAAACAAGTTCTCAGTTTCCCAGAGTACCATCGTGATAGCATACAGAGAGATGGCTCGCTATTCAAGGCACTTAGCCATATTGAGAAGATCATATCCGTGAGTATCCCAACCTGGAACTAGATTTTGCAAAACTACGTAGCCTGTACAAGCAGCATGACCCATAAACACTTCGTCTGAGCACTTGATACTGATATTTGAGGAAGCTGGATCCAGAACTCCCCGCCGGTACCGATTTCTTGATGCTACGTGCAGTCGCCGGCCAAAAGTCGCGCAATGACAATTCTCAGTCACGTAGCACCCCATCAGAGACTCTAAGGCCATTGCTGGAGGATGCTCTGGTTCAAAATGAACACATTGTTGGGGAAGTCGAGGAGCTGCTTGAGAGATGTTCTTGCATAGCAGAAGAGACATTATCGGCGGATTGCATCGACCTCAACGACACATTCCCTGATGATGCGCTTCCAAGGTATACGGCTCAAATCGCTTTGCTTCAAGAAGTTCTCCAAAACTACAAATGCGCCTGTGAGGCGCCTGACACACGAAGCCAGAAACTTCACCAAATGAGGTTGAGATTGATGCCCACGGTCCTGTTGTCAGAAGAGAACTCTGTTGAGTTCCAAATGTTGTTCTCTAGCTCGCCAGATCCGCCACTCTCCAAGGACAGTGGATGGCAGGATATCCAGATTGCAGTTCCAAGGTACGACCGGACGGAAATGAAGAACAGGACAAACTGACCAAGTTCATCATAACAGAAAAAAGCCTAAGGTACGAATACAACAACAATCAGGACCCATCAAAAACAAGAATGGACCATCTCTGCGTCCTGAGGTTGTCGACCGAGAGATGTTCTGTGGCTTTATAACCAAGGCCTGTGGGTCTATGCTGTGCTTCGAGGTTGTGGAAAATCATCTTCAAAGATTCCATGATGCTTGCGACAGTCGACACAACATTAATGCAGCGCCTGGAATGAACCTGGAAAACATCTTGAAGAAGTTCAGTATGACGCATGGCATGAGACCAACTCTCGCCTACATCATTGCCAAAGCCGTTTGGCATTTCTACGACTCGAACTGGATGATCACAGGCTGGACAGCACAAAACATCTACTTCATGGAAGAATCACTGGGAGACAAAGACAATACGGTCGCCTATTTCTGCAAGCCGTATTTGTCTACCGCGCACCTGGGTTCAAATACAGCTGGTGAATACCATGCGGAGGCTGGCATGATGCACAGGTACCATAGGGTACTCGCCTTGGGCATCCTCCTGCTCGATATAGCAACGGGCCAATCCTTGGCGGACCAAGAACCGTTGTCTCACTGGAACGCGAAGACTACTAACAAAAATCTTCAAGCTCTGAAGAAGCGGTTAGAAACATGCACATTTGAGCATGATTGCGACTATCCAAGGTTCAAGGAGGCGGTGAGGAATTGTCTTGATCCAAAACTCTTCAGGAACGCACGATTCAATCCCAAACAGCCAAGCGAGTGCCTTGATGAGCGGCTTACAATCATCTACGATGAAATTGTTCAGCCACTAAAAAGACTGGTTGAAGGAACTGGATTGAGTGAAGAATACCACATCATGGAGAGAAAACCTCTAGCTCCAGTCACCGCAAAACTCATCTTGCATCAAAACTCGATGAAGAGTGACACTCCTGGGGCAATTTCTCTTCATAAAAGTCCTTTTCAGGGTGTGTCTCATGAGCTTGGCACATGTTTAAAAAGTGAATTGCTAACCTAAGATAGACCTTCTTCCAGAATCGAGGATCGACAAAGCTGCGGTGGTTGAACCAAGCTCCGACCGACCTTCCAATCGCCAGGGTTTCCAAATAGCCATAATATGCGCTTTGAAAACCGAACACAATGCCATATCCCTGATATTCGATGAGTTCTGGGACAAAGAAGGAGACCGGTATGGCCGTGCCGAGGGAGACACAAATTCCTATAAAACAGGCCGTATTGGGAATCACAATGCTGTGCTCCTGTTACTGCCTAATATGGGAATAGCAGCGGCTGCTGGAGCGGCAGCCTGTATTCGCTCAAGTTTCCCCAACCTGAAGCTTACCTTCCTGACAGGTGTTTGTGGTGGTGTACCGGGCACTGACGAGAATGAGGCGTTATTAGGTGATGTGGTCATTTGCAAGACTCTTGTCCATGGCCTAAGCAAACAGTATCCCGGTGAACTTGTAGCAAAGGAAACCGTCGATGACTGCCTTAGCCGACCAACCAAGTACATCCGCACCCTGATCGCCTCCTTTGAGACGGAACGGGGAAGAAAAGACCTACAAGAGAAGGCAGGCCATCATCTGAAAGAGCTACAAAAGGCAGCGGTACGACAAGCTCGTCGATACGATTATCGTTATCCCGGAGTGGCCGAAGACCAGTTATTCAACGCGACATACCAACATAAGCATCACGGGTCGCAATCGTGCGCCGACTGCAGCAAAGGATCGGACGACATTTGTGCTCTTGCCACACAAAAATCCTGTTCCGATCTCCTTTGCGACAAAACCCAGTTGGTACCCAGGAAGGGCCTAGAAGCAAAGGGGGGCCTACCACCGGATGATATGCAATGTCCTAAAATCATCATCGGACGCATGGCATCTGGAGATACAGTGATGAAGTCCGCCAAGCATCGCGACCAAATCGCCAGCCAACGGGATGTTGTAGCATTTGAGATGGAAGGTGCCGGTGCGTGGGATGAGATGCCGTGCATTATAATCAAGGGGATTTGTGACTACGCAGACAGCCATAAGAACAAGAAATGGCAGCCCTTCGCGGCAGCAACGGCAGCGGCAGTAACTAAGGCCGTTCTTGGATGGTACGTTCCTACAGAGAGTTCTTAGGTCGATTAGAATTACATAGTATCTGTAAAATTCTAAGTGAATCTAATATGTAAGGTACAATGGAAATAATCAAAGAAAAAGAGTGTGTGTTACGATTATTATTACCGTCCCAATATATATAGATAGTTTTCCAAGCACGCAGTTACGTAGGGAACTAGCTTCAAGTTGTTACAGTGGTTGCTACGGTAGTTGCAGTCACTGTCGCGGTCACGCTGCGCCTAAATGGTTATATAAGGGCGTGTAGCTGCCTAAGGGACTAGCTTAAAGTAATAAGTGAGTAATAGGGGTGCAGGAGGTCGTTACCTAATAAGAGGCGGGTATATTCATTACCTTTAAAGTTGGGGACTCTTTGTCGTAGCTTTTTCTTTTCTCTATTACTGATAAGTTTTGAACCCCATTAGAATATTTTAGCTTTATAAGGCGCTTTATTCCCGAAACCATAATGCCGCGACTGGCTTTCTCTGCTCCTTCACTCACTGCGCCCGAGCTCGCGCAAATAGTCGGTAGACACCCCGACAAGCATTTTGGGAAGACCCCGAAAACGCCTCGGCAACCTGAGCCCACCGCAGGGTTCCGGGACATTGGGAAAGCGGCCTCGGCGACGCAGTTCGTTCGGCAGGGGAAATGAATCGGCGAGCTGCTGGACCCAAACACCGGGGATCGCGGGGGCCCGTGATGGTGTTGATGCCACGGCGCTCCAAGCGGAAGTTCCATTTCCAACACGGTGGTTTTCGACAGACCACAAGAGCCGCCTTTGGAAGCAAGCACCCGATAACAGCCACTCGCTTGAAACTGACCTCGTCCCACGCCCATGCAGCCCTCGAATGCCGGGAGAAGTGAAAAGGGGGCGCGGTATAAGGGATGGAGCGCAAGGGCTATGAAAAACGTTCAGGAGATGAAGAGTCAAGCAATCCTTTCGACTGTCGGTGTAGCGGGCCGGACCCTGAATTTCAGCAACCTTGTCGTTCCATGCTCGAGTTATTAGGAGGCAACCGCTGGTCCCCGTCGCGGTACAAGTTTGGTTCCTGTTTTCTGGCTCGGCAGGCGTATGTGTGGTGCAGTGCGAGTACAAAAGACAGACAAGAATAAAAAGCTATCGGATGCTCTCGTGGGCCGTATGGACCCACCCCCATCGGCCTGTTCATTGCCCTTTGCGAGCATGGCCAAGCCGCCGTGGGATACGGATGCCGGGGCTGGATGGGCCGTGAAGAACAAGGGCCCGCGCCTCATGGCCATCTGCCGGACCATCACAGCCTTCAGCTTCTTGTGCGTCGGTGGGCTGTACGTGCGCGGCTTCATGCAGTACCGGCTGCGGAGCGACCACTGTTTGATCCTCGTATCTGTCGTGGGCATTGTCTCGTTGGCTCTGGGCCGATGGATCGGGGACTCCCCTTTCTCACCCTCTCCAGCCACGACGGACCCAAACCGGCTGACTGGACCTTCTTGGGCAGACGCAACCGCCGAATAGCAGACCTGGACCGTGTAGGCACGACCCCCTCTCGTCTCGACCGCTCCCCTCCGCCTTCCCCCACCCCTCGGAATCTAGACCAGTCCCCTCTTGAGCCTGCTCGTCCGCAGAATCGAAGGGAGCAACGTCGTGATGGCGTCGTCTGTATCCGTCCTGCAGCCCCTGACGGAGCGCCTTTTCGTGGCAACGGTGCTGGACGGCTGGTTCGGCGACCGCGCGCGCATGCCGACCACCATTGCCCGCCACCGCTGCGCCCAGGCGGACCTCGAGAGGACGGCGACGATGACGGCGGCCAAGTGGATATGCTGGCCGAGGGCTGCGAGGACCATGGTGATGATGCTGGCGTGAGCCGCCGCCGCCCTGCCACCCCCGCAGCGGAGGAGTGGCTACGTACGCCGCTCACGAGTGAGACGGTATTAGGGGGATACACTTGACGAGGCTGATTTGTCTTGAGAGAGAGCCGCCCTCTGTGGCCCACCAAGTGGTGGACCAACCGACGTTCCCTCCGAGTCCACGCATGAGACCCCTATGCCAGCCGTCTTCTGCCCTCACATACGGCGGCGGGTTCGACGGGGCTCGTCGTCTCCGTGACACATTGTGCCAAGGGCGCGGGGGGAGACGGGCAATAGAAAACATGTGGTGACGGCAATCATCGCCGATACCACTCACTGGTAGTGATGGCTTCTAGAGACAGATATATATCCCTTGCTCCAACGTTCTGCTCCCTCTTGGCGCCGCCGCCGCTGTATGTTGCTCTCGTGTCAATCAGTCAAATGCCAGCTGAACCTTGTGGTGGTAGGAAGTAGTAGACAAAGAAAACGCCCCAGTTGATCCCCTTATGATACCCTGCAAGCTTCACTCCAGCCCCTCCTCAACGCCGGTCTGGAACGCAACGAGCCTCCCACAACCCCTCCCCCCCCCTTCGCCCTTAGCTGCTCTCGAACCCGCCCTGCGCTGTCGTCGGCCTACGGCGGCGTCATCACCGTAACATGTTCCGTCTGACCACCGTGGCCGAGCTGCTTAGACTCGGTCTCGATGCCCGTCTCGTCGGCTGCTGGCGTCTCGGGCGTGATCATGACGCTAGGCGTGGCCTGTGCCGAGTGCTCCGCGGATTCAGGGTTGCCGGTGAGTACCGTAAGGGGGGCGTGAGATGCCGTCGAGGACGAGTTATCGTGCGTCTTCTCAGCCGCCGCGGTCTCGTTCGTCGTGGCCGGGGCCTTCTCGAGGTGCTCTACGTGCTCAACATGTTCGGCTGACTCTTTGTCAGTTTCAGAAGACTTGAGGGTGCCATCCGTGGTGTTGACGGTAGACCGGCCTCTCTCGAGGTCGACGCCCACCATCTCCGAGAGGCTGCGATAGTTAAACATGGGTTCCGTACCGGCTCCATCATCATCATCACCCCGGCCCGCCGCAAGACTGCCGTCGCTGGACCTGGGATCATTGCTTCCTCCATGCTGCTGTCCGCCGCCGCCGCCGCGCAAGCTCTCGCTAGAGGAGACGGAGCTGGCGTTACTCATCTGGCGAAGATGAGAAGAGCCCCGGGACTGTTGTTGGGAGATGGGAATGGGCAGGCTGGATACGCTCGACGCCGCCGCCGCCGCACTAGCTTTCGAGGCCGACTCGGCGCTTTCACGGCGCTCGATGCCCTTGCCCTTCTCCTGACTCGAGCCGGCGCCCTCGTCGTTGGCACCGGCGGATACGGACTCGTTGTTGCCCGTCGCCGGCCTGGTCTCCCCCGTCGCGGCCTCGCCTCGGTGGGCCTGACTGGGCCCCGCAGCCGACGAGCTGCTTCCCCTGAGACGACCGAGGCCGAGACTCAGGGTACTAGCACTGGCCGAACTCAGCCCTCCGTAGATACTGCTTTTCCGCTTCTCGGCTTTTCGCTCGTCCTTTTCTTTTTTCTTTTGCTCCTTCTTGGCTTCCTTGTCGGCCTTTTTCCTACGGTCTTCCTCGTCCGCCAGCGACAGCCGTATGGCTTCGGCCATCATCATGTTCTCGAGGTGGGCTGCATCAATGCGCTCCTGGCTCGGGCCGGTGCGAGCAGACGAGGAGCGCGCGCCCGGCTGAGGGCTACTGGGGGTTTCGGCCCCTTGGTTGGCGGGTGCCGTGCTGGACCCGGGGCTGTCTTCATTCCGCGTGCTGCGGCGACTGAAAGGCCCGGGCCGGCTCGAGCGGCCAAAGATGCTGCGCGACGACTCTGCCCCCCCCATCACGAAAGCGGCATGGTGCAGCGCATCGGCGGCGGCAGCGCGGCGGCGTTGCTGTGCGCGGGCGGCTTGGAGCTTCGTGGTCCATTCCGGGCGAATGCGATCCGTCGTGATAACACCAGGCGCGTTGGCCGATAGACTCGTCGTCCTCCGACGGTTCGCCGTCATGGCTGTCGCGGCCGAGGTGGGCGAGAGGGTCGAGTTCAGCGAGGAGGTCGAGGACATGGCCGTGTGCGACGAGCCGGTCGCTGGGGCGTTGTACGTGCACGCCAGTCCACGGCGGAACGGGGGAGGTTCGTAAGTCACGCCGAACTCGGTCTGGGTGCAGTAGGGACAGCACGCCGGCTCCATGATGAGCTCGCCCTCGGGCTCGTCGGGGTTCGGTTCGGCGCTCTCGGCGGCGTTCGGCTCGTGGTGCTCGGGGAGATGAGGCTCGGGGCGTTTGATCTGGACAAAGCACTCGCTGCAGATGAACTGGTCGCAGCAGCGCGTCTTGTTGAGAAACCTGGGGTAGTACATGCAGCAGATGGGGCACTCGATCCCGTCCTTGTAGAGGAAGACCTCGAGCTGCTGACCGTTCACCCAGGGGTCATGCGGCAGGCTGATTTCCCTCGGCCCCATGTCCTGCTGGGACCCGTTGCGCGACGAGATGCTGAGGGCAGCAGCGATGGCCTTGTGCGGGGACTTCAGCTTGCTCGCGCCTGGCAACGTCGGCGAGGGGAGTGAGGAGCCCGGGTTGGAGCCCGTCTCGTTGGATGCGGCCGAGAGCGTCCGGGGTCCCATGGGGACCGTCAAGCCGTGGAGGTTGGAGGCCGGGGTGCCGGGTGACTCGGACGGTTTGGCCTGGGGGATGAGGTGCTCGGGAACATGGTCGGCCGGGGGAATCTCGAGGCCGCGGGCGGCGGCGACGATTTGGTGCTCAGCCCATGTGTCGTCAAAGTCATCGAGGCCGCGCCAGAAAGGTGCTATTTTCCGCTCGAGCTGCCCCGTGGCCAGGCGTGGTTAGCAAGGCAAACGCTCCCCCCCCTCCCAGCCGGTAAGGCTAAGCCGAGGATGTCCAGGCCGAATGCATCGGCAGGTACGTACCTGGAGTTGCCGCACCGTGGGCTTGCTGAAGTCCTCCAGGGCCGTGTAGACGCCCATGGTCACCAAGAAGCCTCCGTCGACGTGCTCTTCCCGCATGCTCCGCTCGCGTTCCTCCAGCCGCTTGACGCGCTCCCGCTCGAGCCGGCGAGCCTCGCGCTCCTGCTTCGTCTCCTTGGACTCGAAAGGCCTCTCCTCGCGCTCGCGCTCGCGCTCCCTCTCCCGCCGCGACGAGGTGCCGGACCCCGTCAGCAGGTTGAGGGCGCTGACCTCGGGCCGGCTGCTGGCCCGCCGCGACCGATCCGTGTGCTCGCCGCGGGGTGCGGATGACCTCGAGGCGGTGGCGGCGTCGTAGCCGTCGTGGCGGGCGCCGGCGCGGCCGTCTTTGGTGTGTGCGTTACCCATGGTGACTTGGCCGTGGGCGGCCGTCGGGGGGCGGTCGGAGGAAGTGTGGCCGTCGGTGTCGTCGACACGCGTGGGCGGGCAGGGTCGCTTCGATGGTGGCTCGTCTCGCTCGCGATGGGATGGTGAAGGGCAGGCAGGCGGACGGTCGTGGGTTGGCAGGAGTGGAGAGCTCGCTCGGGCGGGCGGTTTGGTGACGAATCCAGGACGGGGTGGTGGGCGGGTGGAGTCGGACTGGGCCTCCCCTCCGGACTACAGTACGATGTAGGTACCTGCAGAGGTGCGTAGGTTAGGTATCTTGTTGCTTGCTGCTAGCGAGGGAGCGCGGGCGGACGGGCGGGTTGAGCTAAAACACGGCTGCGCGGGAGCAAACAACAACAACAACAACAACATACGGCGAATGCGATGCGCTACCTCTATAACCGGCTGATTAGCGGGATGCCGTGTCAGGCGGGCTGGGCGGGCAGGACTGGGACTGACTGGGCATCCATGTGCTAACCGCTAGCGGTCTTGTCCGTCGTCTCGCCGCGATCGCCCGGGGGCTGGCTGGAGATGAGCGGCGGCTGTGGCAGATAAGCAACCGGCTGGCTGGGAGGCGGCTGGGATCTAGGAAGCTTCCTCGCCAGGCCCCGGCGGAAACGGGCTTTTGCTTGGGGGTTCGGGCGGCCCCTACGTTGCCTCTCGGCGTGTCCGTCAGCGGTACGCCTGCGACCCTAATGCGTCGAAGCTACGACGAAGCGGCCATGGGGAGCAGCCTCGGGACACTCGGGGAGCACGTACCAATCGATACCGAGCCGCCCCGATTCGCCGGCTTTTATTGGAGACGCGGGAGAAGACCGAATGACAGCGCGCCTTGGGCGTGCAAGAGGCGAGCAAGTGCTGGATTGTGGTTGTTGTTGACCGAGTTGGAGATGGGACGGGGTTAGCTTTTAGTGGATGGCAATTGGGCTGGATCCAGTGCCCAAGTACATGACCTACATAAGTACCGCTGACCTACCCAAGTACCTGCCTAGATGCCGAGGACCCTAAGCCTCCTCCGGTTCCTGTCGGGTTTCCAGTCTGGGCGACCACGACGGCCAGCAGATGTACCTCGTGGCCGCCGAGCCTTGCATCCCAAGTCTTGGCTGTTCTTGCGTCGGTGTCCAACCTAGCTGCCCAGCTTTCGCTGTCGCTGTCATCGGGCGGTCACCAAGTCGTGGCATGGGCCGGGGACGGGGGAGGGCGTGGCACGCGCGGCCTGGAGCTCTACGCTGCTGTAGCGGGCTGCCCCTCTAGTTGCTGGCCTCCCAGGGGCCACAGCCGCATCGCGGCCGCGGCCGCTACTGTACCGGCCTGCCTGCCTACGTAATGGGCACCTAGGGCGGTAGGTCCATGACCCCCAGCACTTGGCGTAGCCAAGTACTCGAGCGTGTAACTTGGCATTGCATCGTGACGACAATGGAGGAGAGGTCGAGGAACAAATACTCCGACGTACTGGGTGCTGTCGTCCAACCCACGAAGCCCCATGGCCCGCCCCCCCTCGCCCAGAGAGCTTGATTTGCACCGGGGCAGCTTTGTTTTTTTTTTTTCCTTTTGCCCTCCTAGGCACAGCAGTTCCCATGCAGGTCTTATCCCCTCCATCGGATGCCCCGCCCTGGCCCTCTCCATTACGTTAGGTGCCGCAGCCGGTGCGTCACCGAAGGACGGGCTGTGCCTACATGAGCCGTGCCGGGGGGGCGAAGCAGGTACGCAGCCAGCCAGCGTGTGCCCGATCGACGGGCATGAGCAGGGGCTGTCTCGTGGCGCCCTCGCCAAATCTCCCATCTCCCAGCAGCGGTCCGCCCGGCGTCGCCGCGCCGCCGCCCCACCCATGGCGACCCCTCCAGCAACCGGCCGCCCGCCCGTGGCGCCCTGGAGGGCCACTCGGTCCGAGGCCTCCGCGAACGACCCTCCCGGGTGCCCGTCGCGCCCAGGCTCGGAGCCCGGCGGGAGATGGCGCGGAACCGGGGACACGCTTTACGGAGGGTCGCATGGCGGCAGAGCCGGCACGCGTGGGATCGCGAGGGAGGGGTGAGGGGAGAAAAAAAAAAGATGGAATGGTATCTTCTGAGAATGGTAGTGGGGAGTACAAGATGCCGCCCAGTTTTGCGCCTGTTCTTGCTCTTCCCTTTGGCCACGGTCGAGCCTCTTCGCCTGTTCCCCCCCCTTGGCTTCTCCCCGTCTATCCCCGACCGGAACCCGCCCTCCCCATCGCTGTTTGCTGTACCGGAACGCCTGTACAAATGGATACCGCAAGCACGCCCCCCCTGTCCTTCCCATGCACCCGTCCGTATGCACACACACACACACACACACACACACACACACACGGGCGACAAGAGACTATAAAAGCAAACCCCCTCGGCCACGCCTCACGCTCCGTCCCTACGCGTCGGACCGCGGCGGCCACTTGACGCGCTTTTCCGCCCGCACGTACAGGTTGGTGGGGCGGATCAGCTGGAACATGGGGTCGTATTCGACACTGGCCTCGGACGCCTTGGAGAACTTGTAGCGGTACACCAGCTTGGGCAGGAACACCTTGACCTCCTGGAGGGCGAAGTTGAAGCCGATGCACATGCGGGGGCCGGTGGCAAAGGGCACGTAGGAGGCGTTGGGCCGGTTCTTGACCGCCTCGGTGTCCCAGCGGTCCGGGTCGAAGCGCTGCGGGTTGTCCCAGATGGCCGGGTTCATGTGGATGTGGTGGAGGGCGGGGATGACGATGGAGTCCTTGGGCAGCTTGAGGCCGCCCGGCAGGACCATGTCGACCTTGGCCGTGCGCGCCGGCTGGTACGACGGGTTGTGCCGCCGCTGCGTCTCCTTGATGTACTTGTCGAGGAAGGTGAGCTGCTGCGTGAGCTCGGCCGTCATCTGCGTGTTCTCGTCGAAGCCGTGGTCGACGAGCTCCTGCAGCAGCCGCTCCTGCATGCCCGGGTACGCCACCAGCCCGTAGACGAGCCACGACAGCAGCGACGACGTCGTCGTGAACCCGGCGCCCGTCGCCACCACGAGGGGCTCGCGGATCTTCTCGAGCGGCAGCTTGTTGCCCTTGTTGTCGGTGGCGCGGAGAACGTAGTCTGTGGAGATCCCTGTCAGCCGCCATGCCCCGGGGATCCCTTTTCTCTCCCGAGAATTCACGTGTATGTCGGAACGTCGGTGCCCTGGCGCCGGCCAGGAAATAGACTGAGGGGGGGGGTTCCGTGTAGGTGGCGTCGTCAGGGGATAAAATACGTACCAACCATGTTCTCGGCGCGCAGCGCGGCCTCCTGCAGGTCCAGGTCCTCGATGCCCTTGGACGCGGCCGCGACCGACTCGTCGATCATCTGTTCAATGCGGGTGCGGGCGTCGCGCAGGCGCTGCGGGTCGCCGAAGGGGAGGTGGGCGTACCAGGAGCCCATCGAGGTGATTTTCTTGTTGAGCTCGAGGGACTGGGCGATGCGCATGACCATCTCGTGGGGGCGGGCGTCGACGGCGGTGAAGTGCTGGAAGTCGATGCCGAGCACGAGCTTGCCGACGGCCTGCGAACCCAGCTTCAGCATGTAGGGGTAGACGTTCCAGGCCTCGTCGCGGGCGTCGAGCTCGTCGAAGACGGAGAAGGAGTCCTCGACCGTCTTCTGCATCGTCGGCGCGTAGTGGCGCACCGCCTTGGGCCCGAAGGCCGGCGGCAGGAACTTGTGGGCGACGCGCCACTCCTCGGTGTCGGTGTCGCCGAGGAAGACGCCGGCGTTGTCGTTCTTGATGGGGTGCAGCGGGTGCCCGGGGATGATCTTCTTGGTGAAGAAGTCGCTCTCGGCGAAGACGATGGCGGCGTAGGCGGGGTCGTTGGTCTGGTAGACGGTCGAGCCCATGTTGGTGGTGCGGATGAAGGGGCCGTACTTTTCGAACAGGCGCTGGTGGTTGCCCAGGTGGTCCGGGTAGACCTCGAAGTAGTTGCCGATGTACGGCAGGCCGGCGGGGCCGGGCACCTCGCGGACCGCCTTGCCGTCGACCGAGACGGCGATGGGGCCCTCGGCGGCCGACAGCACGTCGGCCGCCGTCAGCAGCGCCGTGTTGTCCGCGGCCACGAACCCGACGCCCTTGGCCTCGACAATGGCGAACTGCGACGCCACCAGGTGCTGCAGCTCCTCGTCGCCCGTGCCGGCGGGGATCTCGATTTCGCGCGCCGTCGCGGCGTCCTCGCCCAGCAGGTGGAAGCTCTTGGTCGACATGGTAGAGAAAGCGCGCGCGGGAGTAGAAGGGGGAGAGAGAGGGAGAGACAGAGAGAGGGAGAGAGGAGGGAAAGAAAACAAACACCTGGCGTAGCCGACCAAAGCTGTCGGACGAGTACAGCACGCGATGGGGAGCCGGCGTAGAGAAAGAGGGAAATGCTGGAGATCGGGCTGGGTCGAAGGGCGGTTCGCGGGACCCGTCCGTGGTTTTGATGTCGTCCGCGCGGGCGGCCAAGATACGGACCTAGCGACGGAGGGGCGTGGGTCGCCCGCCGACCATGCTGTCTCTCTTTCTGTCTCTCCCTCTCTCCTCTGCTAGCCCACCTGGGCCAGCTCTCTCCGAGCCTCTGTCGTAGCCTCGGCGAAGGGGGGGGAGGGCAATGTCCGCAAGCGCTGGGGTAGGGGGAGGGGCCCAAGACGGCGAAGACTGGAGCTTCGCGACGGTGCCGAGGCTCGGGCAGCGCGCGCCCGACCGAGGCCTACGGGAGGTGGGCACCATGGTTATGGCATCGTATAGGGCGATCCGCCGGATGGGGATCTGACTAATGTGCGAAAAGACGGATCGTGTTTCGCCAGTTCGCCCTCGGACGAGCCCACCCTGCGTTTCGGTCGGCCATGCCTGGACCGGGCAAGCGAGCAGAAAGGGGTCCCGTCGGCAGGTCGCGCGGATCCCGCCGGGACAAGCTGACCAGGATGGCCCAGGGCACGCTGGGTGTTCCATGGCGCCATCAGACCGGGAGAGAGATACGTGATTAGCCTCCGACCCCCCCCCTCGGTGGGCGGGCATGACCGGGCCTGTCGGGACGAGATACCAACTGTACATGCCATGGGTGGTGGGACCGGGTAGAGACACGTCGATCACAGCCGTCAAGGGGGGGGGAAGCTTTTGCTGGGACTCTCGCTAAAGACCCTGCCGCTCCCTGTCTGCCGGGAGCTCTAGCCCGATCCAGCCAAGTTCCCACGTTGCCGGCCCACCGGTCAACGCGGCCGAAGTTTTTTTTTGGTCGTGATGCAGCTGGGCCCCTCCCATCCGAGGCTTGTCGCTCTCTTTTCTGCCGGGTGGGATTGCCACACGGGCTTGCATGAGGAATCTCTCGCTCCGCTCCGAGGCGGCCACTAATGACGCTGACCCGGTGAAATGTGACGCCTGCGCTTCGGTCCTGCACGATTCAGGGGAGACTGGGGGGGGCCGGCTGGTGCTGGTCGATGACGAAAAAAGGGAGGGAGAAAATGGGGGACAGACTACAGACAGGCAGGCTGCCCGCCTCGGCGGAGCGGGAAGAGCTCTGCACCGCCCCCGTCCTCCACCGCGCAAGCTGGCCACGCCGGCGATCAGATAGGGCTGAGAGGAGGAGAGGCCTAGCCAGCAATCCATCGTGAGGGCGGCCGCCTGGTCCGGCGGTGGTGCGACGACCTCGGCCCACCGACGGCCGCTCTGCCTGGCATGGATTAAGGAACAGCCGTAATCACCGAAGAAGGTTCCAAAACGCCCGTGGGCCCCCGAGGAACAGGGGCCAAGACGCCAGGCGGCTCCGGGGCCGACCACGGCCAGGCCAGGACCGGCCAGGACACCCAATCCCCCCTGGCGTCCAGGGGGGATGCCCACGTGTACGGGGGTTTGGCAGCAGCCGAGGTGCCGTGCGCTTTGCGTGCACAATTCATGCGTGCACGCTGCCGCGCTGGTGCGGAAAATACGGCAGTAATGCCGCGATCGCGCCGAGGCGGACGCATGCATGCCTACCGGGGCGACCAGCAATCTGCGCCCGTCCCCACCGGGGCTGGTTGCCCAAGCCTCGGCAGGCCACCGCATTCGTCTTAGTCATGCCGTGGCCGACCGGCCAGCGCGCGCAAACCCACGGGTCCGTCGCTATCGGGGGGGTCGAGGAGGCACAGGGGAGACGCAGGCGTGCAAAGGCCGGTGGGTCTCCTTTCCTCCTCGTCCTGCCCTCGTGCGGGTGGGTTTCTCTGGGGGTCGTCGTGGCGGTCGCGGTCGCGGTTCGCGGGCCATCGTGTCGCGAGTTTCCCTTCTCCTGGGGACGTGGCCCGGACCGGCCGGAGACACGCCTGCGACGCTGGCGGAATAAAAGGGCCCGCGGCTGCCCGCCGACCGCCCGCTCGTGGGCTCCTGCTGTTCCTGGATCACGCTTCTCGTCTTCCGACATCCCCTCTTGTCTATCTAATCTCTCCCCCCCCTTCACGCTCCTTGCCACATTCGCCATGGCTGCCGCCGCCGACGCCGAGTACACGGCCAAGGAGGTTGCTCTGCACAAGGAGGCCACGGATGCCTGGATGGTCATCCACGGCGAGGGTAAGACAAAGCACCCCCGCCCCGCGGCGCTTGGTTGCGGGGGAACGCCGCCGGCTAACGGATGAGGGGGGGCCGCCAGTTTACGATGTGACCAAGTACATCCACGACCACCCGGGCGGCGCCGACGTGCTGATCGAGGCGGCCGGCGTCGACGCCAGCGAAGCCTTCGACAACGCGGGCCACTCGGAGGACGCGTTTGAGATCATGGCCGAGTACCGCGTCGGCAAGGTCAAGGGCGCCAAGAAGTACGCGGCCAAGCCGGTGCGCGTGGCGCTGGCGGCGCCGGCGCCGGCCAAGGCGGGCGGCGGCCCGGGCGCGTCGGCGCTGCCGCGGGCGCTGGCGGCCTCGGCCCTCGCGGCCGGCGCCGTCGGCCTCTACTACGCGGCCGGGCGGCCGGGGCGCGAGCTGCTGCCGGCGGCGTGCCTGGCGCGGCTGCCGGCGCTGGGCGGGCTGCGCGGCCTCGGCGGCGGGCGGCGGGCGGGCGGCCTCGGCTTCCTCGAGGGCGTGCTGGCGGCGTCGGCGCTGACGGCGGCGGCGGGCACGCTGCTCGGCAAGCGCGTCATGAAGATGATGGACTTCCACATCAACGTGCTGGCCTTCCCGGCCCACGTGCCCATGGCCAAGGCGCCGCGGCCCGAGGTGCTGCAGGCGCGCGGCTGGCTGCACCCGACGCACTACCAGACGCTGCCGCTGACGGCCAAGGTGCTCGTGGCGCCCAACGTGTACCGGCTCGTCTTCGAGCTGCCGACGCCGGCGACGGTGGTGGGCCTGCCCATCGGCCAGCACGTCAGCATCGCGGCGCCCGTCGGCGGCAAGACGGTCAGCCGCTCGTACACGCCCGTGTCCAACAACGCGGACCGCGGCGTGCTCGAGCTCGTCATCAAGGTCTACCCCGACGGCGCGCTGACGGGCGGCTACCTGGCGCAGCTCGCCGTCGGCGACGAGGTGCAGTTCCGCGGGCCCAAGGGCGCCATGCGCTACCGCCGCAACCTCTGCCGCCGCCTCGGCATGGTGGCCGGCGGCACCGGCATCACGCCCATGTACCAGGTCATCCGCGCCATCTGCGAGGACGACCGCGACACCACCGAGGTCTCGCTCGTCTACGCGAACCGCAGCGAGGAGGACATCCTGCTGCGCGCCGAGCTCGAGGCCTTCGCCCGCCGCTACCCCAAGAACCTCAAGATCCACTACATGCTGGACCAGCCGCCCACCACCGGCTGGGCCTACGGCACCGGCTACGTCACCCAGGACGTCCTCGCCGAGCACATGCCCGCCCCCGCCGCCGACACCAAGGTCATGCTCTGCGGGCCCCCCGGCATGGTCAAGGGCGCCACCGGCGCTCTCGTCCAGCTTGGCTTCGCGCAGCCCGCCGCCACGGCCAAGATGTCGGACCAGATTTTTGTCTTTTAAGCGTTGGCTCGAGCGAGCGAGCCACGCGGGAGCGCGCGCGCGCGCGCGAGAGAGAGAGAGAGAGAGAGAGAGCGGGGGAGTTCGGTAATGATGGACGGAAACACCCTGCGGCACACAAACTCACACCTGCAACACACACATCACCACGGCAAACGACGACGGCCGAAAACTACAACTGTACTACTCTCTGCATGGTCGATAGAGGAGCGGCGTTCACGGTTTTACGGATACCCAATGGCGGTACTTCAAAAGAGGACGGGCGGGCGCGGGGTGGGGGGAAGACCCCGGCAAATGCGCATCTTTCTCATCATCATCATCATCATCATCATTGGTTTTCGCATTAGCAGCAAAATTTCGACTATTTCGATTGTTTTCCCGAAGCCGTCCAGTGTGACATTGTTTCCTTGTGTTTCTTCGCCGTGTCCCCCACCCGTGTAGAGGACGCGTGTGGTCTTCCCGTGTCCATGCCAGCTTGTTCATAAATCCCGTGGGCGTCGTCGTTCCTCCTGGGGGCGAGGTTATGAAACAACCCCAAGCCCCGAAACAGAGGCCTGCGCCATCTTGGCAATCGTTTTCGTGATAAAAGGCCGCTTAGCTGTGGAAATGCTGACACGACCCCCTCCTTTCTTTTTTTGCACCCGAGGACCATGGGGACGACCGACTCGACTTCGGGTACCCGGAATTCTCGGGACCGTTGTCCCTATGTATGAGCCGCCGGGGAACGCCGACCCTACACACAGACATATACACACACCCACACCCACACCCACACATACACACATACACACACCCATGGCATCCAGGACACGCTTTCGCAGAGGGCCCCATGGCATGGTTCCAAGGCGTAGATTTCTCTTTCTGACCCGGCTTTTCCCCGTCCTCCCCCGAATTGTGGCTCTACCGCCGGGGCATGGCCAGAGACACCTTGAGCGGGGCGCCCTGGTACTCGAGTCCGTTGACGGCGTCGATGGCGGCCTGGGCCTGGTCGGGGGTCTCGAAGTCGATAAAGGTGAAGTTGCGGCGGCCGTCGCCCTCCTCGCGAGGGCTGATGCGCTTGCTGACGTTTTCGCTGCGGGGAAGCATCGCGTGTCAGCCCGAGGAAGAAGGAACTCACCATACGGGCCAGGGGGGGGGGGGGGGGGGGGCATAAGCAGGATGACTCACAGGTCGAAGCCCTGGAACAGGGCCCGCATCTCGCTCTCGTTCTCGACGGGGTCCAGGAGCTGCGGCAGGCCGCCGACGTGCAGCTGGCGGCCCTCCTCCTGGGCCTTGGTGTTGGCAGCGCTGCGGCCGCCACCGCCGCCGAAACCGCCCTCGGGGCGGGCCCAGCGGCCATTGGTGGCGCCCTCCTGCGGGCCGCCGGCCCAGCGGTCGCCGCCGCGGGGCTCGCGGGGCTCGCGGGGCTCGCGGGGCTCGCGGGGGGCACCGCGGGGCTGGCACGGGCGGCACTTGACGGGGCGGTCGAACATGGGCTGGCCCTCGAGGGCGGCGATGGCGCGCTCGGCCGTCTCCTTGTCGGCGAACTCGGCGAAGCCGTAGCCCGGGTTGCGGCCCGAGAAGCTGTCGGTGGCCACGTGGACGCTCTGCACCGCGCCGGCGAAGCCGTGCTCGCCCAGGAAGGCCTCGACGTCGGCGGCGGTCGCCTGGTACGTCAGGTTGCCCAGGTAGATGCGGCGCCCGTCATCGGCACCGCGGTTCCCGGACCCGTACGACCGCCCGCCGGCACCGCCCTCGTTGTTGCTGCGGCCGCGCCAGCCCGAGGGCGAGGGCCCGCCGTTCGGCGACGCAGCGGCCGAGCGCCAGCTGTTGGCTTGCCAGGCTCCGGACGGGTCAGACATGATGGGGAGAGGGGGTGGTGAGGGGGGGAGGAGGAGCAGGCGGAGGAGGAGGGAGGGGGTAGAGGGAGGAGGAGTCGAGGGGGAAGCAGCGGCTACGTTACTCGGGTTTGAAGAGGAGAGGAAGACGGGGGAAGGGTCGCGGCACGGGCAAAACACATGGTACTATTGGAAAACGGATCCAGCTCCTCCCCTAGCCATGCCTATGGGCCATTGTCCCTGCGCTCGGCCCCTGGCAGAAATTTGGGATTCCCAGGCCAGCAAAAGCAAAAAAAGGGTGCGGGGCTTCCGCGGCTAGCGTCGAGGCGGCGATGGCGGGGCTAGGCTGCTTCGGGTCGCGACTCCATGTCAGCGGCAGCGGCCGTGACTGGCCCGCATCCCCCCCGACGGCAGAGCGCGCGGGACGGGCAGCCGGGCGGTGAGCACGCGGGCATCGCGGGCATCGCGGGGGGGGAGGGGGAGGCAGGGGGAGCGCTATCACGGTAATCTAGTTGGGCACCTGCCCGCCCGTCCCGACCGAGTACTTCTCCATGAGGCCGTCGCGGGGCACCACGCCGACGTCCTCGCTCCTCCGCTGGTTGACGTAGCCGGGCCCGGGGCTGCTCCAGCCGTAGTCCTTCCACTCGGGGCCCAGCACCGCCCACATGTGCTCGACCAGGGCCTGGATGGCGGCGCGCCGGCCGAGGCTCCACTCGTGGGCCGCGGCGGTGGCGGGGCTGCTCGGCTTGGGGTGGAGGCCCTCGACGACGCTGCGGAAGACGCGGAAGGTCTCGTCGAGCTCGGCCACGCTGGCGACGCCCATGACGCTGACGCCGATGCGGGCGGCGCTGGCGGGCAGCCAGGCGGCCGCGGTGCCGCCCAGCGCGGCGCCGTCGCGCGCCCAGTTGTCGAGGGCCCAGCGGATGGCCACCTTCTCGAGCTTCTCGCCGGCCGCGTCGGCCACGCCGACGAGGGCGCGCACGGCGCGGCGCAGGCCCTCGGGGCTCGGGTGCCAGGCGGCCATGGGCCCGCCGTCGGCGCCGCGCGTCGTCAGCAGGCCCATGCCCAGCATGCTGGCGTTGAGCACGACGTCGACGCCGGCGGCGGCGAAGCGGCGCACCGCCGCCGTGCCCAGCGTCGTGTTCTGGATGGTGAAGTGGCCGTAGCTCAGCACCGCGTCGAGCGGCTCGCCCGTCTGCGCCCGCACCGCCGCCGCCAGCTCGCACAGCGTCTCGACGGGGAAGCCGCTGATGCCGACGTAGCGGATGACGCCCTCGTCGCGCAGCCGCCGCAGCTCGCGCACGGCGGCGAGCACCTCGGCCGCCGACACGAACTCGACGTCGTGCATGTAGACAAGGTCGAGGTGGCGGGTGCGCAGCCGCTCGAGGCTGCGGTAGACCGAGTAGCGCACCCAGGCCGGGCTGTAGTCGAACTCGTCGCCGGCAATGCGGCCGGCCTTGGTCACGAGGAAGTAGTCGGCCCGCGGACGGCCGGCGTGGGCGAGGGCGTCGCCCAGGATCGTCTCGGACGGCCCGTAGTACGGCGACGTGTCGAAGGCCGTGACGCCCAGCTCGAGCGCCCGCGCCACGATGGACCGCGCCGGCAGCAGGTCCGGGTTGTGCGGGTCCACCACGTACTGGTAGTTGAAGGTGGCCGTCCCGAGCACGAGCGGCGGGAGGCACGCGTGGAGCGGCTGGCGACTGGCCGGGGGGCCGAGGGATCCCATGATGGCGACGTCAAGGGGGGGGGGGGTTCGCGCTGTACCTGCGGGCTTGGCCTTGTTCGGGTCGAGCAAGTTGAAGAGAGAAGGCTCGGGGGGCCCAGCTGGCTTTGGGGAGGCGTCTTCTTGGTGATGCGAACCGGTTCCGATCCAGGGTCCTCACGGGCACCGGCGGCAGGGTGGGGGAGGGGGACAAGCGATGGAGAGGCGGACACAAGGACTGCGTGCGTGGGTCACCGAGAACGGCCAGAATCGCCGAGGAGGGGCCTTCATGGTGGAAGAAGAAGGAAAGGCACGGGCGCGGAGAGACGGGATCCCGAAAGTATGAGAGGCAGCACTGGCCAGCAAAGCCCAGGAAGGGCGGGGAGATTGGTCGGGCAAATGACCCCAAGTGTGTAAGGCCGAGGCCGTTGCTGGTGCGCCCGTGATGATTCACCATGCAACACGATCCCCAGAGGCGCCGGCGCGCCGGAATGGCGCGGAAGCCCGGGGCTTTCTTTTTCTTAGAGGTCTCCCCCTCCAAGTAGAACCCCTGTCCTGGCTCGGAAATTTCACCATCTAGACCCCTCCACCGCCAAGACTTTCGTGATAAGATGCGATAAGCACGACGCCGTCGTCCCGTCTCCGTGCAGGCTTGGGCAGCGATTCACTCCGTCCGAGCTTGTACTCCTCCTCTCATGCTGGGTGAGAGGGGTACCGGTCGTCCCCCAAACACGAACCATGGCCGCTGCCCGTCCCACGTGTTTTGCTGAGGCCGGGGTCTTGTCTCGCCCGCATGTCGGGGGCTGCTTCGGATGACAGACGGCCAGGAATGCGCTACCTGGGCCCGGACACGCGTGAGCGTGCGAGAAAAGTGCAAATGCACGCGATGGCCGCATTCATTTCTGCACGCGACACTGCGCGCGTGCTAGGCGAGCTAGGCCCTACTACGAGGGCCTACCTGGTAGGGTTTCTGCCAGGAACCCTGTCACCCCAGCCACGTATTTGTGAGCAGACGCATGGTGCATGGCCCGTCTCGATGGTGACAGAACGGGAGGATGGTAGTATAAGTACTTGGCCCAAGTAAATGCGTGGCCAAGCCCCCATGAACGGGTTATATAGCAAGCCAATGGACAATCAGCCTCGCCCGGGGCGAGACAACCCCCCAGGGGGCCCATCAGGCGTTCCGGGCCAGGAGTTGTCGATCCCCGGCGGCTTTTTAGGGCCACGGAGGCACGACCGCACGTCGCAACCCCCCATCAGCCGGAAGCGTGTCGACGAGGAATCATCGACCCAGGGCGGGATACTGCGTAGGCGCAGCCGACAGAGGTGGGCTTCCGGATAGGAGTGTGAAACCTCGCGGGTTGCGCATCTACCCACCCGCCCGCAACACTTCCGGATACACCTGGCTGGTGTTTCTACGCGTCCATGGCCCCAGCGTCGAGGCTATTGGCAAGGGGAGCAGACGTGTCCCTGTTAAAAAAGTCGGCACGCTCGCAGGACTATAAGCCACCTACCGGCGCATGGAATGGCAATGCGAGGTCATTGGACGACGTGTCGGTATGCTAAACCGGCACGATTAGCCCTGTCGGAAGAACAGGGCTTTTGGTGGCGGGTGGCTCGCTAATGCCACGTCGCCAGGGAGGCCCGGGACGAAAGAAGATGGGTGTGAGTGAACAAGGACTGGCCCCGAGAAAGACCCAAACAGAACATCGAGGGCGCGCAGGTATGTACTCACGCTGGCCGCGCACTGAGCGTATTTACTCACGGGGGTGGGCAAGAAGCTGGACGGGGCAGAGGACGGCTCACGAGCATGCCGTACAGGCAGGCCTGGCGACAGCAGGGAAAACGTGTTGATTAATCAGACGCCGTATTGCCTGCCGCCTGTGCCCCCCGTCCCGCATCCTCCACGGGCAGACGAGCTCAGGGCTCGGCGGCGCCCGTCGCAAACTTGCGGGCAACCCAGGCGGCACCGTGCTCGTCATACTCCTGCTTGGTGACGGCCAAGGCGTGGGCGTGGGCGTGCTGGGCGAAGTGGGCACCACCGTGCCAGGTGCTGGTGATGGGGTCGGCGGGGCGGGCGACACGCACGACGCAGTCGTCGGGCACGAGGGCGACAATCTCGGTCTGCAGGCGCTGGATGAAGCCGTCGAACAGGGCGTTGCCGCCGACGACGACGATGTTGGCGAGCAGGGCGGGCCACAGGCCGATGGGCACGGCGTGCAGGGCGTCGAGCACGAGCGTCGCCAGGCCCGACTGGCGCAGGCCCAGGTCGGCCGGGTGGAAGAGCAGCTCGGGCACGGCGAAGCGCTCGTTGCGCAGCGTCAGCACGTCCTCGCCGCCGGCCTCGCCGCCGCCGCCGCCGCCGGCCGCTGCCGCCAGCTTACGTGCGCGCGCGCTAAGGGTCGGGTCGTAGTCGCGCACGACGCCGCGGCGGCGGGCGTGGAAGTCGGGCAGCACGTAGTCCTTGGCGATGCCGGCGCCGGAGCGGTAGTCGTCGCGCGGCGGGCCGCCACGCGGGCCCTTCCAGGTGCGTTCGAGGTCGCGGGCAAAGTCGAGCGAGACGTAGCCGGCCTGCTCCTTGATCTCGTTCACGATGTAGGGGTCGTTGCGCATGTCGTAGTGGCGCAGCGACAGCAGGCGCGTCAGGTGGTTGGTCAGCAGCTTGCCGCCGACGTCGAGGCGGCGCACCGCTGGGTGCAGCGGCCGGCCGTGCAGCACGGGTGTCACCGTCGTGTGCGAGTAGCCCGAGTCGACCAGCAGGACCGCCTCGGCCGGCAGCGGCGCCACCGTGCCGGGGTCGCGCGGCGTGCGGAACACGGCCTGGACGTCGTGGTACGCGCCCAGCGCCGGCGCCGGCACGCGGCAGTAGCTGCCAAAGCCGAACTCCTCAAACACCATCTGGTCGCAGTTGGCCTGCAGCACGGGCAGCCCGTTGAGCGGCTCCGTGAGCAGCAGGCGCGTTTCGGCCGGGTCGCCACACGGCTGCGGGCAGCCGTCGTCGAAGAATTGCCGGTCCCAGATCTCCTTCTGTGCCTCCCAATTCACGATGAAGCCCTTCTCGACCGGCCGCCGGAACGCCATCTCGCTGAAGTCCTGGCACCGGTCCAGCTCGGAGCCGACGTAGATGTTGCGATCGGCATCGCGCGCGATGCAGTTGGGGACAACGGTGGGCTCGTCGGCAGCCTCGTCCGTCACATAGCCGGCCTTGATCGTGTACCCGCCGTTGTCCAGCACCAGGGTTCGGGACGGCGGCGCCGGGCGCGTGTTCTTGGGTTTCCTGGGCGCCATTGCGAGCAGCTGCGCAGACCGTCACGCCGGGGTCGAGAGAAGGTCGTGGTGCTCGGGGTCAGAATCTCTCGAGGCAGTAAAGCGGCATGTGGCGGCATGTACGGATGTGCCTAAAGCAATTCAGTGGGGGGGGGGGGGCGGTGCCAGCCCGTCGAGGGATCACTTGTTTCTTGGTGGGCTGTCGGTGGTAGAGGTGAACATGGTTTGGGGTACTTCACCACTTGGGTGCCTACGGGAATAGCAGGTGCAGGTGGGAGCGTAGGCAGGCCGGAATGGATGGAAGGTACTGGTTCTCGTGGGGCTGCCACGGCAGCTGGCGGTCGGCCTGCGGGCGCAATGCCAGGTCCTAGGCACAAAATTCACGTATGTACTCCATATATGTACTTGTAGGTAGGTAGTACTTACTTAGCAGCCCGCCAATGCCGACTACCTCTTACATTCTATCTGGCAGGCAGATAACGACTCATTGCGACCAAAGGCATGATGGCAATCGCTCTCACACAAAGCGACCCGCGCACTTTCTGTCAATCATAAACTGGGACGGATCAAGTGGAGGGAGGGTCGAGACCGAACGCCGTCGGTCCGTCGATGCATTTTGCAATTTCCCACGTGTCGCTATGCTGTCTGTCTGTCTGTTCTTGTAGTCGCCCGTAAATAACAGAGTAGAGAGGATTCCTTCGCGCTGAATATCAAATGTCCGCCCAGGCCGGCCCCTGGTCTGCAGCATGGCAGAGAGGAGAGGTGTGTGTCGTATCGTCGTAGCTAAAGAAATAGGGAGTCCCGGGGAAAGTGGGCGAGGCCACGCCTATGCCGGAGTATGCATACATCGAAGAGTGTGTAGGGCGCCTGGCCATTAGGTGTGCCCGTCAGCGTGGACGCGCACGCGCCGGCTGCGGCGGGAGCACCCTGGTTTGGGAACCAACGGTCAGTCTATCGTACACCCCGGCAAAAGGAAACCGGCCGCCCGGAGAAGAGGCAGCCGGGTCGATCTCGGGCTGGATACGTACAGTCGCAGAGCGTTTGCGTCGATCCCTCGTGGTGGACAATGCAGTACCCGCCGCCGCAGTGCTTGCACATGCGTTGCGTGTCGGCAATGCAATCGAGACACTGCGTCCTCTTGTCAGTCGTGTGGCCTGGCGAGCACCACCGTTCAAAGGGGCGAGGGGCTCACGTTGATCTCGCATTCCCAGCAATCGCGTTTGACCTTGGGGTCCTGTGAGACGGGGCTGGTCAGCATGCTCGTCTGAGCCAGTACCGCTGCGCACCCGTCACAGCGCTCGTTGGGCCGTACCTTGGGTTTGGGCGGCTCGAGGGCGGCGGCCTCGTGGTCACTCAGGCTGTCGGCCGCGGCGTCGTGGTCGACGATGTGGACGTGGGCGGCGAGCTCCTGGAGCGACGGCACCTGGTAGCAGGCCTCGCACCACCACTGGTTGCAGGCGAAGCAGTAGCGCTCGCGGACGCAGTCCTGGCAGCGGGGGACAAACTCGGAGGCGGCGGGCCCGGCCGCGCCCGCGCCCTCGGGCCGCACGGCGCTGCGCACGTGGCTCGACTGCGCCGGCACGGGCGCCAGCAGCGGCAGCAGGCCGGCGGCGTCGGCGGCGCCGTCGTACGTCGTGAAGCCCTCGGGCGCGCCGCCGCAGGCCGCGCAGCCGCCGAGCGCGTACGTGGCCACGCGCCAGGGGTGGCGCTCCGTCACGCCCGTGATGGGCGCCCCGGCAGCGCCGTGGGCCGGCGAGTTCTGGTGTCGCGGCCCCGTGCACAGTACCGCGTCGAAGGCGAGCGTAGCGCGGCACGCGAGCAGCGTCTCCGCCCAGCCCTCGCCGACCGGCTGGGCCACCAGGCGCCCGCGCCGCTGGTACCAGCCGTCGCCGCCCAGCGCCACCGCCCCCCCGGCCCGCTCCAGCGCCTGCGTCGACTTGTGGTTCCACGCCGCGCCGACGGCGGCACCCGTGGGCGCCGAGGCCGGGGCGGCGGGATGCGTCGCCGGGGGCGGCGCCGGCGCGTCGCGCGGGCCAAACACGTAGACGCCCTGCAGGCGCGGCGAGCCCTCGGGGCGCGTGGCGCGGCAGGCGTAGCGCAGCGACTGCATCAGCTTGCCATGGTTCAGGTTCTTGGTCTCGCGGACCGAGAGGATGCGCACCTGGAAGCGCGGGTCGACGAGGATGTCGTGGACGAGCTCGGCTGTCACCGACAGGCCGTCCAGCACCAGCGTCTGCACGTTCGGCAGGATCTGGCTGCGCTGCAGCTGGTTGAAGATGGCCCGGAGTGGGCCCGAGTAGAAGTCGTCCTCGCTCACGTTCTCGTCGAGCTGGGCATGGCGCCAGACCTCGCCGCCGCGGTCAAGGCTGCCGCTCCCGCCGAATTGCGCCGCCTTGACGGCGCTGAGGTCGAGGTGGCGGAAGACGTCGGGTGTGTGGCGGACGAACTCGCGGAAGGCCTTGGATGTCGCCGCGACGCGGACCAGCGCCGAGGGCGGCAGGTAGGGAAGCGTCTGGCGGAGGACGAGGCTGTTGGAGAAAAGCCCAAGCAGCGTGGGCGTCGCAGATTCCACTGGGGCCTCGGGCAGAGCGCGCGCGTTCGGGTGTGCGGGCCCTGATGCCATTACCTGCAGATACCGGCTGCTGGGCGAGCGAAGGGAGGGGGGAGGGGGGGCAAAGCGAAGGAGGGGGAGGGGGGGCCGCAGCGCAGCGCAGAGGAAGCGAGGGCGGTGGCGACACGGGAACAGGACGGCGGCGGATCAGGCAAACCAGGCGCAAGCAGTACACAGTGAGGAACGCGGCTCGAGAGGATCAAGACGCGGGCATCCATGCTGTGTAGTCTACCTCCTTAAGTACTTGCATGAATGCTGCGCCGACGGAGCGAAGGGGCCGACCACAAAGCAGCGGTGTCCCGTCCACCACCCTCCCCCGGCGAGGGCAGCATTATCACGGAAGCCGATGTGTAAGTGGGATGACCAAAACGACCAGCTCCCTACGGCATGCAGAGAGGGTATCCCTGCCTCGCTACTGCAGCGCAACGCGGGAGCTTGATGACTGGAGCAGCGCCGGGCCCAGGATTGGGAAACATTGAGATCGCTGGCAGCCATTGGCGCGTGTCGGGGCTCCGGCCGCTGTACGGAGTACCCGGGCAGTGCCGCGAACGCCGCGTTGGGGTGTGGGTATTGGGTACGCGCAAGGACAAGACGGTCAGGACGGGGCCGGTCAAGATCGACACACCATTTACGCGGGGCCCTTGGGTTCCAGAAGCTGGTGCGGTGCTACGGCTTGGCTGGTCTTGGCTGGCCTTGGATGTTTGGCAAAGTGTCTGGATGGAGGCGCTTGGCCGCTGGGAACAGACGTGAGCAGACGAGAGGGAGGGAGAGGGACCACCGCTTCGCCCCGCCGGCGCTACGTCGATAGCCCACATGGGGTGTCCTTGGCATCGGCAGACGCCTTCGTGGCCCGCTGTTGGTGTTTCCGTCTTCTGTGTCCGTCATGGGCCACCTTGTTTCGCCTCGCCGTGATACCTCGACTAATTTTAGCCCCTCTGGGCATCCAGGAACATCGGCCCGTTCAGTTGGCGTGTCACCCAACCCCG
Source organism: Nigrospora oryzae (assembly GCA_016758845.1). NCBI lineage: Eukaryota > Fungi > Ascomycota > Sordariomycetes > Amphisphaeriales > Apiosporaceae > Nigrospora > Nigrospora oryzae. The sequence goes on from JADKYO010000001.1 coordinate 622,638, forward strand.
AAGCGCAGGCTATCGATCTTGCCGTGCACCGCACGCAATATGACCAGGCTGGGCCGCATCCGCAGTCCGGAAGACCACGCGGAGAGTCATTCCGTCGGGCAGCGAAGAACACCGAAGAAACGCACTGCCAGCACAACCATCTGCTGGCCACGGAAGGCTGTATGGCGATCCCCCCCGAATCATCTTGGCAGGCCTCGTCGGTCAGCCAGACGGCATGGCGCCGTCCTGCGTGGGGTGGGACGCTGGGGTGCAACACATTCCCTGCCCGGTGCATCTCTCCAGTGCTCCACGGGTACTGTATGCAGGGGGGGGAGGCAAACTCTCTGCAGGGAGGTCATCATGGGCCTTTCTCTGCCCGCTCTGTGGAGGCAGGTAGGGTGCGTAAATGGGACGGCACTACCGATGCATCTCATCTCCACGGGCGGGCTGTCGGGCTTGCCAGCTGGCGGCGATAGGGCGGGACAAGACCCTGGATCCCCGAGCTTAGGTGCATGTTTTCAGCGGCTTCCCGTTCTGCTGGCGGCCTTGCACGTCATGGTGGATGGAACGCGGGAGAAGGTCGCTGACTGATGCTGCATCAACGTCCCTCTGCTTGTCGAATGCCTCACTGCTTTCTTCATGACGCAGTTCCTACCCAATCCCAAGCGCCCTCCTCTTGCGCAACTTCTTCTTTCCGACCCTCCAGCTGCTGCTGTCCCGGCCGCAACGTCCGAACCCCCGACCGTCCCTCCTTCCCCACGATCTGGGTCCACCGTTCCAGCCCACCCAGCGGAAACGAAACGCTGAGACGCTGTCGCAGATCGAGGCCCAACGAGCCCCAAACGCTGACTGCGAGACGTGCCGCCACGGTTCGACGCAAATAGAAACCACACGCGCACGGCACCAGCATGGCAGACGAGCCTCCTAGCCTGAAGTGGTCCGCGCCCTTCACTGTCACCTCCAAGGCCGGCCTCAAGGGCGACAAGATCATCCTGCCCCAGTCGGCCCTCGAGCAGCTCCTTGCCGCCTCCTCAGCTCCCACAGACCCGGCACCCTCTACCTTCACCTCCTACGACCGCGCCAACCCCTACACGTCAAGCCGCGCACAGCATGCCTTCTACGCCGATTCTCAGCAGCAGCTGCCGAACCCCCTTATGTTCCGCCTGGTCAACCAGGCCAACGGGAATGCCGTCTACGCCGGCATCCGCGAGTTTTCCGCCGATGAGGGCCATGTCGCCCTGAGCCCCTACCTATGCGATGCGCTCAGCATTGATCCCAGCACTCTACCGGTCCCTGCAAACGACGCGTCGACGGACGGTTCCAGCGACCCGACCAACGAACCAGCGCGCCCGACGGCGCCCCAGATCACCGTGCATGCGCGACAGCTACCGAGGGGCACATACGTGCGGTTGCGGCCACTGGAGGCCGGCTACGACCCGGGCGACTGGAAGAGTCTCTTGGAAAGGCAGCTCCGGGAAAGCTACACGACCCTGACCAGCGGCGCTTTTTTGTCAGTGCGCGGCGTCAAGGGCGAGACCTTTCGCTTCCTGATTGACAAATTCGAGCCTGAAGGAGATGGCATATGCGTGGTGGACACGGACCTCGAGGTGGACATCGAGGCGCTGAACGAGGACCAGGCCCGTGAGACGGTCAGGCAGATCATGGCCAAATCCCAGAGGGCACCCGGCACGGGAGATGGGAGCTCGGTCGGGCATGAGATCAACATTTGGAAAGCTGTCGAGGGCCAGGTGCTGCCGGGTGACTATGTGGACTACGAACTGCCCTCGTGGAGCAAGTCGAGGCCATTGGAGATAGCCCTGAGTGGCCTCGACGAGGACAGCCCTGTTGACCTTCTGGTATCTCCAAAGACACCCCGACAGCGGGCCTTACCTCGGGAGAATGAGCATGTGTTCGGTGTCTTTGATGCGGCTTCTGACGGCACCAAAACATTAGCCATCCAGCCCACTAACGTCGAGCTTGAAGGTGCCGAGTGTTTGCTCATATCGGTTCACAGCTACGCGAGTGTCGGCTCTACCTCGATAGAGTCCTCGCCGATTCCGTTCACCCTGCGGGCTCGACATATCACCGAGGACCTTCCCACGGATCAAGACAACGCGGTACCGCCGGCGGGCTCCCCCGATGAGGAACTCTGCGGCAACTGCAAACAGTGGGTGCCGAAGCGAACCATGGTGTTGCATGAGGGCTTCTGCCGCCGCAACAACACCGCCTGCGACAAGTGTGGTCATGTCTTCCAAAAGACCTCTCCCGCATGGGCTGCCCACTGGCATTGCCCACACGACACGGCCAGTGGCTCTTCCCCCGCTTCCAAGGCAAAGCACGACGATATCTTTCATACAGATCGCCAGTGCCCAGCGTGCCCCTTCACCACCAACTCGCTACCCGACCTGGCCCGCCACCGCACTTCCCTGTGCCCGGGCAAGATTATTCTGTGCCAGTTCTGCCACTTGGAGGTGCCACAGGAAGGCGACCCATTCAACCCATCCGCTGAGACCATCGTATCGGGCCTGACTGAGCATGAGATCGCCGACGGTGCTCGGACAACCGACTGCCATCTGTGTGGGAAAATCGTCCGCCTGCGCGATATGTCGGCCCATCTCAAGCACCACGAACTTGACAAAGCAACACGGCTGGCGCCCCCCGTCTGCCGGAATGCCAACTGTGGTCGTACGCTTCACGGGGTCGGTAAGAACGGCGCCGTCGGGGCCGGTACGCAAATGGGGCAGGGCCCAGGGAACGGTCTCGGATTATGCTCGCTGTGCTTCACGCCGCTGTACGTTCAGCTCCACGACCCCGAGGGCAAGGCGCTACGGCGGCGGATTGAGCGGCGCTACCTCACCCAGATGATGCAAGGCTGCGGCAAGAAGTGGTGCGCCAACCAGTGGTGCAAGACAGGCCGGGCGCATCTGGACCTCGAGGCCAAGGGGTCCAGCGCCCAGGCGGTGCTGCCCCTTGTCAAGCCGCTGATGGAAACGGTCCACGACGTCGAAGCGCCCATGTACTTCTGCGTCGACGAGGCCAACCAGCGCCGGAGGAAACTGGCTGAGATGCTGGCGGCCGAGCAGGTGTGGGACCTGGCCTGGTGCGTTGCCGCCTGCGAGGCCGAAGGCGCCGACCTGGACAGGGCCCGCGAGTGGTTGATGAACTGGGCGCCCTCACGCGCCTAAGGCCGCACGACAGCATGGTACTGTGAGGTTCGCGCCATAGAAACGAGAGATATAGAGGCGGGTCAAGAAGGCAGAGCAAGGCGTCGGGCAGTCGTGGTGATACCCCCAACACCCCCGCGCGGAGACGCAAGCATAGACGCATGTAGACAAGCACAGGCCAGCAGGACAAAGAAGCAGGCGTCGGACATCGATGTCAGATTGAAAATGAGCGGAGGCGCCGGGCGTAACCGACGAACTGCCAAGACTGGGAACTCATCACCCGCGAAACGTAACGACCAATCATTCCCGTCCCCCGGGCCATCAAGGTGCCTGTTCGACCACATTCCGGTCCTCCCCCTCCTCAACGAGCATACGGCCCATGCGCCATTTCCGCATTTAGTGAGACTGCCACGGTGGTTAGCTGCTGATCGTCTGCTGCTCCCCCGTATCTTCGCCCAGGCATGTGAAAGACGCCGACATGCCAGAAGGGCACTCACGCAGCAAGAGCAAGAAGCGCTGCGACACGACGCATGTTAGCTTCCATCTTTCTTCCCGTATTGAGGCAATCTCTATCCCCATGGGGTTCGGGGGGGGGAGGGGGAGGGCGCATACCAGTTCTGGCAAGAGCAAGAACTGCATCCACAGCTGGCGGGCTCCATTGTGAGGGTGGGTGGGAGTGTTCGTGGTGTTTGGGTCGTTGACTGGGCTTTGACGATGCTGGAGATTGATGTCGTACTGGATCGGTGGGGGGGGAGGGAAAGAATGAGAACCTTGGGGGACATCCGGCTCCTTATATATTGCCGCGGCCCCCCTCCCCTTTCGCTGCGTCTAGGCCGACGTCCCGGTTCTGTCCTTCTATCGGGACTCCTCCCACCCTTCGACACACCCCCTTTTCAACAGCACCCGTGCCGCGCCGGTAAAGACGGCCCTCGTTTCCTTTGCCCCCTCCCCCCTCCTTCGGGCTCGCCCGGCCAAAGGGGAGGAGCAAGGGCAACCGACCACTGCGCGGGTTCTCTCGCGCACCCCCTTGGCCCTGCCTGTGGCTTGTTCAGCCCGGCCAAGGCCGCGAGTACCCCTCATCCCCCGTGGTGGGGCCTATCACGGTGCCGGGGACCCCCCCCTTTCAGGTGCGGGGACGGCCACGCCCTCGGCGCATTGCGTCCTGTCGTGGGTGGTCATCCGGCCCTCCTTCCCACGTCCCCCCCCGCGCGCGCGTGCGCGCCAACACATCCCACCCCCCCCTTTCCCACGCCGACCGAGCGAAGATCCGTCATGCACCTAGGCCGCCTCGGTGGGGGAGAGCCCCCTCCCCGTACCGATGCGCTCCAGCTCACCGCGCAAAGATCCCTCGTTGTGCCGATCGCGGGGGACTCCGCGTCCCCGTCAGGCGACCGCAGGGCGCGAGGGCTTATCGGATTGCGAAAGGCGCGGCTTCACACACGCGCGGCGGTCCCAGAGAGGGTATAGATTGCACGCGGTGAAGATAGGCGCTGCGCCGGACAGGTCGTCTAGCGTGGGACGGCCGTGTTAGCGGCGCAGCGGCGCTTGCCTGCTGACTTGTCCTGGGGGAACTCGGATGGGTTACACGTGATGCTGCATCCCCTTCCAGGTTTGGTCGGCCCGGCACGGCTTCTCGCGCTACGCCTGTAAGTGTAAGCCCACGATGCCCTGCCCCGGCGGTTCTCTGGGCGCCCGGAGGAAGCCACCGCTTCTGCCAAGACGACGCAGCCCACGGTTTCGTGGAGTAGCCGTCCGGTCCGGGGTCGCATGCGGAGAAGAAGGGCAGATTCGGGTCCCCGCCGCAGACCCCGTTGTTTCGACCCGTATCACGCAAGGCAAAGAAACACCCGCGGCCGCTGGGCGCACACGGCAAACGAGAGCTGAGCCCCCCACCCACAACAGCGTCCGGCCGTTGACCGTGGTACAAACGGAGGCTCCACCCGGACGTCGGAAGGGAGGGGGGCTCACACCGGTTTGGATCCAGGCGCGCGGCGGATTGTTCGGGCCATCTTTCGGGAGATTTACTGGCCACCCACTGGTGAAGGATGGCCCGCAAGCCTCGCTTTCTTCAGCCGACCCGCTCCTCGCCAGTGAGGCATGAACAACAAAAATCTAGATTCCAGAGCGGTGGGTGTGTCGATCATACGACGTCGCCTAGACCTCCGTCGAATGAAACGGTAAACCCCGAGGCGACATGATGTCGGCGTAGCACATGGTGCACCCGCCCCCACCCCATTCGTAAGATGCAAGAGCGTCCTAATCGGTCAGCAGCCAGCTGCATGGCATGCAATATATCTTTGGGTTCGAGGATCAACATGGCCTCTTCCACGCCCTCCCCACGAATAATCACGCAGAGAGCCCGGGTAGGGGTCGAGACTCTAGGGGTTCGGATGCCGTGGTTCAACTGCTAAGAAAAAGCAGCGAGGACTCATCGCGAAGGAACAAAGACGACAAAATGGCAGGACTGCCACCTAGCCCTGGGTCTTACGCTCTGGTCAGATAGCGATGCTCTCACATCGCTCTCGCCAGCACTGGCGTCCTAAGCGCCCGGTATGGAGAACAAGCCGGAGGTTCCCAACCATTGGCAGTGCGAGCTGTCGATGAGTCGTTCGGGCAAGGCCAACAGCACAGGGTAGGAGGACGGTTGGCAATGGGGGATGGCCGCACGAAGGACACGGATGCCTCCCAAGGAGGGCGTAATCCAAAGCTAGCCAGTCCTCACTCCTTTTCCCACCTTAGCCCGTGCTCCCTGCCGTGAGCGTGCCCTCGGTGGCGTGCTCACGAGGGACCTCGGCGGTCTTATCGTGCGACGCCATGGCGACGCGCCACCTGCCAGCCGTCTTCTCGGCCGAGTCCACGTCGCCAGTATAGCCCTCGAACATCAATAAGCAGCAACTCCACTGCTATGCTCTGATTGCTTGCCAATCGGCGCGCTAGAAGTGATTCGATATCGGGCTGGATGGAAGACCTAATGTACCTGCTTAACCGACAAGACGCAAAAGTTGGGAACAACTGCCTTCTTCGGGGACGGAACATCGAGTTATGTCATCGTACTGCACTCTCAGCCTGGCGCTCTGGGGGCCCTCGCGGTTATTGGGTGAGACGGCCGCGCAAGACACGCTGGCTGGGCTGTGGCGTGCCCAGCTGGCCTTGGCTGGTTGGCACCGATCGGCCGCTGTGTCCTACAACCACCCACACTCCGCCCTCTGCCGTTTCCCAGCCACTGCACAGCCTCCCTGTCAGCCTGGCCTGGGAGCCCTACGCGTACGGAGAGGCGCCCGCCGACGACGAGGGCCCAGAGGTGAAGCGCCGGGCTCGCTCGTGTAAAGGTGGCCGATCCTCCGCGTTGCCCTCCCCGGACATTGTTCTCTGCCTGGGTGGTTCCCTCTCCCTCCCCTGACTATCCCTGTGATCAGTGCGATGGCGATGTCCACCCAAACTGTCCAGGCTGCCGGAGCCACTGGGGCGAAGACGGCTATGGAACCCACTCTAGCCGCGGAATGCTCGCCCTCCGGTCCGCCGTCCGATACCAAAGAATCTTCGCACGCAAGCAAAGAGACAGGGTCCCCCGAGGAGACACGCCTCAAACTAGAGGTACTGCGACTATTGTTCAAAGCCGAGAATATGCCGGATCTACTTCAATGTTCTACGGGTGAGGTACTTGCGAAATACCTTTGCCGAAATTCCCGTTGGCAATCGTCTAGTACTTCGCCCATTCACCACCTGGAATTGTCTCCAGCAACGATTGATACGCTCTCAACCCTCCAAACCAACAGAACTAAGCTGTCAACCTACTATCTTTTGGGGCATACCCTCTTTTCTTCGGAGTCTCTATCAAGGATTGATGCGCCCTTCGCCACTAGAACTAAGCCGTCAAACCTCTCTGTTTTGGACCGGCCTTTGATTCTCAATGTCAAGAATCCAGATCTCGCCAATCTATTTAGTCAAGTGAAGGCGCCTCCGGCCGACGAGTACGCCCGCTGCTCTATTTACAGGCTGGGAAGGGGGGTATGTTATTTATCTCCAAGCGATTGGAGGCAGCAGACAGCTCATGAATCATTTTTTATCAGGCACCAAAGCCTTCCAAATCCGTCCCACCGGCGGATTCACATTACGAGCCCTATGCGATCATCACCGAGGGCCGCGTACGGACGTGCCTCTACAAGATTGCCAAAGATTTTCAGCTTGTCGACACCTGGTTTGCCGAGTTCTACAAGGTGGCAGTACCATATAGCGACAATGTGTCGTCGGAGTTGAAGGACATACACGATGCCATTCGTTGCAGTCGCTCCGACGAAGACTGCTACCTTGGGCCTCTAGGCGACTTCCTCGAGGTCGTTACGGAGAAGAAGAGAAAGAATGAACTTCCGTCGGCAACCTTCAAGTCAAAAGATCATGGCGCAGATGCCATCGCCTACCTGCAAGACGGACTGGAAATCCCCTACTGGCAGCTGCTGGCGAGGATATTTGTGCAAATGAGCGAGCCGGGCACGCTGGCCGTCGCCAGTGGGACTTTCTTCTCGAATGCCGTCACTCATGCTATCAATAGCATGCGATTGCAGGTTCGCTTGCGCCTGCAATGCCTGGAATGCAAATACGCCTATGAGCTACCCAAAAGATTGGGGGATGGGATCAATGGCCGTCTAGCCGTCCTGGACTACATAACGGAATCCACCACACCCGAACTGGCTGAAGAATTCGACCTACATGCCGAGCTCTTCCGGAGATCGCCATCTTCGATGGACCCAATCAACCGGATGGACCGCGCCGATAGAACTCCCACCATGATATTGGTTCCCGACCGTAACGAAGGGTGGACAGACCTAGTGAGCACAACGGCATGAGCAGTATGACTGCACAGTGCGTGCTAATGTAATGATATAGGAGAAGGTTGGCTCGACAGCGCTCTTCATCATCTTCCTCCCCTTTGTCTTCATCCCAGCCAGCATCGGGATCGCCCGCTATGTGAACATGGGGCAGGCGCAAGAGGCGATCGGAAGCTCCTCCGAGGCCGACTTCATGTGGCTCATCGCCGGCACCCTCCAGGCGCTCCTCGGCAACATCTTTGCCGTCGTGCCGCTGTGGAAGCTGACGAGGGGCTCGTGGATTCACCGTCTCGCCCAGGCCTTCATCTGGTTCTCGGTGGCCCTCGGGGTCGCGTCGATTGCGTCGTACTGCTTCGTCAACAAGGCGTGGAGCTCCCTGGCGTCGCTGCTCAGCAGCTTCTTTGCCATCGGCGCCGTGTACTTTTCCACGCAGCATGTTAGCGCCCAGAGCGTACGGGGGGCCGTGAGGGAGGTGGTTGGGAAGGCGAAGACGGAATAGAGGCATGCGCCGATGAAAGGCGTTCATCGCAGCCGGCAATGCCCAACGGCAATGACACCACTTTGCGCTGCTGTGAGAAAAGTGAGCACCATTTTCTATCATGACGGCTTCTTTCTTCTCGCCATGCCCTTCGCTTCTTTTCCCAAGCTACTGTTGGCACACGGCATGGAATATCCGCACCGGAAAGCGGGGATGAAAAGGAATGGATTATAGAATGGGGGCACCGCCGATAATGGTTAAAGTAATAAGCGGGTCGAATGATAGGATACCCGCGAGAGTCTTCTACTCGATACTTACAGACGAGGAATACGGGTCGTCACAGAGGATACTGCGAGTATAACTGCCAATAGCGGTCTCGATCTTCTGCCTCGGCGAGAAGTCCCTGAGAATCGACAGTGCGCTGATTCGTCGGCTGGTGGCCATAGCGCTTCGTCGACTCGCCACTAATAAACGAGGTCTCGTTTCAAAGTTGATTTGTTTTGTTCTTATCATCTCACTTGTGAATGCTGTCTTTGACGATTGTTATTCGGTTTTTTTTTTTCAGTTCCAATATGTATCTGCTCTTACAACTAGCTAGATGGATCATGGAGCCCATGGCTCTTGGTGCGCTTCAGACTAGAAAGGGTCGAAACAAGTCTCTCGCCCTTGAGGGTAACAGCCGGCATGGAGCTGCACAGGAGTGAAAGCATGCCGGCTTCTGGGAATCGTAGTACGGGAACGAGTGTCCCGTGTTTATCGTACTCCCATCGCGCGGCCCCTAAGCCTTGATGTACGGGATGCCCGTTAGTCGGAATGCGCGCTCGTTGAGGACCGGCTCGTTCAGCGGCCGCATGCGCACCACGGTATCGTCTTTGCCGTCCCGCTTCGCCAGGTTGGAGCCCACGTGACGGGCGTTGGGCCAGTGCGTGGTGCCCAGGCGGTCCTCGAACGCCTTCTTCTTGCGGATCAAATCCTCCTGCGTGGCGTCGGCCACGGGCATGAAGCACGTGTAGATGGCCAGACGGTCCTCGGTGCCCGTCTGCGGCACATTGTAGTGCGGCGCCCGCGAGTCCCCTGGGTTGTAGCGTTAGTGAGTGTTTATGGGGGGGCTTTCGTGCCGCCCCAGCGGAGAGGCTGGTTGGCAAGGAGGGAGGGGGGGGGGGGGGGGGGGGCAAAACTTACAAACCAACAGGTCGCCCGGCTCGGCGCTGGGCTTGACCCATTCGCAGCCGTGGTCGGCGAGCCACTTCATGCCGTTCTCGGTGAAGCCGTACCACTCCTTGGTCCAGGCGGGGATGCGCTCCTCGTCCTTCATGTCGCGGTGGAAGTCCTCACTCAGGCGGTGGGCGCCCTTGCACACTATGAGGCCGCCGTCCTTGGGGCCGTTGGGCCGCAGGTTGACGAGCCCCTGCAGGCAGCGGAAGCCGGGCTTCTCGGGGTCCTGGTCCTGGTGCGGCCACGGCTTGTTGGACGGCAGATGGGTCCGGTTCGCGAAGCCGTAGTTGATGGCGTCGAACGACACCAGCAGGTCCTCGGTCCCGTACGTCTGCTCGAACGCCGAGATCACGCCGGGCTCCGACCGCACTGCCCACACGAAGTCCTCGTGCGGTGCCGCGTAGTTCAGGAGCATGCCCTTCTCGTTGATGACGGGCAGCTTGTCGGGGTGCACCGTGGACGGGTCGTTGCGGTCGTAGCCGAGGCCGCTGCGTTGCACCCGCGGGTCAGCGCCCTGCCACGCCGCGCACAGCACCGAGGGGCCGGCCGTGCCGGGTGGGGAAGGTTGAACTCACAAGGACTCCAGAAGCGACACCATCCGATCGCCGTAGTTGAGGGCGCGCTCGCGCGGAATCGCCCCCTTGATGACCGCGAATCCGTCGCGGACGAGGTCATCCCGCCAGTCGCCGTAGGTGGGGTCTGTGCCGTCGACCCTCAGCTTCGCTTCCGAACGAAGCGTGAGCGAGGGCTGGGTCTCAGAGACGGTGGTGGTGGTGGCCATGTTGTGACGGAGATTGGGGTCACGGTAGAGAAGGGGTGTATGTGTCTTGGGTATCCACGAAAGCGTACTGGACAGTTTGGACATGTCCTTTTACATATCCCGTCCGCCCTTCGCCCCCTTGACTCCATCCCAGCACCGCCTTGGAGCCACTAGCTCAGGCGTGGGACCCTGTACTGTTCCGGGTGAAAGTCGTCCGCGACGGGCGACCGGCTCGGTGGGCCGATTCGGCTCGGCTCGGTTCGGTCTGGCTTGGGCAAGGGTGGTAGGCCACCGCATTGCCGAGGTTCTATTACGGCGTGTTTGGGATCCACAACCATCCAACGGCTTTTGAATACATCAAACGCGGTGCATGATATAGTTTGCCATTTGCCACCGGAGTGGTTTTCAGTAGCGCTGCTGGTGTATGACCTGCGTTTCTATCTGGGTCAAGGGGCGGGCTTCATGATGGAAAACCTGCTTGCTTACGGAACAAGCAGGAGAACCCTGGCCATGGTCTTGACCATGGCCTTCCACCATTGCCAGCAATAAGACACAGTCAAGCCAAAGGTAAACAGTATGGGTTGCGAGCAAGAACATTTTCGTGCAGTCTATTCTTCCCGTAAACAGATGCTCGGGTAGGGCTAAGCGTAGACCTGCACAAGTGCACTGCATAGGTCAAGAACCCCTTGGCACTCCGGATGATGACCTGGGTACAAAAGCTACGAGGGTTCTCCGGGTATCAACCCACTTATCTTTGCACACTCCCTCGGCCGCGGAGCCCCAGTGTCGCCACCCCTCAGTCCGTCATGGTGACCCCCTGTCGCCGTTCCCTTTCGCTCGCCCACGCCCGCCAGCGCGGGTTCAGGAAGTAGACGGGTATGCCCAGAAGGAAAATGGCGGCCATGGCGCCGGCCAAGGCACCGAATGCGCGCTGGTAGCCCATGCGTGCTACCATGGGCGTGAGACCGTAGGTTACGCCGAACGAGATGATATTCTTGGAGCCGACGACGACCACCAGGGCCGGGCCGGGGTGCTTGGGGGCGACCTCGGCGGCGAAGGTCGTCGACACGACGAGGACAGCGATGAAGGAACACTGGAAAAAGGTCCAGGCCAGATAGGGCCCCCACCAAGTGGCACCGCCGCCGGCCGTGTAGCCGTAGAGCAGCAGCATGGCGATGCCGATGATGGCGGGGAGGACGAGGGTCAGCAGATGATGCTCAGGCAAGTGGACGCCGTGGTTGCGACGCGCCATCCAGAGCAGGAACGGCTGCCCCAAAAAGGTGCAGTACAAGCTGCCCAGGAGGGCGCCCACGATGCCGCCCACATTGATGAGGCCGACGTTCTGCGGCGCCCAGCCGTACTCGTGCAGAAGCACCGTGTTGTACGTCAGCGACATGCCGACGCTGCATCCCAGCACGATGGACGACGCGAACACGGCGTACAGGATGCCGGGCGACGTGAAGCTCTGGGCCATGTGCAGCCAGCTCCGACCAATGACACGCAGGGGCTCGGGATGCGGCGTCCACCACTGCGTCACCTTTTGCGCGTACGTCCGGCGCGGGCCCAACGCGGCCGCGCCGGGCGCGAGGCCGTCGCCGCCGGCCTGCCTGTCCTTTCCCGCCCGGTCGAGGTACTCTTGCGCCTCGGCGTCCGTCAGGACGGTCGTGACGCCAAACTCGTCCGTCACGACGACCTGGCCGTCGAGGCTGGCGGCGGGGCGGGAGAACTGCGTCTCAAACGCCCCCAAGAAGGCAAAGACCAGACCGGTGGCCACGGTGATGACGAACAGCCAGTAGTACCACCGCCACCCCGCCGCTTCGTTCAGATACGTCGAGACGAGGTTGATGATCTGGCTCAGGATGTTCTGAAAGGTCCAGTACAGGCCGAACACCAGCCCTCGCTGGTGTAAAAAGGTGACCTCGGTGAGCATCAGGGGCAGCAGGGACTCGCTGGCGCCCGTAGCCAGGCCCTGGACAATGCGCGAAGCCAAATGCCCGCCGTAGGAGTTCTGCAGTGCCCCGGCAACCGTGGCGCCAAGAAGGATGGCCATGGAGACCAAGAAGATGGGCCGGCGGCCAAAGGCATGCGACAACGGCAGGATGATGTAGTTTCCTACGCTGGAGAATCAGTACGAGTCCTTGGGCCGCCTCCCATCATCCACGCCGTCGGGCAGGGAGGGCGCTTACCGAGGCCAATGCAGAGAGTAGGAATGGTGATGAGCATGGCGATGTCATCGGGGGATTTGCCCTCGCGGCCGTACATGTCAAAGAACACATTGAGGATGCCGCCCAGTCCGCCGGCGATGGCCAGGCTCATGACGGAGAACCAGCAGCAGCAGAAGATGACGCTGCATTTCTCCCAAGGACGGAAATTCAGAGGGTCGTTGGGGTCGTCCGACGGCACGGGCAGCTTTCGAACGGTGCCGTCCTTGTTGACGAGCAGGGCGTTTCCTTCGACGTGCTCGGAATCTGGTTTGCCGTCGGTGATTGGGCCTTTGCCGAGATCGATCGACTCGGCCATCGTGTCGGCCGGTTTCTTGGGGTCTGAATTCATGTCCATGGGAAGGGGTTCCGGGCATGTACCGCGGCGCTTTGTTGCATAGAGAGCAGTTTGTGCGAGCCGCTCAGGAGGTGCCTCCGCCACGATGGATGAATGGGCATGAGAGCGGCGGTAAAACAAAACCGACGAGGGCAAGCCCATCGGCCGCCCACGCAATCAGCCTGTCCGCCCATGCCTGGTCACGCTGCCCTCGACATGGCGAGGCCATCTGGGGAATCGCCGGGACCATCTCCGCCACACCCCCCGCTCGTTCTACCAAGTAAAGAAGTGGCCACTTTGCCGCCCCCCCCCCCACAATCCGGTGATGGCACCCCCAGCTCACGACCGGGCCAAAACCCGCCAAGAGGAGGAGGCGGGTCTGGCGAAGCGCCGGGGCGGGGCGGCAGGGGCCCCCAGATCGTGGGGAATGAACCGGGGGGAGGCGATTCGTCAGCTAGCGGCTCGGTTCGGGTGAGGATAAGAGGCGCACGACGACAGCTTCCCGGCAAAAAGCACCAGCCCGTCGAGCCCATCGTACGTTGGGCGGACGGGAAACCGAACCATACGACGCATAGAGACCATGTTTTCCCCACAGCCGCCCCCGTCGCCGTCGCCGTCGCCGTCGGTCTCCGCCTCGGCCGGCCCAGAAGCCGCGGCGGCGTCGACAGCCAGAGGAGGAGCGCCGCCGCCACCAGGGTCGCCGTCGTTGACGACGGCCGCCGCCGCCACTACCGGCCCGAGGCCGCCCAAGCGGATCCGGCTCTCGCTTGCATGCAATCAGTGCCGCAAAAGAAAGGTGCGCTGCGACGCTAGCGAGCCGCGCTGCCGCAACTGCGTCTCCCGAAACGAGGCCTGCGAGACCACCAATCTGCGGAACTCGGGCCCGTCGGTGCGGCACTGGCCTGCGAAAGACAGCCAGAAGCTGTCGGCCGATGCCGCTGCTGCTAGTCCGCTTGAACCGGCGCCCTCGCCCGCGTCCCAAAGCCGCTCTCGGCGGCCCGGGTCGTCGCTGGCGTCGTCGTCGTCGTCCTTGTCGTCGCGAGCGCCGCGCCACGGTAGAACCAGCAGTCTCTCATGGCTGTCGAGGGCGTACCGCGCACAAGAGGCCGAAGGCGGCGGTCCCGCTAACCAGCACGGGTCGTCGCCGCCGGAGCTGGTGGTCAATACCGACGGCGACCGCGCCAAGGTCAAGGTGAGTCGCCGTCGCCAGGCCGCGGCCTCCCCCCTCTGGCCCCTGTGTCGCGTGGCCGGTGTGCTGACCCCCGTCGTCTGGGCCCCTAGTTCATGGGCGGGAGCAGTCTCCAGTGCATTTGTCGGTTCGTCGACCTGCATCTGCACCATTGGGGGCTGGAGCCCGTCGGCTCGCTGTTCCGGCACGGCATGCGCCGCAGCGAGGAGTTCCAGCTGCCGCTCCGGCTTGAGCTGCCCGACCTCCCTGCCGCGCCGGAGATGGACCGGTGCATCGAGGCCTTCTTCAGCAGGGTCCACCCGCTGTTCCCCATCCTCGAGCGGGAAGCCTTCGCCCTCGAGGCGCAGCAACTACGGGAAAGACAGGAACCATGGCCGGGAGCGCTAGGGGACGGCGCCAGCATGCAGAGCGTGCCCTCCCTGGCCATGGTCTACGCCGTCGTCTCCATCGGCGCCGACGAGCTGTCCGGCGTCGCCACCGACACAAGCACGCGCTATCTCACGGCCGCCTACGGCCTGTACGCGCACCTGGTGGCCACGCCGTACCTGGATAGCGTACGGGCCCTGCTCCTGCTGGCGCTGGCTCTCCGCAGCCAGGTTCGGGACGGGCAAGCGTGGCAGGTGCTGGGACAGGCGATCCGCATGGCGCACTCCATCGGCCTGCACCGGCACCTGGCGGACCTGCCCGACAGCGGCCCCCGGGGCGGTCCGGCCGGCGCCCACAGTCGCCGGCCCGAGGCGGATGCGCTACGGCGGCGGACGTGGTGGTCATGCTACGCTCTGGAGAAGCTGGTGCAGCTCGAAAGCGGCCGGCCGTCCATCATCCACGGGCCCGAAGACGACCAGATGCTGGCGCAGAGTCTCGGCCACGTCGCCCAGGCCCAGGATGCTTTCGCCGCTTGGGTGGCCCTGAGCCGCATCATCGGCCGCATCTCGCAGCACATCTACGACATCAAGGCGCCGAGCGCGTGGCATCTCCTCCACGAGACGGCGACGCTGGACCAGGCCCTCGTCAACTGGGAGCAGTCGCTCCCCGACGCCCTGCAGGTCCAGCCGTCGCACTTTGGGGGCCGCCCGGGCGGGCGCCAAGGGAGCGCGCTGGTGGCCGCGTTTCTGGCGCAGCAGTTTTACCACGTAAGTCCCGCACCGCCAGATCCCCGCCGGGCCCGAGGGGGGAGCCCATGCCGGCCGTGAGACTAACGCGGGACCAACGCGCAGGCCCAGATCGCCCTCTTCCGGGCGGCGCTGGTGTTCCCGCCGCACAGCTGGGCGGACGAGGTGGCCAAGCACCGCGGGTCGCTGCCCAACGCGGCGCGGCTGGCCAACAGCGCGAGCGCGTGCCTGGCGGCGGCGCGCGAGACGCTGGCGCAGGTGCTGCAGCTGGCGGACCAGGGGACGCGCTCCGTGCTGCTGCTGGGGCCGACGCCGCCCTTCCTGGCCGCCATCGTGCTGGCCCTGGCCATCCTGCAGCAGCCGGCGCGCCGGCTCGCCCGCGCCGAGCTCGAGCTGCTGCGCGAGGCGTCGCGCCTCATCGAGGACCTCTACCGCGGCTGGCGCTTCGACGACGCCTTCGTCGCCGGCTGCGCTGCCCTGCGCCACCGCGTCGCCGCCGTCGTCCAGCTCGCCACCGCCGCCCCCGCCACGGCGCCGCCCCCGCCCGGTGCCGGCAGGACGGCCGCGGCGGTGGACGCGACCCCCGGCGGTGCTGGGCGCCCCTTGCCTTGGCCCCCGGAGGCGGCCGACGTGACGGCGGCACTGCCGGCGGAGCATTTGGCCGTGCCGCCGGCGCCGCCGCCGGATCCCTTCATGCCGTCCTTCGAGAGCGCCGACTTCGAAGAGCTGTGGTCAATGGTTGGGCCCGACTTCGCTTGGGACGCGGGCTCCACCGTAATCTTCTGAGGCCTGTTACGCCCACCGGGTTTACATGCTGTGCGGCCCATGGGCAGCCTCGCATTACCGATCCCCGCCCCCCCCTGCATAGATGCTGTAGCTTGATCTCAGCTATGCCCGTAGCGCCCGAGAGAATACATGAGCGAGAGCAACCGAATATCGGAATTCCTGGGGCAACGTACCCAGAGAGCTAGACGGCCGCAATAGGGGCCACCAGCCTGCACTGCCACCAACCCCCGCGCGTGCATTGCTCAGCAGTTCCGCAACGCTACCACCGCACTCCCCTGTGCGTTCGGCGCTAACAGCCAGACAGGGGTGCGCCCCCCCTCCCCCCTTTTCCCCCGCAGTCCGGAAAGTGGAGGGCGGGGAAGCAGCAGCTGAATCCCACCCCCCCTGGATTGCAGCCGGAGAGACTAGGCACAGCCCGGCAGAGCCTCCAGGTCCCCGTGCCAATCATCCCCCCCTCCACCGGCATCTCGGGTCATGAACGACGGCTCGGCTGGCTGAGACTTGGGTCCTGTGCCGAGACTTATCCTGGCCGGGCAGGTAGAGGAAGACGGATCGTGGGGTAGTGTAGGGGGGTCTGTATCATCGGCCGTGCCAGATCCCGGGCCGCCGAGGGTATTACCACCTGGTCGCGCGCCGCCCAGCGGCCGTCCATATCTTGCTTCCGTATCGACAGACCGCCGGCCTAGACGTCGAGGGCAAACGGGCATTACCGCAGCAGTGCAAGCCGGCTCCCCTGTGTTGCCAGCTGAGCATTTCCTACTCCCACCCGCCCTCTACACGGCCACAGCCTCACGGAAAAGATGACGCAAGACGCTGGTCTCGAAATCGTCATCGTGGGCGGCGGGATTGCCGGCCTCGCCACGGTACCCTCCCCCCCCCCCCCCTGTCGCCTCTCCTGTTCCCGGGCGGTCGCTGAAGGTGGGAAACGCTGACGGAAACCCCCACGCGGGGCGCAGGCCATCGCCCTCCGCGCGCCCAACCACCGCATCACCGTCCTCGAACGGTCGCGCTTCCTGCGCGAGACGGGCGCCCTCATCTCGCTGCAGCCCAACGCGTCCAAGATCGTGGACGGGTGGAACCTGGGCGCCTTCCTTGCGCCGTGCCAGCCGCTCGTCGACACGGGCTTCCGCGTGGCCGAGGCGGCGACGGGGCGCGTGGTGCACAGCACGCCGCTGGACACGGCCCGCTTCGGCGCCGACCGCGTGCTCTACCACCGGCAGGACCTGCACGCGGCGTTGCGGCGCGCGGCCGAGGCGCCGGCCGGCGGCGCCCTGCCCGGCCCGCCCGCCCGCGTGCGCACCGCGTGCGAGGTGGTGGGCTGCGACGCGGCGCGCGGCATCGTGACGCTTGCGGGCGGCGAGGAGGTGCGCGGCGACGTGCTGGTGGGCGCCGACGGCATCCGCTCGCGCCTGCGCGAGGTGGTGGCGGGCGCGCCGCACCCGCCGCGCCCGACGGGCCTGTCGGCGTACCGGCTGCTGGTGCCCACGGCGGAGCTGGCGGCCGTCGCGGGCGTGCCGGCCGAGCTCATCGACACGCGCCGCCCCGTGACCACCATGATGCTGTCTCCGACGGCCGAGCGGCGGGTCATCTTCGGGCCGGGCCGCGGCGGCGAGCTGTTCGGCTTCGTGGGCCTCGTGCCCGACGACCAGGTCCGCGAGGGCGGCGGCGCCGGGGCTGCCGGCGACAGCTGGGTGAGCCCCGGCACGCCGGCCGCCCTGCTCGAGGCCTTCCACGACTTCCCGCCCTGGCTGCGGGATGTCTTTGCGCGCTGCCCCGACATCAGCCTGTGGCAGCTGCGTGACATCGACCCCCTGCCGCACTGGGTGCAGGACCGGCTCGTCCTCGTGGGCGATGCGGCGCACGCCATGCTGCCCACGCAGGGCCAGGGCGCGTCACAGGCCATCGAAGACGCCGAGGCCCTCCAGTTCTTCCTCGGCCGCCTCCACGGAAAGCCCAGCCCCGAAGACATCCACCAGGCGCTCGTCGATGTCTGGTCCGCCCGGCACGCCCGGGCCCATCTGATCCAACAGTTCAGTCGGGCCCATGGACCCAAGGGTGCTGGCGTGTCCGGCAAGGTCCAGCTCAACATGACCGAGTTCATGGAGTACAACTGCAGCTACAATGGAGTGGAAGACTGGCTACGACGGATGAGGGACGGGACCACGGGCGAATCGGGACAAGGCCAGGAACAGCAGGTAGAGCGGCCCTGACGTCCTTACGTCGGGTAGATTAAATGCTGTTGCCCTACGTGTAGAGCGGGCTACTGTTGGGACATTCTTCGTGACCTTGCGAATTGCCCATGTGGGGGCCGTGAATGTGCTTGAGGCGCTGTTGTTTATTCATCGTCATCATCATAGTCAACCTTGGCGTCCACGGCCAGGGCCTTCCCAAGGAGGTCGCGTATGCCGTCGCGAACCCCGTCACGTATTTTCCATCCCACAAGATGCTGCCCCGTGTCGTCGCGAAAAAACTGGCCGAGGGCATCGGGTATCTTCTTCTCCAGCTTGTCGTCGATCTTCTGGTCCATCTTTTCGAGGGTACCCTCTTCGAGAACATCCTCGACAACATCGCGGATGTAGGCGCGTTCCCGGTCGTCCTGACTCTGGAGCCGGGCGCACAGTTCATCCCACAGCGGCTCGCTATGTTCTTCCAACTCAGTCTGCAGGTATGCTTGGCTTTGCCTGAGGTCGCCGATTTCGGTCTCGAGACTTTCCACCTTCCTCTGATACTGCTCTTGAAGTTGTGCCATTTGCGTTCGGAGATGTTCACTCTCGGCGCGGGCCTTCGCAAGGGTGGCCTCGTACATCGCCCTGTCCTCTTCCCTGGTCCGTTGCAACGTGAAGATGGCCTGCCACAGTCTGCTAGCGTCCGCGTCCCCCTTCTCGTGGGGGGCAGACACGAACCGGCAAGGTTCGTCAAGATCGATAGAGCTGTCTCGGCGGCGGCGTTTGCGAGCTAGCGATGGATCACGGCCTGGCAGCGAGGATGAGAATGCGGCCACCCGGAGGGAGGCACAGATGCCGGACTCACTTGGAGACAGGCAGAGAGGTGGCGCTACAGCTGATACACTGGAGCCAGGGGCGTCGCGCTTATAGCTGGGGGGCGCGTCCTCGTCTGGGCGCTGGACACTTGCCTCGGGCGCCACACTTTCCTCATCGTCAATTCGGGAATTGACTACCCTGCCGCCCTTTCCTCCGTATAAGCTGGAAATTTCGTTGTTGGAAGAGGCAAGAGTCCCGCTCGAAGCGGTCTGGCAGAACGCCACTAGGCGGGCCTTGGGTAGTGCCGTCGCAGGCAGGTGGACCGTAAAGCGCATTGTGTCTCTGGAAAAGGCCGCCCATGACGTCCACACAGCCTGTGACCCAGACCGGAAGAACTGGAAGGGGTATACGTTCGGAACCACAAATGCCACCGGACTCTGCAGTTCAAAGCGCAGGGCAAAGGTGCTGGCGCTCAGCTTGTCGCGCGCATATCGCTCTTGGTGCGCTTCTGAGCTTTCCGTATCCTCCTCGGTCGTTGTACAAGTCAATTGTCTTATCTGTTCCGGCCTGATGAAGAGGAAAAAGCTGGGTTTGGCGGGTCCTTTCTTCAGTCTCGTGCTGGTCTGCAACTTGATTGAGGCCTTGTGGGCTCCGGCTTCGTACGCAAGAGCAAGATCCAGGTCCGTCAACGACTGGTCTTGACCGTTGGCGTCGCGCCATGTCACGCAGACGGGGACGCTCTTGGCATGGATATCGTGCTCGAGGGTCGTGAGCTCGTCGCCGCTGTCCGAGTCGGTCGGGATATCCATGGGAGCACGATCTAAAACCTGGATAGAATGGCACTCAGTAGGCGGGCCTTTGGGGAGTCAGTGCAGAGGATGGAAGGCACGGCAGCAACCCAAAGCTTCAGGAGCAGGACCTCCGGGTGCCCTGTATCCCGTAGTAGATCTCGCCAGGCCCGAAAACGTGAGAGCTGGGAAACACGACCATGTCGTCCCCGCCGCCACGGCCGGACCATCGTGACAACACAAGCATCGCGAGCAACTCAGTACCGCGGAACAGCATCGCCTCCTCGGAAAAGCACGATTCACGACCACTTGCGTGTGCCGATGACCGACCGAGCGAGGCGAGCTTCCCAAAGCCCCGGTTCTTCTGGAGAGCGTGCTCTTCAGGTAGAAATCGGAATTTTACAGCGGCTTGGTAGCGGGTGACCGGGTCGGCACTATGCTGTGGTCATGACGGCCCAGCGGGCGGCGCAGATGCCCACTTTCGCGTGACATTCCTTGGGACTGACCCTGTGATACGGCGTGGCGTGCAAACGGTGAAAATTCACGCGCGGGATCGGTTTCGTCTCGCCTTGATCAAGCTACGTCGCGTCGCGTCACTTCGCGTCGCACCATTACGCAGTATATCGAGGAGTTTCGGTCGGCTGTCGGAGTGGCAGCGTCGTCGATTGATGCCGTCTTGGCTCGTGGTGGGATCCTGACTGTCGGTTGCGGACGATCGAAAGATGGATTGAAGAGCCATGGCTGGACTTTAGCGACAGTGAGGTTGGGGTGGGTCAGTGGGAAGTGAGCGATCACCTGACTAAGTACTGAGGTACTCTGAGTATCCAATCAAAATGCGACCTTACGCGGCTTGAGATCCACCTGACGTGGTCCAAGCGCCCCTGACATTTCCTAGGCCGGAGCCCGTTTCATAGAATCAAAACTTCAGATGGGCTTCATAGTCGAGGCGTGAGGCCTATTCCATGGGAGTACTGGTTGTTTGCATGTGTTTCACACTCCTGCACTCCGTCGTCGAGTTCAATTGGCATACAGGAGATAACCCTAGTTCGGTAGACCATCGAGGACGAGCTCAAGGCGAAGCCCTGATCGCCTGGTCGGCACGCCTATGCAGAAACGGCTCGACTACCCCAAGGCACCCGTCCATCGCTTCTTCCATATCCGATGGCCTCTTTCACCTCAAGTTGCATTCAGTCCCATTCATGAGTGCTTCGTCGCTCCACCTAAAACTGCATTTCGGTGCCATCCCAGCTGTAAAAGCCGCCGGACGTGGTCTCGATGGTAGCAGTGTCCAGCTGTTTCAAGTTAGCCGGGGATACTCGGTTTCTCAAAGGCGGCACCGTTTATCGCACCTTTTTGGTGATTCCGCCCACGCTCTCTTCAATCGTCTGGTGAGCTTTCTCCAGGCCCATGGAGCGCGCACCGGCGTTGCCCATGTCCGTCTGGACGAAGCTGAGTGGGGAGAAAAGGTAATATTAGCAGCACGGCCTTTACGCAGGCGCCCGAGGAGGGCCGGGGGGAGGGGTATGACACACCCAGGGTGCATCGCAAAGGAATTTAGCCAACGGTTCTCGAAAGCCATCCGGCGTACGAGGTAGTTCACGGCGGCCTTGCTGGCGCCGTAGGTGCCCAACGCGAACGCGCTCGTGGCTTCGAGGTTACGGATGCTGGCGATGGCCGTGCTCACGACAAGGAACCGGGGCGCCGCGGCGGCCTGCAATAGCGGGACAACGGCTTGGAAAAGAGCCAGCGGTGCGACCGTGTTCACCTCAACGGCCTCACGCAGGTCCTGGAGAGGGGCGCTGGCCAGCTTGGCCACGGGTGGCGCGATGCCGGCGTTGGCGATAACGACATCAAGGGCCTGGATGCCGGCAGCTTGGACGACGCGGACAGCCTCGGCCGCATCCGTGTCCACCTTGCTGTCGATCTTGACGAGGATCAGCCGAGTGCCGCTCGCGGGCGTCAGGGTCTCGAGGCTGGTCGCCGTCGGGGCGGCCGGGTCGCGCACTGCGGCAATGACGGTGTGGTTGGGCCGGGCCAAATAAGCCTCGGTCAGGCCACGACCGACACCTGGACCGTTTGGTCATGATGGTTAGCATCCTCTGGCTTGGTCCTCGTAGTTCTTGGCCTCATACCTCGGTTGGCGCCGGTGATTAGTACGGTGGTTTGGCTCTCGGTCATAGCTGCGGTGGATGGCTGATGCAGGAATCGTGGGAGTTACGGAGAAGAGAAGGACACTACAAATCTATTTATGGGAATGACAGAGCACATAGTTGTGTATTATTGCGGCATTCTACACTATTCCACGTCTTTGCACGCGAAGAAGTGCAAACAATTTGTAAGCTGGGCCCCGTTAGAAGTATCCACTGCTACAAATCCGTGGTACGGGTTTCCCGTGAAGTTACATTTTATCAAACATGTTAAAAAAACTATCAAGTGCCTCTTGGGCTTGGGGCCTCGGACGCAGTCTTTGTACTCCGGTGCAATACCGTATGTTTCCTGCTCTTGATGTCGGGCCGCTCAGCTTGCATCCCGAAAATAGGCACTTAGTCCCCCAGGGACTAATTTGCAGGTGGTTATCATCGGCACCCTAGCTTACTAGTTTCGGCGGATGGCCCACAGCAACAGGGTTCTCTAGTTGAAATGTGGGCAGCCCGGGTGTATTGCTCATAAGTTGGCAGTTCACGGATTCCGTGCCAGCTGAAGCATGGCCCCGCTGCAGCACACCGTAACCCCCCACATCAAGACGTTGTACCCCAACACCTTACTGACGGGGAACCGCTGCAGCAGGTAGCCCTGGGGAGATTCGGCCACGGTGTAGGCGATGAAGGGCGACGTTGCCAGCTCGCTGAAGTCCTGCCCGGCCATTCCCAGGCTCTGCTGCAGCCCCATGATATTGGCGTAATTGATGGCAATCTGGGCCTGTAGTTCAGCTCATGTTGCTGCCAACAGGAGAGATATCGGCTGCTTACTTTGTCGAGAAACTGCAAGAAGGAGCAGGCGAGGAGAAAGGGCATGATTGGCATGTCCACTTTTCGATAAAGCCTTGCCACATCCAACGGGTCCTCTTCCCCGCAAACAGACGCCTCGCTGCTATTCGCCTGACGCATTGTCAGCGCCGTTTATTTATTCGAAATGGTGGCGTTTTTGGACTCGGAGACTGGTAAAGGTGACATGATGGAGAGGACTTTGGACTGGAATGGTCGTTTCCAATGTCGTTACAACATGAAAATGGTCCAGCCGCAGCAGCTGGAGACCAACTCCGCGGCTGGTGGTATTTGATTTTCCACACCAGTCAATTGTCTCATAAGAAGGCGGTCGGGGCCTTCTTCAATGGAGACAATCCAAACCCCACCCCTACCTTTTCGCTACCGACTCCACAACAGGATTATCTAGGAGCATGCTCTAGACCAGACGCCTCGCATCTGCATGGATGACGGGTGTCTTATTATTCGTAAGTTAGGGTACCCCTCTGCGCGCCAGCCCCTTCACGCGCCACCTGTTTTAGGGGCGTCTCGCGATGCCTTCGGCCACCGAAAAGACGGATATCTCCTCAACGAGACTATCTAGGACCTAGTTATTTAATTCAAGAGACGACGATACACTCTTCTGCCTCACTATCGGTTTCTTCTTCAAAATCCTCAAGGTCTACCCATCCTTCTCCGTCGGAGTCAAGGTCCGGTCCATCAGGCAGGATCCCTATCTCCCTCTTGACTCGTCTAACGTCCCGAAGTGCAACAAAACGCTCCTGCGCAGTCGCACGCACTTTACGACGTCGCTGAGGCTTTTGATGCTCTAGCGCAGCTGCTAGTTAGTCTCTTTCGATCGTGAGTCTGGTGTTTTCGCCTATTACTTAGTCAAGGGCCTTGCCGAGCTTACGAACGAAGAAGCGGAACGTTACGAAGCTATACGCTGGCTCGAGCCTGCGCAGCTGCTTGGCGATTTCGTTAACCTGACGTGAACTCCTTAGTATGGCAAACACCATAGCAGATATCGTGGCTAACGCGTCCGCCTCTAGAGGCCTTGTTTCTGGCGTTGAAGGTCGGTCTGGTTCGTCCTGGTCTCTCCTGCGCGCTAGCCTGCTGTTCAAGGGCTTGAGACGGTCTCTTGGAAAGATTCCGGTCGCCTTCCAGCCTGCTGCGATATTAGAAGGTTTAAAGGCCTATTTACGAGACTTATTCTAGGCCTCCAGGAACTCTGGCTTCTTCGGATTTATAGTCAACCTGTCGGCGCAGATTTCTCGAAGGGTCCTCCGATAGGTGGTCTTTAACACTGAAAAAGAGCCTAAGTCCAAAGGCTAAAGGACTTACGAAGTATGCGCTAGAAGGAAATCGAGCCAGACCCGGTTCTTAACATAAGCTAACATGAATTCGTCTGTAACGTGGCTGCTATAGCCGTCTAGAATAAGGTGTCTCCATCTATCGCTTATTGTCGCTGTTTCGGGCAAAAAGACGTCCTTTAACTACCTTAACGTAATTGAATTGTTGGTCCAGCCCTTCTCCGAGGCGTGGAATTGCCAGTTTTCGAAGTCTGGATCGTGTATATGGCTTAAAAACCATTGTTATTGGACTTCGGCGCCCCTGAAGATGACTAGCGGCGACAGCGCGCGACCTCTAGCTGAAACGCACTCCAAGATCGTCACCCACTCGCGGTTGCCAGGGTCCATAGTAAAGACCTTACGTATATCGGCCGGTCCGATAACTAGGGGGTTATCTCTAAGGCCAATCATGCTGCCTATCTCGTCGACGTTCTATGTATCCTCCGGCATCACCTCCGCTAACTTAGGGTGATCAAGGCGATCGAAAAACTCCTCGATATTAGCGCGTGAGGCGCCGTTAGCGCGAAGGAAATCGATTCCCTTAGATCTCACGGACTTGACGCTACGATTCCGGTCAAAGAAGGCCTGGTGCCAGTGTAATCCGAGCTGTTTTGGGTGTCCAGACGCCCTAGCAAGGGCTTACGCAAAGAAGCGAAAGCGAGAGTACGTTGGAGCCCAGCCGAGCCTTGCCTGTAGCAAGGCCCAGTCGACTAGTTGCTGTTCAAGGTCTTGAGATAGGATCTGCCGCTTCCTATTAGTCTATTCGCGAGTGTCGATACCCTTAATACGGCGCCGCAGCCAGTCTTTCGCGACGTTAAACTGTTTGGCGGTCTAGCGGATGGACTGGCCACCTGCGATAAGGTCAAAGGCATGAACTAGTTGGTCTTCGTCCATCAGAGATAGTTCATAAGAAAGAGGAGATCAAGGCGATGCTCGTGAATCCATCGCGATAGCTTCAGCTTAAATGGTTGTTGAGATATTTGCGAGTGACGGTCTAGATGCCATCGCGAAACTGACTCCAGACGTGTGGCGCGTGAAGGGGCTGGCGCGCAGAGGGGTACCCCAGCTTAGACGCAAGCAAAGCTTCGGCTCAACTTGTTTTCCCGGTGCTTCCACGAAGAATTGTAATGCCCGTAACAGGCGGAAGGATGGACTCGACGAATACCAGGTGTTCCTCCACTCCCTAGCCCACCCGCCGTCCAACCCAGAATAGGTGGCAATGACGATAACGTCGGCATAAGGCATCGAGGGCTCTCTAGCTCCTTGACCGTTGATCCGACCAACCTCTACTCTTCTACTCCAATAAAGACAATTGCACCTTTCCAGACTGGAAACTGAGATGGGAGGTTGAAAGAGTCGTACTATTTTGGCGGAGACTATGCTACTTACGGTGACGCCCTCATATATGCCCCCTCCTTAGTAGCCCCACGTTATAAGCGTGTGACTCGTGGTACCCGCATCAGCCAGAGATGTCGTAGCTCCCGGCGACTATGGCTCTAAAGTCACCCAAGCCCTCGGGCCCAGTGAGCGCACCAGCGCTACCGCCCCCGCAGGCCCAGACAACCATCCCCTCCCGGAGCCGCCCCTCCATCCGCATGGGATGCCTTGGCATGCCACCTAAAGACAAGGTGGGAGAATCACAGCAAGTGGATGAGAAGTGTAACTTCATCACCAGTCTGAATACCAAAGATTTGCGGCCTCTGTTGCCGAGGACACGCTTCGGAAACGCTAAGCCGAAACGCGCACGCAAAGGATGGCCACCAAAATTATGTCGAACCAACGCAGAGTTTCCATGAGGGCTTGAAAGCGGCTACTGGTTACTTATGTACAGACATGCATCGGCGATTCCGCTGGTCCAGACAAGACTTCGACCTCAGGGGCCTTGATCCTAACAACCATCTCGGTCGTTAGAACAATTCTCGAGCCGTCTAGTTCTCTTACGGCTTGTTGGCTTTACTCACAATGTGTTTCATGGGTGTGTGGCTTACCCTATAGCTGTTAAAAACTCTGCACAACAGCCGAGGTACGGGAATTCGACCGCATAGCACAAGTGTAACACTTATCCATCGCAGCTACTGACGCCGGACACCACGAAAAGATCTGCTGCTTCGTCTTATTGCCTTCAAGCAGCATCCGATGTGCGCACTCGAGGCTGTAACATTGATTTAAGCCTTTCTTAACTCCTCGCTGTCCAACCCACAAGTCCACCTGTTAACCCGATCTGCCAGCCAGCCACTGACTGACTCCAGCTTTTCCTTACGATACCTCATGCTTTCGGGGTACCCATGGCCCAACCAAATCCTGTCATCCAACCTGCACTCGTACTGATAATAGTACCACTGCACACACGATTTCCACGTTTTACAAGCTGCCTCGCACCGTTGTTCCGACTTCCAAGCTTGGTTCCAGGACGAGCTATCCCGGACAGCCTTGGGCGCCTCCACCGTGAGAACTGACTGTGGTGTAAGGAGATAGCGGTTTGACATGTTGTCCCACCATGCCTTTCTTGGGCTTAGCGAGGGCGCAATAACATGCTGGTAGAAGTCCCCGTATGTGAGGGTTTTCTGCCGACGGTAAGCTTGCGGAGAATAGAACGCCTACGTGGAGGAGCCACCTACCTGAAAGTCCCACGATTTCTCCAGCTCGTAGTACATGGCAATGTCGCGATTGTGGACGTGATGCCACGACAGCACGGGTTTGCACCAGTTCTCAGGCGAGAATTCGATCTTCCAGTGTGGCAGACCGTTGAAGCCCCAAGCCCCGCCCTCTTGCCTGTCGTTTGTCTTGTCATCGCCCAGGTGCACGCCATAGTCGTTCAGCACCTTGCCGAGAGCGTAGTCGCCAAAGGATGACTGCTCGACAAAGGCCTGATACTTGGCCACGAGGTCGCCCTGGCCAAACGATTGCTCCCAGGCGCCCCGCGACAGAGCGAACCCCGAGCCGCCGTGCGCAAAAGTGACTCCGAGCATCTCACCCAAGCCGCCCAACCAGTGCGGGCGGCGGTGGTCGTACGCGGCCAGGTAGCGCAGCAGGTTGGGCAGGAAGAGGTATGTGTCGTCCTCGGTGTAGACGTACCACTTGGCACGTGGCCAGTCTTGGCCAGCCCGTTGCACCAAGGGCAGAAACTTGTACTTGTCGAGCCTCCAGCCGCCCGGGGGGCCCTCGGTCGTGCTGACGTCGCCGGGGAGCCCCGACTGCTCCAGGTAGTAGTTGGCGGCGTGCCAGTCCGGGGCCTCACGGTACGTCTCGAACGAAGGCGCTTCACGCACCGACTTGGGCAGTGTCGCCAAGATATCGACAACGTGGTGGCGCCCAATCTGGGCCTCCACGTCGGCATAGATGACGGTGTTGTTTGGGCTGATACGCTCCGGTGCCAACGTGGTGGCAAGGTGAATCGGCAGCCGTCTCCACAGCACGGTAGCCCCCGTTTTCAGAATGAGTAAAACGTCATCCTGATCCAGAGCCGCCGTGGTTCCCGATCCAGTGAGGGGTTCCTGAGATGAATAGTGGGCAGGAGCCGCCCCTTGTGCTGGCTTCTGAGCGGCATTGGGGTCAAAGAACAACCAGAGAAGGCATAGGGTAAAGAAACAGATGATGGGGGGCACTATGCGGTTGTTCTGGCGGATGCTCAAGGCCATGTCCGCTTAGAGTCTCGCAAAAAGACGGACAACACTCACGCAACAACTGCAGCCAGCCTCAGAACTGACGAGCTGCAATGATCACGGATAAGTGAAAGCATGCCAGGTAGAACGGAGTAGTGAAGTGTCCGCTCACCTGTCGTGTGGTTTTATTTTTGGCGCAGTGTTCAGGTAAGCCGGGAGTTAAAAATGGAAGCTGGAAACAGCATTTGAGGGGAGTGAACCCAATGCAGTCTTCTAACCTGTCGTAGGGGTATGTGTGTTTTTCTTACACCTAGAGAGATCTAGCCATATCTGGTCCTGCATACATCTCCAGTACAGGTTCTCCGTTACCCACTCTAGACCCAATCAGGATGGAAACATCTGATTCCTGACTCGGTCGTGCGCTTCACCGCAAGGTCTGGTAAAAGTGGGAAAGTGGGTATCGAGAAACGGCCTACAGGCTGACAGGTGAGACAAGCTAAACGAGTCAAGCATTTGCATACCCCCACGATTGGCCACTTATGATAGCAGACAGTCATATAAAGCGAATTCCTCGTAAATTACATTGACCAGGAGAGAACCAAGCTGGTGAGAAACGTTATAAATTGAGGTACCTATACTTATCAGATGTGGTTTTTCCTCTTTCAGAGAACCGGCGAAGCCGTCAGCCTTAACGTTTCAAGGGATGTTCAGGGCACGATAAATCGAAACATCCCCACCTGGTGCCGTCTTCCTCTATACCTTTAGTGGCATTCTACTTCTGCCCTTAGGGTTGACGCTAAGCTTCATCCACTCCACCGGCTACACCGATTTTGTTGAACCGAGGTGAGTGTGATGGAGACGATGGATTGATTGAAGAGAAAGGAAGCGGAGGAGGTTAGCGGGCGGAGGAGCGTCTCTACATATACACATGGATACTTGTGACAGATCAATGCTTCTAACAGATATCATCGAAGATATAGCTCGATCTCCTGTCAAACCCGTGGACTGCTGGCTATTCCAGCATGTTAGCCTGGATCAAATATTCGCCCGGTCTCGGCCGTCTCGTGCTTCCATTAGTTTGCGGCTTCATCTTCGGCTCTTGCAGCAGTCTGTTCCTTCTCCGTCGTGCTGTCCAGCACTCCCCAACGCCTTATTTGCACCGTGGTCAAGAAGACAGGGCGGGAATCCCCCCCATCGTACACTTTGTCCAGCTCAAAGAGGACCAGGGATCCCCACTCCACTTCTCCTTCGAGGATTTTCTAGCCTTGTATGCAGCGTATTACTACGTGCACCCCACCACCATCTACATCCACCATGACTTCAGCCTCGAAGAGATCGCGGACGCCACCCGGCGCGGGACCTCATGGACGCGGCAAGTCCTAAAGGCCTTCCCTTGTCTCCAGCTGAACCGCGTCACGGCCCCCACGGAGGCGAATGGCCATAACATCACGCGCGTGGAGCACCGGTCCGACTTTGTACGGCTGGAGCAGTTGCGACGGCACGGGGGCATCTACCTGGACTGGGACGTGGTGACGCTGCGGCCGCTGGCACCGCTACGGCACGCGGGCTTCCAAGCCGTCGTGGGCCGGCAGTTTGACGCCTTTGTCAACAACGGCATCATTCTGGCCACGCCACAGTCGGCTGCCGTGCGCATCTTGGACGACGAGGCGCGGCGCGTCTTCGACGGGGGCTGGATCACGCACAGCGTCGAGCTTCTGACGCGCGTAGCGGATCGCCTGGCTGCGGCCGCCGGCGAGGTCCTCGTCATGGACTACAAGGCGTTTGCACCCTTCTCCTGGGAACAATCGAGCGTCGACCGCCTCCTCCGTCGCCACATCGGCGAGACTGTGCCCGAACCTACGCGAGACCCCGCGACGAACCCTGGGCAGACGCCAGCCGACGAGCTGTGGGCGACGCGGCCAGCCGTGACGGATCAGAACGCTTGGGTATACGACTTTAGCGACGCCCTATTTCTGCACAAGATTTTCAACTCGGTTGATTCACCCCCGGGCTATCAGGGCGTGAACGTGCCCTACATCCTGGCCAGGGACAGCAATTATGCCCTGGCTACCTGGCCCCTCGTCATGAAGGGCATCGAACACGGGTTTATTGATCCGCATGATGGCACGTACTAGGTCTGCATAGCGTGTTTCACCAAATATACTGTTAAACCTTGCTCAGTAAAGGGTCCAACTTGATGTTCTGCTGGTTATCTGTCCTGCATAGGAAAGGGCGACGAAATTGAGATCGTAGGTAGCTAGTACTTCCCGTGAGCTTGGTTCAAATTACCATGGGTGCTACCCAGCGGCAGGGGCGTGACTCATGAGCTCGGAAATTGAAGATAGGAGGTGAGGCGGAACCCATCTTTGGGGGCCAATTCCCCGCCAGACCCTGACTCGGACTACCATCCTCTATACCTCTTCCTGCCGCGCCCCTCTTTATTGTGGATATGATCGCCAGAACTCTATTTACAGGTCCGATTGGGAAAATGAAAACAAATTGATCTCGGGAATGGTTGTGTATGCGCTCCGTTGCCTTGCATACAGTGTCTTTCTATCCCTCATCTTCTGTCGTAGCCATCACGGTACGCCATGGCAAACTTTTCCTCTCCCCTTTCAGCATGGGCAGGGCTATGGGGTTCCGTACGGGTGGAGCGGCGTGGCGTGGCATGGCTACGAAAGGGTCTTCGGTCAAACTCTGAGGAGATGGCCCAGCTTGGGTAACAGATGTTGGTGTCCAAGACCCCGTCCATGTTCTTATTCATGATAGAGGCGGTTGCCAGCATAGCGGTGCTGCTTCAACCGCCACTCTTCTGACACCTTTTGCTCCCGAACATTTGCGTTAGCGTTCACCCGGTTACACATTGATTATCTTGTGTGCGTTGGCACCTCGAGAGCGCCATGGACTTCTGTGCGAAGCCCCCCCGGGTATCCGGGCTAAGGCAGGTGCTGAACGTTATTGGGTGCCTTTGCATATTCCCACTCTACCGGGCCGCCGGAATCTACACACGCTATCCGGCTGTGGTAGATCTACTGATCAGCATTCTCTTTGCCGAATACTGTCGCTTTTCCAACGAGGGCCGCAGGATAGCGCTCAACAAGCGCGAAGAAAAGGCTCGAGATAGTCGCCTTGACGAAGGCGATAATGAGGCGCAAATAGGACTTGGCCCCGTCCCGGCTGCCAGACCGCGCTATGATGCCATCGCCATGATCGTGGGATGGCGAGAAGACCCCGACTTATGGCGGCGCTGCTTGGAGAGCTACAAGGCTGCTAGCGGCTGGGCCTTCATGGTCGTCGGCATTGATGGCGACGGAACCGACGACGAGGAGATGATTGACGTGTTTCGGAAGGTATGTGAGAGGCAGTTCCTTCGAGAAGGAGAGCCGAGAAGCCCATGCACGGGGCCTTGGTTGCTGACCGACTATTACAGAGCTACCCCGAGCAGTCGTGCGTGCTGCACGTTGAAGAGCCACTGGGCGAGGTGGCTACGGCCTATTGGGAACAGGAGTATGCCGAGTGCAAGAAATGGGGGGAGGTGCAGATTGACGAGGACGAAGTCAACAACATGGTCATGCGCAGGTGCATGGACATGGCACGGCAGCACCTGGAAAAGCACGTCGCGCTGGACGGCACCGTCAAGCACCTGCTACTTTACCAGCGGCACCTGCACAAGAAGGGCATCATGTTCACCAGTCTCGTCTACTCCATGGTGATGGCCGAGAGACTGGGCATCCAGTTTGTGTGGACGTCGGATTCCGACTCAATGGTGCGACCCGACTCGGTCGAGGGCACCATCGGCACCATGGCGAGCGACCCAGGCGCCGGCGGTGCCAGTTCCGGCATGGTCATCCACAACGCCGACGATAGTATCGTGGCCAAGCTGTCGGCGTCGGTGTATTGGTGCGACCAGTACCTGACGCATGCCATGCCGGCATCAGTGGGCGTGAGCGACTGCCAGAGCGGCCCGAGTGCCGCGTTCCGCATTTCGGCCATCCAGCCGGTGTTGGTGTCTTGGTACAACCAGAAAGTGTTTGGCAAACGCATGGTGAGTCGGCCCCCCGGTCCGCAGAGGCACATGCTCAATGGACTGCAGGTTGCCAATGAAGACCGGCATTTAACCACGTTACTACTGAGCCGGGGATGGCGCGTTGTCTATGCCGGAGACATCATGACGGAAACGGAAAACCCAACGACATTCGTGCGCTGGACTCAGCAGCAGGTGCGTCGCCCGCCCCTCCCCCGTGTATTCGTATTAACGGCAGCCCTTCTCCAGGTTCGGTGGGCGAGAGCGCAACACATCGAGACACTACTCCCCCTGAAAGTCTACATGGTATCACACCCCTTTCTCTTCTTCTCGGCGCTGCGGCGCGAGTTGACGCTCCTCACCATTTTTACCCAATGCTTCGCCTACCTGTTGCTGGACAAGCAGCTGCTCCACTTCAACATGGCCGACTTCGTTCTTCACATAGGCGGCAAGGCTCTTTACAGCGTTCTGCGCAGCCCCGAGGGCACGCAGTCGGCGCTCGCGTCGCTGGTCTGGATCATCCCCGGCATGCTCTTCTACAATGTTCCGCAGCCCATGGTGCACGCTTGGGGCCTGGTGACGCTGACGGCGGACACGTGGGGCACCTCGATGCGTTCCGGTGCGGAACGGGCCAAGAGGGATGGGTTGCGAAAGCGGTGGTACGAGTCAGGCTTCCTCGTCGTGTGGATGGGTATCATCGGGGCCTTGTTAGCTAAGTGGGCTTCGGCTCGACTCCACCTGGTTCTGGAGCAGCGGGTTCTGGCCATGGCGTGCACTGCACTCCTGTGCTCGTTCCTCATGTGGAGGCTTGTCATCAACTACCGGTAGTGGCCTGGTCTCGTAAGGCCTCAGCGTGGCACCTTCAATAGACAGCTCAGATACTGTTGGCTCCGCTCAAACCTCCCGGGAAATACTAATATAGTGTAGTTGTCGCCGACCAAGGATCATCCTGTCCATGCTGTTGCGCCGGGCGGTGAAGGTTTAAGCAGTTCTCTCACGCCGCCAACATCATAAAGGCTTTTATGCATTGGCCAACCCGGCGTGGCCCGGAATGGATCTTCATGATGGCGCCACGTCAAAATTGGCTCCCACTTTTCAAGGTTTGTGTACTAAAGCGGTCAAATTATAGTAGCATTGAGCCCCTGGGCGGGCTCGGTGGGTTATGTAAGAACTTTAAGCCCGCATGGGAATTTTAGGCGTAGAATGCATGCCGCGGGAGGGTCTTTCCGTTATGGGGTTGATTCATAGTTACCAAAACTAATACTTTGGTCATTTGAAGTTCGCATTCTTATTTTCCGAGGTTGCTAAGCACGTATTTTTATCCTGTCAACAAATGCCGTACGACCCGAGGCTGACAATGGCCCTCAAGAGACGTCACCTCCTTTTTGTCGCTGGTGCCATCATTCTATTCATATTCGGTTTTGAATCACTCAATAGAAGAAGCGGTAACGCGGGACATATACGACCATATGTTCCAGTGTCTCCGTCTCATCCTGAAACGTTATCTGACGAGCCCAGGCACGGATTTGTCTCTTCTTCCTCAATTCCGCTGCCGTCCGAGTATAATGCGGCTGGTTTATTACGTCTTTCAGAGTCTTCGTCCGAGCTCTGCACTCACAGGTTCGGCACACGTTTCATAGAGAGGTTTAGTGCCTGCAGGGCTAGCTACTGCTCAGGTGACTCGGTGTCAAATCTCATGTGCTTTCACACCGCAAAATCAAGCTCGTCCATCTCGGAATCGGCCGACTCATTCTGCCTGGCCCGGTACGCACTGTCTTTTGACATCGCCCGAAGGAAGTTTTCGGTCAACTGCGAGCTCCAAGACCCCGCGCCGGAGGCGACAACTGGTTGTGCGGTCCCATATCGCAACATCACTTCCTACGGCTACCTCACTGGGCCAAAATACATTCTGAATGAATGGATGAGCGTGGAGAAAGCGCCAGCTACCAGTTCCTCCGGTGTGGCCCCCCGGGGTACTATTCCACCGAGGAACAAGTACGTTGTGTTGCTGAAACGTGAAGTGGACGGCAATATTTGGCATTGCATGAACGAAATCATGGCCCTCATGACGACGTTCGACGTGCTTCGGATTACGCCCGAGTCAACGACCGAAAGAACCGCACTGCTCGGCGCAGATGCGGCAGTAGGAACGGAAATTGTCATCCTGGACGATCTCCCCGATGGTAACTACTTCGAACTCTTCCAGATGTTCACCGGGTCGAGGCCTAAACGACTGGACGAATGGATTAGTAGCAGGCGCGTTGATAAGAAGACGGCGTCGATCCCGATCCTCGACAACATCATCGTGCCATATGCAGGAGCCGCCAACTCCCTCTGGAGCGACTGGGAGCCGATTGAATGCACT
Organism: Nigrospora oryzae; assembly: GCA_016758845.1. Lineage (NCBI taxonomy): Eukaryota > Fungi > Ascomycota > Sordariomycetes > Amphisphaeriales > Apiosporaceae > Nigrospora > Nigrospora oryzae. The sequence goes on from JADKYO010000001.1 coordinate 656,760, forward strand.
GACAATACAATGCTGCGCGTCTTTGTCCAGCGCGTCTTCGACTTTTACGGCCTCCCCCGACAGGGCCAGCGCGCCAACGCCGCCCGCATACGCGTCAGCATCATCGTGCGGAAGGGCTCGCGCCAGCTCATGGGCCTGGACACGCACCTCTTCGGCGCGGTCCGGGACAAGTTCGACTCGGTCGCCGATGTGCGCCTTGTGGATTTCGAGAAGATGCCGTTTCGGGCGCAGGTGGAGCTGGCGCGCGACAGCGACGTGTTGGTGGGCATGCACGGCGCGGGCCTGACGCACACGATGTTCATGGAGGAAGGCCGTGGCGCGCTGGTAGAGATTCAGCCCGACCGCCTGTGCCACTGGGGCTTCCGCAACGTCGCCAAGATGACGGGGCAGGCGTACTTTGTCGCCGGCGCCCAGAAGATCGTCGGTAACTGCTATCCAGAGCCTTTGGGGGGCGGAACCGAGGTCCTCCCCGACGACGGCAAGGGCGCTCTGTACGATCCGTCGCGGTGCTACGTCTACACTACGGATGCTGCGGCCTGGTCACTGGGGTGTTCGGATCCCAAAGAAACGGGCGGCGACCGCTCATTTTGGGTGTGCAAAAATCGCGACGCCAATGACGATTGGTACAGGACGTGCAAGAGAAAGGAGGCCGCGGATATATGGTGGATGACACGATATATCATGGAACAGAACCGATTCGTCAAGCTGGTTGGGGACGCTATAGAAGCAGTTCGTCAGAAGAATCTCGCGGCATAGAAAGACATAGTCGCACGGCATCACTGGGCGGCGTTTTCGGGTATCTGGCGCTGCGGGGCAGCTTGCAGTTGATCGACCCGCTCCTGCGTGGCCTGCAGCCCAGCCACTGAGAGGTCAGGTGCCTTGGAGACGTTCGCAAACAGTGACGGCGCTGTGAGTATGGTGGTGAAGTCACCCAACTCACGCACTTCAGCAAGCGCACGGCGAGAAGATCAATCGCTATGTGATCTATTGTGGTGGTCCTGCATTGCCGAGCGCTCTGCTGTGCCACTCGCGTGCGGGGGAAATGAGGCGGCAGTTCGGCGGACGCGCCCAAGACATCGTATCGCATGGCGCCACGACGCCGGGACTCGGTGGCAAAGAACGGGTTTTTGTCGCTGGCTTGGGCTGCAACCAGCGGCGGGTGCCCCTTTCAAGAGCCGGCTAGCCGGTTTGGTACTGCGACCGGGTGTTGTCAATGCCGAACAGTGAGTGCCCCAGCCAACTTGGTACTGCGACCAAGCCTTATCAATGCCGGATCGTGAGTGCCCTAGGACTCTGTAGCGCGGAGGCCAGCGTTCCAGTCTGCAGACGGAGGGCCCGCTTTCGGGGGCACTGCCTCCGCGTGGAGATGGCAGAATACGAGATTCGCTGGGGCCGTCGCAACGTGGGCCCGTGACCATGACGAAGGTCCGATGGTCGTGAATGGTATCCCCCCCCCCCCCCCCCCCGGAAGCTCATTTGCTGCTTGTCATGCAACTTCTCATGTAAGCCAAGACTGCCTGCCAGGTCTCTCCCTGGACGACGCTTCTTTGCTCTCTTCATTCGCCCGTTCTGCTGCCTTGTCCAAGTTTGGCTCTTTTCAGCTGCATTTCAGCAGTAAGAAACCGGCGTGCTATTGTCGCTGAGTGTGGTGGTTGGGGAGGCCTATCGCAGGGGTGGCCGGAGCCCCCAGTATTACCCCCAGAGATCGGCGAAGGCACAGTCCTATCAGTGAATGGAGACTCTCAGAATCCCCCCACTCACCTACCTGTACAGGTGTCGTTGTGTTGCCGAGTCATCTGCGTCGGCGCATTTTCCTATCTGCCACCTCTCCTCGGCGGTAGTTCTCATTCTAGATGGAATATCACGCTATGACTTGATGCGGTTCTCGGGTCAGGCTTCTGTGCCTTGATGTGGTTTTCGAATCGAGCTCCCTCCCCGCTCCAGGTCACATGGATGCGACCCTACTCATGTTGATGGCAGTTTATAAGTATAGCAACGTAGCCTCTTTCGCTCAACTGCTTGCCCTGCCCGCTTGGATTCGATTGCATTGCATCTGGTCCTGAAGCTAGCTTTTTTCTACGTTGAAACTGACTTCCTAATCGCAACGCAAATATGAAGCTGGAGTTTGCTTTTCTTGCGGCCCTTGCCGGCTCCGTCATGGCCGCACCTCCCCTGAACGGTATGTGTCGATCCTGTATTCTGCAGTGGGAATGCCGAGCTTTCTTAGGCTAGTATACTGATCGAATCGCTGCACAGTCTTGCAAGAACGCCAATGCAAAGCCGACTATGTCCAATGCACCAACCACAACCAGTGCTGCTCTGGTCACTGCACCTGGGGAGACAGGCCGAGCGATCCTTCTCTATGCACGACCATGCCCACTGGTTGCAACCTGAAGACCGACCCGAACTGTACCCCCCAGGGCTCCTCCTAGAGACAGACGGGCGAGCGCAGTTTGCCGCCATTGGCTAGGCTACGACGCTGAGAAAAGGGGTGGGGGGTTTGGAAAATAGCCCTACGACTCTAATACTACGCGGTACCCATGGAATTCTGTGTTCTAGGCTCCCTAGGTGATTTCCAATTGTACTCTACCTGCAAGGCTCGGGTGTTATGTGCATGGAGAGCCAGCCACATTGAGCGTTGAGAAAGGCAGGGGAGCCAAGTGAAGAGTCTCAAGTCCGCGAACGGCCTCTCTGCTGCCGCAATACTCAGCAGCCACCAGCAGCGGGCTTGCATTGAAGTAGTCATGGCGTACCGCGGGACTGGTGGACTACTACGTCGCTCTGGGGAGAGTGACCATGGCCAGGGACGCTTTGCTAAAAAAGGACAGCATCACAGCTTGGTGCCGAGCAAAGCGGCCCCGACTCGTATTTGATGGGCAATGGCCGTCCCAAAATAGCCCTGGACTAGCGGTTGGGTGGGTGGTGCTCTGGAGCTAAAGGAACGAGCGCTCCACTGCGGCGACACCGCGGACGCTAAGAATCTGGGCCGTGCCGCTTGGATTTTCACGAGATCGTCGTTTGGTTCCAGATGGGCAAGGGGGCAAGACGAGCCTCAACACGGTCGCCAACCAGTATGGAGACCATCCCTCGTCTGAGAGCTTTGGAAATGTCTTTATAAGGCGCCTCCCCAGGTGCAGGCTCGGGTGCTTGTCGTCGATCAACAGTCTATTCCTTGCTGATTTCCAAGTCGCTTTGGACTTGCCGCTCGTTGTCTCCCTTGGATCAATCGCTCGCTCTTTTCTCCCCCTTCAGCATGCGGTCGCATACTATCGCCATAGCCGCTGGCTTGGCTAAGATCCAGATGGCTAGTGCCGCATACGTGTGGCCTTCACCCCATGATCTGCTGGAAGATTATTACAGCTTGCAGTCTGGTGCAGTGAAGCACGGGTTTGTTGATGGTCCGTTCCAATCTCGCTCGGTCGGCATCCAGCTTAGATCAAATCACTAACCACAAGTCAATATGCATAGCTGTGAACCCATGCTCTTTCGGCACGAACAAACGCGGTGTCCAGAATGCCGCCGAGTGGATTCGCGTCGCGTATCACGACATGTCTACTCACGACACCACAAAGGGGACCGGCGGTATCGACGCATCGATCCAGTTCGAGTTGAACCGCGACGAGAATGAGGGTGAGGCCTTCAACAACAGCCTCGGCTTCTTCAGCAGCTACTACAGCAACCACGTCTCTATGTCCGATCTTATTGCGCTGTCTGTCGTGGCGGCGACCGACATGTGCGGAGGTCCCAGGGTTGAGTTCCAAGCTGGGCGCGTCGATGCGACCGAGGCGGGCCCCTGGGGCGTACCCAAGCCGGATCAGAACATCACCCACCACACGAAAATCTTTGCTAGGCAGGGCTTCAACACCGAGGAGATGATAACCATGGTGGCTTGTGGCCACACCCTGGGTGGCGTTCACCACGAGGACTTTCCGCAGATTGTGGGCGACCCCGATGCCACCGTGGGCAACGTTACGCAGTTCGAGGGCAACGGCTCGGCTTACCACTTTGACAACAACGTCGTCACCGAGTACTTGGACGGCACGACTCAGAACCCGCTGGTCGTCAGCCTCAATGACACGCAAAATTCAGATAAGCGCGTCTTCGGCGCGGATGGGAACAAGACCGTGCGCGCCCTTGCAGATCCCGCCGTATTCCAGACCAAGTGCGCCGACATTTTCAAGCGCATGATCAACACGGTCCCCGCCGACGTGAAGTTGACTCTCATGGAGCCCATTGACATCAAGCCTTACATCGACACCCTCGCGCTCACATCCGAAGGAAGCATCAACTTCGGCGGCCGGATCCGCGTGCGCACCGACAAACCGGAAAGGGACTTCAACGACATGCAGATTGACTTGGTTTACGTTGACCGCAGCGGAGCTGCTGTCATCAAGGCCATTCCCACCACCCCGATGAGCTTCCGGGGCGGCACCTCGAGTGGTCTGCATGGGGCGACTTTTGGCTTTTTCGATTTCTCCGCCGCCCTGGACGCTGCGGTTGGCATCAGCAGCTTCAAGATTCGGATGACGACACTATCGACCGGCGCCGTCATCGAGTTTGACAACGGTGGTGGCAATTTCCCCGTCGACGACTCTCTCTTATATCAGGAGGAACAGTCCTGCCTTATCGAGGAGGCTGCTGACAAACATACCTTCACTGTCACGGCGGCCGTTCACAAGGACCGGGCCCAGGAACCCATCGCGGCCGACCTCAACTATAAGATTATTCGGACTGAGGAATCTTTTGTGCCCGCCTTGAAGAAGCAGTCGGTTACGCTCACCCGTACCGAGAAATCGTCGGGAGACTACCAACTTTTTCAGCGGAAGGTGCCGCTATATGAAGAGGCGTGGTTCGAGGCAACGCTTGATCTGAAACTGGGAAGCGGCGACAACACCACCCAGTTCATTTTCAAAAATACTAACAACCTTCAGCGACCTTGCAAGGAGCTGTAAGAAAGACATTGGCAGCATCAGGTTAGCCGCGTTGAATTGATAGATCTGGCTGCAAGTTTAATAACAATCATATTGCCCTGGCCCGTCGGTCATGAATTTCGAACCTTGCAGCTGAATCTAAGTACGCTCAACTAGCCAGATGATTTGCCTTGATATGTGATTTTGCGGACACGCAGGCTTATCCTCATAAATACAGAACCTCTTAATTATGAGAGGCTTGATTATGGCTGGTAGGAAGTCAAAAAGCGAAGCCGGACCTCCTGCAATGCGTCTACACAATAAGTTGAGTTATGGATCACGGAAGCTGGCTTTTCATCGCGAAAACAACTACGTCAATTAGCAAGTAAAGTCCAAACCGCTTATCATGTTGCTAGTAGCTTTTGGATAAGAACTCGTGCCAGTAGTTTGCATTTTACTTACGAGAGGACATGCTCAAAGTTGCGAAAACCCTAATGTACCAGTACAACACGGTTCAGTAACGTGGCAGAAAAACAACAGTATGGAGAATAGGGCATAAACCACCCGCATAAATTATACGATGACAACCGGTATCCAATCAGGAATATTGAGACCTGTCGGTTCTTTTACACCACAAAATTTGGTTAAGAAATCCAAGGTAGCCTTGTTACATCCGTGGCGTGTTCGCCCTGATCCTTGCCGCCTATCGTCGTCCTTCGGCATCTGGGCGCATTAAGGTGCACCCGAGCGGCCGTGCCCTCTAGTGACGAGCCAGGCCCTTGAGAAGTCGCAAAATTCATCCTGGAGGAGGAAATCCCTGAATTGGGGCTTTTCGACCGGTATCAGGCGTCTTGGCCTCACGTGCTCCAGCCTCTGGTGGATGCAATGGTGCTATGCAAGACTTTAAGTGGTTGATGGCAGCATGACACATCCTAAAGATTCCGAGATTCAAGGTAAATCAATGGTAGCTACTATGAACCAAGGACTGACCCCCACTCTGATGAAACATGCTTTATTCTTCAGACAATTTGATCTGATGCTCAGGTGTGCGAAGCTGAGACGACGAATTCGTTGCCTAACCTTAATCCAAATATTATTAAAATCAGACGATCCAATCAAGCATTTCCACGGCCAAGTACATGGGTCAGTGACAGGTACTGGATACTGAAATCATAAATGCTATCTTCCTAGACCACTGAAGTGTCCATCAGCGGTCTGATGTAAACAAGCGTGTGAAGTAACTGTGGCTGGTGGAGTAATCAATTGTCAAGTTCTTATGCTGATCCCCCGACATATTAAAATTAGGTGGGCACATTGCGGGGAACGATATAGCCTCGCTTTATATTATGATAAGACATAGGTGTCTATTCTAAATTTGTCGTTCAAAAAGAGTCGGCACCGTGCTATTCGGATGCTATTTGGATGAATCACCATTACAAACCGCTGCCCGATGCATCGTGTTCACACATCATATGGAAGACAGTAGAGATGGTCCAGGGCGCGGGGGTACGAGACTTGGGGAAAAAATGAAAGAAGCTGATTACCTTCTTCTCGACAATTCTAAATTTACCAAGGCGATAGAAGCTCTTCCAATTGACACTTTGTCGCGAAGTGAGGCTATCACCACTTATAGCCTGGGAGGTCACGTGACCTTACATAAGCAGCCTGGGTAGCACGCTAGCTGGCTTACGGTGCTACTATTTCTACGTCTGGAACCTCGGATAGTTGTCCTTTGTTTTCTTCTAATAGAACAACTTGAACCTCGTTCCTCACGTCCCCTGAAGTGCGACACACTTTAGGTCTTGCCAGGTGTCTATGGCTGTGGCGCCACTGACGTCGTGAAGGGGGTATGTGGGGGGGGAGGGGGGGGGGGGGGGGCAAAAGGCTCGCTATACGAGGCATGCGTAGGCGAATTCATCCAACTGGACGTTATTGGCTTCCCACTCTAAATTAGTGAAGTTTAAGCCGGCTACTAGACAGACGCGTAATACAGACCAACCTTCTCGCGCATGGTTAGTCATCTGGTGTGCTTGACTCCCAATGGCTGGTAGTTGATGGCCAAGACCGATCGCTGGCGTTGGCGGTCAGAAATCAGATATCGATTTACAGCTGTCGGCCATTAGTGCTTACCAGGGCTCATTAGGCAGGACGGCCGTAAGCGCTAAAGGCTCCTCAATGCAAGGCGTACATTATGTTCAGCTTCCCCAACCCGGCCTGCAACCAGTCTCTCGCAGTCTTTTCTCCCCGTGACTGAGGTGCTTCCTTCTCTCCAAATTGATCACAACGATGGCTTCTGCAGCTCAGGTTGCGTTACTCAAGGCGCATTTCAAGACCCATGCAGAGAAGCTGCAACCCATCCTTACCGCACTGAACGGTGACAACTCTTGGCTCTTTTCCATCCCGCGTCCGGTTGTGGATCGAGCGGTAACGCGCAAATTCTATTACCATATTGTGTACGAGCCATGGCTCGCGGGGCAGGCAATTGCCTTTTTTTCGTGGATCATGACCATAACGCTACCCGCAACACCTATTTACAAGAATGGGCGTGACGTCGAGGCTCTGGCTCGTGAAATCGAACAGACAGCGGCAGAATGCATCGGCAGACACGACCAGGCCAGCGACAGCCATGACGGGGTCGCATCCCCTATTGATGCCATCTGGATTGGGATGAACATTGAGGACCACCTGCATGAAGAAACGCTACGTCTGTTCAACCCGAACATTCCTGTCTTTACGACGGCCGAATCAGTCAGGACAATCCGCAGCTGGAACCACTTTCGTACCATCATCAGTACGGCAGATTTGGCTCCAACCCACGGGGCATCTTGGTTGGAGCTTCATCCTGGCGCGCCGTTGCCACCATGGTTGCACATCTTCCGGCTCCCGTCCAGTAATATGCTTCAATGGGCCAATGTGCTTGTATGGGAGAGAACAGATAGTACTGGCGACTCTGCCGGCCCTTCCTACGAGGCACTCATAACTTCGCCTCATGGCATTCGACTCGAGGAGCCGGCCGTGGCAACCTATGTTGATGGTCTCAGACCTGCGGTCAGGACAACAGCAATGCTGCACACACTAAAAGAAAGTTTCAGCTTTGGTATACGCACAACCCTGGGGGCCGCTGGTGGCCTGGCTTTGCAGCGGGCGTTTCAGTCTCGGTATTGGGTCAACACGGCTGATTCTGCGTTGAAGTATTGGGGACTCGTAGCGCTGTTCACGAGGGATGTTCCGCGCACAATGGAATGGGCACTGGAGAAGGAAGAAGCTCAGCGTAGGCGCCAGGGGGAGGTTATTCCTCTGTCGCTGCCGGGACAGTATGTGAGGGTAGATATGGGATCATCAATTGTTTTGGAATGATCATGGGTTGGTTTCACTGCTGGCACTTTTTTCTTTTTTTTTTTTTTTTTAGAAACTCTTCATTCCGTGTTAATTTGGCCGCAATGTGATCGCCTGGTCAATCTTTCCTCATGTCGTGTTTGTAGCCCCGAGAACTAAAATCTTGTCACCCTATCGTGAATATCTACACCACACATATACCTGCCACAGCAGGCCAATTGTGTTTTGAAAATCCATGATGCTTTAAAGAATGATACAAATTCTGTGTGTACGTATCCATGGGTCTTCAAGGATGGCTACGTGAAAGCTGACCAGGGATATGCTGACACCTAGAACACCCACAGGGGATTAGCTGTAGTAATACGGACGGTCGATCAGACCCAGAGACTGTCATCTGACTTGATGATGCATGCACACCCACTTCCCAATTTGGCACAGCCCTTACCGGTATAGCACAGCTGCTCTTTCGGAAGGATGCTCAGTCGTTGGAAAAACAGGGGTGCACTGAGGCTCCACCGTCATGATCTGGGATGAATATATTCGCATTTCAATCAGAAATCAATGCGGTTATTCATTTCTATTTTGCGGTTTAGATTCTTGACCTCCCTAAACATCTTCAAGTAACGCTATTAGTGGAGTCTTTAAAGTACAATATGACACCACTAATTTGTATAGAGAAACTTGAGTAAGCAAATTCAATGGTTCCTAATACCATGTCAACAAAGGATTATAAGCAAATTAGATGCATAAGAAGGGGAAACTTTGATCTCTGAATCTTCTCATATCTCCTTTTGCAGCAAGCATCGCAACCACCAAACTGAGCCAACTGCCTCAAAGCTTTTCCATACGGACTCAATTCCCAATCATCAATACTTCTAATCTTGTACCCGACAAGAAGCATAAATCATCGAATTTACAACGGCCAAGATGCAATTCCTAACCATCGCCACTATCATCTCCATCGCCTGTGGCGTCATTGCCGTCCCAGCTCCTGACAACGTGGTTGAACCTGGCCGACTTCAGGCCCGCACCTGTGGCACATTGACAGGCAAGCCTCTTGAGCTATGCCAAGGTGCTTGCAAGGCCGCTTGTGTAACTTCCATTCGCCTCCCTTTTGGGGTCCAGATCAGCTGCTGATATATCCGATAGAGCGTCATCCCCCCTTCACTTGCCAAGACGGCTTGTCAGAAGTCCTGCACGCTGGGGCCCCTCAAGGCCCGCGATGTGGAACTCGAGACTGAGCCTGCCCACTTGCAGGCCCGTACTTGCGGCACCTTGACGGGCAAGCCCCTCGAGCTTTGCCAAGGTGCCTGCAAAGCTGCCTGCGTAAGTGGCGCCTGATTCCCACTATTCTAGCATTTTATTTAATAGCTATGTTTCGCAGAGCGTCATCCCCCCTTCACTGGCGAAGAAGGCCTGCCAGAAATCCTGCACTCTGGGACCTCTCAAGGCCCGTGAGGTCAATATGGACGAAGCCTTGGAGGCAGTTAACTTTGACGATTTCGGCAGTCTCCTGGGCGATGACGAGGCCAGTGTTCTGGAGACTAGAGAACCTTTGAGCGGTGCTCAGGTCTGCAAGGCCGCCTGTGCTGTCACTTGCAACTCAACCGTTCTAGCGCTTCGACAGAAGTGGTGCCTGGAGAAATGCGTGAGTTTCCATGTCTTACCCATATATATCCGGGGAGTGAACTAATATAATTGAACAACAGAACGGGAAGTGCCCCCAGGAGTAAGCCAACGTTCATCTTGTACTCTTCCGGCTAAATAGGAAAAGGAATGCATGCGTTGGAAACGAGTTTGAAAACACGGTTGCTGGATCACCATTTTGGTTGGGTTTCTATTTTGGATCGCTTTTTGCTATCTTCGATTATAGAAAGGTGGCAGAATTGATAACTTCCGTCCGTCACGGGCTTAACCGCGGCGCATCCTAATTCACCTCCGATGACAGGGCCATTGCTGCAGCACACCAAGTGATCATGACAGCATTACCTAGGCAGGATTGTTGCTTGATCTTATATTCATGGGCTACAGCATTGATTTTATATTACTAAAATGCGCGATGATACGGTTAATGCAGACTCCCATGGTGATATGATAAGCTGAAGATGTACGTAGCAAATGTCAGCCTTCACGGTGCATGTTGAAACCGAAGCAATTGGAAACGCATATCAGTAATGTCATGAGCAAACATTCAAGCGAATAACATTCACTGTATCAAATGGTTAGCAAAAGCAATTTGATACATTTTCCAACCATCTATAAATATTATTCCTACTCTTAAACATGCAGCCCCTGAATTGGCTGTATTATTTCCACATATGTTTTGTGCAGCAATCACGTACAGTGCGAACACATCTGGACAGAAGGGCCGCAAGATGTTGCCGTACTGCCTCTGAGGAATTTGGTAAATTTATGAGCCACAAACGCCACATGTGGCTAGTAGGTCATTCATTCGGTCCCTTGTACCCTCCCCTTTCATCAACAAGGACTAGGGTTGATGTATTTATTCACAGCCTGCATATCAGCCTTATTTAAATGTCAAAGAATTGCGAATATGAAAGGCCGAGGTGCCTGCAAGATCGGCTGGGCATATCGCTGTTGGTGAACTCAAAAGTGCATCTCGTTACGCCAAGGTGTACAAGCACGTACCCACTTTCCATCGGTGCCAAGTACGAAACGGGATGGCGTGTGAGAGGATGCGCTACCGCGCGATCCAGAACAACACAGCGACCGGTTCTGTTCCATCCCACAAGGCAACGTAGCAACAAATAGCAATGGCAGACACTTCAAGCCTCATCAAGTAAATACGCATGAGCTGCATTCCAGTGCTGGCTTGAAAGGTCTGTCTGGAAATGGTCATCGGCACGATTCCCAAAAGATACTTTTGACGTACCAACGCCTGAAAACGGGCCGGCTTAGCCCGCACATCGTATGATTGTCAGGCCACTCGCCCCAGAGTTTTCCACTGCCACCCCTTTCTGGCCACTGACGCTGCCGCCCAGACGGCATACAAGATAACAGGCCGGGCACCCATGGTATGAAGAGCCAATAACCACAGCAGCGGTTTCATTTCGGTCACTTCGGTTTTCGGGCAGCTTCGGAAATAGCCGAGGTGCCAACCAGCTATCACGTTTCCACGTGACACTACCCCTGGTATGAGTGCAAGCACTGTAGAACTTAAGTCCGACAACGTCGGAGGTTAGGCGCCATTTTGTGTCGTCTGCCTGATTACTTGTTTTGTTTCCTCTCGGTCGTCGTACCGATCACCGCACTCTTTAGTATTTCCCTGCCTCTGTTCACCTGTCCTTTCTTTTCTTCGTCATGGCTTGGCTCACCCGCATCGTTTCCATCACCAACTTTGGCGTGGCCTCGTCCGCCCTGTGCTTCCAGGTATTCGTTTTGTACCCCTGGCACCACCAGCTCGATGCCTCCTTCGAGCAGCTCAAGACCGAGCATGTCCGCGTTCTCGAGGCCGTGAAGGACATTGCAAAAGAAATGGACAACGACTCAAGAAAGGGATTCCAAGATGGAATCCTTCAGCGTCTCGGAAAGCCGGCCTTTCCCAAGTCGTGATCGAGATGGGATTCTAACAGCAAACAAGGGTACGGTGAGCGACAGTGGGTGAATCATGAAGTTCTCGGCATAGTATTAACGAGAGCCTGTTTAGGGTGGCTCGTCGCGATAATACAGCATGTGCCTTATCACCGCGGATAAACGTGGGAACCGACACTCGTTTTTACCGCCAACCAGGCCATATTTTGATGAAGACCTGGTCGGGACTATCACTTGCATGACCAGGCCTTCCAGGCTACCGGCGGAAAACTTGACCGGACGATGTAGTATTGTGGAACCACCATAAACAGCTTCGTAACACCTATTTCACTTGCGGATATGAAGACTTGATTATCAATACAGCACCGATTGCTGCGAATATGCTCGGCTTGAACTCCAAGATTGTCAGCCAGTCAACGAAGCTTACTTACCGCTCGTTCTTGACGTAGCAGCCCACCCAGAGTGCGTATGGACCAATTTGCAATAGCGAAATTGTGATAAAGGATATGCCAAAAACCAGAGTGGGACTTCTACAACCCCCGGATTATCTTGCATTAGGATGGGGCCTCTCCACTTGGGGGGGGGGGCTCAATATAGCCCTCGGCATCGCACACTAGTGCATCGACCCTGGGAAAGTCAGAAGCCCCTGTATACTAACGGCTATGGCCTTGACCAAAAAAGGCCCAAAAGCCTATATGGTGGGTCATCCCTGTGACGTTGTACTTAGGAGACTCAAGGCAGTGTGGAAGAAAACCAAGGGCTATCGGAGCGATATCTATTACAATGACGATTTCGTAGGGCCAGGAGTTCCTATGACATGATACACAGTTTCTCTACACCAAATCATCAAAAATTATCCTTGCAAGCTCTTCGGTACGGCTTAGTTGTGCCAAGTGACTCGACCTTAATACTTAGAACTTACGATATCTGGTTAATTTTTTATTCATTTTTCTTCTATCATATACTATCTTAACTTAGTGGTTGAAATGACGGCGCGCTGATAGTGTGGCTCGTAGATAAGGGCCTAAGCTTACTTCAGCCGACTAAATCACCGGGGTCTTTTGATTTTACAACGCCGTCTATCTGCTAGGGGCCGCATTGAAATCGGCGGAGCCACACGACTGCTTTCCCACTCCCATTGAAACATATATCGCGGCTACAAATTGCACTCGCTTGTCGACTATGACCCGCATGTACAACTACTCAGGATATTTTCCCAAGCTTTCTGATGCCGACGGGGACGACTACTGCCTTAAAGCGGCCAGAAAGGCCGAGGTGAGTTAGATGGCAGATGAGGAGCGCAACTGATGGCACGGTGCCGTGCCCGTCTGAAAAGCATGTATTACGACGTGAATGAGCTCTATGTAGGTATCTACGTTCTCCAGGGCGAGTCTACCTATATTCACGACAGTGTACGGAACGGCTGATACTGCTCTTTTTGATGGATATACAATGCTCCATAGGCTTTTCATGACGTGGGCCGATGCAATTTTCCACGGTTACCAAAGGGCAGGGCAATCATTACGCTGAGCGTAATATGAGTCATGAAGGCAACATTAAGGCACGGTATAAATTATCTCAGTACTCTACCCATTATGTATTTCTTAACGCGGTATTTACTCGCCCGTATGCCCCGAAAAGCCATTCCGAAATGAGGTAGCGTCATGCCGCCCGAATATTACAATGCCGTGCACAGAATTTAGGTGACTACGCCTGTTCCCCGGTTATTTGTCTTTACACCAGTGCCCAGTGGACGAAATTATAGATATGGACCCAGTCTGAAAGACTTAATATGAAGGTTTTGGAATTTTGAATGATTCCTTTAGGCCAAATGTAATATCGGCAAGATTGCCACCGATTCTCAGTCTCATTATATAGAAAATGGCGGTTTTGCGTCATGGACCCACCGTATCATGAAATCCATATCTGATCATTAGGCAATAACCCTAAGTTGAGACTGTGGCCTGGTGTCTATACCATCTTCAATGCTTTCATTTCTTGAAATTTTCCCGAATCCTTTCTAGCACTTGGGGTCTTGCTGGATTAATCTTACATAGGTAGTGGTTATGTGCAGTTTATTAGCCGTATGAAATCTATTTCAACATCTTTTAAGGAATTCCCTTCCTGATTTCTGTCTCTTACCGCGGGGATAACGAAAGCATACTAAACGGTGTCAGGAGATCAGCCATTTAGGGCCAAGGCCATGCACAAAATGTACGGATCGGTTGTGCGTATTGCGCTTAAGGAGCTAAAATTTGTCTCTGTATTCGTTTAGAAGAATGATTATGGATCTCATTCCGGAGGCGAGTGATTTAAGAACCGTAGCTGCTACTATGTTGACGGCATGGTACCCTAACACATCATATCCGTTGATACAGGGCCACACAGCAGGTTTCGACGACCGTTCGCCTAAGGCTTTTTGGAGGGATCCATATCGGTCCAGAAGCCCATTATTAGTGCCTTTTTTAACCTTCTGATAGGCCAAATATGCGAGAGGATATAGATCTGAAACAGTAGTTCAACTTTGCCACCTACGACATAATCAGGTAGTTCACGTTCGGGTCCGACTTTGAGAACCTAAAGACTAAAAGGACCTAGAGCCACCACAGGACATCCTCCCCAGCGGCAATTCGAGTTGCAAGCTACCAGGAGGTGCGTGATGAGGAAAAATCTAGAAAACGCACTGCACACAGTGGCGGTGTTCAGAGGCGAAACGAGGGTAGTAACATTTTATAATTCTTATAAATGTACACGGACAAGATGTCACTACCCGTTGATGGTCTTTTACCCGTTCAACTAATGCACTAGTGCTTCATTCCTTCTATAAAATAACGGAGGCAAGGAGGACAGCGCCGAAAAATTACGCGTAGGTCCTTTGACCGCATAACTCGGTAATTTTAGATCTTGGTCCTTTCTCGGACTAAAATTTCTCTTCTTTAGCACGAAATATTCTAAAGAACCGATGGACAAAGGCATTCTAATCGCTTTAACTTACATAGCTCGATGGCTTTAACCCCCGCCGTCCAGCTCTACCCCTGCATAGAACCACGTCTAGACTGTTCCGCAATTGGGTCGCTAATTTGAAGGGCTCCATTGGAATTGCCGTAGTTCCCCGGTTCTCCCCACACTTCTCCGCAATCCCTCCACAGCGCAAAAACTCTCGCTCACTAGGAATCGGGTACTTTTTGGCCGCGCCCGGCCAAGAACAAGCTCGGGGAGGGCAGAATCTAGCCAGGGTATTTGTTTAGCCGCAAGCCGTTTGAGGGGCTGATGGGACGTGAAGCACACTATTACTGTGCCTTACTGCCTATCATTGGTCGGCCGACATCGTGTGACCAACTCGCAACTGAGGAGCGGGGGCACATTCCATGGAAATTACAAGATAGAACATGGATCATGACAGATGCGACGAAAATTTTGCTTTGTGCATGATAGGCGGTGTATTATTTATTACAGATAGCCTCGGCTTCTTCGATGGGATTGAGATGCGGCTCGCTTACCCATGCACTTCCTCGCCTTCTCCCGCAACCGCCCTTTGTCATGGATGAGAAGACAGCGGCGCCTCAGCACATCGTTGCTGCGTCGGAGCAAGATGCACATGCCGACAAGACTCCGACTCAGCCTGTCACGGCCCAATGGCGTGTAGATGACGCTGTAAAAACACGGTGGTCGGCCATTACATCGAACCCAAAGATCATCCTAATTGCGTTATTGGCATCGTGAGTTCGGATGCACACCTTCCTCGCAACTCGTCTAATTTACGTCCAGCTTTGGTGGCTTCGAGTATGGATACCAGCAGGGAATATTGTCGCAATCTCTCGTTATGCATCGCTTCACAGCGAACTTTCCGTCTGTCGTGGCCTCCTCGGCGGCGACAGGGTGGCTGACGTCGGTGCTGCAATTGGGCGGCATCGTAGGGTCGCTGACGGCAGGGCTCGTGGGCGAGCTCATCAGCCGCAAGTACACCATGTTCAGCGCGTGCTGCTACACCGTCCTGGGCAGCTACTTGTACATCGGCGCCACGGCGGGGCAGCCGTCGTTGCTGTATGCCGGCCGTTTCTTCACGGGCCTCGGTGTCGGCACCTTTAGCAGCGTCGGCCCACTGTACAATGCTGAGATCTCGGCGCCAGAGACACGTGGTTTCATCGTCAGCTTCTACCAGTTCGCTACCATTCTCGGCATTATGCTCAGCTTCTGGATCGGCTATGCGTGTAACTTCATCGGCGGCACCGGAGACGCTCAATCCGACCTCGCCTGGCGTCTGCCCTCCATTATCCAAGGCATCCCCGCGGTCCTTCTGGCCATCGGCATCTGGTGGATGCCCTTCTCGCCTCGCTGGCTGGTCAAAGTCGGGCGTGACGACGAGGCAAAGAAGACGCTGGCCTGGTTACGCAATAAATCCCTGGACGACGATTTGGTCCACGCGGAGCTCCTCGAAATCAAAGCCGAGGCACTGTTTGAACAGCGGGTGTTCGCCAAGCACTTCACCCACCTGAAGCCTGAGACGACTGGCATTTTGAAGAGAGAGATATACGGCTATGTGCAAATATTCAGCTCCATGGATAATTTCAAGCGCGTGTGCACTGCCTGGCTCGTCATGTTCTGGCAGCAGTGGAGTGGAATTGATGCCAGTATGATCTCCCTTCCTGACCTATGGCACTATTGCAAAAAAGGAATGACACGCTGACCACAAGCCCATAGTTATTTACTATGCATCGAATGTTTTCCAGAGCTTCGGCTTTTCGGAAGGAACCATCGCCCTTCTGGCGACAGGAGTGACTGGATCTGTCTTCATGATCAGCACATTGCCAGCTATGGTAATTTACCAAATCTCCTCTGCAAGCTCCTGTCTAATTCGCTTGTGCAGGTGCTTATCGACCGACTTGGACGCAAAACCATGCTTCTTACTGGGTCAGTGATCATGTTTGTCAGCATTCTTACCGTCGGCATCATTGTCGCCAAATTCCGGCATGATTGGCCAAATCATGTCGACGCCGGATGGGCGGCCGTGGTTCTCATCTGGATTTATATTGCCGGCTTTGGCTTCGGCTGGGGTCCTGCAAGCTGGGTCGTCATCTCTGAAATCTTCCCGCTTTCGATTCGTGCTCGTGGTGTATCAATTGGCGCCAACTCAAATTGGCTCAACAACTTCGCCATTGGCCTATTTGTCCCATCGATGCTCGAGGGATGGGCATGGGGTACCTACATTTTCTTCGCTGCCTTCTTGGTCGGCGGCTTTGCCTGGGTTTGGTTCTATCTTCCAGAGACGAAAAACGCCACACTTGAAGACATGGATCGTGTCTTTAAGAGTCACACGGGAGCTGAGGATGCGGCCGTGCTTGCCCAGGCCCAGAGAGACGTTGGTCTTTTAGATTTTGTTGCCCGAGGGCAAACTTCCAGAGCTGAGCCGACAGCCTGAGAGAGGATTTTCTAAACATACACGCTCATACCCGCGTTCATAATAGCAACAGCCGTAAGGCGCATCGGCAAAAGCCTAGTGATCGACGAGTCCACGACGTAAATCACCTTCTCCACAATTTTACTCGGTCTCCCCTTCCCGCCGTTCCTCATTGCCCCCTTCTCCAAAGTCTATAGCCATAAGGGTGTCTGGCTCATCGGAAACTCTTTTGAACGCCCTTTGCCCATTGAATTGTTCGACGGCCCGATAGCTGTCGGCCGGTTCGCCGGGGGCTTGAGAATTACGGTAAGTGCCTCGCCCCTGACTCCCAAATCATGCATCCCACTGATGACCCCGATGCGCAGTTCAAAGGCCCCACAATGAACGACATATACACTCAAGGAGACCGCCAGAAATTTATCGCTATCGCCATTATCATGACCCCTAACATTAGTGCCTGCCGCCTGCTGATTTCCACCTTTGCCACGCTCTGTATCAGTAGCTACGGGCTGTCGAAGTTCATCAGCACGCTACAATATAACGCGGTCTCGGTGGGCACTAAAGTAACCACACAGGCAGGGGACGCTTCGTGGAATGGGTCTTCGCGAGGCAGAAGGTGCGCTCGCCGGCTGGCGTCTCGTAACCCGAGTTCAGAATGCCATGCCTGGATACCCCGCTTACTCTGATCTCAATCGGCTTCTTTTAGTACGGGTGGGCGGCCGAGGCGCGGAAACACCGGGGCGTCGTCGATGTCGGTGTTGCCATCTTAGTGTAATGTTTCTTGCTGGCACTGACCATGCTCGCGCACCTTGCTTGAAGGACTCCCACATGCGGCGTTAATAAACACAGCGGGCCGCAAGTTTTTCACCATGCTAAGCTTCGTGTGCCCTATCCACGCAGTGCAGCTGTTAGAGCGGTTAGGGATAGATGAGTTATTAGCATGCTTGTCTTCCTATTTAACGGAATCAGTGGTCTCGTAACGCTGTTGTTACGGGGATGGGGCACAGAGCTGAGAGCCTTGGCCGGAGTTGATCCTGGACGTTTCTATTGGCTGTTATAGGCGGTGAATATTGGGCACATGGCGACTCTCTCTTTACCCAAATCAATTTCTTTGAATTGATTTAGTTCCTGAATTATCCCTTCCCGCCAGGCAAGCTTCTAATGCATTGAGCCCCAGTTCAATACCAAGCAGAATTTTCAGATTTGTGAAGCCGCATGTTACATTTTTAATGACCCCATTGCCAACAGGTTTGGCTTTCTCTAAGACTGCGGCCACTAAGATCCACTTGCTTTATGACTTGTATAAAAAAGGAACCGATTGCTAGAATCCACAACGGCTAAAATATCTACATTCGTTACTCTCAGGCTTCGCCGCGAATTTCGTGTATGATTCAAAGTGCTCTGAAGTTCCAAATATATTTTATTAAAACTATAGCGAAGTATGATGCCACGGTTGTCACGGTTGAATAAACGGAGGGTCTTGATGGACCAAGTGGTTCCATTCAGATGCGAAAACTACAGGTGGAGAGGAAAGAAGAGGAGGAGACCTACAGTCTCTGCCTCCCAGTAATAAATACAGGCGTTTCCTCCAGGCAGCGTTTGACTGCTTTGTCCCCCAGCTGACTCATCCAGGGGTCCAGGTACCTCCGTACCTTCCAGGTTGCCGTAACAACGGTAAAGATCTTTAAGTGTCTTGCTTTTGTATATATCATCTGTGAACCAATCCCGTGCCTTCGTACGTCTTCCGTATGCTTATACAAATTAGTATTTTTCGTTTTACGTTATTGATCCTTGGCTTTCAAGTGATTATAAACATTTACCACTATTCTCTGATCTGAACTACGAGCTAGCCTATGTCTCGATGATTCAACGTGCCTCCCTTAATCCTGACCGGGCAGTGTCTCTAAACAACACTTTTGTCCGCTTACCTCTATGTTTCCCACTGTACATATGAATCCATGAGAAAATGTTGATATTATCTATTTTAAACTGTAAACCCCATAGTGCTGATTTATAACTTATTCAATGTTATACTGGGTATCCCTCCCATTAGCACAGTGACTCTGCTGGCCCATTAATTTGAAGCTGCAGCCCCTCTAGTAGGCCCTGCCATACCCCGGGGTCGCGCTATACCTGGCGTAGTCAGACCTCGGCGTATCGAATTGCTCGAGGGGTATATCATGTTCCGTCCTCGATGATGGGCTCCGGAGGTTCATACTGTGCGCTTGACTAGATATCCTGCCCAGCTCCAAGACGCTGCTCTGGTACAGCACAGTATGGCTTTCGTTAAAGTCCTGATCGGTCGATATGGTGTTTCTTGTCCAAGGTTTACTTCTGAAGCTCTTTTTGGAGTGCCCGGTGGCCGAAGGATTCGTTTTGCGCTTTGGGCTGCCGAAACCGGGGATCCAGCGCTTCAACAGTGGCTGCAGGGTGACGAGACAAGAGCATATGGTGCCGGTCGTGATCTCGGCCAGCGTCCAACTCGTGATTCCCACAGCATCGTTGGGCAAATCCTGCGACGCACTGATGAAGATGACAAAATAGGCCCGCAATACCGATATAATGCAACCGAAGAAGCCCAAGCTAAAGAGGCCCGTAAGAGCAAACTTACGCCCAATAGTCAGGTGAAGGCGCCATATCATTGGGATGGGTAAAACCAGCAGGATAAAATCGGTGGCGATATTACCGGCGGCGTTGATGATCTGAATATCCCTATCCGGAATGCATTGTGCAGGGATCGTCTTGTCCCAATAGCCCTCGACGGGGATGCATATACAGATCATCACCACCAGGATGCCCGCCGCCCAAGCCATCACAATGGCCGCGACGATGATGAATATTGTACGGTACTTGGATACTTGTCGTATAAGTCTCCAATACTGTAGAAAAAGGCTAAGCTTGATGAAAAGCAGCGTTGCGTTATAAAAGACCACGCCGAGGTAGAATAACTGCCGTGGCAGATGAGTGAGAAGCCTGTCGCGGGACAGAGACGAGTTCACTAACCTTGAAAAATTCTACCAGCTCTAGGGGCATGGTAACAAGGTCCCAGATATGCCAGCCTAGACCATGGTTGAGATGAAGAAGTAGTGTTATGGCCACAGTCAGAACCCCCCCTAGTGATGCGATGGACATGTAGTCGTCAGCGCCTACGTTGTGGAGCAGGAATTGTCGCGTGTAGAGCCGCAGCCCGACGGCTGTCGTCGCGAGCACGATGCAGGTAATGGCGACGATATGAACGGTGAGGGTGTTGCGCGAGTGGTCGAGGGCTGACCACATGGCTGGGTCCACAGGACTCATCCCTAACGGTGGACCTCCCGGTGGCGGAGGCTCTGTCGATGGAGGCCCTCCAGGCGAGGAGGCGGGTAGAAGAGTCATGTTCTGAAACGTATTAAAGCGCTAAGCGGTAGCTCAGGGTCGAGGAAAGTGTAGAGGCGGTTGGTGGGGTGTGCACCGCGGTCCAGGAGGTGCTGGTAATTAGTCGACTGATGGCAAGGCGGTTAGCAACGTCTCGTCGCACGCTTCTGGAAGAAGATGAAGCCTCCAAGCTCCGGGAGTCGCGAGCATGTATAGTTCATATCGTAATTCGGAGAGTAGCAGCGGGCTCATGCCCAAGCTGTCAGGCCATATTGTTTCTCGAGGCACGTTCAAACGCTCCCTAGCCGTGCGCAGTGGATTCTTGTTTCACAGGGGATGATCGGTTGGCGGGGTCGACAAACAGCTGTAGGTTCTTTCTTAGCCGAATTTCGCGGGAAAGTGGGCAGCGATCTGGGTGGGCGCCAGCGCAATTGGCCCAGGGCCGCCTGGACCGCCTATAACCCCTCGAAATCTTTATTGAGCCGGATGATCCTCGGCCGCGTTGGCTATCATGGGAGAGTACGGGCAAACGCGATTGCCTCGATGGCGTTGGGGTCCGTCCCGCACACGGTTAGTGACAGGGTACCTTGTCATATCTCCGGCTCTCAGTCGCATCCCCAGTACTGGAGTCGCACTGAAGCATCCATGTTCGGCCGGCCCGCGGCTCTTTGATCTCCAAAGCCCACTAGGAATGCCATTGGCGGCACACGGGGCGCGTGGTCGAAATGGCGGATCTCGGCACCCGCGCGCGCGGCCACGGGAAGTCGTAATTCGCGATGGAAGAGGGCGCAACGGAGCGGGGCAGGGCCGGGTAATTTCCGACGCGGGGCGTGGGCGGATGCCCCCGGGAGGCAGGGCCGATGCTGCAGTTCGTGTCTACATGTGTGCGTTACGCAACTGACGGCCACGATGGAATGGACCGAGACGGACGTGAGGCGCTGGGAGGGCGCTGGTGGACATGTGGGTTGCAATACCAGTGGGGCGACATTCGCCTGCGGGCGCTTACCGTTTCGTGGTGGGCCGGGTGCGTCGGAGCCAGGCACATTTTCCATCCACATCAGGGGATCCCGGCACCCTAACAGGTCGGCTAGCGTTACCGAGTCCACGACCTGGCCGACACTTGGAGGTGAAGCTGGCACCGCTTGACGTCTGAGGGCCTCCCGTGCACGAGGCGGCTACGTGCCATCCCATCGCCGTCATTTGTGATGCGATGGAATTCCGCTGTGGAATTCCGCTCCCACTCAGGCCCGGATCCACCGATGATCTGATCCTGTTGCCGGGCAGTTTCTGCCCCGTTCGGAGGGACTGTATCAGGGCAATTCCCAAGACCATGGGAAAATTGCTCGTCACTCGAGAGCGTGCTCGTTTTTCTTTGTGTCTTCTCTGCCTAAATGACTCGGACCTTGACATGGCCACGGCACCTGCGTTGAATGGATAGAAGCAATTGCAAAGCCCCCATAGCGCCGAAATTGTTTGGGGACGTCCATGCTTCCAAGGCAGCATCCGCGGGCCTCCGCTGTCAGGCTGCATCATCCTTGTCCCCTGTATATATCCGGTAGCTGGGATGGAATCGTCGCATCCACTGCCCAATCCGGGGAAAGTGCCGCCGAGCCCTCATGACCCGTGTAACAGCACCATGCCGCACCAGCAACTGTGGCCGCTCGATCGCCAATCTCCTTCACAAAGCGCATATAAGGTGTGTAACGGTTTTTAGGTTTCATAAGAGGGGGGCGATTTGCCGACAACTGCAACCAGATGAACCTAGCAGTCTACGTAGCCCTCGTGATCAAGTAGACGTACGAGCTTGAAAGGTTTGTCTTCTCGTAACGCAACCGGGAGGTATCTGTGCTTTTGCTGTGTCTCCCTTACTCTCGCCTGTGCCTTCGAGGCGATTGCGGCGCATTCCCTGCTTACTAGTGGGTGTCTTGAGATTAGAGCATTGCGCTCTTCTTTTCGTGAGGCGAGCAACCTTAACTAATCCGTTCTACGGCGTAGCAACTTACGTATAGAAGCAACCCAACGGCGTGACCCGCGTGCCCGGATTGACGGTGGCCCCGCCGAAGTCTGCATCGATGTTGATTCTGGCAATAAATAGATAGTCGTTACTGTACCGAGTAACGGAACCATAAATGCGGTACACCACCTAGCAGATGTATTTGTGCCCCCTATCGAAGTGCCTATTCATGGCTACTGTCCTTACAGCCTAAAAGAAACGAGATTGAGATTAAGCCGGAATAAACGACTACTTCCGCTTACGAGATTCCTTGCCAATATCGAGAACGAGAGCACCGCAGCGGGCGTGCTCTTTAAGGGAAGAGATAGTTACCGATGCGATGTTAGTTGTCCACTCCGAAACAAGGATAATCGTGACCATCTATATCCCCTAGTTGCGGGGCTGAAAACAAGAACATGCTAGCATCGGTGACCTCCAGCACGGCAACCTCCACCCAGGGACATGAGCCGGAACAACTGTTGCGCTGGCATGTCCGAAATTTCGCCATAGATAGAGGCTAACATGGGGGGAACCCGCACTAGATTGCATCCCTCGATCAGGCTCGGAAGCGTCGTAGGCTGGGCTTTCTTTACCTCGACCAGCCACTTAACGTCGGGCGCTTGGTATCAGCTTAAGCTAACTATTTGTTTCATCAACGTTGTCTTTATTCGGTATGTTTCGGTGAAAGGACAAACTTTTAGGATTAAGGGCTTCGTGGACTTGTGTTTAGAATGACCCCAGCTTATGCCGCCGAAATACGCCGTCAAGACCCGGGATCTAGATTGATCACCACTGATGCATGGCTATGGGGTTTGACTGGGTATTAAGGTGCGAGGTCCATGATAGGAGGGTTCTTGGTGCCCCACCTTGGACTGCACTATAGCTAGATTCCCACATCAGCGGCTACTTCGTGGCAGCGTGACCTAATAAACCACCTCATCTATTTTTCGTGTTAACCATTCGGGATTGTTATGTAGGTCAATACGACAGTACACTGTTTTACGAGTCAACAAGTTTAAAGCGCCGCCGTTCAAGACCTAAAGAGGGCTTTACACATATTTGCATACCCGATAAGGTCACCACCCGCCACTTGGGCCAACCCAGACTTGGGCCACCAACAAAGTAACGCCATCCTACACATTGCCAACAGCTTCACTTGTAGATAAAACAGCAACCAGGACTTCAATAAATAGGTGGATCGGACCATTCTCATCGCCTTTCAATTGCGTATCCTCTGATATGGCTACAGATCGGGAAAACAAGCTGCGCGCTGCTATTCGTGCCACGAAGAACGGCGCCTCCGTCCGCTCAGCTGCTAAGCAACACTCCATCCCTAGGTTAACACTTCAACGCTATATTAACGGTGGACAGACTATTCGTGAGGCTCACGAAAAACAGCAGAACCTATCGCCTTGCCAGGAGGCCTATCTAGTACGCTGGGTTAAGACGTAGACCAAGTTAGGCTACGCGCCGCCTTACTTAAGGTTCACGATATATACTTTAAGGATCTCTCGAGCGTCTAAAGGACCTGAGACCTTCGGAAGACACTGGATCTAGCGCTTCCTATAGCGTTATCTAGAGTTGAAGACCTTACGTAGCGTCCGCTATAACTAGCGGCGCGCTAACGCAGCTTATTTAACAAATATCGAGGAGTTCTTCTAACGGTTAGACGACCCCTTGATATCAGCTATCCCTCTAGCTCACACTTATAACGCCGACGAGATAGGGTCGTAGATCGGTATTTATAACGCTCCCCTTGTTATCGGACCCTCTAAGCTTAAGGAGGTCCTTATTAAGGACCCCCTTAATAAAGAGTAGGTGACTATCGTGGAGTGCGTAGCTAGAGACAGCAGAGCGCTTTTCCCCTTAGTTATTTTCGGAGGCAAAAACGTCCAGCAGTAGTAGTTTAAGGAGGAGATGTTACACGACGATGACCTTAAGTCCTAGAGGTTCGCCTCTAGCGGTTCCGGCTAGTTAAGTAACGAGATAGCGTTACGCTAGCTACGTGAGGTGTTCCTCCCTCAGACGAAGCCTTAAAACTATCGCTAGTGGCGCCACCTCCTTATCGACGGCTATAGCAGCTACACTAACGAAGCCTTCCTCCTAAAGTGTCTTTAAGCGCGAGTCTAGCTAAATTTCCTGCTAGCGCACTGCTTATAGATACTCTAGCCCCTCGATATCGGCCCCTTTTTAGCGTTAAAGCGTAGGTTTAGGTCTATCTTATGTGCCACTTGTTATTCTATGATAGTCACCGTTGCCGGCAAGCTAGAGTTCGTGGCTGCTTAGAAAAGGGCTCGATGTGAGGTTTTGACGATAGATAATATCCTAAGAGGCTAGGAGTCAACTGGTATCTTTCTAAGGGACCGTTCCAAGCCTCTTAACAGTAGGCTCACTACCTAGGCGGATGCGTAGACTTTAAGAGAACCGGAGCGCGCGAAAACACCAAACTAAAGCGCAGCGTTAAACGAAAACGAACCTAAGACTTTAACGAATAGCAGGGAAGTGAAGGAATTAGGGCTTCGTATATTAGCAGCCGATAACGCGTCAACGACTATAGTGTAGCGTCGAGACCTTTAGAAACTGCAGAAGGCCTTCGACGTCCTAACCGCTAGTAACGTCGCTTACGAGCAGCTAATTAAGCAATTAAAAGCTGCGCTCGAGAGATAGCGACCTCGAAAATAGCGTCGAGTCCTTCCTAGGTCTTAACAGGCGTTTATTAATATGGAGGACATCTCGCAAGCGAGGGATCAGCTAAGGGATGAAGCGGACCGAGTCCGCCCACGGAGGTCTGCGCGCCAGCAGCCAAATAGACGGTCGGAAACACCAGAAATTGAAGATAGCCAGGATCAGGAGATAGAGGAGGTCCTCGAGGAGATACTGGTCAGACTTTAGCTTACTAGGCCTAGTTGTGGCTATAAGACACCAAAAACCAGCTTAAGGGGTCTCACGATAGGTTTGGTGGCCCAAGTCTGGGTAAGTTAGGGTACCCCTCTGCGCGCCAGCCCCTTCACGCGCCACCTGTTTTAGGGGCGTCTCGCGATGCCTTCGGCCACCGAAAAGACGGATATCTCCTTAACTAGACTATCTAGGACCTAGTTATTTAATTCAAGAGACGACGATACACTCTTCTGCCTCACTATCGGTTTCTTCTTCAAAATCCTTAAGGTCTACCCATCCTTCTCCGTCGGAGTCAAGGTCCGGTCCATCAGGTAGGATCCCTATCTCCCTCTTGACTCGTCTGACGTCCCGAAGTGCAACAAAACGCTCCTACGTAGTCGCACGCACTTTACGACGTCGCTAAGGCTTTTGATGCTCTAGCGCAGCTGCTAGTTAGTCTCTTTCGATCGTGAGTCTAGTGTTTTCGCCTATTGCTTGGTTAAGGGCCTTACCGAGCTTGCGAACGAAGAAGCGGAACGTTACGAAGCCATACGCTGGCTCGAGCCTACGCAGCTGCTTGGCGATTTCGTTGACCTGACGTGAACTCCTTGGTATGGTAAACACTATAGCAGATATCGTGGCTAACGCGTCCGCCTCTAGAGGCCTTATTTCTGGCGTTGAAGGTCGGTCTGGTTCGTCCTGGTCTCTCCTACGCGCTAGCCTGCTATTTAAGGGCTTGAGACGGTCTCTTAGAAAGATTCCGGTCGCCTTCTAGCCTGCTGCGATATTGGAAGGTTTAAAGGCCTGTTTACGAGACTTATTCTAGGCCTCTAGGAACTCTGGCTTCTTCGGATTCATAGTCAACCTGTCGGCGCAGATTTCTCGAAGGGTCCTCCGATAGGTGGTCTTTAACACTGAAAAAGAGCCTAGGTCTAAAGGCTAAAGGACTTACGAAGTGTGCGCCGGAAGGAAATCGAGCCAGACCCGGTTCTTAACATAAGCTAATATGAATTCGTCTATAACGTAGCTGCCATGGCCGTCCAGAATAAGGTGTCTCCATCTGTCGCTTGTTATCGCTGTTTCGGGCAAAAAGACGTCCTTTAACCACCTTAACGCAATTGAATTGTTGGTCCAGCCCTTCTCCGAGGCGTGGAATTGCTAGTTTTCGAAGTCTAGATCGTGTATATAGCTTGAAAACCATTGTTGTTGGACTTCGGCGCCCCTGAAGATGACTAGCGGCGACAGCGCGCGACCTCCAGCTGACACGTACTCCAAGATCGTCACCCACTCGCGGTTGCCAGGGTCCATAGTAAAGACCTTGCGTATATCGGCCGGTCCGATAACTAGGGGGTTATCTCTAAGGCTAATCATGCTGCCTATCTCGTCGACGTTCCATGTATCCTCCGGCATCACCTCCGCTAACTTAGGGTGATTAAGGCGATCGAAAAACTCCTCGATATTAGCGCGTGAGGCGCCGTTAGCGCGAAGGAAATCGATTCCCTTAGATCTCACGGACTTGACGCTACGATTCCGGTCAAAGAAGGCCTGGTGCCAGTGTAATCCGAGCTGTTTTAGGTGTCCAGACGCCCTAGCAAGGGCTTGCGTAAAGAAGCGAAAGCGAGAGTACGTTAGAGCCTAGCCGAGCCTTGCCTGCAGCAAGGCCTAGTCGACTAGTTACTATTCAAGGTCTTAAGATAGGATCTGCCGCTTCCTATTAGTCTGTTCGCGAGTGTCGATACCCTTAATACGGCGCCGCAGCTAGTCTTTCGCGACGTTAAACTGTTTGGCGGTCTAGCGGATGGACTGGCTACCTGCGATAAGGTCAAAGGCATGAACTAGTTGGTCTTCGTCTATCAGAGATGGTTCATAAGAAAGAGGAGATCAAGGCGATGCTCGTGAATCCATCGCGATAGCTTCAGCTTAAATGGTTGTTGAGATATTTGCGAGTGACGGTCTAGATGCCATCGCGAAACTGACTCCAGACGTGTGGCGCGTGAAGGGGCTGGCGCGCAGAGGGGTACCCCAGCTTAGGCCCAAGTGGCGGGTGGTGACCTTAGACCCCATTTACATGTCTAGGTTTAAATTGCCCACCGGGACGTTCAAGTTGTACAATTATGCAACGAAAAACGAGCTGACCCATATGCTTAGGCCGTGTTCGTTACAGCTTCTCAGCGATAGATTATAGGGCAAACCACGGCTGTAGGCATACAAGCCTCGGTTATAAGCAATATTCTATGCTTATAGGCGTGGTTTACCCCATAATCTATCGCTGAGAAGCTGTACCTAATACGGCCTTATTAGGCTAACACCATTAACCTAATAGTACTCTTGGTTTTGCCTGAAAGTATGAGCATCAGTGTGGTGTGTTAAAAGGCTGCGTGACTCGCGGCCGAGGGAAAAGTAAGCCCTACTACGAATGTGGCTAGACACTGCCAGCTGCCGTCATCTGGCGTTCTGCTGGCATTACAATCCTGCGCCATCGAATTTTCGTATCCTTCACGGAGTTTCGTGGACAAAAGAAGAAATGACCTATGTCAGTTGACTTGACACACACCAAGCCTCCCAATCACGATGTCTCAACGAATCTGGAACGACATATACAAGGGATTTGGGGCTCGTGGAATTATTGGCATCTTACTTGAGTTCATTATAAAGGGACCTGAGCAACCGCTTTCATTCGCCGAGCCCGAGGGGCCATCCGAGGAGCCGAGCCCTTACGCGTACACGCCACTCCCAGAGGTTCTTGATGGGACATGTATCCGCCTCATGGAGCTTTTGCCCGGCCGTGGGAAGGACAGAATTGTGTGCCGTCTCGCCAGCCACCGGCTGGATGATTGCCGAGGGCGTTACGAAGCGCTGAGCTACGTATGGGGCGATACCAGCGATACTTGGCCTGTATATGTCGACGGCATGTCGTTCAGTGTGGGCGCGAACCTATACCAGGCTCTTTCAGATCTGCGGGCCGCAGATAAGGCGCGTATGCTCTGGATCGACGCGGTCTGCATTGACCAGGCCAACATTGCCGAGCGAAACAAGCAGGTGTCCGTCATGGCTGACATCTATCGCGGCGCGGCGCGCACCCTTATCTACCTAGGGCCAGCATACCCGATGGCTACACCGCTGGCGTACAACATGGTGGAGCGACTCGCGGCTGAGGCGCTCGAGGTTGGTGGGACACAGGAGCCCTTCACACTCTCGTCACTTGACCAGAGTGCGTCGGTACGGAGCCGGCTCTCGAGCCACGACATTAGCCTGCTTGATGTGTCCAACATCCGCCACATCGCCGAGGCCGACTGGTGGGCCCGCGCCTGGACGGCCCAAGAGATCTTGCTAGCGACCCAGGCCACGATCATGACAGGGGTCCACGCTATTGAGTGGGATCGCTTCTGCGCCGGCGTTGATTATGGGCTTCGGACCGGCATAATCGATGCCGTCAACGGCGGGATCGTGGTGGACCCTTGCGTCCTGCCCTACCTAACGACACACACACTGCGTAGGGAGGCGCATGCCCTTATCGAGCCTGGAGCCACCTGTACCGCAGCGTCGGCAAAGCGCCTTCTTGCACTGTTAGTGCATGGTCGCTCGCGCCAAGCTATTGACCCCCGCGACAAGATCTATGCTTACTTGGGCATGATGACATTAAGTCACACCAACGCTGGCTCGCTTGGCATCATGCCCGACTACGCGGCCGAAGACATCGACATCTATACGCATACGGCGCAGAGCATCATAGCCCACTCGGGCTGTCTCGACGCTCTGGGGGCTTGCATGTTGGATACTTCAGTGCCTCTGCCGTCGTGGGTCCCAGACTGGAGTAATACAGACCCAGTCCCCAGACCTCTGATGTACGACACGCTCGGCGGCCGACGGCTCACGCATGCCTGTCCACTCAACACACAGCCTCCAGTCTTCGCGGATGATGGAACGAGCCTCATTCTCTCTGGAAAACGAATCACATCCATTGAGTCTCTCTCTCCGGTCCTCCCGCGGCCTTTCTTTGAGGGCGAGGGAAACTGGCTTCTTGGTTTCCTGTCAGAGAAACTTGGTAACTCACGACTAGCAACGGTGGTGAAACTGTTTTTGTTTCTCCCTATCCTCCTCATCCAGATTTCTTCAATCTACAGAAGCTTTCTGGTGATAGTTACACAACTCAACATTCTCGCCCAACTTGATATATTCGCCTCAGAAGTCCTTCCATTAAACCCGGTTTCAAGTCCCGATGATGACAAGAAAGACGACCCACTCTATGTGTATTGGCGGACACTCTCGGCCGGAGCCGGTTCGAGACAAGACGGCGACAGTGTGCGTCAGCTCTTTTACGAGTGGCTGGCTGAGCATAGGCTCCTTTTTCGTATGTGCATCCTGGGGATCCACAATCTCTTGCCTTCTCTGGTACTCTTTATCTACATCTGGTTCACGTGGACACGGTACAGTGTTTTCATACGGTATCTTGAAATGATGTATGAGCGGAGGCTAGGAAGAGGAGCGAATGGGTTTCTGGCACTGCTTCCCGCTGGTTCACAGATTGGCGACCAAGTTGTAGTCGCTATGCAGGGGAGATTCCCGCTTGTTCTACGTTTGGATGAGGGAGGTGATGAATATTACAGATTGGTAGGAGAGGCCTATATAGAAGGTGTTATGGAGGATGAGGTTGTCAGTGAAAATGACCAGGTGAGATTTGTAGTCCGTTAACATAAGAAATAGGCAATATAATAGAAACAACGGGCGACGGGACGGGAACAGAGCCCATAGATGAGAGAAATAACTATCGGCTATCTAGAGCAACGTCCTTCCGGACACCTATAAATAATTGTTTCTTAAATATGCCTGTGGCGATAACAATAAGCATCTAAACGCGTATTTACAATCTTCACCAGTTCAACCATAGAATGATTCATCTGTTTGATCTCGAGTATAAAGAGGAGATGGTACAGCTATCATAAAGGCATGCGATTGCTTGAGACGCTGGTCTAAGGCAGAGAATCATCAGTAGTGTAGCAGGAGGCATGTGTATTTATTGCTCTAGAAGCTGAGGACTCTTCGTCTTGGCTTCCTCTTTCCTTTTTCACCTGTTGTTCGTATACCTTAAAGGAACTCCCTGGTCCTAGACGACCACTCCGCTTTCTGGACAGTGATAGTGGTCGCGTTAGCGTTGTAGTAGTAATATCCATCTTTCAATTAGCGGATGAGTTCCACTATGGCGTCCTGGTCGAGATTCAAGATATATTCGGTGGTCCTCGTGATGCTTTGCTCGACCCTGCTCGGTGTGAACTGAGTAGCCTTTGTTGTCTATGTTGCGCGGCTTGCCGGACTGCCCTTGGTCTTCTCGAACGAAAGTCGCAATTCCCTTCGACGGAAGGCATGCTTTATCTGTCCATAACTCTCCATAGTTATCTCCAATCCGTCCTGAATTCCATCCTATACGTCTTCCGGGGGTGAAGATAAAACCGGATAGACCCGTCTGCAGGTTTATGGACAGTTGATTAGATAGCTAGGTGTTTCGTACAGCAAACCAATATCGTGATGAAAACCACATATAGAGAGGCCTATGGCCCCCCCCCCCCCCCCCCCCCCCCCCTTGGCCAGAGTAAAGACATGGAAAACACAGGGATTGACGGGGGTGTCTTGACAGCAAAACCAACCGCGCGAAAATTAGGGATTAGAAACCAGAAAATCCGGAGAAAGGGCGGGGACTGCGAGATAATCCTGTTGAGAAGCACAGGGGGAGGTTAGCATACATTGGCTTTTGTCATAGTCCTAGACCTTGGACAAAGGTGGGATAGCCTAAAGATGCCTCAGTTTCTTCAAGACATTGATCTGCCCTAACGGGGTAATATTCGGCAAAACCGAGTCAAGGGGGGTGAGCGCTTGCCCGTATTCTCCAATGGGGCCCCAGCTTGGCCAGTTTGGCCCCCCAGTTTACCAGCTTGCGGGTCTCTAACCTATGCTCCAGTGCTACGTTTCTCCTGATTTCCAGGCTAAGTAGGCCCTCCATCGTTGCCTTCTCCACTCGCGCCCCATCCAAATGCGACGACATGGCAGAAAGGGCTCTTGAAGAAGCCCCAGCTGGAGCCAAGCAATAGGCGCGACCGGAATATCACTCACACACGCCCGTTTCGGTAGTTCTGGTTCGCGGGCGTAATTGTTGTCAAGTCGGGGCGCAGGGCGCGATGCAATCGACCGACAGGGGGGCATGCCATGGCAATCCCATAATCGTGACACTCGCCGGCTGGCAGAAGAAGCCTTGCTTATCAAGCCAGCGCCGGGATCAGCCAACCTCGTGGGGTTGCCCCTGGTCGTCGGGCCGTCACCGCTTTCGGCCGCGAGATTGCATGACTTGGCATGCATTCGGCGCATCCTGGTTTGGAACAACCGCCGAACTTTCGTGTAAATCCCTACGCACACATAAATTTGTACTACTGGTTTTCAAGGCAGAGAAAACAATAAGTACGATATAACTCAATGTACCTTACGTGGCCAAACAAATCTAATGGGTCGACGTAAAGCGCTGATCAGCACGCGCACCTTACTTTCCGCATTATTATAGAGTAGTGTAATTTTTTGATAGGACCTGCCACAGCTTGATAAGTGTAGATATATCCGTCCGCATGATACCAAACTAACGGCGAACGGCAGGGGAAAAGCTACGCCGACGGGGCTTATACCAACCTGGACTGTTTTCCAAAAAATATCGTCCCCCGTCGCCTGTGCTTGGCAAATCCACAGATCGGCAGGCCCAGCCTCCGATATCTGCTAGGGCCGGATTACCTACCCCTGGTAAGACGAAGAGCTCGCTCTTAGCTGGTCCCGGAGTCCTATCAGGACACGGCGGACGGGCTCCGTTATTGCCACGAATTGATGAAGGAGCGCCAGGACACAGAGAGGAAGTAACTCAAGAGAGGCTAGGCGGCCACAATTGGTATAAATATAACAAATTTGCCTGCTGATCCCAGTCCACTGCTCTTGGATACCGCCAGGCCTCCGCTCATTGTGGTAGTAGTTGGCCATATATCGGTTTGATCACAATACAACAGTCTTTTACAATCTCCCCGTGCGCCCGCCTGAGTGTAGCTTGTTGCCATCTCTCGCCCCTCCTCACCTTCCCCCACCCTACACGCAGCTCACAACCATGGCTCCGCGCGTGCGCGATTCTTTGCTGTTGACGCTGGCCACGGCGTCCACGGCGCTCGGTTTTGCGATCCCGCGGTCCGTCTACCAGGCACGGCAGGTCCAGAGCTCGGAGCTGCTCGAGGCCTACGACTACGTCATCATTGGCGGCGGCACATCTGGTCTGACAGTGGCGGACCGACTAACCGAGGACCCCGCCACCACAGTGCTGGTCCTCGAGGCCGGCGTCATGGGCGACCCTACCGAGGTCCTCCCCGCCTCGGCTGGCGGTAATGGCTGGACCTTGCCCGCCTGGAAGTTCCAATCAGTACCCCAGCCCAACCTTGGTAACCGTACCAGCGTCGTTTGGGTCGGCAATCTCGTTGGTGGCGGCTCCGCCATTAACGCAATGATGGCTGCCCGCGGCTCCGCGGAGGATTATGACCGCTGGGGCCGACCATTCGGTGATGAGAACGGCGGCTGGAACTGGGAGGGCCTCCTGCCCTATTTTAAAAAGGTAGGCCGCCGTGGTAAACATTGGAGAAGCCGAAGAGAAAAGTTGACGCGTATCCGAAATTTAGGGCTTGAGAATCAACCCGCCGGCTGCCGATTTAGCCGACCGTTTCAATATCACTATAGATGCCTCTAACTGGGGTACCGACTCCCCGGTCCAGGCGAGCTTCCCGAGTTTCCAGTACCCTGGTCTTGGTAAGTTTCTCTTTTCCGAAGAGGCTGAGATAAAACTGACAACGTCTAGACCCCTTGGTTGGCGCCTTCGCCGAGATGCCTGGCGTCGAGTTCGTTAAGGATAGCGGCGCCGGCGGCGCCGGCGTGTATTGGTTCCCTACCTTGATGAACCCAAAGGTGGAGCGTTCTTACGCTGGTAACTCTCACTACAGCAACCTCAACCGGCCCAACTACCACCTGATGGTGGAGACCCCAGTCCGCCGCATCCTGCTCAACGGTACAACGGCTACAGGCGTCGAGTTCAGCACAACCGACGGCGTTGCCACGGTCAAGGCAACGCGTGAGGTGCTGGTGGCGGCCGGCGCCATCCACACGCCCAAAGTGCTGATGCTTAGCGGTATCGGGCCCCGCAAGGCTATTGAAGCCAACGGCCTCAAGTCTGTCGTCGACCTGCCGGGTGTCGGCCAGAACTTCCAGGATCACGCCAATGTCGGGGCCGCCATTGCGCTACCGGGGCTCAAGCAGATCCACCCAAACGCCAATGACCTAGCCGATGGCGGCGACGCCGAATTTAAGCAGTGGTCCGACGCAGTCTGGGCCGCTAATCGCACGGGACCCCAGTCCATAGCCTTCGGCAACATCGCCGGGTGGCTACCTCTAACCGTTATCTCACCTGACCGTTACGACGCCCTCGCTTCTGAGCTCGAGTCCCAGGACCATGCCGCTTACCTCGGTGATGTCGATCCTACTGTCGCTGCCGGCTACGCGGTTCAGATGAAGGGTCTCGCAGCTGCCATGCGCTCTAAGGATACCGTGTTCGCCCGGTATGCCGTCGATGCGACTAACGGCGCTACGGCACCTATCCTTAACCAGCCTTTTAGCCGCGGCTCGGTAACGCTGGACCCTAAGGACCCGTTCGGCGCTTTACCGCTCGTTGACTACCGTGCCCTCAGCAATCCTATTGAGGTAGCCGTAGCCGTTGAAATTGTTAAGTGGTACCGCCGCTTCCATTTTGATACGTCGCTTGCCGCGTTGACTCCTAACGAAACGGCGCCCGGCGCCGACGCCAACGCTGTTACCGACGAGCAGATCGCCGCTTGGCTTGCCACTGCCTGGGTGCCTACCGATTACCACCCTGCAGGTACAGCGGCGCTACTGCCCCTTGAGCTTGGAGGCGTTGTTGATACAACCCTCCGCGTTTATGGTGTTGAAAATCTGCGTGTTATCGACGCTAGTATCATGCCCTCCCTGCCTGGCGGTAACACCTGTCAGCCTACCTACGCTATCGCCGAGAAGGCCGCTGATATTATTAAATCTCGCGTTTAAAGCATCTTTGTACTTTGATAATCTATCGGGAAGAATGAGAATATATTTTACTACTAATAGAGGTTTAATATATTCAAGGTTTAACTTAAAATACGCCTTATAGAGGCCTTAAATACACGGTTATATCTTACTTATAAAAGTTCTATTATTGCCGCTATTCTTTATTTCGTACTTTATATCCTATAAGACAGCTAAGCCTCTTAACTAGACCTTAGATATAGACGTCCGTATATTATCTAGTTGATAGATCTTATTTACTTCCGGTCCTCCCTTCACGCTGTTGAAGTGATAGCTTCTCCTTTTAGATTCTCATCTCGTATCGAAAATATATCCCGTCGGCTTCTAGGTATAAGCTCCCATTGTACTGCTCTTAGGGTTCCAATACCTGGTAGCGATCTAACAAGCATTCCTGTCCCAAACCTTGGGAGTCGTGCTCGCACAGCCCTCGCCGTTTCGGAAAACCTTGCAGATATATGCGCTTCGGTATTTATAACGAGGTTAGAATTGGTTGCTACCGGAGCGGTTGATTTATGGCTTACGTGGATTGGGGATTAGTATTGCGCCAGCACCGCTCATCATCGGCTGGTGTCGCTTCAGGGCTACAGTTATAGTCGATGAAGCCGTAAGAAGTAATTCCTTTATATTCCGTTTTCTGCATATAGTCATTTTAATTAGTTAAAGCATATAAGAAGCCTTGCTTTGAGTTTTTTATAGAGGTGACTAGTGCTTATCACATTTTTCCGCGCTTAAAGGACGCAGAAAAACGCAAGTCGATAAAGGAATATAGGCTTAAGGTGAAAAATAGAGGATAGATATTAAAGGCACTTACGATCAATGTAGAATTAGGCCCAGGCTGAGCAAGATCACATCCATCGGGAAACTCGGCCTTAGGGACTTCCACCCCGACGCTAAGTCCCCTTTGGAAGTTGATAGTGAAGGCGGCCTCCTCCTGGACGTTGATTCTTGCAGTCGGGCCACATCTGTACGCTATGTCTGTCACTGCCTCTTCAACAAACTGGTAGTTGCAGAGAGACTTAGAGACACAGGCGCCGGTGCCCTTACATGCCTTTGAATCAAGGTAGGCAGCAGAGGAAAGACTGGCAAGGGCAGAAACGAATACAATAGTAGCGTGCATTGTCGTTGAAGGCTGTTTAAGATCCCTGGCGTGCTAAAGGTTGTGCAAAGTAGGAATAAATAGGTAAAGGTTATGTGATTGTGAAGTTACAGCAATAGGGATAAGAGGGACTAGGCAAGTCTTCTTGTGTATTTATATTAAAATCCTCTCATAAGCGCTCTATTATTAGAATATTAGATCCTGCTTTGATAAGGTTCTTATAAGAACGCTATACCGTGTTATGCCTCGGAGGATGTCCTACCGCTGAGACTACGTATCCTTAGGTAAATAGAACTGCATAGCATATAAGAGGAGGGGTACGGCAGGGAAAATGCGCCCGATGACACCCTATATCGGCACCGGCAATGAAATAGCGATGAATTTTACTAATGCCTTATGCGCCGAAGGCTAAAGCAATTACAATTGGTGTGATGTTCTTAAGCGCTCGGGGTAAGGAGACCCGAACCATCGATTCCTATTTTGGATACGATGGGGAAAGCTCCCGGAGGATCAAATCAAGGAATCTCGTCCCTTCTCACTGGAATACCTAGTTCCTGTCACCTTAAGGGTCCTTCGTATTCGTATCGTGTCCGCTTTCGGTATACGGAAGCAGTCTTCCGAAGTTACCGGCTTGGCTACTATCTCCTAGGACTTAGAGCTAGCTAACTTTGAAGTGTTGTAAAGCTACCTCCTTATTTATATAACTATTAAGGCTTTACGAGACGATCGAGTTATTTAAACTTAAACCTATTATATAATAAAGGGAAAACTATAATTACTATAGCTAAAAATATTTTTATAGGTTTTTATTTTAAATTATAATATTACGACGACTAAATAACGAAATTAAAAAGCGCTTATATATATTAAACCTATAATAGTATCTTTTTTAATTAAGTTTTAAAGTATAATATAGTAAATATAAAAAGAGGCTAGTTATAATCGATTATTCTTTAGATCGTTTAAAAATATTATAATAAATAAAGTTCTTTATAAAGTTTTATTTTTTTTAGTTTATTTCTATTAAATACACTAGTAATTAATAGATTTATAGCTATAATAATATAGTTATGATTTCTAAGAAGATTCCCTAATTAAATAATAATTATAAATTTTAAAAAGATATTTTATTTCTTTATCGGTTTTCGTAAAATTATTATTCTAAATTCCTTTTACATTACAAAAGATAAGGCGGTTTAAACTATTAATATAACTTCATTTTATAATACTTAAATATATAAAAGGTAGGGAAGATATAAGGATTATATGTCAAGGTATCGGCAGGCAGGCAGGCAATAGAGTAGATTCAGGTTCTATGCTACAGGTCCTGGTTCCTATTCTGTTCGGTACAGGTCAGGCTAGCAGACAGGACGTAGCTTGAAGAGCTACTCTGAAGTCCTGACGGGACTTCCAGACAAGATGCAGATTTCCACGCGCGTCCGTGCGCGCCTTACGTAAGCTTCGGTGGCCCCTATGGGCTTTCCAGGCCTGTCACAGGCTGGCCCCGTGACAGTACTCCCCTCCTCAAGGCGGAGTTCTATCGACGCGGTAGTCCAGGCTTTAGTTTCGGTCTCAGGGTCTAGGTTTCTCCGGGTACCTTCGGTAGAAGTTAGCGACTATCTCGCTAGCGTTAGCGACGTATTCGGCAGGGACTTCGGTCGGTTGGTCGTATCCGGTCCATTTAACGGTGTACTTCAGACGGGAGCCTCGGCCTCGGCCTCGGCTAACCTAACGAGAGTCCAGGATATCTTCAACTTCGAATTCTTCGATGCCATCAACCTCCACTGGCGGTGGTGGCGGTTGCACTTGGCTAGGAACCGGATTATCGGGGTTAGGGCGGAGCAAGCTAACGTGGAACACTGGATGGTTTCTCATAGACGCGGGCAAGTCCAGCTAGTAAGCGTACGGGCTCACGACTTTCGTGATAGTGAAGGGTCCGAGTTGCTTCCAGTCCAGCTTCTTCTGTGGCCTTTTAGTCCGTATATTCCGGGCGTCGAGCCAGACTTTCTGGCCGACTTGATATCGACGGGCGGGACGCCTCTTGCGGTTAGCGTACTCCTCGTAGCGAGCCTGTGCAAGGCAGATTTCGGACTTTAGCATCTCGTGGACTTCTTGTATTTTCCGGGCGACGCGTTCGGCGTCTAGGGCGGCAGGGGTACGGTCAGGATCCAGCGGTTTAAAACCAATCCTCGGGTGGAATCCATAGTTCGCGAAGAACGGTGTGGTCTTAATGCTTTCGTTTAAGGCATTATTTAACGCGAATTCAGCTAAGGGAAGCCAGCGGCTCTAATCGTCTTATAAGTAAGATACTTAGGCGCGGAGGTACTGTTCTAGGAACGAATTCGCTCGTTCGGTCTAGCCATCGGTCTCGGGGTGGAAGGCGGTAGACAGCAGGCTCTAAATGCCCAGTCGGCGGGTTAGGTGTTCCTAGAACCGTCCCACGAATTGGGGTCCGCGGTCTGAGATCATAGTTTTCGGCAGGCCGTGTAGTTTCCAGACGTTATTCAGGTATAGGCGCGCGACTTCGTCAGCGCCACAGGTGTCTCGGCAGGCGATAAAGTGTTTCATCTTAGTTAGTCGGCAGACCACGACTAAGATAGCGTCGTTACCGTCGCTCTTCGGTAGGTGTACGACGAAATCCATCGAGATATCTTGCTAAGCCTGTTCAGGCATAGGCAGCGGGCGGAGCACCCCTTGCTTTGCTTCGCGAGAAGAGGTAGTGCGGCGGCAAGTGTGGCAGTTATTAGTCCATTGCTCCACGAACGCGTACATTCGTGGCCAGTAATAATCTCGGGATAGGCTCTCGTACGTGCGGGCTCTCTTTAGGTGTCCAGCCACAGCAGTGTCATGGTACGAACGGGTTAGTTCAGCGCGGAGTTCAGGCAGGTCCGGGACGTAAAGGCGATCCCGGTAGTATAGCAAGCCGGCTCGTTCCTCGCATTCCGCGAGGGAGATCAGGGGGTGACGGGCTTTCCCAGTGCGTAGGGCTTCTAAGATAGAGTGGACGGTCTCGTCTAACTCGTATCCTCGTGTCATAAGATTCTAAATAGCTGGCGGTAGTAGCGGGGCGTGGCGTTCTAGTCGTAAAGACGGTATATTAATAGCAGGCTGAGGGTCTAAGTCGACGGCGCTAGGTTCTAGCGGGCGGTCAGGAGCGGGTTACGATCTAGTTACGGCGTTAAATCGAGTCGGGCTTTCCTCGAAGCGAACTGATTTCCTTTAGGGTTCGAAGTTCTCTTTCTTTAAGACGACTCTGCTCTAGTGTAGTAGTCGTTTATCCCCCTCCTTAGGCAGGTCCTCTGACCTCCTAGTTAGGGCGTCTGGCTTCGCTCCTTGCTTTCCGGGGCGATACGTGATCTTGAAATTTAATCGAGATAGGAATTCGGACCATCTCGCTTGTCGGCGGTTCAGTAACTTCGTCGTTGTAAAGTACTCTAGGTTCCGATAGTCAGTTATAACCTTAATCGGCGACGACGCGCCTTCTAGTTTAGGACGCCATTCCTCGAAGCAGCGAATAATTGCTAACAGTTCCTTATCGTAAATCTCGTAGTTACACTTTGTTAAGGAATGTTTCTTCGAGAAGAAGGCAACTAGGCGTAGGATACCGTCGTCTCCGTGCTACGACAGCACGCTAGCAGAGACATAATCGGAGGCATCCGTTTCTAGGATGATTTATTTCTCCCAGTCGAAGGGAGCCAGAATCGGGGCCGAGGTGAACGCGTCCTTTAGCGCGATAAATGCGTTCTCGCATTCTTTAGTCCAGGCGAATTTAACACCCTTCTTTGTAAGGTTAACTAGCGGGGCGATAATCTTCGAAAAATTCCGGATAAATCGGCGGTAGAAGTTTCCAAAGCCAATAAAGGCTTGTATATCTGTTAGGCAGGTCGGGGTAGTCCAGTTCTTGATAGTCTCGATCTTCGCGGGGTCCATGCGGAGGCCGTCGCGGCCGACGATCATTCCTAGGAATGTTGTCTCAGTCTTAAAGAATTCGCACTTCGACATTTTCGCGAATAGGCCGGCTTCCCTTAACGCCTAAAGCACCTTCCGTAGGTGTTCGACGTGTTCCTCACGGGTCCGGCTATAAATCAGGATGTCGTCTAGGTACGCGGTGCAGCAGATATCTAGATGGTGTCGTAAGGTATCGTTAATGAACCTCTGGAACGTGGCAGGGGCTCCGGTTAGCCCGAATGGTATAACCAGCGATTCGAATAGTCTAAAGCGGGTGCGGAACGCAGTCAGGTATTCTTGGCCTTCTTTGATCCTTATCTCGTTAAATACGGCGATAATGTCGACTTTAGAGAAATACTTCATTCCCTTTAGGTTGTTCAGGGTCTCCTTAACTAGGGGCAGCGGGTAACGGTCTTTAACAGTAATGTTATTCAGGGCCCGGTAGTCGACATAGAAGCGGAGTCCTCCTCTAGGCTTCTTAACGAATAAGACGGGGGACGCAGCAGGGGACGAGCTAGGTCGTACGAAACCCTTCCGAAGGTTCTCTTGTAGCCACTCCTTTAGTGCTGTCAGTTCATCCCGGGACATAGCGTATAAAGGTCCGAAAGGGGGCGTCTTCCCCTCTATTAACTTGATCTCGTGGTCGTAGGGCCGGTGCGGTGGTAGCTTTTCCGCCTCCTTAGGCGAAAAGACATCCTCGAACTCTCGTAGTTCGGGCGGCAGTTGTCCAGACAGGGCAGGTTCAGGGGCCTCTGATAAGCGTTCTTCGATCTCTTCGACGGTAACAGGGAACGCAGCGTATCCTCTTCTTAAGTACGCTGAATAGGCGCGGGGGGAAACTTAAGCAATATCCCAACGGGATAAGGCTTCGGGGCGGCTCGGTAGGTTCTTAGGACGTGCTCGGGCTGGAACGTCGTGTAAGGCGGTGACCTTCATAGGTCGTGCGGGTATGTTACAGTTCTGGCGGCAGAATTCGCTATCGAATGTGAAGGTATGGCTCGCGAACCCTATACGAGGGTCGTGCATCTTAAGCCAAGGAATTCCGAGGACAACAGGAAAGTAAGCTAGTTAGGTCACAAAGAAACGCAGCCGTTTCTCGTAATGGTCGCTTATCCGCATCGAACATTCGACGA
Organism: Nigrospora oryzae; assembly: GCA_016758845.1. Taxonomy (NCBI): domain Eukaryota; kingdom Fungi; phylum Ascomycota; class Sordariomycetes; order Amphisphaeriales; family Apiosporaceae; genus Nigrospora; species Nigrospora oryzae. The sequence goes on from JADKYO010000001.1 coordinate 697,495, forward strand.
AGTGGGTGACCTTCCCACTTTCGCTAGGGCGGCCGTCGATCACTTCGATCTCAAATGGTCTTCTCAGGGGTCTCATCGGCAGTTCATAGGCTTCGGCCTAACTGCGGTCGATAAATGCTTTCGCGGCGGCCCCCGAATCAGTTAAGGCGTAGGTCGGTAGGGTGCGGTCGTCGGTAGCTAAGGTAACAGGTAAAACCATAAGCTTCCCACGCATATCTTCCTCTTCTTGGATAGATAAGCCGTAGACAGAACGGGCAGATATCGGCAGTGTTAACGGGGTCGGGGCGCTGGACTCGGGAGCCTGTAAGCGACTTAATACAGGCTCACGCCGTTTAACGACTAGGGGCTCTCGGCACGTAAGGTTTAGAACCGATTAACCGGTATAGTAGTAGCAGGAACAGGCTGGGGCGAACGGATAAGAGTGGGCAGTTAGCGGTCGGGTAGGGCGGCGGTCATCGTCGGGGGTGGACTTCCCTGAGGGCTCGGGGTGCGGGTTTAGCGGAACTGAACGGGGCGACGGTCAGGTTCGGGGCATTATGCTACTAAGTGGCCCTTTTAGCCGCAGCGGAAACACTCTCCCCTCTCTTTCCGGCCGAGTGGGGAGCGGGGTCGACTGCGCTAGTAGCTTAAATCCATGGGGTCTCCGGTCTCGGTCTTCACGGTAGGCTAGCGGGGCTCGCTCCAGGGGGGAGCGTGAGGGCTAGCGGGGTTATTAGACCTGGTGGTTCCCTTAGGTCCGTTAACCTGGCGTTAATACTGGCGGAAACGGTTATCCAGTGTCTGTAAGTGACGGGCGAATACTCGGTACTCCCGAGTAGGGGCAGGGTTATATAGGAGCATGTCCTGAATTTCGCGGGACACGCCTTAGGACAGTAAGGGGGGTAGGGCAGCTTCTGGGACTTCGCTCTCTAGCGCGAGCCTCTCGAACTCCGCGAAGAAGACGCTGAAGTCTAAATGGCGTTACTTTAAGTTGTATAGCTTATTCTCGGCGTTTTGTTTCCGGTCAGGGTCTCCGAAGGCTTCTTCCAGGTACGATAACATGTTAGTATAGTCTAGGAACTGCGGAATTCCGTACTGAATACGGGGCAGGATCAGGTCGTAGGCTTTTCCGGATAGGCGGCTAGCAACGTAGTTCAGGCGGGAAACAGCGGACGGGAATCGGTCGGCGTTAGAAACCATCTTCGAGTGGACTTGTTAGACGAATCTCCGAAGGTCGCTCCGAGTTCTATCAAATTCCTTTAGGTCAGGGATCTTCTCACTAAAGGAGATAGGCTCTGAACGTGGGGCAGGAGGAGGTGCAGGCGTTCGCGGAGCATAATCTATAGGCGCCTCAGCGGCGGGTTCGGGGCGGGGAGATAGTTCGGTCGGAGGAGTCTGTACAGTAGGGGCAACGACATTCGTAAGGTGAATCTTTTCAGCTTCTAATCGGCGGCTTAAGTCGCGTTCTTCCTGGAGTTATTCTTTCTAGTAGCGGATGACGGCTTTGGCCTCGGCGACCGCGGTACGAAGGGCTATGAGTTCGGTATCCTTAGAAACGATGTCTTCTTCTAAGGCGGATATATAACCGTTCGAATTTCGCAAGTATAAGAGCCATTCGGAGGGGGCTTCCTAGACTCGTAAGGAGAACCCCTCAGGCTCTTCGGGGTCGGACGGCGGTTAAGGACGGTGCGACATTTCGAAAGTAGTGTCGAGCTTAGAAGGAAGCTACGTAATGTCAAGGTATCGGCAGGCAGGCAGGCAATAGAGTAGATTCAGGTTCTATGCTACAGGTCCTGGTTCCTATTCTGTTCGGTACAGGTCAGGCTAGCAGACAGGACGTAGCTTGAAGAGCTACTCTGAAGTCCTGACGGGACTTCCAGACAAGATGCAGATTTCCACGCGCGTCCGTGCGCGCCTTACGTAAGCTTCGGTGGCCCCTATGGGCTTTCTAGGCCTGTCACAGGCTGGCCCCGTGACATTATAAATCTATAATAGTAAAGCTTCTTAAAGAATTCCGCTAATAAAAACTATACTTTCCTATTAAGATATCTATATAATTAATATTAAAGGCCGTTAAAAAAAGGAGTCAAGAGTAATATACCGGAACCTCGGATATCCTTTTTAAAATAATATAATACGGTACTTTTCCTTAGTACATCGCTACTTATATTATACTTTAAGTAATATTAATAATATCAGATCATATAACTTAATAGGTATTGTTACTTAAAGCTCCTCTTTATAAAGATAAGGGAATATTTTCTAAGGTTATTAGGATATTATATTATCGGTAAAAGACGGAAGCAATATATCTAGTGCTTATATAAATCTTTATATAACGATAGCCTTACAACGAGTATATTCCGCGCTAACTTATTATTATTAATATTAATAACGAAGACGCCGCTTATAGCAACTATATACTATTAATCTTTAAGTAGTTTCCTAGTTAACGACTTAAGTATAGTCGCTTACTTTATTATAAGCGTTAAACTTTATATACCGGAGCTATATACTTTAAACAACTAGATATAGTCCCGCTTTATATAATATATAACTTCTAGATATTACCGCTTTTATTATTAGCTATAAGGAAGGTATAAATAAATACAGCGTTATATAATACTAAGTAGATAATAAAAATATTTTAATATCCTATACTGAATAAGATTAATATATAGTTTTACTTATTCATATATTTTAAATTATAAAATATATATTAAGTTAATTTTTAACGAAGCAGAAAAACTATTATAATATTATAAAATATCGTACTATTATTAAAATATTACTTAATAGAGTTTATCTAAGAACGGGTATTATGATTAAATATAAGCTATTTAAAAGTTAATTAATATTATACTTTATAATTATAATAATATAATAAAAAGGGAAAACCTTTAAAACTTATATAAATTATATTTAACGTATATATCAATTGAGCTGCGCAGTCAATTGAGATGCGCACTCCTAAGCACCTCACGTATGAATCCATCGACTACCTAACCAGAACGCCTTAAATCAATTCAAACTATTCGGAATCGGACTCTGTAGACGTTTCCACCTCTACTTCACATGTGCGCGCATTATGGCCGGTGTTGCCGCAGATGCCACACCGGCGTTCGCGCGGTCGCGACCGTGTCGCCCGACTGCTACTCGCACGCGTTTCCTCGGCGAACTGCGTATCCACGTCCCTCTGGGCTAAAAGGTCTTAAGCCTCGCCTACTTCAAGTGTTCCTCCTTCTTGTAAGCGAGATTTTTTAGCATTGCGACGTTTTGCGAGGCCGGTATTAGCCTCTCGAAGCGTTTTAACCTCGGCCCGGAGGAGGGCGGCCTTATGTATTATCGCTATCGCCCCCTTCGTAAACTAGTCGATAGCTAATAAAATCGGTGTCGGGGAGCTTCCCTGGTGCTGGCGAACTCGATTTTTAATATAATCGGTTTACGAAGTCGCTTGCGTTAGGTTATGTGGCGTCTGAGATGCCCACGCGAGGCCCGTTAGCGGGAGGCTGCCCGACGGCGACGGCGTCGATATCTTCACATCTAGCTTAGAGAGAACCCGTTCCGGATCGAGAGGCACTAATCCGGCCCCGGCGAATCCAGCCTTAACGTTATTCGGCGTGAAAACCTTCGTATACGCGGCTTAGAAGGCGATAAGGAACTCGGCCTTAGTAATATAGTTAATAAGTGACTTTATAAAGGTTTCGATTTCGCTACCGTACGCCCGCTTTAACGGGCTAAAACACCCAACGTCGAGTGGCTAGAGTAGGTGCGATAAGTGCGGAGGCATAGAGATACAAATAATGTTCTTCTGCTTATAGAACGCCTAGAAATCGGCCGAGACGTGGCTCTCGTGCCCGTCGATCACTAACATTCGAAATGAGCCGGTCGCACGCGACACGGTGTGTTTTTCGAAATGTCGAAGCCAGTCTAGGCCTATCTCGTTATCGGTCTATCTATTCGCGGTTAGTTTAATAACCTAATCGCATAGGAGGGTGCTGTCGGCGTACCAATTAGCTAGGTGGTAGGCGCCCTTTACGGCGATGAACGGCGGGAGGCACCAACCGTCCGAACAGACGCCCTAGATCACGGTGACCTATTCCCGATTACTAGGCTAGACCTTCTTTCGCTTTCCGCTCCGATCGGCGCCGGTTACGACCATCGAGGACGTGATTTAGCCTATCATGAAGCCGGTCTCGTCGAAGTTATAGATATCCTCGTCCTAGATGCCGTATTTCGCCTTCAGATTTACGAAAAGCGCGAACCAGCCCGAGATCTTTTTAGGGTCTTCGCAGAGGGCCCTCTAGTAATCGTATACACGCGAAAAACGCGTCCGGAGTTATAGTTGTCGCTTAACGAAGTTCCTAGCCTAACGCGTCCCGACGCGTGGCACGTTACGCGACGCGACGAGGATATTCGCTATATCTTCTATATCGCGTAAGCGCGGGGTAAACCCTCGCGAATCTAGGTCGAGGATATATCGGATAAGCGTCTTCTCTTCGAGTTCGGTAAGGCGACACTTATTACTGTGTATATCGTCTCGGGCGCGTTTTCCCTTTATTCTATTACGGATAGTAGATTCGGGGACGTAGAAGATAGATGTAACGCGGCGTACTATTATTACGGGGTCGTTCCGAATCGTCTAGACCGCGAGAATGATTTGAGACTCTTGGGAACGTTATGGCATGTTTAGTTGTGGAAATATATATATCTAAAGTGGACGAGGTTAAATATAACTAGAGTGCGTATCTTAATTGACTACGTAGCTTAATTGATATATACGTTATATATATATATATATTAATTACCTTTAATTAATATACCTTATAAACTTATTAAATAATTCGGCCTATAATTAATTAAACGGACTAACCTTACATTAATATAATAATAGTAGACTACTAAAAAATAATAAGATCTCGATTTCAGATCCTATTAAAGGCGCCTTTAAATAAAGAGGCCTTAAGGAGCTCTAAAAGATAAAGCTCGTTATCAGTAAGATCTAAAAGGTATATCATATATAAGGTATAATAACTATAAAGCTATTAGTAAGTCCGTTTATATTACTATATTTATATTATGAAATATAAAATTACAGTACCTTATTATTATTAATATATATAGGAAGATTAATTATATTATATTTTTTTAATGTTTACTATTTATAAAGGTAAAATAAACTTAATAGAATTAAACTTAAAAAGGGGTTTATAATCAAATAGTATTATAAAGTATTATTCTAAGAAAAAAAATATAATAAATATAAAGCCGTTTTCTTAATATCATTTACATTTTTTTAAAAGGAAGGATTTTAATAAAATAAATTACTCTTATATATAATAAGACAGGACCAGGGAACAGCCACAGTGGCTATAGAAGGCTTGATCAACGGTTCCCACCATAAATATGTACTATAGACCCCTTCGTAGCTTAGAACAACAACAACGAACATGCCCTTCTGTTTATCTCTTTTCACCACCACACACACTTATGATGTGATACTTCGTTATGACTATTTCTAGGCCTCGTGCCCCTTGCTTTTACTGTGCCTTACCTTGATTAAGGAATTGCATATATTGATTCACCACTTCTACGGCTCCCCCCCCCTACTTTTACCTGCATACCTTTGGGATCGACCATACGACAGCGTCTTTCCACTAGACCTCGCTTATAGAGTTTGTCTATTCTAATAATTAAAAAGATTCTCAAGTAAAGTAAGTTGTTATTAAACGAGTATATAGATAAAGCTTATTATAACGTAAAAAATAATAAATTTAAATTAGAATACCTATATAATATAAGCTTTTATAAGAAGAGTTATATTATATTATATATTTATTATAGTTTAATAATACTTATAAATTATACCAGAAAAATTAAATAGGTTAAAATATAAATAAACTAAATATGTTCTATTATAAGTTATTTATAAAGTCTTACTTTATTTATATATTTATAATTAAAGCTCGTGTTTAAAAATAAAAGAGTATATAAGATAAAATATAAAAAGCCTTATTTAAGTAAATCTTATCTTAATAAACTTGATTAAAGTTATTATATAAATAATGAGATTCTAAGTAAAATATTTTTTACCTGCTAATAATATATAAAAAACGTATTATAAAGTATATTTCTTATAACTAAGATAATAAATATATTTAGAGAAAGGACTTTATCGAGATAAAAGATAAGTTTATAGTTTAAATAAATAATAAAAGGAGGAAAGAAAAATAGAATAAAAAGCGAAGAAAACGCTTTTTTATTATCTTAAGCTTTAAAAGATAACGTAGATAACAAGCGAGTGGCGCAGATAAGCGAGTGGCGCACTTACCGCTAAATCGCGCTAATTTAACTTTAAGACACTACATAACCACAAATAAATATAGAGACCGCGTCGAAAGAAAGCTAGATAGTTCTTGCTATCTAATCTCTCTAAAACGACCCTAATCTTACCCGCAAAGCCGCGGCTAGGACATATAACGTCTCCGAAACCTTACTACGTCGAAGAATGAACGGAACACGCGCCCGGCAAGACACGCGCCTTAATAGCACTCGATTAACGGAGCTAGAAGAGAATGTGATTATCACATATATAATAGACCTAGATTCGCGGGGATTCGCGCCCCGGATACCTGACGTGGAAGAGATAGCTAATATTATTCTCGCGGAGCGCGACGCGTCACGTGTCGGGATACACTAGGCCTCGAACTTCGTGAAGCGACAACCCTAACTTAAGACGCGTCTTTCTCGTGTATACGACTACCAGAGGGCCCTCTGCGAGGACCCTGAAAAGATCGCGGCTTGGTTCGAGCTTTTCCGTAATATAAGGGCGACGTACGGTATCCTTAACGAGGATCTATATAATTTCGACGAGACCGGCTTTATGATAGGCTAGATCACGTCCTCTATAGTTATTACAGGCGCCGACTGTAGCGGCAAACGAAAGAAAGTCCAGCCTAGCAATCGAGAATAGGCCACCGCGATCTAGGGCGTATATGCGGACGGCTGGTGCGTCCCGCCATTCGTAGCGGTGAAGGGCAAGAACCATCTCGCGAACTAGTACGCTGACAGCACCCTACCACGCGACTAGGTGATTAAACTAACATCGAATGGATAGACTAATAATAAGATAGGGCTAGACTGGATTCGGCATTTCGATAAACACACTGCCGCGCGTATAAAGGGCACATATCGAATGTTGATCATCGACGGGCACGAGAGCCACGTTTCGGCCGATTTCTAGGCTTTCTATAAGGAGAAGAACATTATCACGGTCTTAATGCCTCCTCATTCGTTATATCTACTCTAGCCTCTTGACGTTGGATGTTTTAGACTATTGAAGCGGGCGTACGGTCGCGAAATCGAAGGGTTTATAAAGGCACACGTGAACTATATTACGAAGGCCGAGTTCCTTATCGCCTTCCACGCCGCGTTTATTAAGGTTTTTACACCCGAAAACGTCAAATCTGGATTCCGCGGGGCTGGTTTAGTCCCTCTTAACCCGGATAAGGTCATCTCGAAGCTCGACGTAAAGTTATCGACGCCTTCGCCGACTAGAAGCCTCCCGGCTGCGACTATCCCTTTGGCCTCCCAAACGCCGCATAACCCGACCGAGGCAACTTCGTAAACCGATTTTATTTAAAGCCGAATCCGCCGTCACTAAGGAAGCTCTCCGACACCGATTTTATCGGCAGTCGACTAGTTTACGAAAGGTGCGATAGCGATAATACACGAGAACGCCCTTTTACGGGCGGAGGTTAAGACACTTCGAGAGGCGAATTCTAGCCTCGTAAAACGTCGGAGAGCGAAGAAAACACGTCTACGGTAAGGAGGAACACTCGAGATTAGCGAGGGACAAGATCTTTTAGATTAAAAGGACGTAGATACGTAGTTAAGGGAGGTAACACATGCGAGTAGTAGTCGCGTAAGGAGGGCGTAACCGCGCGAACAGCGTTATAGCATCTGCGGAAACACCGGTTATAATGCACGTACTTATAAAATAGATATAGAAACCTCCTAAGAGTCGGATTCCGATTAGTTTGAATTGATTTACGGCGTTATAGTTGCATAATTAATTAATTTCTCGTGGAGATGCCGAAAGGTGCGCCACTCGCTTATCTACGCCACTCGCTTGATATCTACGTTATATGTTATCCGAAGTTTTAGTTATAAAATATAGAAATATTAATATATAATGTTAAAAATAAAGATTACTAATGAGTTTTCTCACTATTACTTATAAATTATAAGTAATAAATTAAAAGATTTTATAAGTAAAAAACACTATAATAAAACACTTTATCACTTATAATAAGAAAAGATAAGTTATTTTTAAATAAAAGTGATTTAAAAACTAATATTTATAAAATTAATTAATAAACGAAACTATTTATAATCTTTTATTATTTTAAGTATTATATTATAATAACTTATTAAAGATAATATTTCTAAGTAGTTGTATTATAAATGACTTATTAAGAGAAAACTATTAGCTTTATTAATATAAATATATTAATAGACGTAAAATTATATATTATAATCTAAGGTTATTATTACTTATAACTTAAGATATCATATAACTTTTATAAGTAGCCTAATTAATATACTAGCTAACTTATAGTGCTACTGTTTCTATGTTTAAAACCTTAGATAGTTTTTCTTTATTTTCTTCTAATAGATTAACTTGAACCTCCTTCCTTATGTCCCTTAAAGTGCGACACCTGCTCTTCCCCTAAAAGAGGCAGGTCACAACGGGACGCTATCAGGCCTACTTCATCCCTAGTCGAGGGATGGTGGCTCACTTAAGGAGGGGGGGGGGCATGTCGTCTTATCGTTGACTTGCTGTGTACTCAATAGTCAAAACCCACGTCCCAGCTATCGCCCACCGGTTTCCTCGCCCCTACCCCCTCCCGGTCAGGAATTTCCGGGGAAGGGCCACGCATCCGAAATCGGGGTGTCTCCTGTAGCGGGTATAGCGGGCACCCCCCACAGGGCACATCCGGTCATCCTACGTGGCGTGCAGAGTTTGCGTTGCATTCACCGTCGGTCTTTGCACCGCGCCGGGTTGGGGAGGGGGTCCGGGGGGTAACGGCCTCCCATTGGCGCCGCGGACCCGACAATTCGGTGCGCTCCACGTCGCCGTCGGCGGTTTGTCGATTTTGGTTTTCGCCGGCCCAGCACGGAGCAAACAGGAAAATCGGCAGGCAAGATCGGTTGAGTAATAAAGCAAACGGGGGGGTGTACAGCTGGTTTTATTAATGCGTCGGCGTGTTTGTGCCAGAAGACTCAAGGTTCCCGTGTTCCCTCTGTTTTCCCTCTCAGCCCTCTCTAATTGGCCAACGCCGCCCCCGCCGCAACCTTCCAACCTCCCTCGGCGCTTTCCGCCAAGTTTTGCCGCGCATCACCCGCCCACTATGGGAGGAAAACTCTCCAAGCCAGACCCCGACCGGTTCGACCGTCCCTCCGTTGTAAACGTTAGCTTCCCACGGACGGGGACCAATTCCATGGCGCTGGCCCTGGAGCGCTTGCTTGACGGCCCCGTCGCGCATGGCGGTACCCACATTACCCAACCCTTAGGCGATGATCGTATGTGCTCGTTCTCTTCCCCCCTCACAAGCCCGGTTACACATGATTAATCTTGTACTCAAAAGGGCTCTGCCGGCTATGGTCCGAAGCCTTGATTGCGAAACAGAAGGGCGACAAGCAGACTGCGCTGAAAGCCCTCCGCGAGGGGACCCGAGGTTTCGCGGGCTTCTCCGATACGCCAGCGGGCTTCCTCGTCCCGGAATTCGTGGAGCTGTACCCCGATATTAAGGTGGTTCTGGTCGAGCGCGACCCCGTAAAGTGAGCGATGCTTTCTTTCTTGGAGGGTGGTGGCCAAGCCCGGCCCGGCCCCGGATTCCTGGCTGACAAACTCTCTCCACCGTCTTCAAAGATGGGCCAAAAGTGCGGGCGATGCTCAGAGAGTTTCTGCGCCCTGGTACATGCGAATGATTGTCGGGATCGGACCGGGCATCCGCTGGTTCCCGATACATTATGACTATCTTATGAATCTCTGTGATTCTTACCTGAGAGACGCTGGTATAGAGCCGGGCCGTGGCTGGGCTCCAGGTTAGTGCTGCTGTCCCTTTGTGTAACATAAGTTGCAAGTGGAAAAACTTACCCGTCTCTAGAAACCCTGGAGCTGCATAACCAATATGTCATCAATGTGGTGCCTAAGGAGCGATTATTGGTCATGAAGATGAAAGATGGGTGGGAGCCACTTTGCAAGTTCCTGGGAAAACCAATTCCGGACGAGCCATTTCCATGGGTCAATGATTCCGAGGCATCTAGCAAGACGGCATCCCGGATTGTTTTGAAGCTCGGATTGATGTGGCTGGGCCTCTTCACTAGCATTGGCTTGACCGCGTATGGCGGCATGAAGTTGCTGCGCTTATAGAGCTGTCTGCATAGAGTAGTGCTCCATTGACATTTACAGTTTTCCCGTATAGATTGCAAATATCGGCCGTGTTTTCTGTTTGCGAAACCAAATACTTACTCTATAGCCCCTTAGACTAATCCTAAATATTGCGGTCTACGCGCCCTATAGTCACATAGGGGGAATCTAACCGCCTTATAGTAGTAAGGTAAGGATACTATAAGGATACTACGCTGTACTATTACACCAGCCCGGTCTTTAGTTTCTTTTTCAAGGTCTACAAAGTTAACTAGCTTAAATATTAGAGCAATATAGCTTATTAATTAGGTCTAGAGAGAAGAATTAAGAGAGATATATAGGTACACGTATAGCGTGCAGCTAACTGTCAACTCAGTAGGTAATAGTGGATTTAGCTTATTTCTAAGCTAAGTACTAGTCCTCGTAGTGATAAGTAAACGGAGAGTCGAAGGGCTTTTGCGCGATAGCAACGTGACTGCAGAAAGTAAGCATCGGTCGATCCCATCTCAGCTGAGGGTGACCTACAATTGCAGATACCAATGAATATCGATACTACTCATGTCCTTTTCTATCCGTTTTATAAGTCCATCGATTTCCCCTGGAATCAAGCCTGCGGTTTCGAGGAACTTTCTGTAGCTTTCGGCAGCGGTATAAATGGCGCGCCCCACGTAATACCCGCAAAGCTTCATCTTAGGATCCTCAGGCCACGGGCTCCCGGGTGCGGCGAGTTCGATAACTTGGATATTAACGAAACCGGCTTTTTCAAGGTAAGCGTGAAATCTTAACGACCTTTTTAAATCGCGGCTAAGCCTCTGCGCGCCGGTATTCATAGCCCAGAAGAATTCGGGTAACGAGGTACCCATAGCGGTGCCATCATCACATTTCAGGTCGAGCGCGCCGTCTTGAAGCTCGATCCAGCCGCCTGGCTGTAAGTTGTCGTAGCACTTCTGTAGCACATTACTTAAGTCGTCGAAACACGGCCCGGTGGCGCGGAGGTGGATGTAGTCAAGCGGCTCCCAGTACGTCCACTCTTGCTTCTCCGAGTTCTCTTGGATCCAGGCGCAGTTGTCCACCGGGGGCGGCCTAGGTTGTATGGCACTCAGGTCCGTGCCAAAGACGAACGAGGTCGGGTTCTCCTTAGCGAACTCGATAGCCCAGATGCCGGTTCCCGTTCCAATGTCCAGCACCAATTTGGGTGGCTTCTCGAAGGGGACGATGCTCAAATGACCATCAAGCAGGATTTTGTAGAACTGGTGGCAGAAATCCAGACGATCCTGCTCCGCACCGTCGATAGGCAGCAAGTACTCTTTCTCGGAGACGGTATTAGTACTATCCGAGATGTCATAAGGGGAGAGCCTGTAGGCTAAGCTAAGGAATGCTTACCGCCAGGCATGAACCCCCCATACAGCCTCCCGCCGTCGATGATAGGCGGCGTGCCCTCGTCCTCCCACGTTTCGCCACTCATTCGCCGCCCGTTTCGGTGGGGCACTGGATCGGGATCAGGCCGGCAATCGGGATCCCATGTTTCAACAGCGATGGCTGGGACAGAAGATGTCCTGCTGTTCGGGTCCATGTCGTTGGAAGTATAAAGTAACCTGCGGGTGCTTGAGTCGGGCGATGAGGGGTTGAATTATTTGAGGGGTCCCCTTATAGGCAAATGGAATCCGGATGTTGTAGGGTTAAAAACGGTGCGGGAACCCCATTCAGTCAACGGCGATGGCTCGGTGGCATAGTGGCCTATGGAGTGTGCCAAACCCACCTTGCAATGCGCAGGGGGGCTATTACAATACGGTACCGTCCCACATGTGCCGGACGGCGGATCGTGCTCGACTTTGGTTAGTCACGTTTTGGTCATGGCGCCTAAACCGCCGTGAACCCTAGGCGATCCCCTCCCAGCCGCCTACAGCGTCAATTTCCCCTCCATTTCGCGTGACCCCCAGTTCGTACTTGGTTCACCAGGGTGAGTGGTCCTAGTCAGCGTACCGACAAGGGTATAAGGCTGAAAAACTGACCGTAATTGGCCCAGGTAAATTAGGCGGCACGAATACTGTGGACCTGTCCCCACTATTGATTTTTCACTTTTCTGTCTATCTCTAGACCTCGTAGCTTAGCGCTAACTATACCACCGTCTCCGGTAGTCACTAATAAGGCTATTTAGATAGCTTTTACAGATATGAAATGAGTTTTTTATATGTTCGCGGTTATTAGCGACTATAAGACTAGCTACTATAAAAGCTATTAAAATAGCTATTATAAAGGCTATTAGATTAGCTATTAGAAAAGCTATTAGATCAGCTATTATAAAGGCTACTAGTCTAGATTTTATAAGAATTTAAGCGATCTATTCTATTATAAGTTTTATACGAGAGTCTCGATAAGTTATTAAAGCTATTATAATAAAGAGCGCTAAGCTAGAAAGTAAAAAAGTAATTAAACTATTAGATACGTTAACTAATAAAAAAAGTAATTAAACGCTATTTAAAACATGTAATTATATTTATTATAAAGAGGTAAAAACTATAAGTATCTTACTTTTTTATTTTTTTCTTATTTATCCTTTTAGTATTTAAATAAGTTTTATTAATTTATTAGGACTTTTCGGTTATTTAATTATTATTAATATATAAAGTTATCTTATATAGTAATTATATTATAATATATTAAGATTATATTTAGTTTTATAAAGGTATTTATTAGAGGTATAAACTTATCTTATACCTCGATAAAGTCTTTTCTTAAGATCTAGACTTTAATATAAAGATTCCGGATAACTTCGTACCTTTCCGATATAGTTCTAAGGTATTATTAAACCTTATAGATTATATAATATAGTCTAGTTTCTAATCTACGCTTTTATATCTTAACTTTAGATTATTAATTCTTAACGTGTATTAAACTAATAGTTCTAAGTTAATCTTCCTTACTTTATCTTCCTTACCTAAATTTTATTTACTTACTTATAAGAGTATTTTCCCCGTTAGAATCCTTTCCTTTAGATAAAAGTAAGTAATATTAATATTATATTTCTACTCTTATTACTTCCTTTCTATATTAAAGTAATAATTTAAGACGGCACTCGATTATAAGGCCTTTTTTAAGGTTTACTTCCCTTATAGTTACTTTACTTTTATAAATAAGTATTAGAGGTATAAACTTATCTTATACCTTAATAAAGATTTTCTTTAAGATCTAGACTTTAGTATAAAAGTTCCGGATAACTTTATATCTTTCTAATATAGTCCTAAAGTATTAATAAACCTTATAGATTATATAGTATAGTTTAGTTTCTTATTTATATTTTTATATTTTAACTTTAGATTATTAATTCCTAGTATATATTAAACTAATAACTCTAAGTTAATCTTTCTTATTTTACTTTCCTTACTTAGATTTTATTTACTTACTTATAAAAGTATTTTCCTTATTAGAATCTTTTCTCTTAAATAAAAGTAAGTAATATTAATACTATAGTTTTACTCTTATTACTTCTTCTTTATATTAAAGTAATAATTTTAGATAATACTCGATTATAAGGCCTCTCTCGAGGTTTACTTCTTTTATAGTTACTTTACTTTTATAGATAAGTTATAAGCCCAGACTATTATCTTTTTATTTATAATAATAAAGAACCCTTTCTTTTTATTTCTTATATCTTAAAGAACTTATACTCGATATACTTTCTATTATAACGATACCTTTATTTTTAATTTAATCTTACTCAATAACTTATAATATATATTTATTTTTTTCGGAAAATTCTCGATCGATCTTTACCGATAAAAAAAAGACTCTATGTTATACTTTTTAGAAAGCTTTATCTTTTACTTAAGTCCTTTATATCGATTATAAAGCCCGAACCTTTTTCAGATTTATTTTAGATTTCTCTTCGATAAGAGAATATTTAGTTATTGCTTTTAATAATAACTTCTTTTAAACTTACCGCTAAGCCTTTCCTTTTAGCCTCGGATCTAAAAGCTATTAAAGTCCTCCCTTTTACTCCGGTTTATTTTAAAATACCTCTTAAGATTATTTCGAGCTATTTAATACCGAGGGATTAACGACTTTCTAATCTTAAAAACTAAAATACTTAGTTTTCGACCTTAAAGTTATTCCTTAAAATTCTTAATATTAAGAGATATTTTAATAAAAAGGAAGCCTATACTATTTATTTAAATGACATTAAACTTTAAGTATTACTTATTATATAATATTTATAGAGGTAAAGTGACTATAAGGGAAGTAAACCTCGAGAGAGGCCTTATAGTCGAGTACCGTCTTAAATTATCACTTTAGTACGGAGCGGAAGTAATAGGAGTGAAACCGTGGTATTAATATTACTTGCTTCTATCTAAGAGAAAGGATTCCGATAGGGGAAAAACACTCCTATAAGTAGGTGGATAAAATCTAGGTGGGGAAGATAGAGTAGGAAAGGTTAACTTAGAACTATTAGTTTGGCGCACGCTAGGGACCAATAGTCTAAAGTTAAGATATGAAAGCGCAGATAAGAAACTAGACTATACTATATGATCCGTAAGGTTTAATAGTACCTTAGGACTATATCGGAAGGGTACGAAGTTGTCCGGAATCTCTATACTAGAGTCTAGATCTTAAGAAAAAAGGCTTTATCGAGGTATAGGATAAGTCTATACCTTTAATAGCCCCCCACTTAGCCTATACCGTAAGATAAACGGTTTTTAGGCTGTTTTGATCGGATATTTAAGGAGAGAGGCAAAGTAAGTTAATAAACTTTCGATGCTTATCCTTAGAACGTAGTTTAGTTAAACCGTCGGCTAGCATCTCGTCCGTAGAGAGATATTTAACGGAAATATTCTCTTTTTCGACCTATTCTCGAACGAAATAATAGCGAATAGCGGTATGCTTCGTTCGCTGGTGATACTCCGGGTTATAGGCTAAATTTATAGCCGAGGTATTATCCCCTAATAAGGGAACTGTTCGAATTTTGGCACCTATTTCGTTTAAGAGGTTTTTAAGCCAAATCGATTCCCGGGTAGCTTGCTCGAGTCCGTTAAATTCGGCTTTGGTAGTCGATAGTGCTATCGTAGACTGCCGTTTCGATTTCCAGCTAATAGGTCCGTTATTTAAAGTAAATAAATAACCGTAGGTGGATTTTCGAGTCTCGTAGTCGCCGCCGTAATCCGAGTCGGAGAAGCCTATTAACGAAGGCTTTTCGGAACCGTTATAGACTATAGCGTAGTCTTTCGTTCCTTTAAGGTATTTAAAAACACCTTTTACTGCTTTTAAAAGCGGTATAGTCGGATTTTGCATAAATCGGGCAAGGTATCCGATAGTAAAGCATATATCGGGCCGGGTATGCGTCATAATATACATTAAACGGCCGATAAGTTACTGGTATTCCTTTAAAAGTTTTCGATCTTGTGGTTCTTTTAAGGAGGAATAGTCGAGTCCTTTAAGGAATCCGGGGCTTAAAGGAATACTCGACGGTTTTATCTCGGATAAGTTACTGATATCGAGAATCTACTATATATAAGTCGACTGGTTAATTTTAATAGTTCGATTCGGTCGGTCTCGAAGGATCTGGATTCCTAAGAAGTAATGAATCGGCCCGAGATCCTTAATATCGAAGGATTCGGAGATTTTTTCCTTTAATCGTTGAATATCCTTAATAGAAGGGCCAAAAATAAGGAAGTCGTCGACGTAAGTAACGATAAAGATCGTATACTCTTTATTATAGTAAGTAGATTCGTCCGAGAGTAAAGGTTTAAAGCCTATTCGTTTAAAGGCTTCTTTAACCTTAATTTGCCATTATCGTGGGCTCTGCTTTAAGCCGTATAAGGCTTTAAGGAGTAGTAAGAGCTGAGAGTCGTTAAATTTCTATCCGAAATCGTTTAAATCGGGATATTACTGTAGAAATTCGTTTAAGCCCTCGATAGGTTCGATATATACTTCTTCTGAAAGTTCTCCGTTAAGGAACGCGGAGATAATATCGATATGCTCGATTTCCCAGTTATAATAGGCGGAGAGAGCTAATAGTGACCTCTAAGTAGTAGGTTTAGCTCCGGAAGCGAAGGTTTCGAAGTAGTCGAGGCCGTATTGCTGTTCGAAGCCTCGTACGACGAGTCGGGCTTTATATCGAACGGGTTTTCCGGTTACGTCGGTCTTTAGTTTAAATACCCAGCGTAGAGAAAGTGGGTTTCTGCCGATCTTTCTGACTTCGGAGCTATCGATAGCTCTTAAAGTCCCCTTTTTAAGGATTTCTCGTAATTCGAGGTTAATAGCTTTCTGCCACTCTTCCTTTTTAGGGCCGGATAACGCTTACTTAAAAGTACGTGGCTCTTTATAGCCTGGAATCGCCGTAAACGATAAAGGGTTTCTTTCGTAAGCGTTCTTTTCTGCTTCCGTAAGGTTATTAGGTAAAATAACCTGAATCTTCGATTCTTTAGCCTTAGAGGTAGGCTCTAAATCGTGGTCTTCGATAGCAGAATCGTCGATTTCTTGAATATCAGTTTCGGGTGGAGCCGATAAGTCTTTCCCCCTTAAATCACGATTTTCTTCGTTTTCGTACCAAATCCGGACGTGGGAGGTAGAGAAGACCTTCTTTTTAAAGGGTCGGTTAGGAATATAGACGATATATATCGAACTTCCTTTATAACCGAGTAAAATCCCTTTTTCGGAGCGATTATCGAACTTTCGGGACTGAGTCCTTTCTTCTTTCGGCGTATAAACGTAGACTTTACTACCTATAGTATAGATATTCGTTAAGTCCGGTATATTCGTCTGTTCCGGAAAGAAATAGTCGTATATTTCCTGATAAGGTGTAATCGATTTATTCGACGTAGGCGTAAAGTTAATTAACTTCGTAACGGAGTTAATAACGAATTCCCAGAGAAATTTCGGGATATTCGAGGCCGTTATAACCGTTCTAGTTTTATCGAGGATAATTCGGTTAGACCGTTCCGCTATACCGTTCTATTCCGGTGTATAGCGGGTCGAGGTTTCGTAAATGATTCCTTTTTCGGATAGGAATTCTTCGAATTTAGCAGGGTTAAATTCCCTGCCGTTATCGATCCGTATAATATCGGGATATCGGCCGAAGGTTCGTTTTAAGTATTCCAGTTTATTTAGAATAACTTGAAGTACTTCTTCTTTCGACTTAGTAAATGAAGTGAGTCGGAAAGAGGTGAAATCGTCCGTATAAACGATAAGGTAGTTAAAACCAGAATAGCTTCGAGGAGAGAGCTTAACGGTATCGAGGCATAGTCGTTATAACGGCTTAGTAGCTCGATTTTCGTTCTTTTTATTCTGATTTCGAGTAAACTTCGCTTTTAAGCAGTCCTCATAGTTAAGGTCTTGCCTTTTAAGCTTAGTTATATCGATTCCTTTCGTTGATTTCGCTGCCCTTATTAAGGCATCGAAGTGGGGGTGTCCGAGTCGATTATGCCAGAGTTGAGTAGTCGTAGCAAAGTTAAGGCTCGGAAAATTCGGTCCAGGGTAATCTTTAACGATTTCCGTAATATAGGACCATGGATTTCGATTTTTAGAGTTTCTAGGGGAAACTTCAGGTGACGAGGAATCCAATGAGATCGGAACCTTCCGAATAGGGCCAGTATTCGTCGAGATATTCGGCTTATTAGGCTAGCTTTCGGGTAACTTCGGTGGGACCCAGATTTCAGGTACCGCCGTAAGAAAAGATCCAGCTTTTCGATCTTTTGTTATTTCCTTTATTTTAGACCCTTTTTGCCTAGGGAGAGGCTCTCCTAGGTCAAATTTTGCCCTTATTCGTGCTATAGCGAAGGCAAGGTCTGGTTCCGGTTAGTTAGCGACGTAGAGGAAAAAACCGCTTTTAGAAGGGTTAAACGTCGTTATAACCTGGTTTCGGGACGACACTAGGTCTAGTCCGTCGATCTTTCCGCTAGAACGATAGTGGCAAAGACCGGAAATTAGGTTAATCGGAAATGCCGGTATAAATAACGTATTTTCGAGACGAAGGATAAATATCTCGTTATTTTCCGGATTAGATAGGACTAGTTCGACTATCCCTTTTCCGATAGGCTTAATACTGCCTCCTCCGGTAATTACCGGGTCGATATTCGGATAGTAATTAAGCGTCTTAAAGAGCGCTCGATCGTTCGAAATATAACGTGTAGAACCGGTATCGTAAAGCCACTAGTCTTTCGGTAAGCCCTTATATTCGTTATTATTAAACGAAAAAGAGTAAAACGATTCGGTATACTGATTATCTTCTGTTTCGGAAGTAGAGTCGTGACTTATTCGACTCTGCTGCTTCTTTTTCTTATTCTTAGGATAAGGACGATCCTTAAACTTAGAAGCGTTTTTCGGGGAATAAGTATTCCGCGAGGGGGTCGATTTAATCGTGGATTTCGAAGTATTCGATCCCTTATTCTCTTTATTCTTCTTTTTATCGAATTTATAATCGTTTTTCTTCGGTATCGAAGTATTCGAGTGACTTTTCGAAGTATAACGCTTATTCGAGTAAAAGGATAAATTTTCCATCTTAGTATCTAAATCGTATCGAGATTCGTCGATAATATCAGTGATTAATACGTCTAAAAAAGGCGGTTCTTTAAAACGTAAAGCAGACCGTTATCGGTCCGCCCACACGGGAAAGCTACTACTAAGAGCGGCTATAAAGATCGTTTTTTGATCGATAGGCTCGATTTTCGCTCCGACGTTATATAATTTCTTCGTATAAGACTTAAACGAAGAAATAAAGTCGTTTAATGACTTAAAATGCTTGTATCGAATAGAGTGGAATTCGAGATAAAGCTACTGTCGTAAGACGGGTCCGGTTCCTTCGTAACTAGCTCTTAGAACGTCTAAGGCTTGCTGAGGGTCGGTTAAGTCGAAAATAAGCGAAAGGGGTTCCGTAAGAAGGTTTTGCCGTATAATAAGTAACGCTTAGAGTTTAATTTCGTTCGGGCAAAGAGCGTAGGCTTCCTTTTCACCGAAATATCTCTTAATATCGAGAATTTCAAGGAATAGCTCTAAGGTCGAAAACCAAGTATTCCAGTTCTTAAGACCGGAAAGTCGTTAATCCCTCGGCATTAAACAGCTCGAAATAGTCGTAAGAGGTGTTTCGGAATAAACCGGAGCAGGAGGGACTTTAATAGCTTTCGGATCCGAGGCCGAGGAGAAAAGCTCGGCGGTAGGTTCGGAAGAAGCCATTATTAAAAGCGATAACTAGATATTCTCTTATCGAAGAGATATCTAAAATAAATCCGAAAGGTGTTCGAGCTTTATAATCGATATAAGGGACTTAAGTAGAAGACGAAGCCTTCTAAAAAGTATTATAACGAGTCTTGCTTTTATCGGCAAAGATCGATCGAGAATTTTCCGAAAGGACGAAGATATATCGTAAATTATCGGATAAGATCGATTTAACGATAAGAATATCGTTATAACGGAAGGTATATCGAGTATAGGTTCCTCGAGATATAAGAAATAAAGAGAAGGAGTTCTTTATCGTTATAAACGAAAAGATAACGGTCCGGGCTTATAACCTGTTTATAGAGGTAAAGTGACTATAAGGGAAGCAAGCCTCGTAGGAGGCCTTATAGTCGAGTGCCGTCTTGAATTATCACTTCAGTGCGGAGAGGAAGTGATAGGAGTGAAACCGTGGTATTAATGTTGCTTGCTTCCATCTAAGAGAAAGGATTCCGACAGGGGAAAACACTCCTATAAGTAGGTGGATGAAATCCAAGTGGGAAGGAAAAGAAAGGAAGATGTCTTAGAACTATTGGTTAGGCGCACGGTAGAAACCAATAGTCTAAAATCGAGATATCTCCGCAATGAACGCTCGAATAAGAAAACAGACTGCACCATGTGATCCGTAAGGTCCAATAGTACCTTAGAGCCGTATCGGAAAGGTATGGTAGGTGTAAGACACTATACTAAAACTAGAGATTTTATCAGAAGTAGTTCGAGGGGCCTTACTTTCTGATTATCTCTGTAACCAGGGCTCGTATCCAGAAACGGATAGGTGCATAAGAAAGAGCATAAAAAGCTCTATCCGGTAGTATGTTAGTCTGACGAAGTTGTCCGGAATCTCCATACTAAAGTCTAGATCTTAAGAGTAAGAGTGTTTCGCCTTCTACCGCGGTATAGAAGAAACGTTATAAAACGCGTTTCTTATAACTAGGAGAATAGGTATAAAGGCGAAAAGGCTTTATCGAGGCATAGGGTAAGTCTATACCTCTAACAGAAGATAATTAATATATCGAATCGTTTTACTCTTTTTCGTTTAATAATAATTAATATAAGGGCTTATTAAAAGACTAATAGCTTTATAATATTAATTCTATATATTATATTTCGAATAATTAAGCGCTTTTTAAGACGTTTACTTTCTATTTAAATATCGACCTAGTAATAACCGGAGGAGGTAATATTAAGCTTATTAGAAAAAGAATAATTAAATTAGTCTTATCTAATCTGGAAAATAACGAGAAATTCGTCCTTCGTCTTAAAAATACGTTATTTATATTAATATTTCTAATTAACTTAATTTCCGGTCTTTATTACTATCGTTTATTATAGATAGCTTTGGTATAGGTTTTAATATAGAAAGCTATTAAACTTAGTAAAAACTTTTTATATTTCCTTTATTTATTAACTCTCCTCTTTAAAGCCGTGCCTCTCTCTTATTATATTACTTTTAGAAAAGCTATTTATATTATTAGAATTCTATTCTTTACCTCTTTAGTTACTTAACTTTCTACTCTAATATAACCGTAAACTCTTATCTTATAGCTATTTCATGCGTAGCGATAGTGGGCACGCTGCTGCTTAGAGGAGTTATACCCCACCACTATAGCTATTTTCTTATAAGAGGGGCCACTTCGTGGCAACCTTACCTAATATATGACCTTCTATTTAATCCCTCTACTTTTCGTGTTAAATAGTAGCATCTCTTTTCGGTCCCTAAGGCCTGTTTTATCGATTTTAGTATCGCGTAGACGTCTAGATCCTCGTGTCCGACGCCTATAACGAAGCCGTAAGTCTATTTTATCGTAAAAGTCATCGACGGAATCCTAAAGACGAAGTTAATAACTTATATCGAAGGGTATTAACCGGTTATAAATCCTCGTATTATATCGGTCCTCTAAATAAACGTATTAAAAAGTCTTAAAGGCGAATTAAATATATCGGTTAAAGTAATAATATTTTAGTAGTTCCTTATTATAGCTACTACTTATTAAACGCTAAAGTAAAAAAAAAAAATTCTAAAGCGTTAAATATTATATTAATATTAAATTATCCCTTATAATAAACGCTTTTATATAATAAGATAACACCTTATATTATTTCTTTTATCTTTAATAAATTATCTATAGTTATATTAGGAAAGCGTTATCTTTATCTTTTAATAATAACTATATTAAGTGAAAGGTAATAAAATATACCCGAAATATCGATTAAGATAAGATTCTAAAGACTAAAATAAAATAAGCTAAATACTTCCTCGCGAAGTAAAAGTAAGCTATATATTTCCGATAATACTAAGAATTAACCTAATAACCCGGAGGGTAACGGGTCTAAAGACGAGTTATTATAATTCGAGTTCGCCGAAATTACCTATATAATAAGTAATATACTATAATAACTTAAAGATCTAAAAGCTAATAAGAAGACGATTCGATACCTTATATAATAATAAGATATTATCTAACTTAAATTAAAGCGATTAAAAGAAATCGGCGACTAACGTTACGAGTAGAATATAAGTATAATAACCGAAATTAAGAATATAATATCGAGGCGATCTTCCCTACGGTAAAATACCGGCGACGGAGCCGCTAAGCTAATCGTAGCTACCGAACCTGTGCTAGTATTATTCCTTATACCGGCGGAGGACTTCTATAATATGTCTCTAAACCGACGTTTCGTCTAAGTAAGCCGAACTTATCCTTAAGATCTATTCTAGGCTTAACGCGGCTATTATAAACCCCTTTATAATAAAATAAGGGACGTCCTAAGAGAGTTAACATGAAAAGTAGAGGGGTCAAAAAAAAGGTTATATATTAAGTAAGGTTACCACGAAGTAGCCCCTCTTATAAGAAAATAGCTATAATAATAAGGTATAACCCCTTTAGGTAGTAGCGTGCTTATTATCGCTATATATTAAATACCGGCCTTAAAAAGAAATACATATCGTTATCTTTAGCGATCCCTTATATCGTATAATTTAATTAATATATTAGTTAGACTCTTAATCTTTAATCCTTTGTCTTATATTATATACCGTAACGTCGTGTTATCCTTAGACCTCGTTTTTATCGCTAGATATTAGCTCCTTTATAGCGTTCCTAGTATTTACTAATTAACTTTATAGCCTTAACGAGATCCCCTTTATATTATTAAGTATTATACTTATATTTATAGCCGAGTTACTTAAGGAGATATTTTAGGCCTCCTTTCCGTTTATTACGGTAGTACTTAAGGATAGCCTCTACTTTATACTTATCGTTAATATAAGGTTAGTCGTCTTAAACTAGACTTAATAGTAGTATTAAACGCTAAAATAGATCGTCGTTATTAATATTAAACGATAAATAAGTAATAAAAATAACTAGATAAATATAAGAGTTAGATAAAATATCGAGACAATATATTAAACGGCTAATATATTCTAAAACCTAGGCCCTATTCCACCCGCTCTTCTTCGTGAAGAGCCCGTGCACGCGCCCCCCGCCGGCCCGTGCGCCCCCGGTTCACGTAGGAGAGCTTTCACGTAAGGGACCCCCCCGGATTGGCCCGCGCCCCCCCGCGTTCGCCCCACCGTAACCCTAACCTGACCCCGCACGTACGAGGGCGAAAGGGAGGGCCCGGGGTCGGGCCGTCGTATAATACGACGCGTACGAGCCCGTAAACTAAGGGAGGGGCGGCGGCCGGCATAAGAGAGAGCGCGTCACACGTAGCCTCCTACCGAGAGAGAGAGAGAGAGAGAGAGAGAGAGAGAACGATGCCGAGAATAGAGGAGGTCCGCATCTACCCAGGCGACACGAACGCCCCCGCGCCCGAGGCCATCGTCGCCGTCGACGCGCCCCGGAACGTCCTCCTCTGCCTACTTTGCCGTACGGGCGTGAGCACGGCCGCGACGCACTTCCGGAACCGCCACCAGCTAAAAGGCGCGCCGCTCGAGGCGGTACTCGCCTTCTGCCGGTCCGCCGTCGAGGGCGGCGTAGCGCACGACCCGGTAACGGCCACGCTCCCGCCGGACGGCGCCGCCGCCCACGCCGGGCTGACGATAGCGGACGGGTATACCTGTACGGTAGCGGGGTGCCTATACCGAACGATTAACCGGAAAAAAATCCTGCACCACGCCCGGACGGCGCCGCACGGCGGCGTCCCGACGAGCTGGGCGCCGGCGCGACTCCAGTCGTATACCCCCGGACGGCACGCGCGGTACTGGATCGTAGCGGATGAGGGTAAGGGCGAGGGCGCCGCCTTAGACGATATAAGCGACGGCGACGGCTGGGGGCCGATGCTGGCAGCGTACGGCACGCGGCACGCCGCCGAGGAGGAGGCGCGGCGGCGGGTCGCCGAGGGGCCCGCCGGGCTCGACGGCGACTCCGTCTGGGTCCGCGAGGTCGGCTGGGCGCAGCACCTCCAGGGTAAGGATCTCGTGGCGCTATACGAGGCGAGCCAGGGGCCGGCCACGAAGGCGGCGCGGGCGACGCTCGCGGACCCGGCCGCGCAGGCCGCCCAGAACCGGCTCGCGCGTCTCGCGGCCGCGTTCGACGGCACGCTCGCGCACGCGCTCGAGCGGCTCGCGTCGGTCCCGCACGAAACGCTCCGCTGGCTCGAGAGTATCGACCCCGCGAAGCCGGCGGCGCGGCCGTTCCGGGAGAAGGAGCACGCGAGCTCGATAGACCGGTACCGCGCGTACTAGCAGCGCTATCTCTGCTACTGCGTACGGGCGTACGGGCTCGGGCGCGCGGCGGCCGAGGCGCAGCGCGGGATCCGCTTTACCGACCGGCAGTGGAACGCGCTCGGGGATATTATCCAGGCGCTCGACGATACGGACACGGATAAGGGGGCGGACGACGGGGCGGACGACGGGGCGGACGACGGGGAGGAGGGGGGCCAGGGCTGGCTACGCCGTACGGTCTTCCAGTTCTGTGTATACTCGCTCCAGCAGAAGCTCGGTGGCCGCATCTTCGCCAGCCCGCTGCTGCACTTCGCCGCCGTGCTAGGGTTCGACCCGCACCGCCGCGCGTGGCGGCCGGCGGCCGACTACACGACGCAGCTCGCGGGGCTGCTCTGGTGCGCGCGGGCGCTGCTGCTCGAGGCCGCCTTCGAGGGCCAGCCGGACGACGTCGAGGCCGTCGAGGTCGAGGCGGTCGAGCACTTCCGCGCGGCGCACCGTACGTGGCTCGCCGACGGGTCGCATACGCCGGTCAGCACGATTATCCGCTGGATGGCGTACGGCAAGGGGCACCGCCGGCAGGAGGGCGGCGCGCCTATCACCTATGCACCCCGGAACCCAGCCTGCGTTCTGCGCCCTTCGGTGGCGTGCACGGACCGGCTGGGCCCAACGCTCGGGCCCGCGGCGCCTGCGTTCTGTGCCTTGCGTTCTGTGCGCGCCATTGGCCTGCCCGTACGGCCACGAGCGGGGCCGCCCGCGCGCCCTCGCCCTCGCCCTCGCCCTCGCCCTCGCCCTCGCCCTCGCCCTCGCCCTCGCCCTCGCCCTCGCCCCTCGTACGGCGCGGCTCCCTGGCCGGCCACTGGACCACCCCGGGGCGCCTTACCCGCCCGCCTACCAGCCCCTTCCGGGCCCCTTACGGGCCCCCTACTGGGCCCCCACCCCGGCCGGCTACCAGCCGCTGTACCGGACGGCTACTAGCTGGACCACTACCGGGCGCTGTACCGGCCGGCCCGTGGCCCGAGGGGCGGAAGCAGATAGGTTCCGACCCCCCCCCCCCTGCTACCGGGCGCTGTGCCGTACGGTCTAGGGGGCGCAGGGTTCACGGATGGGCCAGGCATATATAAGGCAAAGGATCTGTATTCGGGCGGCCCTTATACCGGGCGCCGGGCGGCGGGGGGAAAAAAAAAACAACAACGGAAAGGCACTGCGAAAAACACCGGCCGGGTATCGTACGCCGAACGCCCCCTCTACCACCCCCCGTCCAGTCCTGTCCTGTCCTGCCCTGTCCCCCGTCCTCCGTACCACCACCACCACCACCACCACCACTACTCCCACCACCACCGCGCTGCCCCTGCTGGCCGTACGGCCGTTCACACAATCACCAGGGCGTTATCGGCGCTCGAGCCGGGCGGCAGGGCGCGGCGGGCCCCCTGGCGGGTCGTACGGCGGCCGCTGCCACCACCACCCCCATCGTTGTTGTCGCCGCTGTCCTCGTCCGACGAGATGACGATGGGGCCGTCCCGCCCGTGGTACGAGCACTGCCGGCCGTAGTCGGGCCACTTGCAGTTGCCGCAGCAGCCGCCGAAGTGGCCGGGCGCGCGCACGCAGTGGACGAAGGGGCCGCGGCCGGGGTTCTGGGCGCAGCGGGTGCAGGGGGGGGCCGTACGGTCGCCGCGCGACTGGATGAGCGTCGCGTTGAAGTAGCTATCGCGGCGCACGACGTTGGCGATGACCCAGCGGCCGGCGAACACCTCGATGTCGCGGGCGGGCAGGGCCCACAGGGCGCGCTGCTTGCTCTGTCGTACGGGTCCCCAGGTCAGTACTAAGAAGGCAGGGCACGGGCGGGCGGGCCGGGGGGCTCGTACGTTCTTCACGAACAGCGACAGCATCTGCCGGACGCGGGGGTGGGTGATGTGGACCACCTCCACGTTGCTGCCGTACAGGACGAGGGCCGTCGGCGAGGCCACCAGCGCCGCCGGGAGCAGGGCCTGGTTGTCGGCCGCCTGGGCCTGGCCGCCACCCTGGGCGCCGTACGGCACCATGGCGTTGTTATTGCCGTTGTTGTTCGACATAGCGCGGGGGTCGGACGGGCGCAAGGGAAGGAAGGCAGGTACGGCGACGGCGACGGCGACGGCGGTCGTACGAGGCGGCGGCGGCGTAGGTGTGGATATAGACGTGGGTGTGGATGTGGGTGTGTGTGTGTGTGTATATGGGTGTGGGTGTGGGTGTGGGTGTGTGTGTGTAAGTGTGTATGTGTGTAGGTGTAAGGGTAGAGAGGTCCGGAGAGGAAGGACTAGAGGGGAAGGAGGGAGGCTTCTATATCGGAGCCCTGGCGAGGGGGGAGGTCGACCGTCCGAAGTGCTGGGAGCTGGGCCGGCGTGGTGTGCGTCGCCTTAACGTACGGGGGGTCACGGTGACTGGCCCGTCGCCATCGTGACTCACGGTGAGCTGGAGGTACGTACGGTGGGCTCGTGCCCGGCCGTACGAGCTGTCCGCCGGCCTTGTGCCGCCCCTTCCCTCCCGTGAGGCCGGACGCGCTACGGCTGCCGATCGTGCGTCCGCCTGCTGCGAACCTCCCCGGCCGCCCCCCCTCTATATAACCCGAGCTTGCCGCCGGCGCCCGAGCCTAGAGTCGCTAGCCGCTACGTACGGCGCCTCCGTTTGCTGTAACCAATATCCCCACCTAGCTGACTGACTAGCCGCTAGCCGCTGCGTACGGTGGCCCCTACTCCTAGAGAGTAAGGCGAGGCCGGCCCTTCTTATACGAAATGCCCGGCCGCTAAGTCCGCTATTTCGTATAAGAGGGGGTTATACTTAGTTCCGTACGGTACCCTAGCTCCACCTTAAAATTAACTTTAAACTATTAAGTAAGCTGGCCCGTATATTTCCAGAACGCACAGACCGTACGGTATATATTCCTAGTTCTCTTTAATTTATTCCTTACCTTACTTTTATCCCCCCCCTTCCTTACTTTATCCCGACCCCCTCTTATATAACGCCGTACGACTATGTCGCGACCTTCCCCCTTACCCTTAGCTACCCCGGACCTAGGCCCGTTTACCCCCTTCCTAGAGTACGGCGTTGTGATCTGCGGTACGTGCCATATCGCGTATGTCGCCGACGAGGTCCTCGTGCACCTCCGTACGAAACATAAGCATATCCCCACGGCGACGCGGAAAGCTATCGCCGCCACTGTCCAGGCTCTCCCCGGTATTCTCCCCCGGTACGACCAAGGTACCGGCGTACGGTTTCCTACACCGGCCACCCCTGCGCTCCCCTAGCTAGGCCCTCCCGAGACCGGCGCGTACGCGTGCGACCACTGCGGCTATATCGTCGTATCGTTAAAAAAGATCGAGGCCCACGCCCGTACGGCACACGCCTGGGAGCACCCTGTGAAGCCCGGGGGGGCGAACGGCGTACGGCGCGCGGGCGATACCGGCGTCCGTCCGTGGCGTACAGGTGTCGCGTGCCAACGGTTCTTCCGGAACCGGCCGGGCTCTTTCTGGTTCGAGGTCCTACCGCCCGCGGGGGGCCCCACGCCGTCGGCCCCTACCCCGCTACCGGGCCCCCTCGCGGACCCGGCCGCGAATATCGAGGCGCAGTTTGCTACGGCGATACAAGGACACGCCGACCGTACGGCCACGACTATCCGGTCTAGCCACCGTTTCGAGCCTAACCCGTGGCTCGAGCGGACCGGCTGGGCTCGCCACCTCGAGGGCCTCGACGCTAGCGTACTACCCACGGCCGTGAGCCTCGACCCTACGGCTGGCTGGGCCGGCGGCACCGAAGATGATAGCGCGTCGCCGTACGTGCTACAGCTTGTTTGGTCCAGCCTCGACCGTCTCGTCGTACGGGCCCAGGAGGTCGCTGAACACGTGGCCGGCCGTCCGGTGCTATTCGAGTTAAGGAAACGCTCCTACGCCGAACACCCCCGGGTCCCTTTTCATAGCTAGGTGCAATCTTCGACGCGTGCCCGGTACTGTGCCGTATGGAAGCGGATCCTCGGCTTTGTTTAGCGTACGCAGCTATGGGTGCCCGACCAGGACCCCGTGCCGCCGTACGACTTGACTAGGGACCAGGCCGATGCCCTCGACGACTTATACGAACTCGGGACCCAGCTCCCCGCGGACGATAGCACCCCCCTCCGGCCGGCGCAGCGAGCGGCCCTCGACCAGGCGGTGCTTCGCTTATGCCTATGCCTATTAATGCACCCCCTCGTCGGCCCCCCGTACGAGAGTGCGCTATTAAGCGCCCTAGCTGTGCTTGCACTCCAGCCGCCGGCCGGCAGCGCCCCGTACGGCCCGGTTACGGCCGCCGCGGCCCCCGCGGCCGCGTCGGGGTTCCGTTGGCGCTCCCCGAACGACACCACCCCGGTGTACTCGGCGGTCATCTGGGTCGCCCGGCTCCTCGGCCTTCTGGCCGCGTACGAGGCCTGTGCCGACACCCCCGACCCGGCCTCGTACGAGCCCCCCCTGGACGGTCCGGGCTCGGGCGCCACCGTGGACCTCGCCCCTCTCCGTCGCCCCCCGCCCTTGGCCGCCGGCAGCCCAGGCCCTGCCGGGTCGAGCCCCCCGGTGATTAAGCGCGGCCTCCTCGATACCGTACGGTGCGTGGTTCGCCTGTGGCTTACGGTCACCCACCCCGGGAGCTACCCCAGCCCGATAGACTGGGTGTTCGAGACCCGGGCGTACGGTATGCGGGTGGCCTTTTCTACCGCCCTCTCGGCCCACATCCAGTGGGTAGGCGAGCGTATCCAGTACCTCGATACCGCGTTCACTATGCCGCAGTTCGTCGGTATGGTACAAACCCTCACCCTGGAGCTAGGCCGTACGATGCGCGACCTCCTGCTCCTCGCCCCGGACGAGCCGCTGCCCCCGCTCGACCTGCGCCGCCTCTACGACCGGCCGAACGAGACCGCGGCGGACTACACGTTCCTTACCGACCCGGGGAATACCGCGCTCCGCCATACCGACGCGGGCTGTGGCACCGTACGATTAAGCGTACGGGTGGCCCGCACCGAGGCTCTCCGTACGGCGTGGTTCAGGCCAGACGGACGGCCCCGTAATAGCGCCCTCCTTCGGTATAGCGCCCTTCTTGATACGTTCCGGACCGTCCTGCTCCTCTTAATGCACTTAACCGGCGGGCAGCCCGCCCGGGCCCCGGAGCTGCTGAGTATCCGGCACCGGAATACACCGTACGGCGGCGCACGGAATATCTTCCTTTGGCACGGGCTCGTTTCCTTCACCACCAGCTACCATAAAGGGTATAATTACGGTAAGCGCCTAAAGGTCGTCCAGCGGTACCTCCCGGACGAGGTCGGCGTGCACCTCGTACGGTACCTCTGGCTTGTCCTCCCCTTTTGGGAGGCGCTACACCACGTCACAACCGGCCGGGTAGGGCGGAGCGAGTTCCTATTTACCGCCGACCTACTACGGGATACGGCCGCCACGGGCGAGGAGCCCCTTTGGACGGGCGATAAACTACGGCGGAGCCTCGAGGAGGCCTCCGTACGGCTTCTCGACGGCAACCGCCTAAGCGTGAAGTCGTACCGCCACGTGGCTATCTCGATCTCCCGGCAGTTTCTTAACGGCGACTTCAAAGACGCTGCCTCTAGGGCGTACGGCGAAGACGACCCGGGCCCCGGGAGCGAGGACGACGACGAGGAGGGCGGCGAGTCCGCCGTATGGGCGCGCCAGGCGGCCCACAGCCTTCGTACGGACATGGTCGTGTACGGGCGGGAAACCCAGCAGCTGTTCTCGAGCACCAGCCTCGAGCAGGAGCAGTTCCGCCGGATCAGCGTCCAGTGGCACCGCTTCCTCGGCTTCCCCTCCGCCCGTACGGGCCTCTCGGCGGCCTCGCTGCTGCCGTACGAGGCCGCCCGGGAGAGGGCCCGCCGGTCGCGGCTCGAGACGCTCCGCTCGACCCCCCTCGTGGTCCCCCTCCGCGCCATGCTTCTGTCCCCCGACGCCGCCTTCCGGGGCCAGCAGGCCACGGTCCTCGAGGCCGTTATACGGGGCCAGACGCCCGTTCTCCAGATCGCCGGCACCGGGGAGGGCAAGAGCCTCTCCTTCTTCCTCCCGGCGTACGCGGCCCCCGAGGGTGTGACGGTCGTCGTCGCGCCCCTCGTCTCGCTACAGGGGGACCTCGTACGGCGCGCGGACGCGTACCGGATCGAGTCGGCCATCTACACGTACGGCGCCCCTACGCCCGCCCGCCTGGTCTTCGTGTCGCCGGAGTCCGTGGCTACCGACGCCTTCCTCGACTTCGTCCGCCAGCTGGCCGAGGCCTACCAACTGGACCGGGTGGTGATCGACGAGGCCCACCTCGTCCTCGACGCGACGCCCTCGTTCCGCCCCTCGCTCCTTACCCTTGGCCGTACGGTGGCGAGACTCGGGGTGCAGTTCCTCCTGCTGACCGCCACCCTGCCCCCGCGGGATATGGCCGTCTTTGCCGAGAGGGTGGGCATTGACCTCGCGCGGACCGCGGTGTTCCGGGGCAGCACCGTACGGCCGCAGCTGGAGTACATTGTACGGCGCGTGCGCACTGCCGAGGAAGAGATGGACCAGGCCGTGGCCTATGTAGGGGCCCTTATGGCGTCCCTCTCCGACCCGCAGGCCCCTCTAGTGATTATTTTCGCTACGTCCGTCGCCCGTACGGTGGAGATTGCGAACCGCCTCGCCTGCCCCGCGTACCACGCGAAGGTCGGGACACCGCCCAAAAAGGCGGCCATCCTGCAGGGCTGGATTAACACCGGGGGACCGATCGCCGCGACGAACGCGCTAGGCCTCGGGTTAGACGTTCCGAACGTACGGTTCGTGATCCACGCCGGTGCCCCCCGGGACCTCCGCGACTACGCCCAAGAAAGCGGACGGTGTGGGCGGGACGGCGTACGAGGGGCTTGTGTGCTCTTTAGTACCCAAAATAAGGCCGCCCACGACGCTCCGCCCGGCCCGCGGCCCGGACCGGCCTTATGGACAATGCAGGACTACCTGCAGGACACGTACGGCTGCCGCCGGGTGGTACTAGACGCGGTGCTCGATAGCGATATCGACCGTACGGGGTGCGCGGGAAACGAGGTACCGTGCGACTTATGCCAAAAAGAGCGTCGTACGGGCAGCCCTGCGGTGGAACGCCCGCCAGCGCCGGCCGTGGCAACTTGGGCTACCACGGCGGTCGGCACCGCGGCCCTCGACGCGGAGCGGCAGCGCCTCGCGGTATACCACCAAGCTCTTTTCGCCCGGCAAACGGCGGTGACCGCCGTACGCGAGGTGGCCGACGCCGTACGCCTCTTACAGCAGGTAACGAAGGCGTGCGCCGTATGCTTAGCGTACGGTGCCGAGCCGCAATACCACGGCGTAAAGGGCTGCCCACGACCGCGGAACGACCGCGTACGAAACGAACTACGCACCGCGAGCCGCCGGGTCGTCCAATGGCTCCGGCAGCTCCGCTTAGCGCCGTACGCCGGCTGCGATGTTTGCCTCCTCCCCCAGGCCTGGTGCCCGTCTTGGGAGGCCGCCCACGGGGACGGGGGGTCGTTTCGTCGAGCGCACCCCGGGCGGTGCCACTACCGTACGGTACTTGTAACGATCTTTACCCTCGTGCAGGCACTCGCGCCCCTCCGTACGGCGTTCGTAACGGCGGCGAACGAGGAGCTCGTACGGTCCGGGTACCCTACCGGCCTCGCGAACGATACCGTATGGTCCCCGCCTGCCGCCTACACACAAGGACGGCTCTCGTACGGGGACGTCGAGATGAGCGGGCTAAGCCGGTTATTTATAACCGCGGCGAGTATTTTTAAAAGAAATATCGGGTATATCGAGGAAAAGGATTTCGGGTTTTAGTTTTTCTTTTAATTATAAAAGTAAAAGGTATTATTAAATATTAAAAAGTCTTTATTAAAAAAAAGTAATATTTAAATTAAAGTAAAATAAATTAAATTAAACTTTAAAATACTTATATAATTAAAAATATAAAAGGTAATAAACTTATAACTTATTATATATATAAAATAAAATTAAAAGAAAAGGATAATTATAAATATATATATATATATATATATATATATTAATAAAGTATAAGAAGTAAAAAAAGATTATAAAAGAAAATATTTAATAAAAGTTATTAATAATAAGTTTTATAAAGATTTAAATAAAATATTATTTTATATTTATTTTAATACTATAATAAAATAAGATATAATAAATATATTATTAATTAAAATATAAAAGGTATATTAAAAAGTAAAATTAAGATAATAGAAGAATATTAATAGATTTAAAGAAATAATAAAAAGAAGGATTTACTTTATATAAAATAAAATAAAGAAAAACGAGAAAATTTAAAAATAATATTTTAATAATATATATTTAATATTTATAATAAAAGGATTTTATAAAATATTATAAAGAAAGTAAAATAAATTAAATAAATAATAAGAAAAGTATAATTAAAAAGAATATTTAAAATTTAATTAAAAAAAAGAAAGAAATTTTAAAAATAATTATTAAAAAGAAAATTTTAAAAAAATATAAAAAAGATAATAAGAATAAAAAACTTAATAAGAAAAAAGTAAAAGGTTTAAATATATAAAACTTTAAGCCTTATTTTATTAGCTTTTCTTTATAAAAAGCTTATATATATGCCCCCCGTTAACTTATATACCCCCGGTTTATATAAGAGAGCTTTTATATAAGGGACCCCCCCGGATTAGCCCGCGCCCCCCCGTATCCGCCCTACTATAACCTTAACCTAACCTTATACTTACGAGGGCGAAAGGGAGGGCCCGGGGTCGGGCCGTCGTATAAGACGACGTATATAGGCATATAAATTAAGGGAGGGGTAGCGGCCGGTATAAAAGAGAGTATATTATATATAGCCTCTTACTAAGAGAGAGAGAGAGAAAGAGAGAGAGAGAAAAAGAAAAAACGATACTAAGAATAAAGGAGGTCCGTATCTACCCGGGCGATATAAACGCCCCTACGCTTAAAGCTATCGTCGCTATTAACGTGCCCCGGAATATCTTCCTCTACTTACTTTATTATATAGGTATAAGTATAGCTACGATATACTTCCGGAACCGCTATTAGCTAAAAGGCGCGCCGCTTAAGGCGGTACTCGCCTTCTATTAGTCCGCCGTCGAGGGCAGTATAAAGTTAGCCTATTAAAAAGGAAGAAAAAAGGCTAACCGTCGGTAATATAAAGCTAGCCCGTCGGAGAGGGTTATTAAAGGCTAATTATCGGTAGTATATAACTAGCCGGTCGGAGAGGGTTATTAAAGGTTAACTATTAGAAGTATATAGCTAGCCCGTCGGAGAGGGTTATTAAGGGTTAACCGTTAAAGATAAAGAAAAAGGGCTAACTATTAATAGTATAAAGTTAGCCCGTTAAAAAAGGTTATAGAGGGCTAACCGTCGGTAGTATAAAGCTAGCTTATCGGAGACGAAGAAAAAAGGTTAATTATCGGAAGTATATAGCTAGCTTATTAAAGAAGGTTATAAAAAGTTAACCGTCGAAGATAAAGAAAAAAGGTTAACCGTCGGAAATATAAAGCTAGCCCGTCGGAAATAAAAAAAAAAGCTAACCGTTAGAAATATAAAGCTAGCTTATTAGAGAAGGTTATTAAAGGTTAACTATTAAAGACGAAGAAAAAGGGCTAATTATCGGCGGTACGAAGCTAGCCTATTAAAAAAAGTTATAAAAGGCTAATTATCGGCAGTATAAAGCTAGCTTATTAAAGAGGAAGAAAAAGGGTTAATCGTTAAAAGTATAAAGCTAGCCCGTTAAAAAAGGTTATAAGGGGTTAACCGTCGGCGGTATAAAGCTAGCCCGTGGAAAATAAAGAAAAGGGGTTAACCGTCGGAAGTATATAGCTAGCCTATTAAAAAGGGTTATAAGGGGTTAACCGTCGGAGATAAAGAAAAAAGGCTAACCGTTAGAAATATAAAGCTAGCCCGTCGGAAACGAAGAAAAAAGGCTAACCGTTAGAAATACGAAGCTAGCTTATCGGAGAGGATTATTAAGGGTTAACTATCGGAGACGAAGAAAAAGGGCTAACCGTCGGCAGTATAAAACTAGCTTATTAAAAAAAGTTATAAGGAGTTAACCGTCGGTAATACGAAGCTAGCTTATTAAAAATAAAGAAAAAAAGGTAACTATTAAAAGTGCGAAGCTAGCCCGTTAAAAAAGGTTATAAGGGGTTAACTATCGGCGGTATAAAGCTAGCCTATCGGAGACGGCTATAAGGGGCTAACCGTAGGCGGTACGGAGCTAGCCCGTCGGAGACGGCTATAAGGGGCTAACCGTAGGCGGTGCGGAGCTAGCCCGTCGGAGACGGCTATAGGGGGCTAACCGTAGGCGGTGCGGAGCTAGCCCGTCGGAGACGGCTATAGGGGGCTAACCGTAGGCGGTGCGGAGCTGGCCCGTCGGAGACGAAGAAAAAGGGTCAGCTATCGGTAGTACGCAGCTAACCCGTCGGAAACAAAGAAAAAGGGCTAACCGTCGGCGGTGCGAAGCTAGCCCGTTAAAGAGGGTTATAAGGGGCTAACCGTCGGCGGTACGAAGCTAGCCCATCGGAGACGAAGAAAAGGCGTTAACCGTAGGCGGTGCGGAGCTGGCCCGTCGGAGAGGGTTATAAGGGGCTAACCGTCGGCGGTGCGTAGCTGGCCCGTCGGAGACGGCTATAAGGGGCTAACCGTAGGCGGTGCGAAGCTGGCCCGTCGGAGACGGCTATAAGGGGCTAACCGTAGGCGGTGCGGAGCTAGCCCGTCGGAGAGGGTTATAAGAGGCTAACCGTCGGCGGTGCGTAGCTGGCCCGTCGGAGACGGCTATAGGGGGCTAACTGTAGGCGGTGCGGAGCTAGCCCGTCGGAGACGGCTATAAAGGGCTAACCGTAGGCGGTGCGGAGCTGGCCCGTCGGAGACGAAGAAAAGGCGTTAACCGTAGGCGGTGCGGAGCTAGCCCGTCGGAGACGGCTATAAGGGGCTAACCGTCGGCGGTGCGGAGCTAGCCCGTCGGAGACGGCTATAAGGGGCTAACCGTAGGCGGTGCGGAGCTGGCCCGTCGGAGACGGCTATAAGGGGCTAACTATACGCGGTATATTATTAACCGGGATAAAAAGAAAAAATAATATAATAAATAATTTATATATAAAAGAGGTATTATTATAAGAAATTTAAACTATTTAAAGAAGAAATAGAAAAAAGAATATATAAACGGTAATAATAAGAGAAATAAAGTTTAATAAGTATAAAGGTTAACCGTTATAAGTATAATAAAAAAAAGAAAGTAAAAGAAGAGAAAAAAAAGTAAAAGGTAAAAAAGAAAGATAAAAAAATAAGATATAAGAAAAGAGTAAGGTAAAAATAAAATAGAATAAAAAAGGAGGAAAAAAGGAAAAAAAAAGAAAAGTATAAGAAAAAGAGGAGGAAAAGAAAAGAGAGAGAAAAAAGAGAAAAAGAGAAAGTATAAAAAAAGAAGAAAAAGGGTAAAAAAGAAAAGAAAAAGTAAAGATAAAAGAATAGATTTGTTAAAAGTGGAAGGGTAATAATTAAAAGAGGTTAAGGAGTTAAAAAGGTTTAAAGTATAAAAAAAAAGAAAAAAGAAGATAGAAAATAAAGAGAATTAAAGGAAGGAAAGGAATTTAAAAAAGGTAAAGATTTAAAGAGGTTTAAAAAGTAAGAAGGTTTAAAGCTTATAAAAGTTTAAAAGAAAAAAAAAGAATTTAAAAATAAAAAAGGTATAAGGAGTTTAATAATAAGGGAAAAAGAAAGAATAATAAAAGATAAAAGAGATAAAAGAAATTAAGAAGATAGAAGGAATTTAAGAATTTTTAAAATAAAAGGATAATTAAAAATAAAAAGAGATTAAGAAATTTAAGAAGTAATAAATAGATAAATATAAGTATAAAAAGGAGATAAGTTTAAGAATTATATTAATAAGTTTAAAAATTTTATTAATAAGTATAAGAGAAAGGAATATAAATTTTTAAAAAGGTATAAATAAAAAAGAGAATTAATAAAAGTATATATAAGAAGAATGAAAAGAATATAAAAGGAAAGAAAAGAAAATAAAATTAAAAGAGAATTAAGAGTAATAAAGAAAATAATAAAATAAGGATAAATATAAGTTAAGGTAAAGAAAAAGGGAAAAAAGAAAAAAGGTAAAAAGAAAAGGGTAATAAAAAAGGAGGAGAAAATGTTGAAAAGGGGGTATAAATAGAATTATATTAAAGAATTAAAAGATATTAAAAGGGGGTATAAGTATAATTATATTAAAATATTAAAAAATAATAAATAAAAGGTATAAGTATAAGTAAAGTAAGAGATTATAAGATATTAAAAGGGGGGTATAAGTATAATTATATTAGAAAATGAAGAGATATTAAAAGGGGGGGTATAGATATAATTATATAATAAAAATAAGAATAAGAATAAAAATAAAAAGGAGGATAAGAATAAAAAAAGGAATAAAAAGAGAAATAAAAAGGAGAGGAAAAGTAAGAGAAAGAATAAAATAAAAATAAAAGTAAAAATAAGAATAAAAGAAGAAAAAGAGTAAGGGGAAGAATAAAAATAAGAATAAGATTTAAAATTAAAAAAGAAAGAAGAATAAAGGTAAGAATAAGAAGAAGTATAAGAAAAAAGAAAAGAGTAAGAATAAGAGTAAGTATTAGAAAAGAAAAAAAAAAGAAAGAAAAGAAAAAGGTAAAAAAAGAGAGAAATGAAGGGAAGAAAAAAGATAAAGGAAAGAGATAAAAAAGGAAGAAAGAGAATAAAAAAGATAAAAGTAGAAAAGAGAGGAGAAAAGGGAGAAGTAAAGGATATAAGAAAAAGTAAAGGTATATATATATTAAAGGATAAGGAGATATTAAAAGGGAGGTAATAAAGAAGTTAAGGTTAAGGTTAATGAAAGAAGTAAAAGAAGGGAGGAAGTAAAAGAAGTAAAAGAAGTAAAAGGAAAAGAAGTGAAAGAAGTAAAAGGAAAAGAAGTGAAAGAAGTAAAAGGAAAGGAAGTGAAAGAAGTAAAAGGAAAAGAAGTAAAAGTAATAGTAAAAGAAAAATAAAAAAGAAATTGAAAAGAAAAAGGTATTAAAGGATAAATATAAGAAAAAAGGTAAAAAGAAAATAAGGAAAGAAGAAAAGTAAGATAAAGAGTAAGAATAAGAAAAAAGAAAGAGAAGGGATTAAAATAAGGAAGAAATAAAGAAAAGAATAAGAATTAAAAAAAATAGAAGAAAAGTAAGTAAAGTAAGTAAGGTGAAAAGAGGTAAAAAAGTAAAAGGAATTAAAAAAATTAAAGAGGAAAGAGGATTAAGAAAATAAAGGATTAAGAAAATAAAGGATTAAGAAGTTTAAGATTATAAAAAGTTAAGGAGTAAAAGGTAATAAAGGAATTAAGAGATAAAAAGAAGAATAAAGATTTGAAAGATAAAAGAATTTAAAAAATTAAAAAAAGTTAAGGAAAGGAAGGAAATAGAAAAATAAAGGAGGAAAAAAGAAAAGATTAAGTAAAAAAGGAGAAATAAAAGAAAAAGAAAGAAAGGGAAGAAGAAGAGGAAAGGAATAAAGTAAGAAGAGAAAGAGTAAATAAAAAGAAAAGTAAAAGTAAAAGTGAGGGGAAAAAAAAGGTAATAGTTAAGGTAAGAAAAAGTAAAGTAAAGGGTAATAGTTAAGGTAAGATAGAGTAAAGTAAGAAAGGATAATTAAGGAAAGAGAGAGTAAAGTAAGAAGGGATAGTTAAGGTAAGAAAAAGTAAAGTAAGGGGTGATAGTTAAGGTAAGAGAGAGTAAAGTAGGAAGGGATAGTTAAGGTAGGAAAAAGTAAAGTAAGGGGTAATAGTTAAGGTAAGAGAGAGTAGAGTAAAAGGTGATAGTTAAGGTAAATATAATAAAGTAGTATTTATATATATATAGGTGTGAGTATATAAATATATAAGTATATATATATATAGGTGTATATATATAAGTATAAGTATATAAATATAAGTGTTAAGGTATATAAGTATATAAGTATATGTATATATAGGTATATATATATAAGTGTATAAATATTAAGGTATAAGTAGATAGGTGTAAGTATATAAGTATATAAATATATAAGTATATAAGTATAAGTATATAAGTATATAAGTATAAGTATATAAGTATATAAGTATAAGTATATATATATATAGGTGTATTTATAAGTATATAAGTATAAGTATATAAGTATATTAATATAAGTATATAAGTATATAAGTATAAGTATATATATAAGAAAAAGTTATATAAGTAATAGTAAAAGTGAAAAAAGAAGATTAATAAAAGGGGAATAAGGTGATGAAAAAAGATATAAAAGAATTTAGAGAGAAATAAGGAAATAGTAATAAGTTAAAAAAGTAGAAGTAAAAAAATAAGATTGATAGGAAAAAGAGTAAAGGTAAGAAAAGAAAGTTATAGAGATGATAATAGAAGTAAAGAGAATAGAATAAAATATTATAAAAATAAAGATAATAATAAAAGTGATAAGAAGTAAAAGAAATAAGAGTAAAAGTTAAAAGAAGATAAAATTATTAAATAAAAATAAAAGAAATAGTGATAAAAGTTATAGAAATAAGAGTAAAAGTTAAGATGATAAAATTATTAAAGTAAAAATAAAAGAAAAAGAATTAAAGGAATGATAATAAAAGTTATAGAAATAGGAGTAAAAGTTAAGAAGATAAATTATTAAAGTAAGAATAAAAGAAATAGAGATTAAAGGAATAATAATAGAAGTTATAGAAATAGGAGTAAAAGTTAAGAAGATAAATTATTAAAGTAAGAATAAAAGAAATAGAAATTAAAGGAATAATAATAGAAGTTATAGAAAAAGGAGTTATAAAGATTATAATTAAATTATAATAAAATAAAGTAATATAGATATATATATAGATATATATAAGGATATAGATATATATGTATATATATATATAAGTATATATATATAAGTAT
Source organism: Nigrospora oryzae (assembly GCA_016758845.1). Classification (NCBI taxonomy): domain Eukaryota; kingdom Fungi; phylum Ascomycota; class Sordariomycetes; order Amphisphaeriales; family Apiosporaceae; genus Nigrospora; species Nigrospora oryzae. The sequence goes on from JADKYO010000001.1 coordinate 736,741, forward strand.
ATATATATAAGTGTGTGTATATATAGGTATAAGTGTATAGGTATGAGTATATAGGTAGAAGTATATAGGTGTAAGTATAGGGTTTAGGGTTAGGGTTAGGGTTAGGGTTAGGGTTAGGGTTTAGGGTTAGGGTTAGGGTTTAGGGTTAGGGTGAGGGTTAGGGGT